>OY747126.1:49628547-50228547 GCA_963556465.1 Berberis vulgaris
ATCTCTAGGGTTTTTGGCAGTTGACTCCACTTAATGATCACACAAAGACTCTAGGGTTTTGAATTGTTACAGTAAAGAAGGAGGTGGTCCCAAGACTCCACTTAATGATCACACAGGGAAATTCAAATGTCCCCCAAATCGGGCTAACTTCGACCAAGTAAATGTAAAAAGATGAGACCGAGAATGGCCATGACTTAGACCACCTCCACTTTCACCATTGTCTTTGTTGCTAGGAATCATGAGATAAAAGTGCATACCACAAATTCACATCATCCCCCATTCATATGAAGCCCTTCACAAATCGAGGTTCCAATGTCTTCGAGAAGTGTCCACTGCTTTTGGACACCTAGGTACTCCTTAAGAGGCCTCATAGCACGCTAGTTATCATGCCAAAAACAAATTTTATCTCCTCTTCCCAGGGAATGCTTGTTCCAAATCTTGAGAGATTTCAATATTGGTGAAAATCATTTAATTCACAAGACCCTTCTTTTGGATAGGAGTGATGAAAGTTGCATTCAACTGCCCATCCAAAAAGTAGGTGCTTTAGAAATCCCAAACTACCTCCATGAACAGATTCCCTATATAAATGTCAACATGCCTCAAAAAACCAATTGGGAAACCATCCAATTGGGAAACCATTTTTGGCAGTTTGTTTCATCCAATTGTTTGATGAAATTGGGAAACCATTTTTGGCAGTTTGTTTCTGTCACTTGATCCAGTTAGACGTCTATTTTTTGTCAAAATATAGCTCTTTTTTTTCAAGAAATTTCGTTCGTGTAATTTATTTGTTTGCCCCCTAAAACTAAAATAGATTCATTTTCCTGTTGTAGGATAATTGCCTTGCGGAAAGCAGAGAAGGAGGAAGAGAGAAAAGCAAGGGAGAAGATCCGTCAGAAACTCGAAGAGGATAAGGTATATGTTGAATTCTCAACTTATCTTTTATTGAGGTATGATTGAAGAATAATTTGTTTAAGTTCATACTTCATAAACACATTTAATGAGGCTGAGAATTCTTATTTTATGTTGAATTCTTATTATTGTTATTACTAATATTATTATTATCATTATTATTTTGGGTGGCCTTCTTTTACTTGAGCATATATCTAGTATGGACTGTATAGTAGACCTTATACATGACAATTTTTCTGTTTTTCAAAAACTCCCTTGAGATTGGTCTGCTAAAATAGTAAGCAACTTTACATTAAACTTAAATCCTAGAAAACATTAAGCTATGAAGCATGTAACCCTTTGAACATTGCCCTGTAATATTGAAACCTAACTTGTTGAACCAATCTCACGCAATCTTCAAGGAGCAAAAATTGCAATTACACAGCTGGACTCCTCAGGATATTAAATCTCTGATGAACTGAAACTGATTGGAAAGATGGAGGTAGTGTCAATAAAATCATATCTTTATTTCTATTTTTTTTCTCAAAACAATTCTAAGAACAATTCTTGGATGAACACCTCGTTATACTAGCGGTAACCTAGTATCGGCACCGTTCTCTTGAACTGTTCAAAGAATTATCTTCAAATGATTATTGTTATTCTTGTCTATTTTTATTTGTGTGTTTTACTATTTCTGTATGTTCTTTCTCCTGTGTTCAACTATCTGTTCTAGACTGTAAGTTTAGTTTGCTTTTTGAAACCTAGTAGTCCTGGGTGCAAAATTGGTATCAGATGAACTGAAACTGATTGGAAAGAGGGAGGTATTGCCAATAAAAGCATATCTTTATTTCTATTTGTTTTCTCAAAACAATTCTAAGAACAATTCTTGGATGAACACCTCGTTATACTAGCGGTAACCTAGTATCGGCACCGTTCTCTTGAACTGTTCAAAGAATTATCTTCAAATGATTATTGTTATTCTTGTCTATTTTTATCTGTGTGTTTTACTATTTCTGTATGTTATTTCTCCTGTGTTCAACTATCTGTTCTAGACTGTAAGTTTAGTTTGCTTTCTGAAACCTAGTAGTCCTGGGTGCAAAATTGGTATCAGATGAACTGAAACTGATTGGAAAGATGGAGGTAGTGTCAATAAAAACATATCTTTATTTCTATTTGTTTTCTCAAAACAATTCTAAGAACAATTCTTGGATGAACACCTCGTTATACTAGCGGTAACCTAGTATCGGCACCGTTCTCTTGAACTGTTCAAAAAATTATCTTCAAATGATTATTGTTATTCTTGTCTATTTTTATCTGTGTGTTTTACTATTTTTGTATGTTATTTCTCCTGTGTTCAACTATCTATTCTAGACTGTAATTTTAGTTTGCTTTCTGAAACCTAGTAGTCCTGGGTGCAAAATTGGTATCAGATGAACTGAAACTGATTGAAAAAATGGAGGTAGTGTCAATATAAACATATCTTTATTTCTATTTGTTTTCTCAAAACAATTCTAAAAACAACTCTTGGATGAACACCTCGTTATACTAGCGGTAACCTAGTATCGACACCGTTCTCTTGAACTGTTCAAAGAATTATCTTCAAATGATTATTATAATTCTTGTCTATTTTTATCTGTGTGTTTTACTATTTCTGTATGTTATTTCTCATGTGTTCAACTATCAGTTCTAGACTGTAAGTTTAGTTTGCTTTCTGAAACCTAGTAGTCCTGGATGCAAAATTGGTATCAGATGAACTGAAACTGATTGGAAAGATGGAGGTAATAGGGTACTCCCATGTATTCCATGTCTATTGAATACTAGTTGATTAAGCAGACTAAACTGCGAGTGGTCCTAGTAACATTATACTCTCTTATAGAACAAGGATATGAACAAATGTGAAACTGCGAAGGGCAACAATGAAACTGTGCAGAAAAATGACCAAAACGCAACATCAGCTGCCAAAGTTAGTAAAAACAGTAAATATAGCTCTCCAAATTCAGATGCACTGAAAGAAGATTACATTCATGTTAGAGCAAGAAGGGGTCAGGCAACAAACAGCCACAGTCTTGCAGAGCGAGTAAGTATTCTATGTGAAGCATCGATCTTGTTCAATTTAGCTATTACTTCTGGGAGTTTTTTTTACCAAGGGGGATTTCTTCTTTGCAGGTAAGAAGGGAGAAGATCAGTGAAAGGATGAAATTTCTTCAAGACTTAGTACCTGGTTGTAGCAAGGTAATTTTCTTCATTTTGTGAATTAAGGTGGTTACATTAATATCTCGCCAACGTTTATTGGTGTAATTGTAATTTGATTATTTTAGAGCTTTGTATTTATAGGTAACCGGTAAGGCTGTAATGCTTGATGAGATCATTAATTATGTCCAATCGCTTCAAAGGCAGGTTGAGGTATGGGATTGATATCATAATTTATTTAGTTTATACAGGAATTCTCGTATTTAATATGGTTCAGCAAAATATATCCAAAAGCTGCAGCTTATATAATTTTACCATATTTAGCTTTCAATCGTTTTAAATGTTTGTTTAACTTTTGGATACAATATGGGTTAATGTTGTTAGCTGATGTGTTTTTCCTGTAATATTTCTGCTGTTTTGGTCTTCTCCAATCCTTAGATTAGCTAATGAATCTTAAGCAGTTTTCATTGAAGAAAGAAAAGATGTAAAGATTAGTTTGAATAGTTAGAATCAGGAACTTTGTGGTATCTAGTTTTTAATATTTTATTAGATGTATTTTAATTAGAGACGCATATTAGGTTAGGACTAGATCCAGAGTTCCACTGTAAATAAGGCCACAAGCTGATCAATGCAATCATTTGGTTTGTTGTTTATTTTTGTTTTTGAAGATGAAGAGAAGTTTGAGGTTTTACTGTAGTTTATTGATTGATATTTTCCAGTTGTCGCCTCCTCAACAATGTAAATTAATTTTTTTTGCGTTTCATGAATTATTAGTTGTTTACTTTCATTTTTTTTTGTTAATCAAGAAACATGGTTGGATAAGGTTTTAAAAAGTGACAAAAATGGTATAACTCTAGTGCAAACTTGATTATTTTTTGCTTTGATTATGAGGATGGAGTTTCAGATTTGGTTGATAAAATACAGATGGGCTCATATAATCTGTAACAGTCAAAAGGTTCAGTTCGTCCCGGAAGATTCTTTTAAGCACATAACTGTTTCATGTCCCCCAAAAAAAATACATGTGCTCCAATAGTCATTGCATAGCTTATTTTGATCTTTAGTCTATTCTCTTAGCTTTTAACAAAACAATGATTAAACATTAAATGTTTTCTTCTTATGTTACAGTTTCCCCTTCCATTTTGCGATTCGCTTCCTTGGATGGTCAATCAAAGTAAACATTTGTATAAAATTACATACATGTATACCATTCTCATCGGGTATAAAGTTAATGTTCTTTCTTTATTGGCAGGGGATATCATGTTGAAATAATAGATATCATGGTAACAGATAGAAACTGGAACTCCTTATATGCTTTTTAAGGTATTTTTTTGGATCATGCTGATTTCAATCAATCATATTGATTTCATAGTTTGTGTTTAGACCTGATACATTTTCCCCTACTTTCTCTAGGATGCTTGCAACAGGAAAAGCAATCAGCAAAATTTGGGGACAATTAAGTGCTCAAACTTGTGTACAGAGATTGTTGAGTACACAAGTCCTGATGAAACTGTTGTTTGTAATCTGGCATCTATTGCTCTTCCTCGATACGTGAGAGAAAAGGTGAATTTGATTCATCAATTAGTATTGTGAAATTCATTTTTTTAATATACAAGGCATTATTTCTACTTTGTGCTTTAATGTGCCCAATTTTTTCTGTTGCAGGATGTTCCAATTGAATCTCAGCCATCCAAGCTTGTAGGAAGCAGGGGTTCCAAAAATCGTTATTTTGATTTTGACAAGCTAGCAGAGGTTAGTTCTCTTGATTTTTTTTAGAGTTGTCTTATGTGGGTAGGATTTGTGGCTATGTGTTTTTGTAATTTATTTGTTTTTATACTTTATGTGCACGCTATTATGTTTGAATTGTTTTTACTTTTTTTTTCCCTTTCAAATGTTACAAGGATGTAGCATTGTTTGTTCAAAAGATGCATGCTCCCTGTATGCAAGTGGCTTCCCCATATTCATCATGAATAGAATATCTTGGGGTCGATGCTTGAGATATCTCATTAGTTCTTTTCCTAGTCTTGACCCTAGAATTTATATGTTTGACTATGCTGCTGGATTCTTTCATTTTTTGGTGTTAATTATCAATTCTATTTTTGTACATGCAATATGCTGAGTTTTAATGGATGTGCCTAGGGTCTGAAAACTGGAATGTACTATCTGCGATCACGTGCTGCTGCTGATGCTATCAAGTTCACTGTTGATACCTCCATGCTCAAGGTTTTACTAATTAACCTGACTTTTCAGTTTGTTATTGCAGTTATAATATTGTTAAACAATATCTTTTCCTATACTATGCTTTTTGTTATTAACACCTAGTTGCCTTTTATGGGTGCTGTAGGATAAGACTAAGCCATTAGTGGCTGATGATGGTGCAAAGATGGCACAAGTTGTTTGTTCCTTGGAGAACCGGGAAGAGTGCATGGCTTGTGGAAGTTGAGTAAAAACAAGGGACAGTCTTTAAGTTTGGCTAATAAGGTGATTTATGTATAGTTGCAGTGCTGATAATTATAGCATGGGTTAGTCCTTGGAATAGTTTGCTTTGTCTATATTTGTAAAAGCCTTCCAATACAGAGCAACCTAGTCCCTCTGATGAAGTGGACGTTGAAAATAATACTAGTCTAGCGTATGATGATGGTGGCTCACCATCAGCTGCGCAAAGTCGGAGAGACCGGACATTTGTTCAGTAGTATATTGCTCCTGTTCGGGACTCTCAAGTTTCTTTGGCCCAGGTACACACCTTATTTCTGCTAAAACTGGTCCCCGTTCTATTATTGGTTTATATATCTCATGACTTCTACTGAAATTTCTTTTCTTAACTGTTCATTTGACATTTGCTATTAATCACAGCCTCTTACCATACAGTCTAGCCAAGTAAATCCAGTCACTGCTAGTGTAGATCGTTTAGAAAGTGAGGGCTTATATTCCTTGGTGCAACCTCAAATAGATTCACCATTAGCTCAGCTACCCCAAGATTGTCTGGCTTCATCACTTTAGGTACAATATATCTGTAAAGTTTTGAATTTGTCTGGTATAGATTTTTACTGATATCATGTTTGTAAACTGAACCTTTTTCGTGGGTTGCTTGTGAAGTTTCTTAAAGTGGGTGCTATGTTCTTTAGGTTTAGGCTGAACTTTTTTAAAGTAGAAAATGTTATGTTCTTTAGGTTTAGGTTATTTAACAATTATTAAGTCTTGTAAATGATCTCATTCCATGATTTTTTTGTTGATTACGCATGAAGTTTAATGCTATAATTTCCATACAGGCAACCAAGGATTGGAGGAAAATATCCATGGGAGAGTAAGTGTTTTCTCATGCAATGTTCACTCATTCTGTACTATACACAGCTTTTTATACCTGATTATAGATATGGCTCGCCTTGCTCCGCCAAATCTTACTAGTCCTAGTTTTCTTGTTCTGATAGGTATTGAGCCATTTGTTATATTTAATGCGCGTACCAGATAAGATTGTTCAACGGCGAGTGGCTTTGTCACTTGCCCATCTTTGTTCTCCTGATGATCAGAGAACAATATTCTTTTTTTTTTTTTTTTTTTAAAAACCTCCAGAGGGGAGGGGCAGCTATGGGATGCCAGACCTTAATTAATTATCAAAGAAATGACTTACATACTATACGGGGGTGCATTACGACTTTACCCGTATTAAAAACCAAGCAGAAAGCGATAAACAAAACATATTTCTAAACAAGATACGACAAAACCATACCCAAACTAAACCAAATGATGGCATCCTAAGATAGCACAAAACACACACTACCTGAAGAATAGCACTTTCATTTAGAAGCCGGAAGTCTAAGATATGCCGTCTTATTCTTGTCAAGAATAATTAGTGACTTTATTCTTTTAGGAAGCGATCCCCACGAATAAGTACGAGAACTATGCTCCTTTTGAGCTAAAGTAGCCAAGGCGTCGGCTACAGAGTTTGTCTCTCTGAACACATGGATGCAATGCCACCCCGTATCCTTTATCATCGCCCGTATCTCCCTCCACCAATTACTTAGGAACCAAGGAATTTTTGTTTGTTGGAAAAGCCATTGTTTAACCACCATTGAATCCGTTTGGATGACACATGGACGGACACCTTGGGCAGCACAAAATCTCAAGCCTTCAAGCAAGGCCCTCGTTTCCGCCGAATTATTTGTTCCTTCTCCGAAAAAACATTGTCCAGCCGCCACAAAGTTACCTTCTTCATTTCTGATAACAAAACCTCCAGCAATAGTCTTCTCCCTGCAAGATCCATCCACATTGAGCACATACCATCCCATAGGAGGGAAAGTCCAATACACCACCCGGGGCGGAGTCAGAGTTACTTTGATTTCCTGTATACCCAATCTATTGAGCAAAGCCCCATTATTGTCCTTTGATTTAGGGTTAAAAAATTTTGCAACACATTTGATCCAATGGTACACTTTAATGATTACATAGCTGGACGAGCACTCCTTCCCATCATAAAGTTTTTTGTTTCGCTGAATCCAAAGCTCCCATAAAACAAAAAGAGGAGTGAGATGAGTGAGGGTACCTGATAAGGTAGATTTGTTCGCCTTCCTGAACCACGCCTTTAACATGGTATAGACTTCAACCGGCCTATGGACGTGAATGTCAAAAATCAGATCGAAATGTCTCCACACTCTACTTGCTAATTCACCCTCCAGGAAAAGATGTTTTATGGTTTCCTCCGCAGCTTGAACACAGCATCCGCATTTAGAAGCCAAACGAAATCCAATTCTTCTAATTTCACCATCTATGGGAATAGCCCTTTTAATAACTTTCCATGTGAAAACGGAAATTTTAGAAGGCAAAAGAGGGTGCCATATCCAATTCCAGAAATAATCAGGTGTCCCTCTACCACCTAGGATTTTACAAACAGAGCTGATAGAGAATATACCATCATTAGTGGGCATCCAAATTCTAGTGTCTCGATCTCCATCATCACCTTTCACTATTGTCTTATAAGCCTCTTGAGCGCGTCTTTTCATTTCCGGGGTTAGCATTCTGAAATTATCCCTGCTCATTAGCCGTAAGGAAGGCCACATATCATTAGTCTCCGCGTCCCCATTCCTTATAAATAATTCATCCTTAGCCCATTGTTCTTCAAAGAAACTGACGCTACCTCTAGTAATCATCCAGGTGGAGTTTTCCACTATGAAATTTTTATGCATCAACAATTCTTTCATGAAAGGAGAGGCCCCAGCTTTAAGCCCCTGCTTTCGGATTGGAACCCCTTTCAGAGAACAATATTCATTGATAACAATGGTAACATATCTTCTTACTTAATAGTACATCTTTTTGTCTTTTTCCTGGAATAAGATAATCTTAGTTTCACACGAAAGTTCAGTATTGAACTCCGTGATTGTTCTAATTTTATTGTCCTTGTGCAGGTGTGGATTTGCTTTTGGGGCTTCTTGGTTCTCCCCACGCAAAGCAGCAACTAGATGGTTCAGTGGCCCTGTACAAGTTGGCTAATAAAGCTTCTACACTCTCACCTATTGATGCAGCACCACCATCTCCAACACCACTGTCTGATGTTACATTTCTAGTTGAAGGTTGTAAATCATTCTCTTTCCATCTTTTTCATTTTTTGTTTGGTTTTTATACGGGTAAAGTCGTAAAGTACCCCCGTTTTGATTGTAAATCAATTTTTTTGATAAGTAATAAAGGTCTGGCATCCCATAGCTGCCCCTCCCCACTGGAGGTTTAACTAAAAAAAAAAGTGTGGGGCTGTGATTTTGCTGCAGCAGCAACAAAAATTTAAATTTTTTTTCGATTATATTATTTTGCAACGGTTTCAAACCCTCGCAACAAATCAGATTTCTTTTTTTTTTGAATTTTGTTTTTACTGGCCACGGCTTAAAACCGTGGTAATTCATGCTTGCCACGGCTTAAAACCGTGGTAATTCATTCTTGCCACGGCTTAAAGTCGTGGCCATCATTTGCCACAGCTTACAACCGTGGCCATAACTTCCCACGGCTTAACACCGTGACCAGTACTTGCCACGGCTTAAAACCGTGGCTAACATTATTGCAACGGCTAAGAACCGTGGCCATGACTTGCCACGGCTTATAACCGTGGCTAGTACTGGCCACGACTTAAAATCGTGGCTAAAACTATTGCAACGGCTTAGAACCGTGGCCATAACTTGCCACGGTTTTAAGCCGTGGCTATTTCTGGCCACGGCTTAAAACCGTGGCTAACATTTTTGCAACGGTTTATAACCGTTGCTAACTCATCAACCGTCCTCGAGCATAAAACCGTTGCTAATATGTTTTGCCACGGTTTGTAGCCGTTAATGGTGCTTTAGCGACGCCTCTACTGCCCACGGCTCTAAGCCGTGACAATTGGTTACCCCCACGGTTCCAAACCGTTGCTGATGGGAATTTTTGGTGTAGTGTGAGTCCTCGATGTATCAATAGCTTGGGTGTGATCAAGTGTTTTTGCATAAGATTCTTCTAGGCTATCAAATTGGATACAAATCAAAGCAAATAATCATGTCCCCCAGTTTCTCATGTCCTGTTTTGGCTATATTCAATTATGGATTTTAATAGACTGTAAAGGTTTTTAAATCTCATGGATTTTAAAATATTTCAAAGGAGTTTACAAAATCTTCTGAACTTTGATAAATTTTAAATGACTGGATTTTGTGGATTTTACAAAATCCACTGGATTTTGATGGATTTTTATTATTGGATTTTCTGAATTTTATAAAGGATTGTTATGGATTGCTATTGATTCTTATAAATTTCTGTAAGTTCTTATGAATATGCTATTAATCATAGGAAGTTATGAAATAACGTCACCTACATTGTTATCCATGTCAACACAAATCATAAAACATCCCTCAAATATCAATAAAACAATTGTTTGTATGCAACGTAAATTTTACTTTAAATTAAAAAAATCAAATACATTGAATATGGTCCAACAGTAATACAAATAACTATTTTTCTTTTGAAAAGAAGAAACAATGCAAATAATTCTCCAATAAAAAAATAAATAGATAAATAAGAAAAATCACTCTCTTTTATTGCTCATCATTGACTCACGACACTCACAGCATCTCCCCACATATCTGAAGCTATAGTTGCTCTCCATTCATTAGCCTTCTCTTGTTGTTGATCTTGGGTTTGCAAATTTTCTTCTTCTTCTTCCGATGGTGATGAAGGCTCATCGTTTTCTTCAATTGGAAATTCATCAGAACGACACTCTTTACGAAGAAAGTTGTGCAATGCTGCACACGCTAGCACTAACTCCGCTTGTGTTTTATATGGAAATGGAGGCGCAGACTTAAAAATTGTAAATCGTGATTTAAATATACCAAATATCCTCTCAATTACGTTTCTCAATGACGCATGACGAAGATTGAACAACTCAGTTGGATTTTCGGGGTCCCGACCATGACCAGCAAAATCTTGGAGATGATATCGAACACCTCGAAATGAAGCTAAAAAATTGGGACGATTTGCAAATCCACAATCAACTAAGAAATATTTTCCTAAAAATTCACCACACACACAATTAGAGTATCACATAATAAACACACATATATATTATCGAATAAAAGAAATAAATATGTACCTTGTGGGACATGAAGTCTGTTACTGCTCCTTGACAAAACATCGAATCATGTGCTGAACCTTCCCATCCACTTAGAGTGTATATGAATTCTAAATCAAAGCTACAAGCAGCTAATACATTTTGTGATATATTTTCGTGTCAATCACGATAACTAGCAACTTCACGCCCTATTAACATTGCATGTATGTGTGTGCCATCAATAGCTCCGATGCAATCCTAAAATAAATTCAAGATTTCACAAAAATAACAAAAAATAATAATAACAATAACAGTAATAAAACATTTAGTACCTACCTTAAAGTAAGGGTAAAATCACGTATTCTCCAATACTTTAACTGGCGTTGTGGATCTAGGTTTGGCCATCATCTCTGGTGCTATTGTGTTTAAGGCCATAAGAACTTTGTTGAAATTTTTGCTTGTTGTGAAATGTGATCTCCTAAATGTGTTTTCAGTTTGACAATATCGAGAATTTTGACCAACGGTATGCAAAAATGTTGCAAGCTGTTCTTCAACACATATGATTCTTGTGTCTTTCAGATTCGTTTTCTCTCTAACAATATTATATAGCTTCATAAACATACCAGGATACATACGATATAACTGCCAAAAGTGTTGAGGATCCTCACTTAACACTTTATGTATATAATTGTATCCAGTTCTTGTAATTGGTCGTCGGATTGGACGTTCAACATGGTCGTCATCTATGATAATCATTAATGCATTTAAAACTTTAGTAGTTGCTTCTATTGGCATCATTAACAAATTTATGGTTTCATAATACATTTCCTCCAATTCTTCGTCTTCCATTTGAGAGATTATAAAATCACCTAAATAAATGAATCGCATAATTAGAAATAAAAATCAACATACACCTTTTTATGTATATCCAAGACAAAATTGAGTGAGTTAATACTGAAAAATAAATGATATCACCTAATTGCACATAAATAAAAGTATAATATTAAAACAAACAAGTCTTAACATTCACAAAATTCTTAAACACAATATCCAATAAAAAAATCTTAACCAAAATTCCAAACATAAGATAAAAACATTAATAGTTTCAAGACACTCGAAAATGTTTAATACCAAATAAGCATACTCATTCCATATTGTACTGTATCCACGCCAAACGTTCTTCAAATGACATTTTCACAAATGCGTCTTTCATTCCCAACTTATTAACCAATTCAAGTGCTTTGAAACGAGCATGATTATCCATGTTTGGAATCTCTTTGATTGAATTCCAAATGTTATTTTTTTCTCTATCATGTTCCCTTTTTTTCATTAGGCCGTGTATTCCTTGAATTTCACTGGCAATTGTACTAATTGAATCCATGGCAACACAAACTTTTTCTAGAAGATCAGCTCGAGTGATGGTCTCAATTGGGGTACCATATGTTTGATACTCTGTTCTAGCTTTCTTTCTTGGAAGAAACTTTTCAGTAGGGGCCTCCAAATTTGTATCTAGGAAAGGTGGTGAAGTATAATCGCTAAGTGACAAAGTTTGGCATGAGGTTTCGTAAACGTCATTGTTATCATCGAACATGTTCTCATTTTCTTCAAGTCCATATGTTTTAGCATCGGTACTATCGCCCAATCCAAGTGCATTTTTTCCAACAGCTGTTCCATTGCCAAAAATAATTTGCAAATCCTCGTAATCTTTAAATGATCCATTGCAAAGATTTTTCATGTTTGGGTGGGACTGTTAAAAAAAACAAAAAATATATTATTATGAAGGTGTAATTTATCAATATAAAATAACATTAAACATAAATAAAATATCACCTTAAAGTAGTCTTCCTATACTTCATTATCATCCGTGAACTTCTTTGAGACAGCGTCCCATCCAAATCCAGAACTATAGCGCAAAAGATCAGCAAAAGTTTGATATTGGTTCTTAAACCATTTCATTCGGTTCTGATAGTGTTTATAGGTTTTTTGGCACCCTAGCTTTTCATTGAGAATTGGAAGTATCTTGGTTTCTACTGTATGCTTGCTTATCGCACCACTAGCATCACACCAACCATGTTTGATGCCTTCAACAAGTAGTCCTAACAACATCTTGTTCTCTTGCAAGGTTCACTGGTTATATTGCCCATTTCCTTGTTTTGAAACTCCCATTTATGATGCTACTAGATAACAAGTTCCAAAGATTTTAACATAAATCACAAAGTAGGCAATTTCAATATTATTACAGAGTAGATAATACCATCTATATCAAATAGTATGACAACTACCAATTTCTAAACATTAATTGTTAATAAACAATACCAGCATATACAATAAAAAAAATGTAGCTAATTTATGTTGTTTCATTATAAACAGTAGGCAACTAATATCTCAACTTATGGTGTTTCATTATAAACAATAGTTTATGTTCTTTCATTATGAAATATCTCAGCTTATGTTGTTTCATTATAAACAATAGTTTATGTTCTTTCATTATGAAATATCTAAAATTGTAAAGTTGTAACTCTCACTCAAATGTAAACACATCCACACCTACCCCACTCAAACCAACCTTATCTCCTCACACTATAAACTCCACACACATCCACTGCTCCCCTTCCAAAGAGATCAGATTCTAGTCCCTCTCCCCTCTCCCCTTCCAAACCTTCCAAAGAGATCAGATTCGAGCTCTCCCTCTCCCCTTCCAAAGAGATCATAGTTGAGCTCTCCCTCTCCCCTCTCCCCTTCCAAAGATATCAGATTCGAGCTCTCCCTCTCCCCTTCCAAAGAGATCAGAGATCAGCTCATGCCTCACCCTCTCCCCTTCCAAAGAGATCAGAGATCAACTCAGGCTCTCTCCCACTCCCTCTCCCCTTCCAAAGAGCTCATAGATTAGGTCATGGTTACCCACCGAAACCAGAAGAGATCAGGTCATGCTCTCTCCCACTCCCTCTCCCCTTCCAAAGAGCTCAGAGATCAGGTCATGCTCTCTCCCTCTCCCCTTCCAAAAAGATCAGCTCATGCTCTCTCTCTCTCCCCTTCCAAAGAGATCAGCTCATGGTTACCCACCGAAACCAGAAGAGATCGACAGTGTTGTTGCGACCCAATTTCGTCACCTGTAAGAGGATTCATCATCACTAGAGAAGCAATAGGTAGATCTAGAGATGAAAAGCTTCAGAGAAATGTCCAAAGAGATCGCTGCTTCACTTGAGGAGCAGAGCACTACATCTCTACTTTGCCTCCCTCGAGCCACTCGAGATGTCATTCGTCTCCTCGACGATGCTCTCTTTCTCTGATCTTCCATTTCTGGTCATCATTAGGGTTCACTCATCACCTGTCGACTCAACCAAGCTCTCCTTCTAGCTTGCACTCATCACCGATCGACTCCATCGACTCCTGGCTCAAGAGGTGCTTTTGTACTGATTGTGATTTTGTGATTTTGTGATAGTTGTTTCCCTTGCTATTCAATGGATGATTGTGCTTTTTTCTTGAAAGTCAAGAGGTGCTTTTGTGATTGTGATTTCCCTTGCTATTCAATGGAAAAGATTCTTCCAAGCCATGTACTGATTGCTTTTGTGATTGTTTATTTTTGGTTGATAGATCTTTGCATTTGAGAAAGAGACGGACAAAGAAAAAAAAAACCTTGTTATGTTTTTTTGTGTTCAACAGCGTGAAATAACCCTAAAAAAAATTGGAAACATGACAAAACAAATTATTATTAATTTTTTTTTTTGAATAACATGACAAAAACAAATAAAAAAGGAGAGAAAAAGTTGAAAACATACCTGAGACAAAGAAGAAACTGGAGTCGAAGCAGAAACCCAAAACGCAGTCAGAAACCCAAAATGCAATGTTGGTGGGAGAGAGGAAGAAGAAAAATTGAAATCCGAGGGAAAGAGGCTGGATTTGAAAAGGGTTTTGGTATTTATATCTTTCGCACACAAATCCTTTAAAGTCCATCAATTCAACAAATCTATCAAAATTCACTGTTTTTTTAATACCCCCTAATTTTTGTGGACTTTTGAAAAGCATGAATTGAATACCTCTGATTTTGATGGATTATAAAACAATCATTTAAAATCTGTATTTGAATACCCCTAGATTTACATATATTATTTTAAATCCTTAATTGAATACCCCTATATTTTAATGGATTTTAAAAACCTTCACGATCTATTAAAATCTATAATTGAATACCCCCGTTAGCTATAGTTTTATTTTCCCAATTTAAGCCACTTTTTCTGAGAACTCTCCTCTCTATATACTTTATAGTTAGTGACTTTTTAAAACATCGATTCTATAAGCTTTTAGTGTAGTATTATTGTGTTTACATCATCATCTAGTTTCTTTACTTGTCAAGAGCAAACTAGTTGATGTAATTCATCTTGCATCAAGTAAACAACTTTCTGTTAATATGCCCACAAGCAGAAGGGTTTCCCATGTTATATTTAAGATGAAGAAAACAAATACAAATTGAACGAGAAATAGCATCATTATAAGAAACTTTCGAGTTGGGAGTCAAAATAGATTGTGAAACTGTTTTTACGATTTCACTATAAGATATTCAAAATGAACAGCAAGCAACTTCATTGTCTGCCTCCACTCAGTAGAGAAGATATCATCATGATGTTCAAAGTGCAACACCATGCATTATTTCATTGTGAATCTCATCGTTTCGGATGTACAACAGTGGTTGATGCTTTTTTTTTCTTTTTTCTTTTTCTCGAGGACTTTTAAGAGTTTCTTCTACAAGACTCTACTGCTAGTACTAGCACAAAGGCACAAACACAACCAACCAACAGAGAGAAAAGAAAAAGGTAGTCACAAATATTAACCTTGTATAATTCTCTAGTAAACAAAATTCAGTCTTCTTCATAAAAAGAAGATAAATTTGTCGGGCCTAAAAGTGGATCCAAGAGGGAACAGCAATATGAATGATTGCATTTGCAATTGCAACCAATTAACAATAAAAGAGGTCTGTCCAATCAAAATACCTTTATGAAAATGGGAATTTTAAAGTGCACCGGCCTCCATGCCCGGTTTGGTGTCCGGCCCTACCAGGCACCATTGCCTAGTTTAGCTTGGCAAGAAAAAGAAAAGGGAAGGCAAAGGGACAAAAAGTAGCCTTCACAAGCCTCTCCACCTCATTCATGGTAACCGCACATGTCTTGGCGAGTCACTGAAAAACTGAGTGGTTTCCCTGGATCGACGGGGACTCCTGCGCATAACCGAAATTCTAGCTGATCTGAAAAAAATCAGCGAGGTTGCTGCTTGAGGGGGGGAGAAGGGGGGCGAATTTACACTTTTGCCCCCCCTTCTTTAACAACCTTTTGGAAAAGGTGTTAAAAAAAGGGGGGCTCTCCTCCTCATTCATGTAACCGCACGTCTTGGTGACTCGCTGAAAAATTGAGTGGTTTCCCTCATCACAATTGTTGTTGCACTATTGAGTCTTTGATGAAATTGGCAGCAAACCCTCTTAAAAGTTTTTCTGTTGCTTTCAAAGGAAAGCTGAAGCCTGCTGAACGTTCAAGGCTATTGAAGATTTTTTTTTTTTTTTTTTTTTTCCGGTCAAACATGAAGATTTTTATTAATGAAAGAAAGGGAAACAAGTTACAATAAGAAACATTCCTATATCAAGGAATGCCAAGACACTATGAAAGTGTCAAAACCCAAACCCGTAAATAAATTACATGCCGTACCCATTTTCCACAACAATTCTCTAATCTCGATAAAGATAGAGTGTTCTGATCTGTTTAGTCCTTCAAAAACCCTTTTATTTCTTTCTTTCCACACACACCACATAAGAACGTGAGGGACCCTACGCCATAACCATTCCCCCCGACGAGAAGGATTAGCTTTAGACCACCAACTTAGCCAATTTAGAATGGAACCTTCAAATATCAAACTCAAACCGAATTCCACCAAGAAATTGCGCCAAATGGATTTGGAGAAACTGCAATGAAGCATCAAATGGTCCAGTGTCTCTTCAGATTCGTTGCAAAGCACACAGAGACTCCCAGTGAGGATTCCCATTTTTCTTAACCTATCCTTAGTCAAGATCTTCTCATGCAAAACTGACCAAGTAAAGAAATTAATCCGAGGAAGAAGATTTTTCACCCATACCAGATGTTTGTGGGAGGAAATGAATGGGTTAGAGTAGGTCTCATAATGAGATGCAGCCAACATATCCGAAAATTCTTTCACCGAGAAGCCTACACCTTTACCCTTCCACACCAAACTATCTGGTCCATCTGAGAGCATTTGTCTATCCAACAGGAGAATAAGATTTGCTAACGCATCTAGTTCCCCAGTGTTGAGGTTTCTGCGAAAGGAAAGATCCCAAGAGTTGCTGCTAGACCAAAAACTGCTCACATTCCCGTATTGATCCTTGTTAATGAGAAATAACATTGGAAAAAGATCTTTCAAAGATTGGTTGCTACACCAGACATCATGCCAGAAAGAGATGAGATCACCATTTCCACATTTGAGAGAGGTGTGTGGGTAGAAGCCACTGGCGCACCGGGAGATAGATTTCCACAAAGAGCATCCGTAGGAAGTGTACTTAGTTCTCTTTTCCCAAACCCATCTATTGCGCCCATATTTGTCCAAAATGAGAGATCTCCAAAAATTATTTTTCTCTTCTGCAAATCGCCAAAGCCACTTAGAAAGTAATGCAGTATTGAAAGTGAGCACCTGCCGAATGCCTAAACCACCTCGAGATTTAGGGCAACAAATTTTCTCCCAGCCCACTAAATGCATCTTTCTAGAGTTATGAGTAGAACCCCAAAGGAAATCGCGCATGATCCTTTCCATCTTGGCTGATATTGAACAGGGAACCTTGATAAGAGACAGCATGAATACTGGGATAGAAGCTAATGTGGATTGTACAAGAGCTAGTCTCCCAGCTTTAGATAGAAATTTGCGTTTCCAAGTCGCTAGTTTCGATTCCATCCTTTCGAGCGTCTCGTCCCAAACAACTTTACTATTGAAGATTTATTATATGCATTAATCTCAAGCTCTATATCCTTTTATTACGGGGAAATTGACTTATCAAGTCTAATTTTGATAATTATAAACTATATCATAATCTAATAATTAAAAATGAGGCATATTTTTAAAATTAAAAATTTTTAAAAGCCACAAACTCAATTCATGATTTAAAAATAAATAGAATGACATTCTTACCATTTTAACTTTTCAAAATTTATTCACCTTCTTAAAACTAATTATTAGTTTATTTTCAGATTATTCAGCAATAATCGATCAGTTGTGTGTTTAGGGACATGAAATAACTTGAAAAAAATATCAAAGTGCATAAAAATTGTATATTTCGTTTGTTTCAATGTAACTAGAATTTGAATACATAAATAACATCACGTCAATATGTCTTTTTAGATATCTTTTAGCCATGATTTAGGTTTGTAGCCTTTAATAGTTTTAAATTACAAAAATATGTTTTTTAGGCATTTTCAATTGTTAAGATTTTATGTGATCTACCATTATAAAAATTAGGCGTAATAAGTCATTTTCCTCCTTTATTACCCCCACCTTTGATTTTTTAAGACTTGGGTATTAGAAAGAAAAAAAAAAGTACTTTTTTGACACTGAGACCTTCTTATTAGCATGCCATCCATGATTTTTCTTATTCTATTTCCAAATAAATTAAAATTTTTATGACTCACCCATTGTATGTTTTGGTCGATAATCATTTTTCTCGAACCTTTGAAAATTACAATAAGGACCATGCACCGCAGGCTGTCCCTCTACTTGCAACACCACACCCATTAATGGTGCACTCGTGGTCCCCTTAACAAAATTAGACAATATACCCACATCCAACAACCCATTAAATGTGGACTTGAGAATAGTAACTAGCCCATGTAGCCGGCATTAAAAAGTTATGGCGTGGACTTATGGAATATTAGAGAAGAACATACCCATTAAAACCATCTGTATCTAAAGTAGTTGGGGGGGGGGGGGGGGGGGGGGTGAAATTACCCGTTTGCCCATCATTTATTGTTGTTATATTTAAAGAATAGCTAAAAAGACAGGGGCAAAAGTATAAAAATGCCGCCCAAACTACAAACTCAGGCAGCAGACCCAAACTCCCTAGAAGCACTCCTATCTAAAACAACCTTTTAAGCCATTGACCTTAAAAACATCACTTAAAATGGGCGTGATGGAGAATGTGAGTCCGCATGGGTTTGACCATATTATAAAACCATCAAAAAATGTGATCTTAAGCAAAGAAACCTTGTGAAGCAAAGTGAGTCGGTGAGTGGGAAATGAGAATGACCGCCAACACAATTCACATATGGGTTCCACTTTTTGTGGTCTTCATTCCATGTTTATATCTTGCAATTCAATGAAGAAGAGATCATCTCAACTTCCATATTATAATACACTATTATACCAATCGTGTCGTTGCCACAATCATACATTTTTTATATAAGTATCATGTCTTCGGTATGTCACCTTAGTTTTTGGGTCGTGTTTTCGACATACTCCAAATAAGTCATTAAATTACCAAATATGAAAATAAATTATAAGTTACATTATAAAATTAAACAAACATCTTGTCATATGGTTTACAAAACATATTTTGCAAATCAGTATTTCTGTTACATGAAAAATTGAAATTTATAAAATTACTGTAACCAATTTTTGTCATTTTACGCTGGGTTAAAAAAAATTTGTTGCTAGAGAGGGGTTAATGTTTGGGTTGAGTTATGGTTTTAGGTTTAATTGTACTTTGAGTAGAATTAGAAGCAATTTCGAATTTTGTAAGTTGTGCAAGGCTTTATCGAAAATTTGAAAGATAACAGATTGACATATTATTGGAGAATTAAGATGGCTCGGACCATGTTTGCTAATATGATAAGATGTTGGATTGTGACTCAAAAATATTATGTCCAATAATAATTTAATAGACTTTGAGTGAAGTAGGCCTGATAAACATATACTTGAATATGAGTGGCACGTGGAGGCATAAAGCAGATATTGAATTGGCTTGGGGTTTATGAAATATGTGAGGCATTTATGAACTTCAAAATCTGAACACACAGAAGAAGATGGGAAGGGGCATTTTTGTAATTGGAGAATGGGGTTGCATTTTCGAGATTTGACGAATGGGGAAGACATGTTTTCATAATTTGGCGAATATGATGGGTAAGGGCATTTTCGAGATTTGACAAATGAAATGGGCAATTTTGTAATTTGAAATAGAAATTGTGTTAGTTGGCGATAGGGGTGGACATTTATAAATGTTTTCGGTTTTAAAAACCCGGCCCAAAGTTTCTGATTCGAGCCTCGATTTCCATTTCTGAAGCCCGTCGGGTAACCAGCTCGGCCCAGGTTAAATAGTTACTGTTGATTAATGAAGCAGGTCCTGAACAATTAATGTATTCCTTGAAAAACCTGCTTCATTTCCAATTCAGAGCCTGTTTCACTTTGGGCTTTATCAAATTAATCAAAGGTAAGGGCTGAACTTTGGGCTTTATAAAATTCAACAATTCAGGACCTGTTTCAATTTAGACTTTGCGCTTAGGACCGAGATCGGCTTGAAACCGGCCCGAAATTCGGTTAACCAGGACCTCGATTAACCGGTCACCTCGGTCCGGTTTCGGGCCTCATATTTACGGGCTTAAAAATTTTTGGGCCAATTTTCGATTTTTACTATTCGGGCCGGTTATCCGGACCTGGCCAACCCTAAATGAGAATTCGTAAAATAACAGAGTGACAAAGTGACAAACAATTGAACGGTAAAAGTAAAGAAAAACTACAAAATAATGGTGTATTTAAAATTTTGAATATTACTGTTTCAATAAAACGCCAATAAAAAATTCAACTTAGGATAGGTAATATTATCATCTAGTCTATGAGTGTGGTACTGAATATTTGATTTAAATTTTATCATAATACATAATTTGGATATTAATGATACAAAATATGTACTACAGTGCTTTAGGTAAACTCAAAAAGTAAAAAAAAATTGATCTTCACAGGGGGGTAAGATTGTAATTAATGTGATTGAGAAGGTCATCTTGTTGGCTTGTAGTGGGTCCCATTGCATCATCTTGGGATGAGAAGGGTCTGTGAAGATCTGGAATAAACAATTCCTTTTCAATAATACCCCTCAAATCAAACACTTTAATGAAAGAGAATGTAAAATGAGAAGAGAGGGGCATCTTCGGCAGTTTGAAATATTGACATATTGACACAAACCTGAATAGTGAAACTCAATTTTAGTTATAAAAGTATATCACACCTGATATAGTCGAATTTTGTTCTCCTTGACCTTGACTTGCATAGGGAACACACGTGAGCCAATGACCACCGTTGTGACGGTCGATGACACTTTGATGCTAAAGTCAGACAAAACTTGAGAAAAGCTTAAAAAGCTGTAAATTTGGTTTTGTAACATACATTTGTTCATCAACCCTGTGTCCTATTTATAATGCGAGAGTTCTTGTTCGGCTAGGCATTTGGTGGCGTAATTTAGGGAAACATATCTTGCTGAAAATCATTTCATTGTTATGAATCGTCCATGTAGAAGAGTTTTCCTACACAACTTGTGCTTCAGATCTGCGAAAAAACTTCCCTTTAGGAGTGTTGTCCATGTAAGGGAATTTTCATGCACGACTTATACTTCGGTAATTCTTTTCTAGTCGGAACTAATGTATTGCTGGTCTGCCTGTCTTAAGTCGATCTCCTAGATACTTGTCTGATTATGCCTTACGAGTATTGGGCTTGACCAAGTGATGTGTGGGCTTCATAAAGCGCTGCAATTTTGGGTCAGCCTCCTGGACCCTGCCAAGATGAGATTAGTGTTGTCTGGGCTTTGTCAGATTGCGTGGGAAATCAGACCCGCTTTTTTGTGCTGATGAAATTATCATGACACGTATACGACGCAGATAAAAGGACGGTTTGGTGTATCATCTGCTATTCTTCTCGCGTTGGTGGGCTAGCTCATCGGTCCACTAAGTCATGAAAGATCTGAGCGGTCATGATATTTGAGTCTGAATCATTTTCTCGAGCGGCAGACGTCATTAATTGGTCGTGTTTCTGCTCAAAAAATGAAAAATGCGAGAATTTTGTTTTCTATGTAGATCCCGTTCTTTGCAGAGTTTATTTCCTTTATTTTTTCGATTTCAAACTCTGCTTTGTCGTTTCGCTTTCTGTGCTTTTGACTTTGTTCAACTTCTGTAATCGAAAGTTTGTATGTTTTTCCATAGCGGGCCAGAATCAACTTTGATGAACTGTTCGCTAAAGGTAGTAAGTTCTCAAGGAGAGGTTAATCTCCGAGTCTAATATGGAAGGCCTTCATGAGAAGTATGAGATCCTTGATAATCTGGTGTTTTTCACATTGGGCTCTGGTCAGACGTCATTGTCTCATCCAGAAAGATTTATCTGTTTGCACCGAGGTATGCTTCAATCGGGCATCCATTTTCCTGTCATCAAGGATATTCAGAGCTTCTTGGCGTACCTCAACATTCCACCCGCTCAGCTGGTGCCCAATGGGTATTGGATAGTAATCACCATCTGACTAGGGCAAAGGACGCTGGTGTTCGAGTGTCTTCGAGGGTGATCCAACTGCTCACCTCTCCTCGGATAAATGAGCATGTTGTGTACGTGTTGACGTTGTCGGCTTGTTTTGGCAATGTGCCTAACGATTTCAAGTTCTGGCATAAGAATTACTTCATGGCTTTGCAGACTCGAAGTATTTCGAGCTTGATGGTTGTCCGATCGAGCGGGAGTTCAGGCAAATGTGTAAGTTTGATTCCATTTTCGATATTGTCAGTGTTGATTGCATATTGAATTGTTATCCGTGCTTTCTGTAGGAAAATTTTCAACTATGCCCCATTATTCAGAGGATGAAACAACCATGGATAAATTTTGTGACATGCCTCGAATGCGGGTAGAGGACGTCGTGCAACCTTCTAATATCAAGCGCAACGGATTGTAGGCTTACTGACATGAGGCTCCTACTTTTTTTAGAGTTTCAAAATCAAAGTCTGAAGGTGAACACTCTTTGAAGAAGAGGAAGCTCCCGAAGGTTAAGATTCTGAGCCCGTCAAGGAAGGTGAAGTTGAACGAGACACTTTCTTTTTCTGTGCGTTCAAAGAAGCCTCGTGCTGCGACTAAGCCTACTCGTGAGCATTCAACCCCTTCAGAGAGGACACAAAACTGTGGGGAAAGATCTTGATTTGTTTGCTGGGGTGGAAGCTGTTGTGTCTGAGTGACATGATGCTCATGCAAAGGCTCCTATTTCCCTTCCTGATTCGAAGAAGATGTATATGCAAATGGTTGGGGTTGAAGATGCAACGAAGCTGAGTACAAAACAGGTGAAGGTCATGAACGACCTGTTGCTGCAGGCGAGTATGGCAACTTTGTCGGATGCGGGTCAGACTCATCCTTTTTCGTTGAAGGATTTCGAGTATAACCCCTAGTTGGATCGCGAGTCTTTTCGGTTTGTTGAAGAGTCGTCTGACTGTCGTCCTTATGGCGAAAAGTCTCCTCCATGTCGCCTGTATTGTCCTCGATCCAGATCTTGACCTTACATTGAGGTGACGACGGGTCTGAGAGATAACTCACTTCCTTCTTCCCCGTCAACTGCTTCCTAGTCGGCTCGTGAGAGAGGGCAGATCGTTGTGAGAGATTGGAAAGCGGTGGAGAAGGGCCCTGATGTAGTGAAGACAACGAAGGGCGGTGCTGGAGTGATTACGGTATCAGAAGACCTCCATCCGGATACGAGGATCAGTCTATTCGCTCCGGATATGTAAAGATGAGCAACCAAGCTTGGCACCAAAAGGTTGATATTTCTTATGTCTGCAAGAAACATATTAGTAGATGGAATGACTGGCTGGTTCTCTTGCCAAGTTTGGCTCCACTTTATTTGAACCTCTTCTTAACGAGGAGTGAACTCTGTATTCTTCGAATTATTAATGAAAGATGATATGTTAAGTAACACTTTGTACTTTTGTATTCTTTGACTTTTTCTGCTGGCTCTTTTCTGTTTTGCCTTATCTTGTTGTTATCCTTTAGACTAGAGATTTTACTGAGTCAGAAAACTGTAGGGTTAATCTGCTGATGAGAGTGTTGACCGCTTATATTGCGATAGTTCGAGCAATCCCGATCTGTATTATCTAGAGATCGAGAAGTTGTCTCAGCCAAGTCTTGTAAGTTGGCTTAATCTTTCTGCTAGGGGATAATCTTGGATAGCCATAGATCATTCGGACCAGGCCGTAATTTGCCATTATAATCCGCTCTTGGCATACCAACTTGTAGATCGGACCAGCAGTTGTTGTTGCTAGTATAAGCTAACTGGCCAGACTGTGGTCAAGCGTGTGCATCACTGCAGGTGGTCAAGCAATGATCATTGTGAGTTTTTCGAGTTAAGCTTCATGAGCTCTGATTGGACTGTCAAACCGTATTCGTCCGCTTTTGGTGGACTAGGCATCTGGTCGGGCCGAAAGCCGTCGTCATCGATCGTGACTGACTAAATTTGGGTAAAGTTCGGCGACCATTGTCTATATTTGGAAAATGATCCCTGGAAAGTCATAGTGATCAGGCATTGAGAGCGTTGATGAGACTCCCACTTTCTAAGCCATCTTCATCCACGCTTGGCTGACTACGGTCTTAGAGCGGACCAGAAGCTATCGTCATCAGTCGAAACTGACTAAGCTTTGATCAGGTTTGGTGATCATTGTCTGTAGTTGGATAATGATCACTGGTAAGTCATCATGATCAGGCATTGAAAGCGATGATTAGACTCCCACTTTCTAAGCCATCTTCATCCTCGCTCGACGAATTACAGTCTTAGAGCAGATCCGAACCTATCGTCACAGTCGAAACTGATTAAGCATTGATTGTGTTTGGCAATCGTTGTCTGTATAGTTGGGTAATGATCCTTGCAAGGCATCATGATCAGGCGTCGAGAGCGCTGAGTAGACTCCCACTTTCTAAGCCATCGTCATCTGCATTCTGCGAATTAGGCATTAGAGTGAACCAAAATTTATCGTCATGTGTCGTCACTAACTAAACTTTGGTCAGGTTCGGTGACTATTATTTGTAGTTGGACAATATCCCTGGGAAGCCATCTCGATTAAGCGTTTGAGCGATAACTAGGCTCCCACTTTCTAAGCAATCTTCATCCGCGCTCGGGGAACTACGGTCTTATAGTGGACCAAAAGCTATCATCATCAGTCAGAACTAACTAAGCTTTGATCGGGTTCGAAAATCATTGTCCATGGTTGGACAATGATCCTTGACAAGTCATCTTGATCAGGCGTTAAGAGCGCTGACTAGACTCCCACTTTCTAAGCCATCTTCATCCGTGCTTGGCGGACTATGGTCTTAGAACAGACCAGAAGCTATTGTCATAAATCAGAAGTGACTAAGCTTTGGTCAGGTTAGGCCTCCGCTTGGCCTTGGGGGTGTAAGTCTGACTTGGGGGTTCTGACTTACTTAATTCGCTTAACAGTCCGACACGGAGGTTAGACTAATAAGTCTGATTCTGGAGTCAGATCGCCATATATTGATCAAAATGAATTTCATCCATATTTAATAAACAACAATTGAACTTTAATAGAGCGGATACCTTGGATTTGTTGATAATATCACTGTAGGCGTGCTCTGAATTCCATGGGAGCTTAAGGACTTCATTGTTTGCATCTTTGCGTGTACTGGCGTGGTACTCGCTTAGGCCCACTGGTTGGTTGGCGCTTGTTGGAGAAATCACCGTGCCACATGTACGACGCAGATTGCGATGCAGTTTAGTATCAGTTACTCTCCCAAGTTAATGGGGTTGCGTGCAGTGCCATTAATTCGATGAATGTGGGCTTGTGCAGCTGCAATTGGAACCGTCGTCTCTTTATTTCCCATATGACATTTAATGCTGACATAACTATTGGGTGACTTCGTTTCGTGGACCGTTGCGCCTATATATAGGCTGATCTTCACCATTTCAAGCATTTCCATGACCACTGTAGAGCATGTCCTTCAAATGCAGCTTTTCAAAAAATATGTTTTGGATTTTTCAAAGGCTAAAGGAAGATCTTCGCTGTTGGAGACTTCGAATGTTCAGACATTTGTAGCGATGACTAGACCTTCTATTATGTGATGCCACCCAGTATGGGTGAGCATCCAATTTGTTCCATGGGACCTTGTATTTTCTTCTCACATTGCGAAGAAGAGTTACAGACTCCCCCTCAGGGGTCAAGTTTGTTTTTCATCTTCTAGTACTCCGAGGGCATCTCATGCCATCCAATATCAGAGATAACACCTGCAACCAACTTTGGGTGGTTGTTCCTACTATATCTACTGGTCTTCATGCGTGATGCCACAGCTGGAAGGCATACGAAGCGAAACTCAGTTGGACGTGGCTTGCGGTCCTGGGGTGCTAACTTTGCATCACCCAGGCATCCCTCGCTTGAGAAACATTCTCATTTGCCTTCTTCTGCTCTCACCTCTGTATCCTCTGCACAAGGCAGATCGGGGGAGCAAGGTGTCTGTAGTCTATTTTGAGTATCTTCGCTGCCACTTTCAAATCATTCTTGTGAGACAGATTAGCGAAAAAATAATCAAGCGCGTACCTGCAGCCTACTTTGGGTTCTTTTACTTTACTTTCGAATCCTCTTTTGAAGGCAGATTGACAGAGCGAATTCTTGACATGCGTTTAAGCGGATCCATACTTGCGCCAGACTTGGATACTTGTAGTGTATAACTTTTGTACTAGTCAGTTGGGCAAGCTTTGTGACAACTTTCTTAGTAATCAATAAATTCTGTTTTCTATAATTCGTGTTTTATTCCTTGAATGAATCTGAATCATATAGGCTTGTGCAAATAAATCTCCTAAACTGAGGAATCAAAACAATAAGATAGTTTGACTATGAGCGGAGATTAAGCTAATCTGGCATTGAAAGAGATGCATATGGTCCTGGCTCAGACTGTATAGCTCCCTTGGCGAAGTGTCACGTTTTGCCAATGGTAGCGAAGTCACTGAAAAGTGAACTTCGTGTGGGTGGGCTACGCATCGCTGGTTGCCAGCTTTTGGAGTAAGCGCCTATTTGTTGAAGTGTTGCTACTTACCTTTGTACTGGACTGGAGTGACGGACGAATGGTGTCTCCAGTGCTAGATTCTAGCTCATCGGATAGCTGAGCCTTGGTTGTCGAATATTTGTCTTTGTCCGCGCGGGGTGATTATTCCCTCTTATTTTGGCTCGATATCTAATATGTCTATCCCGCGAGCCCGAGATGTAATTGCTAACAATCCAGCTGCTTCAGTGCTGCGTAGTGGCAGTCTCTCGTTGAAGGTTGGTCTCCACGAATTGTTCTTTCCGCCTGATTGGCGGCGTACTTGATGCACTGGTGAGGAGTGAAAACTACTGTATTCATCTGATGGGGCCAAGGCCTCCCCAAAATGATGTTGTAGGTGGATGCAACATCGACCACCATAAATTCCTGGAGGAGGACTTTCCATAGTTGTGGCTCTCCTGCCATTACCTTTAATCTGATCATCCTGACAGGGAGACACTTCTCTATGCTAACCCGATCATTGGGTGACTGGCAGGTGTCAGGTTCTCCTCCTCGAGTTGCATATTGTAGAATGTGTTGGAAAACAGGACGTTTAGATAGTTTCCTGTGTCCACCAAGGCCCTTATCACTTTCCACTTTGCTATGAGGACCGAGTTGAGAGGGAGGCCTTTTAACTTCCCACTTTGTTATAAGGATAATGGACACCTTGGAGGTTCTTGTCCGTGAACGTTAGTAGGGGGATCGGGCTTTGAATATGTGCATATTGCAATTATCGGTCCTCGCAGGAGGGTTGCATCCGCATATTGAGAGGCGTCCTTTTTCGAGACCTATTGGATTGCTCGCTTTCCGAACCAACCCCGTGAAGGATATATATAATGCCCGAAGCTTCTTTCTCTATCTCTTTGAAGACATCTTCCCTTTTTTTTTTTTTCTCGATTTTGTCTTTTGTCTGGGCTTAGGGATTCTTTGAGCCTCCCCTTCCTGGTCCAGTATTCTATCTCGCTCCTGAGACTTTTGTAGTCCTCAGTGTCGTGGTCGCCTTCATTATGAAAGGAACAGTATTTGCTGTTATCGCGCCGCGAGGGATCTCCTCGCTGATTAGCGGCCCACTTCAATTATCCCCAATTATTAATGGAGTTGAGGACATCGGTTAGGCTGGAGTTGAGGGGAGTGATGGATTTGGATCCGATGAAATTGGAGGCCTTATCTTGCCTTGTCCGACTAGAGTTCGGCTTCCTGTCACTGTGTTTCCTCTTTCTGTCGTCTTTGTCATGTTTTTTTTCCATCATTCTTGTCTCTAGGACCGGATGGTTTCTTTTCATACTCCATCTCCTTTTTGGTGGCTAACATCTCGTCAAGAGTGATGTATTTCTGGGCACTCTTCAGCAGGTCTGCCATGTTAGTTGGAGGCTCAAGAGTGAGGAAGTCGTAGAACTTGCCTCTCATCAAACCTAAGGTGAAGGTTGTGATCGAGGTGTTGTCGTTGCAGCCGTTGATGAGAGTTAACTCATCATTGAAGCATGTGATGTACGCCCTCAACTTCTCGCTCGACTTCTGTTTGAGGGTGAGCAGGTAATGCGAGGAGTAGCAACAATCTTAGCCATGGTTCTAAGCCGTGGCCAGGAGTAGCAACGGCTTAAAACCGTTTCAAGTTATGGCCACGGTTCTAAACCGTTGCAATAGCTTTAGCAACGGTTTTAAGCCGTGGCCAGTACTAGCCACGGTTTTTAGCCGTTGCAATAATAGCCATGGTTTTAAGCCGTGGCAAATTATTATTATTATTTTTTTTTTCTAAATGGATTGAAATGAATGCCATTTTTTTTTTTTTTTTCTTTTGGTTGATAGTAAAGAAAATCAGTGCCATAGTGTCATTAAAGAACAAGTGGAGAGCATGTTCATTAAAAAAGCTAATAATCTTCTTAACTAACATGTTCAGCTCAGAAAGGTTCAAGTACAGAACACTCATCATTAGCTGCAGATTAAAGCTATCGAGTCTGAAGGCATTAGAATGACACTCCTAATATTTAGTACATTGTTTACAGGCTTTCCAGAGTTTAACATGACCAAGAATGAAATGTCCAACTACCTTGGCACGAATATGTGTTTTGTCGGTCAAATGGGGGTACCATACAACAATATGGTTATCCTATCTATAATGGATGACTGTCAAACTTCCCTACTAATCGAAGAGCCCTTCGTCATGCCAGATATCAACTAAAAAATCAACCATTTCCTGCACAATTTCAATCAATATCATCATGTCCTGAACATGTCCTTAAATGAGATGAGTGTCCATGAAATGTCATTAAAAGAACTTACAGGTAATGGAATTTTCTGAGGGAAAGGATCATTAGTCGACAGCAGATCTTCATAAGTCATCGACAAGCTACATGAAAGAACTAACAGTTATTTTCATGGTATATTTGGGTAAACCAATGTGTTTATAAGATCCAGTGACTATAAATCCCTGACCAATATCAATGCGATAAAGACGATTTGGAAAAGTGATAGGAATGGTTAATACTTTAATTCATTGGGGATATTCCTTTACCGGAAGGAGCACACAACTCATAATACTCAAAGATCTAATCAAGACGAGTAAATGACAATCACAAAACACAATATATTGATTCAAATGCAGTTATATATTTTTTACAATATATGATACTGGAAACATCCAGACTTCACAGAATTATGTGCTCTTTAAGTGTTACTAAACCCATTGTGGAAGATATAGAATCTGGATCACAGGGTTAAGGATTTCCAATTGCATAGAAAAATCAACCAATCCCAGAGTGAAAAACAATTTTTGAAATCTACATTAGGTAAATGCAGCAGATGGACCTATCACGGACCACAGCAAAGTTAAAAGCCACTTGGCACTCAAACTATCAAAGACTACTAGATCAACACAAAAAAATACGGTGATCAAGACATTCCAGATAACTTGCAATGCTGGCAACCATCCTGCCAAAACAAACAGCCACGTCCCCATAAAGTGAAAAAAAAAATAGGAGAAGGTTATGGTTGTACCACATCACTATCTTCAAGGGGTGGAAGCTCCCTGAGAAGGATATAATCCACTGTTGCTAGATCCTGTGACCAACCAGGTTGTCAATAAAACAATTGAATAAGTACGTTCAAGTTACTATTGTAGAAAAAGGTAACCCAAATAAACCTTAAATGGCATGCCGAGCACAAGCTTTGTTGCGAGCGATCTGTACAGGAATTCTGGTTTCTGGTAAAAAAAAATCACAATGATGAACAAATTATCAACGAAATATCGTAAAAATTAGAGAATGAAAAATCATTGCTTCCAATGCATGGTTTTCGAAAGTAGAATTCGTAAAACAAAATAGTATGTACTAAAAATATACCTTCAACTGATCCAAGGACACAGACATAAGAACAGAGCCATCTCGGTGCAGGACTCCTCTATAATCCACCTCCTCACCCTGTATACATTTAATTTTTATTTTATTTACTGCATAACTGAGAGTATCAAAACACATACACGGACAGGAAGTAGGCAAAATGAGCAACAAGGACTGACCTCCTTCTGGACTGGTAGTTTACCAGTTCTACGTTGGATATTTGATATTTCTTCCTTGCATACATGTACTTGATAGGAGGCCGATGCCTAACACTTTAGCATTTATTTCGGGGTGTCCCTTCTGACATCACAGGCTCAAATCCCTTCCACACAAAACAATAACATTATGTAATTTACACAAACCTAACACACCAAGTGAAAATGATTCAAAGGGATCATTTGCATCCTGTTTGTTATGGCCGGCCCCTATGTCCATCCCCCATTCAATGCTTGTATTTATTCGACAGTGCCAAGACCATGAGAACAATTGAGGCCCCCTCCTGTCATCTCTGTCACTCTGAACCAACAAGAAAGAACATAATAAATTATCATAACCATTTTTTTTGTTAGAAAAAAGTAACAAAGTCTCTTCTTTACTTCTCTTGTCTCTCTTCATTTCATTCTTGACTATTCCTTCTTATTCCTTTCTTGAACTTTGCCAAACACACCTCTCTAGTTCCTCTTTTCCTAAACAAACAAATGAAAGGATGTGAGAAGACAGAATATAGTTACGAGATCTTTATTTATTGTTTTCAAATTACCATTCTTCCCTTTTGTCCCCCAACCTCCTTTCAATACTCCCACCAACCCTCTCTAAAGTTTCAGTGTCTTGCTGTTCATTTACTTATCTTCTTCTCTATTTTTTTTGTTTATTTTCAATGGGTAGTTGCTGATTGCAGACTTGTCTCTCAAATAACTACAGCTCATACACAATATTTGATCAACAATGTTACTCTTTCAACCTATGCACAAATATAATGAAATACCAAGCATATGCACACAAATGTTGACTAGAACACACAATATTCTATATTGGGTAACAAGTTTAAACTAAAGCATTAACAAGACCCATGCAACTTCATAAATGAGATTGGGCAATTTAAACTATTAAAAGCTCCTAGCTACTTTAGTTTTCAAGATTATTGTAGTTGTCTTTGTGTTTTTTAAGCAAAAAAAAATACCCTCATCTAATTGCATAGTATTTTCACACTTAATCACAATTCGATTCACATTGTTTCTCTTGGAATACGTTCCTTTAAAAATGTTAAGATCAAAGTTAAGTCTTACCATATTCTTCCTGCAAGGCAGATAGATACCTGAAAACTGTTATAATTGGAGAAAAAAGATAACATCATTCAACAAGAAGAGATTACAATACTTAGACCTCATTATCTCAGTCTAGTGAATGCCTTGGCTTCCCCATACAGAAAACCAAAAACAGTAATATTAAAGGCCAGTGAATGCCTTGGTAGTATTAGTAGCTAAATAGGGCTTTTGGTGTAGTGTATAAGAATGCAAATACGTTATCTTTTAGCATAAAAAGACTACTAAAGATCAAACTTAACAGTAATATTTCAGTTAAACATAAAACATAGTTTAAGAGTTACTAGAAGTGATGGATGAATACTCACAGATACTGAAGAACTTCATTCCAATAGATTAGCCTGGAATCTCACCAGTGAGTTGATTCTGAGCAAGGTCACTGCAGTAAATACAGACATAAAATTGAAAATTTGTTTCCCACATCTAATTGGACATATTTGAGAAGATAGGCTAAAGCTTCAATAAATAGAAGTGCATAACATCTAAAAGTTATGCAATGGAATAGTGAATATACATACAGTGTCTTAAGGTTAGGAATTTGTGACAATGTCGAAGGAATGGGACCTGTCAATTGATTGCTCTTCAAAAACCTGAATACAAATGCAATCCTGCACTGTATATTAGGAGGCTAAAAAAAACCTACTAAAGATAAAAGAACAGAACTAAAGTAGGACCCAACAATCGAAAGAAACCTTAGGTTTAAAATCAAATAAAATACTAAGCTCTAATTCAATTAAAGATGCCACAGATGAAGTACAGGAAACTCTCATTAGGAGGCTAAAAAAAACAAATGTCAATGTGTGCTTCCTAAAGAAGAAATGACAACCATGCAAATCTGAACAGGAAAAATCTGAAGGCCATCATTACCATGTTCCCATATTGATCTTGAGCTATCTTTCCTATATGACCCTTCATGCCTTTGACAATTTTCTTCCTTGTCTGAAACCAACAAAAAAATTCAGAAATAACCATCTCGAATAAATCTAAAATTGCAAAGGATCCCCCTTAAGTCATTTGCAACAAACCTTAGCGCCTCCATTTTTTATACAGAGAATACCAAGCTTTGAACCATCTCTGGTATGGATCATTCGAACAAGCAGCGGGCCTGACAGCTTCTCAATCACATTTGTGGCAGAGGACTTTCAACTTACTCGGTTTAGAAGTTTGAACTAAATAGAAATGCATATGAAAAAAAGAATCCACTGACTTAAGGAGAAAAGAATCGGTGTTCCAGATCCGAGGTTTAGATTTTTTTTCGAAGGTCTAGATGATAGCATGACACATACTGAGCAATCTATAGAGTGATAGTTGAGCAATGGCCATGCATACTACGATGCAATTCAGAGAAATTGATGACACTCTATTTGATAATATATCAGTTATTATCACTTATACACAAGAAGAAACAAGCATTCAAAAAGATCAGCTTATATTAGCGGAGAATATATCACAACTTTGTGGTACTGGGGTTTCTTTTTGTTTTCGACTGAACCATCATGTGCAAGGAGGACTGGACCAAGCAGTGACCGAGTCTTAGCTTTGCCTAAATCTTGGCAGTGTTCTTAGAAAAATGCCTAAGCTGATTGCACAGATGTAAAGAGGAGATATGGATATGCTTAATGCTTGAAGCAAACCTTTTTTCTTTAGATGAAGCCAAATCCTTGAACAGCTGAAACTCTGTTGAATACAACTCAAACAATAGATTTTGTCTCTGAGATGCATTTCCCAATTGGTAGGCATGTTCAACAACTGCCAAATAAGAACCATTAGGCAATAATAAAAACATCAGGTCTGCAGAGTTCGACCAAATATCACTACAAGAAAAAAGGTCATTCATAGCGTTTCAAAAACGCTATGGTAGGATACCATAGCGTTTTAATAAACGCTATGTTTGCCACCGCTATAATAGACCCTGAGTCTATTATAGCGTTTTAAAACCGCTATAGTAAGTAGTTTTTATAGCGTTTTAAAAACGCTATGGTAGAGCCTTTTATAGCGTTTCTGAAACGCTATGATAGAGTCTACCATAGCGTTTCAAAAACGCTATAAAAGGCTCTATCATAGCGTTTCAAAAACGCTATGGTAGAGTATACATAGGAAATTTTTTTTTTTTTTTTTTTTTTTTTTTTTTTAAACTTTTTGTACATATAATTGAATTTGCATCTTGAACCATCTGATCTGTGTAGCCTCTCTAACAAGTCAATTGCTTCACCCAAACTTTTGCAATCTCAAACATGAATCAAAATGATGAAAATTATCAACAAAGAAAAATAAAATAAAGCTAAGAATGGAAAGTTTTTCTAAATTGCAGGCACAATATAACAAACAATCTAACTTAATATATAGCAATACCAGAAACACAGTTTCTAAAGTAGTCACCATAACACTTGGATTAAAGTTATAAAAAAGACAATATATGGAAGCATAAACCTGCAAGAGAAAAAACACAACACCACATATATAGCTACGCACATGGAGCAAAGAAGTTCAAACATATTTCAGCTTTAAGCATACACTTCACATCAGATGGCTTTCATTGTCATTTATATGATAACATTTTTATTTATAGAACAAAACACACACAAGTCCAATTGACATCTCCTACTATCACGCAGAACAAATTTCAGGTTGGTTTTTCTTGTTATCAATATAACTCATAGCAGCCAACATCTTCTGCACTGTGAGTGGCTTTGTCAGATGATAATCCATTCCAGCGGCTTTAGTCTTTTCTTCTGCTTCCATACCCACATGAGCAGTCAATGCTACGATTGGGATGTGAATTCCGTAGGCTTGTTCCTCAGTCCTTATTAGCTTTGTTGCTTCATACCCACTCATGAATTCCATCTAAGAAGAAACAATGGAACCTTGAATAAACATTAATAAATAAAAAATAAAAACCCAACGTTTGAATGGCATTACTGAAGATGATGCTTTGGTTAGGAAGCGTTACCTCACAATCAAAGAGAACATAAGCATAAGGAAAAACCTCTGAAGGCCCGCCTTTCATTTTAGTCAAAGCTGAAGAAACCTCTCCCACAGCTTCTGTCCCATCCGCTAAAGCTATAGTAGTTGCACCAAGTTTGTCAAGGACTTTCTCACCCAACAAACGTAAGGTTAGATCATCGTCCACAAGCAACACTTTCTTCCCCAGTAAAGGTTTATCACCACTTGGGCCTATCTGAATTTCATGGTGTTATTGAGGTATCAAACTCTTAGGAGTCAGAGGGCTTGAATTTCCAGAAGGTTCTCCAATATGTGCTACTGGATTAGCTCTATAACACTGAATTGTTGCTGCAGCCCCAAACTCTGGTAGCAATTTCAGAATTTATATCTTCTCTTTCAGTGACAACAGTAGAGGTGGTCTCACATGCATGAAAAAACACATTGAATCTGAAACAAGTTCCTCTTTCTCCGGGCTCCTTATCTACTATTCTGATGTCTCCACCCATCAGACGCACCTAATTGAAGAAAGGAAAAAGGAAACGAAGACATAATGAGAAAGTTAAAGTGATCCAAGCTTGCGTATATTTTACTGTCTCAACTCCTTCGTCAATGATAAAACTAACCTCGAGGGCTCAAACATCATAAGTTCATCAACAATCACTTACTCCATCATGTCCCATGTACTTTCTTGAAACTATCCTGAAACCCCTTGCTTCAGTCTGCGTACATAGATAGAATTGATCAAAGCCTTAAAATTAGACATAAAGTTTCAATCAAGAAAGTAAAAATATCTAGACTATTAAAATACCAAAATGCACTGCTGAAATTAACAAAGCTACTTACCTCTCTTAATTTGTCTCAGAGGTAGACAAGAGCACCCATACTCAAATAATCAGAACACCAATTGACTTATATTTTTAAATAAGAAAAGAGAAATCAAGAGAAATAAGAGCAAAGGTTTGAAGATCTTGGGACCAACTGACTAAGCAAGAAAAAAAATTCCCCACTATTCTTTTAATCAACCAAAAACCAATCACATAGAGAACAAAAAACTAGAGAACTCGATCCCCAATAGCACAAACATTATTAAATATAGAGAGAATTTCGTATTAAGGTCACACTCAAGCTACCTCGATGCAACAAACTTCACACCATGTATGATCCATCATCCCTGACCATATAGCCATTTGCAAGAATTGCTAAACCTACCCTGCCAGGGAAATATAGGGAGGGTTTCATTGAATTAATGTATCATTCAAGAAAGACTCATTCGATTCAAATCTTTCTACCAACTGAAAGACACATGCACACACAAAAAACTAAAAATTGATGAAACTGATGAAAACAAAAAAAAAAAAAAAAATGTAATGTAGATCTATGGCATAAAACGTATTGTGATCAAGTTAAGTGATAAACATTTTGTATCCTGAGTGGTGTCCCTACCTTTTAGCATCCTTCATTTTTGTTGGTTTGTGGATGATGAAGTTTTCTCACATTTTTCCGATAAAAATTCAGACACGAAATAATAACTTGGAAAATCTAAAAAAAATACCCAAAAGGTAACATGAGTCAACTAATAAAAATTCTTAAAGCTTAAAGGGTGAATGGAATAAAAAGGTTTACAAGTAGCTAATTACCACTCTTATCCTAGTGGATAGCATTTTCTAAATGATAAGACGAGCCAAGTTAGTAGTGTCTCTGAAAATGTAACATTAAATTATATTCAACACAACAACTCAGGGGACGTAAATTTCCTCCAGAATCATAGGATTCATAGGGCAAAAGTCACAATTGCATAAATGCTAAAACCTTGATGTAGACATCCACGTTTTTGCATATAGTTCCATTTGGTTGACCTATCTTTAAATGCTTAATACATGCAATCTAACATAATAACAACATGATAATACATAGGGTATAGAGGAGAATCTACATAAGCCATTTTGGATGAGAGTTGTTCCATTACAGTTTCAGCCAACAAGGAATTGAATCAATCAATATGCATTTCTAACACCAAATGCGACAAAGCTTAATATGCCTCGGGCAGAAAAATCCTAGAGCTAATTACCTTCTCATACATAAAGCTCCTAGCAATACATAAAGCTCCTAGAGCTAATTACCTTCTCATAAAATCTTGTTTAAATAAAACCCTTAATAATTTATCCAATATACAATGAACTCTAATGTAATTCAGCTCCTAACTCTATTTTTGACTTCAATAGGCAGAATTTCTAGGTCTTTTAAAGCCCTCAAAGAATTACAAGACTACTATAATTTGACCAATTGGTATCTAGAAGCCAACAATAAATCATAATGAACCAATATTATCAATTTTAAATTCAAATCCAGTATAAGATCTGGGAAATATCAAGCACGCTTAATAAAACTCTGCACACTCAAACCCTAAATCACATAACAACTTCAATTAAAGATATTAAATATAAAGAGCAATTAGGGTTAAATAATAATAGGATCTAAGATATTTGAAGAAATACCTGAGAGAACTTGAGAGCATGTTGTTCACCATAAAGTTGAAGATTCTCCACCTGCAGGGCAGGATGGCTGCCAATCAATAGTGATGTTGTGATTACACTATTGGAAGGGGAGACTCGAGCTTAGCGACAAGGTTCTCAAAACCTTGGATCTTTTGGCCTTTGAAGGTCAGCAATGACTATGCCCCTTGGTACAGGTTTGCCAAACCAGCGCGGTTCACATCGATCGAAGGTTATTTGACGAACGACTTGCTGGAGCTGTCTCTCGATCTCTCTCTCATTGGGTCTCTCGATCTCTCTCTTTCTCGATCTCTTTTGGTATGAAATGAGTATTTGGGCGAGAGCGAGGGAGGAGAGTGATGCATATATGCTGAGCGAAATTTTTGGTTAAGCGCCAAAAGACCCGCCTGAATTTAGATAGCTTTTTAACTGTGAATTTGGGTTTTTATAGCATAAAAGTTAAAACCGCTATTGTCAATTGCTATTAATAGGTAATTTTGGTGTAGTGTGCACGAATATGTAATAAAGAAATATAGAATGTTTTCACAAGAAAACATGTTTCTATAAGAAACTTTGTGCCCCTTTTTCCCCTACTTCTTAGCCTGGGAGCAACTAAAGTCCATTTTCAAAAGCAACCAATGTTAAAGACATCAGTAAAGTCTGATATCACTCAACTAAGTCAAACAAGTCCAAGCAAAATAATGATCCACCATACCCAAGATTACTCAAACTTTGACTTTAACAATCCTTGGATGTATTTAACAAATAAAGCAACAGGCTTCACAAAGAATAAAAATACAAGAAAACTTCTATTGCTGTAAACTGAATCGGTTATAACATACCAACAAATCCAACCATATGACGGAGAAGAGAGGCAACATGCCCATGGAGGGCAGAGATGAAACCTTCCAACTGTTTTTTAGAGGCTGCAACATCATGAAGAAAAAAAAAATCAGAAAGAAGAAAATCAGATTTTCAATGCCCTAAATCTCCAATCAACATTGTTGTAACTTTCAATTTTCCACTTTCTCGGCAGAAACATACCATTGTCTAACATCTTTTTCACTAAATGAACTGAATATGCGTTACGTGCAAGCGTAAGAAGATCTGGCTGGAGCTCCTTAAGTATGGCATCTCGTTCAGGTTGGGTATAGTACTTGACACAAGTCTAATATGAAACAAGCAAAGCCCTACTGCAATTAATAGTAAATCAAATGAAAATGGAAGAGAAGTCAGCAAGAGAATAATATTTACCTGCAAAACCCGAGAAGATACATGGGACATGTCAATTTCAGGTATCTTCCCCTTTATCTTCTGTACAGCTTCACTCACCATTCTTAAAATATTAAAATGAACAAAGTTAGCCATATTACTAAATATTTCTACAAAAGAACCCCATTATTAAAAATGAACTTCTTACTTCGATCTGTCTTCTTTAGCAATATTGCGCCGCCTCATTTTCTCCCATAGGGCTGCAAGCTCCTATACAAATCAAATATGAAATGTAACAAATAATTTTATTTTTTAAAAATAATCCTTTGACCAATCAAAAAAATCCATAACCCCTAAAAGAACTTGGTGCTTACATGTTGAAGATCATAGTTTTTCTTCATCTTCTTCTTCTTTGCCTCTGTTTCTGCCTACAATAAGTTAAAACCAAAAAAATAATGCATCTTTGACTTGATGTAGCACTGACATTACACGAATCTACATTACCAAGAAATATCATAATCTCCTATAGGATATTTTTATGAAGACTAGGACGCTGATCCACGAAAAAACTGAAATAAAATACCACATGAACTCCCATGAACAAAGAGATATTTCCCTTCATAGATAATATTTATGCTTTGCAACTTGTGCAGGAGTTAAAGATATAATTGCGAAAGAAACCACTGACAATCTGGTAAATGAGAAGTACGGGCTATTTTCAGACTGAAGACCATCAATGAAAACACACCAACACTAATTCCAAAAATGATAATTATTATAAAATATGGATGTTGGCGATAAAAATGAAACAAACTTCCATTTCCAAAATATTTAATGATAACATCAACAATCTGAAAAGTGACTGACCTTGCTCTGAAGACGAGTTTCTCGCTTAGATTTCGGCTCATTCGCCTTCTCTGATTGATCTTTATGCTTGGAGGGGGACTTATTAAAGGGTTTCGTCAATCCCTTCTTTGGAAAATTTGTGGATTTCTATTGAACAGACTTTGGCTTCTTGAAAACCAAATTTACAGAACAGCATAATAAGGGCGATGAGCTAAATCAAAACCAAAACCAAAGTGAGATGTCAAACACATTTTAAAGCATATAAACAATTGCAATTATGGTACAGTAGAAACTCAAATAATTAAATCTAGTACCCAAACATGGCGCGCAGAAGTGCTAGAGTACAATTGCACTAGCAGATTGATGCTTGGTAGTCATTGTTATCTAAATATATCAAGGATATAAGCACTAAACAAGAAGGTTATGACACTAAAAAGTGAATACCTGACATAAGTGGTAGAGAAATACTGAAAGCATGTCAGGTGTTGAAGCACACTTTGGATGATGATTCACATGGAAAGTTTTGTATGTGAAGAGAAAACCTAACCTGAAATACAAAACACAGATCATTCCTTATCAATTTTAACATCTAAATAACTTATAGACAATAGTGAAGTTTCTTCACTGATGACAAAACCAAACAATAACAATCCGATTTTTATCAAGCAAAAAACCCAATTTAAACTTTCTCCCTAATCGATTGAGATTCAAAGTAAAACCTTCAATGGGGGTGTAAAACCAGGCTTGCAAAACTAGGCTTCATCATCAACAATCTTCTTCGGGAGCGGAGAAATTGATCCATTCGGGGGAAATTGATCCATTCGGAGAAATCTTCTTCTTCTCCTCTTCAGAAATCGAGCTGGAGAAAAGAAGAAAGTGATTTCTAGGGTTTGCTTTGCTGAAAGAAGAAAAAAAAAAAGAAGAGATCAACAAAGAGATCTAAAGAATAAGGAGATCTAAAGAAGAAGGAGGAGATCTTACCTTCTCTTCTTCTTCTTCTTCTATCGTCCTCTCCTTCTTTCGTCCTTCTTCTTCCCTGCTTCAAGAGTTTGTTTCGTCCCTGCTTCTTCTTCTATCGTCCTCTCCTTCTTTCGTCCTTTTTCTTCCCTTGTGAGAATCTGTTTTCCATCAATTTTTTTCGCCAAAGCGCGAAACCATTTTGGCCAAAGCGCGAAAGTTAAAAAAATTTTAGCTACGATTTCAAACCGTTGGCAGTTTTAGCCACGGTTATAAACTGTTGGCAGTTATAGCCACGGTTTAAAACCGTGGCAACCCCTTTGGTGTAGTGTTTTTTTGCCACGGTTTTATTTTGTAGCCACGGTTTTAAACCGTTGGCCGTTATAGCCACAGTTTTTAGCCGTGGCAAATAAACCAACGGCTTAGAGCCGTGGCCACCTCCCCGTAGCTAAACAAGCCTTTTGGTGTAGTGCAACAATGTCTTATATTAGAACATTGAGGACAATGCATGATTTAGGTTTGGGAAGGGGGGGGGGGGGGGGGGGGGGAGAGAGATATTTCAAAACTTATCTCATTTGAAAATGAGTTGTCCAATTTATTAAGTCACTAAAAAAATTGTTGTTTTTCATCTTTGTAACCCGAATACTTATCCATGATGAGATTAGGTTCCATAAATCTAGTTGCAAAGACATCTGAGTGTAAGATTTGAAACTTTAAAAGTTAGTAGTTTGTCAATATTAGACAATAGTTTGTACTACTTATAAGCTAGGCGTTTTCTAAGAGTTTGCATTGAGAGTTGTGTTTTAGCTTTGATGTTCTTGTTTAAAGTTGAAAAGTGGATTAATTATCTGGTGAACATGAGAATAATAGTGGAGACTTGAACCCTGCAAGATTTCTAGCCCTTTTCCTTTCTGAGGGTTATAAGCTAATTATGAATGTCTTAAGTCCTACAGAATCTTGTTGCACGATCTCTATAAATTTTTGTTTTTGTCAAAAACTGAGAATAAAACATCAAAGTTGAATCATACTACTAAAGTACATTATGAAATTCACCCGAGGCATAGAAACCATGTTATTCTTGGGAAATGAAGAAAAATCATTATTTGCTCAGATTGAGCCTTTTAACCTTCCCATGTATTGTTTAACCTTGAAGCAAATTAAAGTCTGTCATATTAACAATTTTGTTGTTAACACATTAATTGATAACCCAAAAATAACCTAATTATATTTTTCCTAACCCTTGTACTTTTGAGAAAGGTTGGAGATGAATGATTGACAAAGAAAGTTTTATCACCATCAATGGAAAGGTACACACTTCTTAGTGCCAAAACGAGGAGAAAGAGCTTCACATTCCATTTCCATTTTGTAAAAGGCTTCAAAAAAAAAAAAAAAAAACCCAAAAAAATAGCCCTTGTTTTCCACATCCATGAAGATGTAAAACTATTTAATAGAAAAGAAGAAGTTAAGCCAATCCATGAAACTCAATACTTATAGAAGACTTCTAACCTTATCAAAAGTACTTATTTGGTCCTTAACCTTTAATGTTACCCTTTTCTAAGCCCTGTTACAACCTAGTCAATCTTTTAATCCTTAGGAAAATATGGCCGAAGTGTAGAGGGTGAATTAAGAAATACTATTGAATCAACATTCTCAGCGGATGATATTCTTTCTTGAGATCATATTTATTATATTATCAAATTTCGATCTTTTGTCTTGTATGTGAATAATCTCTTATTCATTGTTTCATCTTATTCACATACATTTGAAAGAAAATAACCAAATCTCTGAGTGATTTCATTCTAAGTGATTATATACCTTGTGAGATTTGAAGTTGAAGTGAATTTTAGAATGTGATCCAAATATATGTTCATTTTTAAATTGAAATTTGAATCGAATAAGATGATCAAACTCTTAATATAAACTTGAATGAATAATTCCTATGTCGTTTGAATAGTGCTTACTAAAGTCACTTATTGACTTAATACTGATCACGAAGTTACATGAACACATCTTTTGAGCCTTACACATTCAAGTAGAAACTCTCTGAGGTTAAATGAGGAAAGAGTTATTTTTACTTAAGTTTTTAGTCTGAGTCCCGAGTATCACTAATGTTTGTGGGTATCATTTCTGGAAACCCTCACGAGACTACAACTCGTCCATTAAGGAAAACTTAGAGGTTTAAAGGCTTATTACATATGCTAAATGTAATCGTGATTTCTATGAAAGTGAATTAGTTATTCTTCTTTTTTTGCTCGAGGACTAGCAAAATGTAGGTTTAGGGGAATTGATAGCCTTATAAATGATACATTTTAAGCCCCTAATTCTAAACTTGTTATGTTCTATTATCTAAAATGCTCTCATTACATGTATTTTGTGTATAATGCAGGAATTCAGGTATTAATCATCAAATATGCACAAAATGACACAATAAGGTTAAGTTCAACAACAAAGTCCATTGGAAGATAACACATACATTACCAAAGATTTTCAAGTCCAAGGTCCATGAAGTCAAGCCCACAAAGCACCATCATCTATGGATCTCGAGAAAATTAATTTGACGATTTGGACATCCACATGGAAACCTCATCCTAGCCAAAAGGAATATCTACATATTCCACCATCCATTCTCCATCTTTTTCTTATTTTATTCTACCATATTCTTTTATCTTTTCCTTATTCCACCATTCATTTTCTAACATAGTCCTTTATCTTTTTCTTATTTTATTCTACCATATTTTTTCTCTTATTTTATTCCACCATCCATTCTACAAACTCACACATCTTCACCTATAAATACCCCATACTTGGAGTATACTTCAGAGGAAGGAAGAAAATCAAAGAGTTGTAATCAAATTGAGAGAAGTTCTAGTATTTGTAGAGTTTAGAATAATAAGTGAAGGGAAAGCCTAGAGCTTACCATGTTTGGCTAACATCCCAACTTAGGGTGTGGGTGAGCCCATGGGAGGATAGCTCCAAGATGGTTTTCTTTTAGCTTAGTTTATTTCCAAGTTTATGTATTAGAGAAGCAAGTAGTTAGATAGATCTTGTAACAATCTTTTCCTTTATAAGATGTTTCTCGCAACAATCTTCTCCTTTATGGAGATGTGCATCCGTGGAGGTGTAACTCCCTCCACGACTCTTTTTTGGTGCAACAATCCTTTTTTTTTTTTTTTTTTTATGAGAGAACTCGTATCGGGCCTGGATTTGGGTTTTGATTCATGTAGGCCTGAATTTGGACTTCGATTATGTCTTCCTATAATGGGCTTTTACAATTGGTTTCAACCTTATTGGGTTTTACAAGCTGGCCCTGTAGATGGGACGCCAAATCCTCGTGATGGATGTTATTTGCCACGTGTATGGCCGCAATTTCAGTCTATTTTGATGTATCATCACCCCTTAGTTAGTGGTTATGCTGACGTGGCCACTAACTTCGTGACGGTTGTTCTTACAATTCCATCATTGCCTTGTATTTAATGTTGTCAGCGACTTTTTTGTTGGTTGGTGTCTCGATTTCCAGCTTGCACATTCATTTTTGCACACATTTTTGGGATTTCACGTAGCTATTATATTTCGCACATTGTCCCATGAGTAGTCGCTTCGTTGCTCGGCTCTATAAAAGGGGACGTGATGGGTTTGTTTATCCTCTTTTTGCTATCTTTGAAATTAGGGTTTGTCTTACTTCATCTCCTTCGTTTTCTTTGCTTATCCGTTCTTTAACGATGTCTGTTGACGATAAATTAAACGGTAAACTGCTAGCTTCTTGTGAGGGTCATTTTCTCCCAAGAAAACTTTTCAAGTGATGTTGGACAACCTTCGTGAATGAAGAAGGTCAATAGAAAAAAACTTTGATAATGGAGATAGCGTAAAAAAAGAAACAAAAATCTCCTCCACCCTTTTATAGGGTTGGGTAACGAAAAGACTACTATTGGGAAGACGTGCGAGATATGATGGCTATACGAAATCCAAAAAAATTGCGCCAAAACGAACAGACTAATGGGACTATTGAATAGCAACTGTATCGATAGCTTTTAATGTCATTAAATGCTTTGCATAAAAAGCAATGATGAAGTCGAAAAGCCAACCGCTGTAGTTAGTGGTGGTCACGCAAGCATGCCCACTAACTAGGGAGGGGGGAGTAGCTGATGATACATCAAATAATACTCGAATCAAGACCGTACATGTGTCAAATATCATCTATCACGAGGAACATGCACTTTAATCTAGGCCCAACCCAAGAGGCTTGAAAAGATAAGCCCAATCATTAAAATAACGCGAAAAGGGTCCCTGATAATAGATCGTAATCAAGGGCCTGAATCTAGGCCCAACGAATCTCTTCCCTTAGAGAAGAAAAACGTTATAGAGGAAACAAGTCATGGCGGGAATCACTCCACCAAGGACGTACCTCAATGAAGGAGAAGACTGTTGCAAAGAACGTTTCCTCATCACACCCTACATGCTTAAGTCACGCGGAGAATTATGACGGACATTATATAAGGTAATGGGAACATTTGACAAAAGGTAAGCAAATTTAACTAAATTATACTCTGTCCAAATTAGTCTTTTCCCGCAGATTAATTGACTTAAGCATTAGAGTGCCTTTGGCCATAAAAAAAATGGTCATTGGCAATCTAACCCTGTTTTGCAGGTCAAATTTCTAAGAGACCGAATTTTGACGCATCAGCAATTGTTCGAATTTCGAAGCAATGCCCATATGTCATGTAGTATTAAAATGGACACCCATCTTAAAAACATTGTACTACTAACATATACATCCATATTATCCATATATAGGGCGGGCAAAAAAGGGTCTTGGTTCAGTTGCATTATAAACTAAACTCAACTAAAAACTTGATCAGGTGAACTTAAAACCAAAACCTGACCAATTTTATGCTATATTGGCCAATGTACAAAAAACATAAACAATGTGTATCCAAGATGGATTTTTTTTTTAAAATACATATTTTATGAATTCCTGTACTTATTCCTTGAAATGACCTGATGTGTGCTAGTATATTTTTGGTGGGTCTTGTTGTTTATTACTGTTTACACTGTTCCTTTACAATTTGTGATTTTGATTCAAAAAAAGAACTTTTTCTTTATATCCCTTAACCCCTCCCACCCCAAGATGTCGTCGGCTGGGTTCGACCCTGTGAACTTGATACCATCTGCCACTGCTCAACCATAGAACATAAACAAGCTCCAAAAGGTGAAAAGATCATAACTCTAGGCTTATATAAGCCTAGTGTGCAAGGGAAGTAATCACCTAACATTTGCATAAATATTAACTGCAGATCGGAAGCCAAAAAGGCTCCAAAATACGTTATCATGGCATCACACATTCCCTCATGCACAACTAGTTAGCGGCCCTATACGCAATCCCACTAACTAGGGGGAGTAACTGATGAGACATCAAATAATCATCTGACCACTGTCGTACATGTGGCACATGTCAACCCTAATACGGAAAGGCCCCAACGAGGTCTGAAGCAGGCCCAAGCACGGTCCAGCCCAACCTAGTCACTGTTCGACCCGTAAGTCAAATGTTCAAGCCCAAATTATACGAGCCTATCATGGTGCGAATCTTAGAGCTTGGCCCCTGACAATAAGGCCCAAACACAGACCTCTGAGTTGTTACATGCCTTGGATCCACTCGCACAGCTCTCGACCCAATCAAGTATTGGGTCCCAGGCAAAACCAAGTGCCAAACGAAACTCAGTCATGGACGGGTAAGATCCTGTGTGCGATCTCCTCCCTCCATCATGCCTTGATAATTGAGTCAATGAAGGAGTGAAATACTCGCTATATAAGGTGAACAAAGAGGATGGAAAAGGTACACATTTACAATCTAATTTATAATATATATCCATTATTACTCAGTTACCTGACTTTAGCATCAAAATGCTTTCGACCACCAGATCCTTGGCTCACTGCTGTTCATTTTTGCAAGTTAGGAATCAACAGGGATGGGTTTGGATGCATCATCCCCTATTTTTGTTTGCTTCATTAGTTCTTCCCTTTCTCTGTTTAATTTTGGCAAAAACATATATTATCACTGTTGAGATCAGCCTCACCAAATTTTCAAATCCTTAATTTGAAAATTGTAAGCCGATCAATTCCCAAATCGTGCATTCATGTTCATGTAATTTAATGTTAGGGCAAAAAGTGCACCTAAGACTTCACAGACCCTTGTTTGAAGAATTGATGGCAGAGATCGTAGGGCCTACAATTGTTAAGTACATATTTGTTAGCATAATTATTGTCAATAAAATTTAAGATAATACAATAAAAATGTTAGCTCTTGAGGTTCCCAAAGCCTGTTAGTCCCCAGACTCGTGCGAGCCATCCACCATGTTGACTATTGATTACAATATAATGTGTGACCATATACATCCCTGTTGATTTCTTCTTTGGTTCGTTTTGGGTGCAGCGTAGGTTACTGTGTGCAAATGAGATATGATGCCGATTTTATTAAGCTAAATTAATAGGCTAATTTGACTTGATTGTTATAACGCAAGTGCACGTTTGCCTAACTAGTAGACAATGACAAATACGGGTCGATCCCACGAGGATTGAAGACACAATCGAAAACTAAGACCTATTTAGACTAATTTAAATTGGGGATACAACAATTGGAAATTTCTAAACTAAAGGAAAGTATAAAAACAATTGAAAAAATTGAGTTTGAGAATCAAAGATAGAGATGCTAAGGCTTTCGAATTATCCATAAAGTTCATAAAAATATACTAAAGCCAATTATTGTCCCCTAGTAATGTAGTGGATTGATTTGAGCAAAGATGCCAACCTTTAGCATTAATTGTCTGTTTAACGCACAACTGATCACATGTTTAACTAATACGAATAAAACATGCTTAAACAAAAACATAGAATAGTTCTAACTACCATGGATGCAAGACATACACGGTGAAAGTAATATGCATTTGTTCACAAATCAATCTAGTGTCAAACCATGCAATGCATTAGAGAATAATAAGAAAAACAAAAGTAAATTCTACTAAGCTTGAGGAATCATCTACGCCTTAGCGGAGGGTTTAGAAACCTATGGTGAAGGTGGTCACAGTGGTGGCGTGGGTGAACATCATCAACTCTTCATGAGTGCATTTCCCCAAGAGGTGTAGATGCTTTGTGGTGTTACATAATGGAAAGCGTGGTGCAGATAATAAAAGAAAGAGTTTAAATAAAAACTTTCCCTCCAAATTTGCCGATTTTTCTCTGTGTCTCCCATATTTTTTGTTCGATCGAGCTCTGATGCGACACCACAAGGAGAGAATGAGGGGAAAGAGATGAGATGGTGAGATGGAAGAGAGGAAGGCGAGATGGCAGATGTCTATTGAGAATGATGAAGGATGATGCCTCCGTTTGGTGGCTAGGAAGGGTTGGAGGCGATGAGATCCTCACTGGTGGTGGTTGGGGATCATGGAAAAAGTAGGCGAGAGGAATTGCGAGGTAGTGATGTGAACTAGGGGTGGGCATCCCATCCCGCGATCCCGAACCCGTCCAGTCCAGTCCTGATTTTTTTTGGGTCCTTTTGGGATTGATCAAACTCATCCCGATCCCGTCTCGTCCCGATCTAGAATGGGATGGGATTGGGATGGAGATTTTCAATCCCGCCTATCTCGTCCCATCCCGAATTTATTTATTTAATATTTATTATTATTAATTTTAATCAAAATACTCTTCCAAATTAAAGTTTAGGACGTGTTGAAATTAAATCAATGTAAGATGAAATTCTATATGACATCTAAATGAATTTAATCATTAATTCTAAATGAATTTTAATATTTATTTGCCTTTCAAAAAAAAGTTTAATATTTATTTATTTAATATCTATTATTATTTATGATGTAAGTTGTATGTATATAAATTTGACATTATTGGTGTGTGAGTAATGTGAGATAAAACTCTTTTTGTTATTTTTTATTAGAGGACTATTTAGTACGTGCTCATCCCGTCCCGATCCCGTTTGAGATGAGACAAGGCCAAGATGAGGTCTATCCCGGCCCGTCCAGTCCCGATCCCGAATGAACGGGATGGGATAGGGATGGGTCCATCTCGTCCCATCCCGTCCCATGCCCACCCCTAATGTGAACGCTGCTTAGATGTGGTAGTGTGAAGAAGAGAAGTATGAGATGAGAGAGAACATGACGTTGCGTGAGGGATGTCAATTGTGAGATGAAGGAGTTGTGATGGAAATGAGGAAGAGGGGGAAACTGTAATGATGGAAGAGGTGATGATGGTGGATTCAGGCCAGAAGAAGAAGACAATAAAAAAGAGAGAGTTGTCCAGTGATGTTTGCATGTATGTGAAGATAAGAACAAGGAGGTCGAGGCGTATGTTGGTGATGGTCATAGGGTGCAAGGGATGAGGTGGTGGTGAGGAAGTTGTCGAGCTGGCTGGTGTGATGGTCTCCTTTCTAGCGAGTGAGAAAAGAAGGAGAGGCGGATGTGAAGGTTGTTTGGTGGTTGGAAAAATAAAGAAGAAGAAAAAAGGGCGTGAAAAAGAACCAGTTGAGTTTGGCAGGAAGGGGAATAAATATGTGTGGGTTTGCATGACTTAGGTTAAGGTTTGATTCACATGAGTTTGGATGGGCTTTGGCATACAAATTATTGTGGCGATTTTGAATTTCACTCGTCATTTTGTATCGCCATTCAAACCTATCAAATAATTGTTCTCTGAAGTGCGCATTTATACGATTTCATTGATTAAGCTCCCAATCCTATAAAAAACACAAAAATTAAATAATAAAAAAATACAATATTCGAAGCACCAACTCATATAAATTATAAGGTAATTTAACTATAAATTACGTGAATATCAAATACCCCAAACATATATTTTGGCAGTCCTCGAGAAAAACAATAAAGAAAATAAAATCCTAACTCACTTTCACACACAGTTGCACTTACCTTAACATGCAACAAGACTTTAAACCCCTAGATTACTTCTAGTGGACGAGCTATAGTCTCGTGAGGGTTTTCAAAAGCGTTACCCACAGACATTACTGATTCAATAAAAGAAAACCTACTTAAAAAAAAGCAAAAACATGGTCATTCTCATCTATTTTCCTCAGAGTAATTATCTAATTGTAGAAAATTTAAGAAAAACAACTAACAATGTCACAATAGCATATCAACACATTTTGATAACAATTTAATAATATCCAAAGGTTAAATAAATTTCATCATCATTCACAAATCGAAGCGTGTGTGCATAACCTCATCAACATAACTCTCCATTTCACAGTAGAGACACAATTAGATAACCTTTAGAAAATATGCTTCGATTTGTATTAAAATCCACCCCTTTCAATCCACCCCTTTCACATCCCACCCTATTAGATCCCGCCATTTGCATTAAAATCCACCCCTTTCAATCTTAGACCCCATAGTGTACATTAACCAAGCTCACTTTTGCTACAGAGCTATACTCATGAACTATTCTCACCTATCTACAATTACACTCCTAGTAACACCACGAGGTTAACACCACTGAACCAACCCATATCACATTTCAATCCACTTCAACACTTTCATCACATCCCTCATCCTCCAATCATGCTGGAACTCATAGTGCCCATTCCAACATCTCAGTCTTCACACACCCCATTATCCTCGACCTCTACTGAGAATCTGATAAAAATTTTAGAAATTCAATTAGAGAAAAATCTTACCTTACCTGCCCCATTTTTTTAGCCTCATAGTGACTGTCACAATAAAGACACCACGCTTTGGGTGGTGGCTAAATATTGCTACCATCAACAACTACCCAAGGAAGTATTTGCAAATCAAATGGCATCTTAATCGGAAATTAGCCATTTCATGTTGAAAATTTGGCTCGTAAATTTGATTTAGGTAGTTCGTACTACTTAGTCCAATTTATTGACATATGGAACAAGGAAAAGGTAATCTCTTTAGGACCTTTGGGTCCTCTTTGGCTGGCTGATTACAACTAAACCATGGCAAACATATTATCTCTCAATTGATTTTTCCAAGGTTCCCTGTTGGATTAGGTTCCATGAGTACCCGACAGATAAAATGTATCCCAAGAACCTTCAGACTCTGGCGTCATGTGTTGGGGAGCTTATGGAAGTAGATATTTCATCTTTGAACAATCTAAGGACCCCTTTCATTCACTTCAAAATCTGGCTTGACACTTGTAAATCACTCCCAAGCACAATGGACACTGATTTTGGAATTACAGATGGTAGACTGTACCATGTCAAGTTTTGTTACGAAGATGCCTGTTGTGGTTGAGTAGGCCATGTGTTCAACACTGGATGCCCCATGTTCACCAGTGCTTCCAAATCCATCCAGTTGTTTCGATCTAGGCCACAGGAATTTGGCCTCACGCTTCCTTTCTCTAGACAATCTAGAATCAAAACTCGCTCGAAAAGGTGAATGGGAAGTCACTCTCACCGGAGCCATCGGGTTCACCACTGTCACATGCAATATCCAGTCTTGAGTCTGGATCCACCTTCAGGCTTACTGAATGTCAAGATTGACAAGAAAAATTGGAAAACCTAAAGATCTGGAAGAGAAGATTAAAAGAAAATGGTGCTTAATAGTCAGAAATATCAACTTCTTACATTATATCTATGTTCGTCCTCTTTAATAAGACAGGTGGCACTAAACAGTGTTTTTAACTAACTCATAAGAAATATTACAATTATACCCTCATTTCTCCCAATTCAAATTTTGCGCCATATTCAGATTCCCCAATTCGTGACAATACCCACCGCTCCAAATAATCCTTGTCCTCAAGGATTGAAAGAAGGGAACTTGGCTAAAATAACAGACCCATCTTCCCATGTAGCTTCCTCCGGGGAACCATTTGACCAGTGAATCAACCATTGCATAACAACTCTGTTGTTCCTTGGAATCATGCACCTGGAGAGTATATCAACTGGTTCGGCAATGAAGTATCCATGTTGTTGACTAATGGCAGTGTTGGAGATGGGACGATTGATGCGCCCAATTTTAATTTGAGCTGTGACGCGTGAAAGACCGTATGTATCTTAGAGCCTTCGGGCAGGGCAAGGCGATAAGAAATTTTCCCAATCGTGTCCTTAACTTGAAAAGGGCCATAGTACTTTGCTGAGAGCTTCATGTTCCTGTTGAATTGCACCGAAATTTGTCAGTAGGGCTGAAGTTTGAGATAAACCCAATCGCCTATACAGAATGTGCGTTCCTTCTTGTGTCTATCTGCGTAATGCTTCATCCTCTCTTGAGCCTTATGTAATTTCTCCTTGAGAATATTGATCATGTCTTCTCTTTGTCGCATATATTGTTTGATCTCTAGAATTTCAATTGAATCTAATGGTGGCAACGCTAAGAGAGGCGGGGAGTAGCCATATAGAGCTTTGAAAGGAGACGCCTGTAAGCTAGAATGGTAGTTTGTGTTAAACCAGAATTTGGCCAAGTACAGCCCCTTAGACCATTTAGATGGGGAGTGGCCAGTCATGCATCAAAGGTACGTCTTTAGACACTGGTTTGTTCTCTCTGTCTGTCCATTCGTTTGAGGATGGTATGTTGTACTAAGTGCCAAACAAGTGCCCAATGCTGTAAAAAAATGCTTCCAAAATGAGCTGATGAAAATCTTATATCTATCTGAGACAATTGAAAGAGGAAGATCATGAAGCTTGAATATAGTTGTGAGGAATAGGTCTGCAACACTAGTGGTTGTATAGGGGTGGGCAAGTGAAATGAAGTGACTAAATTTAGTCGGTCTGTCAACAACTACTAGAATGGATGATTTCCCTTGAGATAGTGGCAAACCCTCAATGAAATCCATACTTATGTGTTGCCATGCATGCTCAGGAACGGGTAATGGTTGTAGGAGACCCCCGTACCCTGATTGATCTCCTTTGTTTATTTGACAGATATCACAAGCTAGAATAAATTACAGCACTTGATTCCTCATACCAGGCCAAAAAAAAGATTTATAAGTCTCTGAAAGGTAGTTGTGACCTCTGAATGGCCTCCCACTGCTGAGTCATGTGGTGACTTGATGATCTGAAGTCTGAGTTCCCTTGCAGAACCTATGTATATACAATGTTTGTGCTTCAATATACCTTTGGCTAATGAGTATGGTGGAACAGCATCAGGCTTAATGAGTAGTTTGGGTATTAAGTCTTGCGCCAATGTATCATCTACATAACTGAGGAATACATCTTGAAGCCATTGAGGACTGACAGTGGACATAGCCAGGCAGCAATTGGATACAGTGGTGGTTCTAGATAAGGCATCAACCACTACATTCTCGCTCCCCTTCTTATAGCTGATAGTGTAGTCATATCCTAATAGCTTAGAAAGCCACTTTTGCTGGAGAATGATAGTTATTTTATGATCCAAGAAGTGCTTGATGCTTTGGTGGTCAGCCAGAATAAAAAATTTGGCACCCAAGAGATAACTTCATCCATTTGTTCACAACTAGGACTATCACCATGAGTTCCTTTTCATATGTAGAGTGAGCCATGTTTTTGGGACCCAAAGCCTTGCTGAAAAAATAATGGGATGTCCTTGTTGTGATAGAACTACACCCACAACATGAGAGCTAGTATTTGTTTCTATACAGAAAGGAATGGAGAAGTTTGGAAGTTGTAGGACTGGAGTCTTCACCATAGACTGTTGTAAAGTGTAGAAGGCAAATTGGGCACTGGAAAGCCTCATTTTTAAGTAGATCTGTCAAGGGCTTAGCAATGATGCCATAATTCTTAACAAACTTTCGATAATAACCTGTCAGACCCAAGAATCCTCTAAGTGATTTGACTGTGGTAGGTGTAAGCCATTGAAGCATAGGTTTTATCTTCTCAGGATCAGCTGCAATCCCTTGTTCATTAATGATATGACCCAAGTATAGTAACTGTTTTTGGCCAAAGGAACATTAAGATAACTTTGCATATAAGGAGTGGTACCTGGGGGTAGTATGGGTAATATCCAAGTGTTGTAAATGGAGTTCAAGGGATGTGCTATAAACAAGAATGTCATCAAAAAATACATGAATAAACTTTCTCAGTTAGGGTTGAAAAACTTGATTCATGAGTGATTGGAAGGTAACCAAAACATTAGTGAGACCAAAAGGCATTACCCTAAACTCAAAAAGGCCATGATGGGTTTTGAAAGTTGTTTTATAAACATCTGAAGGGTGTACTAATACCTGATGACACCCTGACCTGAGGTCTAATTTAGAAAAGATCTTGGCCCCATGAAGTTCATCTAACAACTCATCAATAAGTGGCATAGGAAACTTATCTTTAATGATGAGTTCATTAAGTCTCCTATAGTCTACACAAAATCTCCAAGAGAGGTCTTTCTTTTTAACCAATAAAATAGGGGCAGCAAAGGGGCTATTGGAGTGTTGTATCAACCCAGTAGAAAGCATTTCTTGGACTAGTTTTTCAACCACATCTTTTTGTACATGGGGAAGTTTATAAGGTGGTTGAGAGGTAGTCATGGTGTGTGGTTTCAAAGGAGTCCTTTGGTCTAAACCCCTTGAGGTAGGAAGGGAGGTTAGAGGTTGAAACACATCAGCATAAGAATCTAGTAAAAAAGAGATATGTGGATCAAAATTTTCAGTCCCTAAGGTTTGAGTAATAGAGAAAAGATGAACTAGAAAGGTAGGGGCATGTTTTTGAAGAATCTAGAGAATTTGAAAGATTCCATGAGACACATAGATGATGAATTAGCGACTCCCTGAAGTTTTATTTGTTGGCCTTTGTGAGATAGAGTGAGTTGTAGAATTTGAAAATTGAGCACAATGTTTCCAAATGGCTTGAGCCATGTCATACCAACCTAGAGGAAGGACTCTCACTAAGCTTTCAAAGTGGTGATTTTGCATAGTCCATTGGAGAGGGTTACCAATGGATGAGCTAGTGAGGAGTTGTCCATTAGCAACCTTAACCATCATTTGAGGAGTAAGGGACGTCGGCCAATTTGTTGCTTTGATGACTTTGGGGTCAATGAAGGAGTGAGTACTCCCCGTATCAAAAGGATCGAAATAGTTCGTTTGACAAACCCATTGAGTAGGATGGTGTTGTAAGAAGAACTTCCATGGAGGGCATGGATAGAAAGTTCCATCTCAGAAGGTATTTCATGAACAAGGTCTTCAATAATGTCAGGATCAGGTGAGGGTTCTTCCTATAATTCCTCATCAGAAACCAACATAAAAAGTTGTTGATGCTTACATAAGTGACCTGGCTTATACACTTCATCACAATTATAGGACACTCCCTTGTCCCGTTTAGCCTTCATTTGGGAATAATTAAGCCTTCTAATATGAAGGTTTGATGTAGGTCCCCTTTGGTTGTATGGTATACTAGGGTGGGAGGGGTTAGGTTGTTTATGATGTGGAGATGTGGATGATGAGGTGGTATTGGTTAGCATTTGTTGTGAAGAGGTTAACTGAGGTTTGGATCAAGTATTTGAAAAGGCATTGGCAGGATATTGGCGTCTGTTTTGTGAATTGGAATAAGTGACAGCGGGTTGACAACCTTCTAGCAAGCGTGCTAGAGAAAAAGCCTGAGCTACGGAATGAGGCTTGAACATTTGGACTACATTCTTGATATCAGACTTAAGGCCATTGAGGAAACTCAAGACAAAGTAGGGTTCAGTTAGGGTGGGGTTGTGTAAGAGCATTAGGGATTTGAGCTCTTCAAATTTATCATAATACTCCTCAACAGTCTAGGTTTGAGAAAGCTTATTAAAAGCATCTACGTAATTGTCTGAGATGGGATCTTCAAACCGAGCACATAAATCATGAACAAGTTCTGGCCACTGGGCATGGGGTTTGCCAATTTGATAGTCAAGGAACCAATTATCGGCTTTACCATCCAGATGTATTGAGGCTGTGGGGATTTTATTAACATCCAACACATTATGCAAAGAAAAATATCGTTCACACTTCTTCACCCAGCAACGGGGATTTGATCCATCGAAATGAGGAAAATCAATCTTAGGGGAGCGAAAGAAATTACCTTCACTCTCAATGGGTGGGTAGGAGGGAGTCCTCATCTGATCGTTAGGCATCTTCGTTACCTGCGGCGTGCTGGATTCACCTCGATGATGGCCTCCTGTAAACCCTTGAATCAGTTGATCTATCTTCGAGTCTAGCCTCTTTCCTTGTTCGTCGCTGGCTTGAGCGATTCGTTTCATCTCCGTTTTCATTCCATCCATGTGTCCGGAGTTCTCAGCGATGTACTTTTTGGTTTCCTTCATAAAGTTCTCCAACTCTCTAGCTCTCGTTTCCATTTTTGTGTTTCTAGGGTTTGGATCAGAGAGGCTTTGATACCAATTGTTAAGATTGAAAAGCAAACTTGGAAAACCTAAAGATCTGGAAAAGAAGATTAAAAGAAAATGGTGCTTAAAGCCCCTAAAATTCAGAAATATCAACTTCTTACATAGTTTCTCTGTCCGTCCCCTTTAATAGAAGTTGTAACAGAATTTCATCCTTTAGCCACTAATAATAAGACAAGTGGCACTGAACAGTGTTTTTAACTAATTCATAAGAAATATTACAATTATACCCTCATCTCTCCCAATTCAAATTTCACGCCATATTTAGATTCCCCAATTCGTGACACTGAACCAACCTTTGTCTCAATCAGAAAAGCTTATGCATTTAAGGCACACCAATAATCTGTCACCGGCTCACCTGAATAAATCACTTACAACGCAGCAAACTATGCTCAGACAGTCAAACTTGGTGTGGCAAACGTGTTTCAACTCGGTCTCCTCTTCCCCTCCTGCAACACAGTCAACACAATTAATGTTGGGAAGTGAAAAGTTTCAACAAGGCCAACTACTCCCACCGACTGAATCCGACGGCGTACAACCCATCTCCGCAGTGACGCATCACTTAATCAATTCCTACATCCCATGGGAAACAAACATTCTCCCAGCAGACCTCATTGCCATATATACTTCATCTCAAGCTACTTTCTACACCACGACCACGTCAGCACTGGAACAAGTGATTGGATATCAATCTTTTGGGCCCAATACAAATTTAAGTTTACAATCTTTTGGGCCTAATCAAGAGCTCAGTGGTCCGTTTGTAGGGCCCAACCCAGGTATCAATTTCCTTCATCTAGCTAGTACCCAATGGACCATACCTACAGGATTCAACCCCTTTCAATCTTCTCCTATTATGGATACCAACCAACTTCTTTCCAATATGTACACCCAATTCCTCCCTCCACAAACATCAAACTCCTCTCTATTATCTCACCTTGAGCTTCACTAGTTACCACCACCGTCATTGAGCATCCCACAAATCCCCCCTTCTTCTCGCCCACAAACGTCCAACCAAATCCTCCATACACCACCACACCACCACACCACCACACCACCTCCATCTTCACATAATAGCATGGCCCACTCAATTAACTTCCACCACCACCATCTCAGCAACTCCATCCTCAACCTATTAAACCCACACCCCTAATTCGAGCAATTGTTTTTAAACTCTCTCGCAGAACTCAACTACAACCATCCAAACCCAAATCACCCCAGTACCATCACTCAAGAACAAGATCTAGCTACTACTATTGCGTGCCTGTCTCCCACTTAAAACCATATGCAAATCCAACCACTGGTTGGAGGACGAGGATGGTGACCTCGTTGGCTCTTCTAAGGCTCCATAACCTCTCTTGGTTTCTAGTCAGCACCAATCTGCGGAACAGATATTCACGTCACCTCATGCTGTTGCACATCAGTTCCCAACTACCTTGGCTGAATTGGTGGTTACTGAACCACACTCCACTAATGATCCTCAACTTATTCATGTTGTACATCCGATTCCAACTCCATCTTTGTTGTTAGCCACCACTAGAAAACATAAAGAGGTAGTCTGGGCCAGTAACAAAGCTATTGCCAGACGAGAGGTGGCCTTAAGATTGGGTAAACACAAGTCAAATAACTCGAATACATGACCCTTGCATGAACATTCAAAAAGAAAAATAAATGTTGAATCCAGTTTAGGAAGGAATAAAAAGGCTAACTCTGGGCCGAATAGAGAGGATCTGATTCAAAGCGTCACTTGGAAAACTTCTTATGCTAGTACCAGGAAGCTCTGATTATAGAATTCAGTCAGAGGATCCCCACTACCACAGTGCATGTGCTTATCGCAGGTTGATATTCACTCCAGTCTCCCCAACTCTACATCTTTCCCACCTAGTCAGGTTTTGGCGACCGCCAAAGAAGGGTCGCCGAATTATACATGATGCTCTCATGGAACGCACGGGCATCGGGCCTTCTTCTGCCTTCCAAAATCTAAAAGGCCTTATCCTACCGGTCCAACGAAAACATTATATTCTTTTCTGAAACTAAATCTTCCTCGTTTAGGATGGATCGCTTGCGACGGATACTGGGCTTTACACATGGCAAATCAATTCCAGCACAGGGACAAGTAGGAGGTCTTGCTCTTTTTGGGAAAAAAAGTATTTATCTCACCATCCTTTCTTGTTGCAAATATTACTTTAATTGCATTATAATTTATTACTATGCTTCTACTTCTTGGTATATTATCTTTCTGTATGGTAAACCTATTCCCGCTTCTAAGATGCAATTTTGGAATACCATGTCCCACATTTACCACATACAACCTTTGTCGGGAGTGATATTGGGGATCTTAATGCTATTCTTAGATCCGGGAAAAAAACGGGAGGAAATCAGCCTACTTGTTCAAATCTCAACTATCTCAAAAATTCCATTGACAACCATAACTTGATGGATTTCCCTCTCAATGGCTCCCAATCCATTTGGAATAACAAGAGAAGGATATGAATGGTATAAAGGCAAAACTTGATCGAATTTTTGTCATTATTGAATGGATGGACTTATTCCATTCTGCTTCCACTCGTACTATTCACACTTCATCTTCTGATAGAGTATTCTCTCTCTCTAGCTTATCTCCAACTTTAGTAAAAATCCCAAACTTTAGATCCTAACTGCCGCCAGGTGGTGCATGCTTCCTAGGCTCCTCGCCGTCACTCAATTTTGACCGATAATTTTCACCTCAAAACCAAAAAACTTAGCTACTACCTAAGTCGGTGAAACAAGAAAAAGTTTAAAAACATACAACTTTGCATTTCAAATACTCACAAAGCCTTAAATGAACTCCAAAATGAAAAACTCTTTCAGGACAATGCCATGGCCATCTCCTTACTAGAAGAAGAACTCTCTAAACTCTTGATTAGAGAATATATGTTTTGGCGTAATAAATCAGGATCCTCCTGGCTGAGCGAAGGTGATAAGAATACCAAATTCTTTCATCTTTACATCTTTGCTTCGAAGGAAACAAAATCTGATTTTACGGCTGAAGGACGTCTCTAACACTTGGCAATCCAATCAAGAAACAATTGGTGTCATTGTCAATGATTATTTTGCCAATATCTTTCAATCCTCCAATCTGAACCCTGATCCGGAGATCCTTCCCTTGTTCATCCCAGTCATCTCTTTTGTGCACAATGACGCCCTTCTTGCCATCCTAAGTGCTGATGATATCCAAACTATCATTTTTTAGACGGGCAACCATAAAGCGTCGTGCCCGGATGGTTTTCATGCCTCATTTTTCCAATATTATTGGGACATTATGAAAACTGATGTAATTGAGGTTGTCAAACACTTCTTCACCACCAAGCAGTTGGACCCCAAGTTAAATGAGACCTTCATTACTCTGATCCCTAAAGTGGGTAACCTTATCTTGTTGGATAAATTTTGACCTATCGGTCTCTGTAACGTCATCTACAAGGTTAACTCAAAATCTTGGCTAACAAACTCAAACCCCCTGCTTGACAACATTATTTCTCCCACTCAAAATCTTGGCTAACAAACATTATTTCACCCACGAGACCTTTTACCAAATGAAACACTTTAGGAAAAAAATAAAAACAAGGTTGGAAAGGAACTCTTTCTCTTCGTATTTCCACAGTTCTGTTTGAAAGGAACTCTTTCTCTTCGTATTTCAGAGTTTTCATTTTCGTTTGAATTTTATACATTGTATTGGCGATTCCGAGCAAACAAGAAATTAAGGATGGATAGTATTCCGTTCATCAACAGTGCATTTGTTTGAACGAGACAGATAAGATTTTGGGCTGTTTTATCCTTGGGACGGCGAGGCTACCAGACTGCTTGCACACTTTTGGGCAGAGACGCGAAACGTCTTAAAGAGAACGACCTAGTTCGCGACTCAACCCAAGAACATTTGGTAACTTCGTTCCTATCTTTCGCTTTGAAGGCCAACATTTTAAAAGATGGAGACAAAAGATGTTATTTTTCCTAACGACACAAAAGGTCGCTTATATCTGTAATACTGAAAAACCTGAATTGCCTACTGAACCTGATGAAACCCACACTAAAGAATTAGATCGTTGAATTGAAGATGATTTTTTGTGTAAGAATTTTATCTTGGATGGTCTTTCTGATGAACTATATGATTATTATTGTTCTGAAAAAACTGCTAAAGATATTTGGGAAGCCCTTAGAAAAAAATATGACAATGAGGAGGCTGGCACAAAGAAATATGTTGTTAGTCGTTATCTGAAATTCCAAATGACTGATGATAAGTCTGTGGAAACTCAATCACACGAGCTTCAAAAAATTGCTCATGAAATTATATCTGAGGGAATGATCTTAGATGAGCAATTTCAAGTAGCTGTTGTGATAAAAAAAAATTGCCCCCTAGCTGGAAAGATTTTAATAATGTCCTTAGGCATAAAACCAAAGAGTTTTCCCTAAAAAGCCTGATTATCCGACTTTGAATTGAGGAGGAAGCCCGAAAACAAGATTAGAAAGATGAAGTTCTGATTATTTCAAACCCGATGAAATCTACCCCTGTGGCTCTGAAACCCAGTGGAAAGACAATGAAAAATCAGAGTCACAATAAAAATCGAAACAATCAGAATCAGAACCATCAGAACCGCAACCATCAGAATCAGAATCCTCTGCGAAATCAGAATGGACAAAAACACCCCTCAAGGACTGAATCAGCACAGTTCCTATGCTACACCTGTGGTAGGCCAGGGCATATGGCCAGGAACTGCCGGAACGGATCTCGTCCTGCACCACCGGCGAACCTAACCGAAGACCAACTTATTGCCATGATCTCTGAGATCAACTTTGTTGGTGGATCCGAGGGATGGTGGGTTGACACTGGTGCTTCTCGACATGTCTGCTATGATCGAGAAATGTTCAAGTCCTATTTTGAAGCTGAGGACAAGAAAGTGTTGTTGGGTGATTCCCACTCCACTATCGTTGCTGGAACTGGAGTAGTAGAACTGAAGTTTTCCTCTAGAAAGACTGTTATCCTGAAGGATGTTCTGCATACTCCAGAGATGAGGAATAACTTAGTCTCTGGTTGCCTTCTGAACAAGGCTGGGTTTACTCAAATTATAGGGGCTGATTTGTATACTATCACGAAGAATAATGTATTTGTGGGGAAAGGGTATGCCACTGATGGAATGTTTAAGTTAAATGTTGATGCTAATAAAATTTCTAGTTCTGCTTACATGTTGTGTACTTTTAATATTTGGCATGCTAGACTCTGTCATGTTAATAAGCGTATTATTAAAAACATGAGTAACTTAGGACTAATTCCAAAATTTTCCTTAAATGATTTTGGAAAGTGCAACTTTTGTAGCCAAGCTAAGATAACCAAAACACCACATAAATCTGTTGTTAGAGAATCTGAACCCTTAGATTTGATACACTCAGATATATGTGAACTTGATGGTGTTTTGACTAGAAATGGAAAACGTTATTTTATTACGTTTATTGATGATTGTTCTTATTATACCTTCGTCTACTGAATGAAAAATAAGAGTGAAGCCTTTGACATGTTTAAATTATTTTTAACCGAAGTTGAAAATCAATATAATAAAAAGATAAAGAGACTTAGGAGTGATAGAGGCACTGAATAGACAGCAGTACTTTCATAGAGTTTAATAATTCTCAAGGAATTATTCATGAAAAAACTGCACCGTATTCTCCTGAGATGAATGGCAAAGCTGAAAGAAAAAATAGAACTCTTACTGAGTTAGTAGTTTCCATTCTACTTAACTTTGGTGTTGCATCACACTGGTGGGGAGAAATTATTTTGACGGTCTGTTACGTGCTAAATAGAGTGCCTAAATCGAAAAGTAAAACCGCTCCTTATGAGATTTTGAAAAATAGACAACCAAACTTGTCACATTTGAAAACTTGGGGTTGTTTAGCTTATGTTAGAATTTCTGATCCTAAAAGGAATAAGCTTGCCAGTAGGGCATATGAATGTGTATTCATAGGATATGCCATGAACAACAAAGCTTATAGATTCTATAATCTTAAAGATCACGTTATTATAGAATCAAACGACGTTGATTTCTATAAAGATAAATTTCCTTTTATTTCGAGGAATAGTGGGGGTACATCCTCAAATAACGTGCCTTTGATCAGAATGAATGAAATCGATAAAGCCACAGAATCTGAGCCTAGGAGAAGTAAACGGAAACGAACTTCTAAAAACTATGGCCCCGATTACTATGTATTTACAGTCGAGGAGGATCCCCTTAGTTTTCAAGAAGCTTTATCCTCTATAGATGCCAATTTTTGGGAAGAGGCTATTGATGATGAAATGGACTCTCTTGAGTCTAATAGAACCTGGCATTTAGTTGATTTGCCACCAGGTTGCAAGACAATAGGATGTAAATGGGTATTTAAGAAGAAATTGAAACCCGATGGTAATGTTGAAAAGTTTAAGGCTCGTCTTGTAGCCAAAGGGTTTAGACAGAGAGAAAATGTTGACTTCTTCGACACATATTCTTCTGTTACCAGGATTACTTCTATTCGAGTGTTAATTTCTCTTGCTGCAATACATAATCTAGTATTGCACCAAATGGACGTTAAGACTGCGTTTCTTAATGGTGATTTGGAAGAAGAAATTTACATGGACCAACCTGAAGTTTTGTTATTCCGGGGCAAGAACATAAAGTTTGCAAACTTGATAAATCACTTTACGGTTTGAAACAAGCTCCAAAACAATGGCATGAAAAATTTGATAATCTTGTTATCGCACATGACTTTAAAGTGAACGAAAGTGACAAATGCATTTGTTATAAATCTGAAAATGGCATTCGCACTATTATATGTCTATATGTGGATGATTTGCTTATCTTTGGTTCTAATATCCATGCCGTGAATAAAGTGAAAGCTTTATTGTGTGCGAACTTTGATATGAAAGACCTTAGAGAAGCAAGTGTAATCCTTGGTATCAAGATTACTAGGTCTGAAAAGGGAATTTCTTTGGATCAATCACACTATATAGAAAAGATCCTAAATAAATATAATTACTCTGACTGTAAACCTGCATGTACTCCTTATGATCCTAGTGTAAAGTTGTTCAAGAACACCGGTAACGGTGTTAGACAATCTGAGTATGCGAGCATCATTAGTAGTCTTAGATATGCTACCGATTGCACTAGACCCGACATAGCTTATGCCGTGGGATTACTATGCAGATTTACTAGTAGACCTAGTATACAACATTGGCATGCAATTGAAAGGGTCATGAGGTACCTGAAGAGGACTAAGAACCTCGGATTACATTATCAGAAGTTTCCCGCTGTTCTTGAAGGATATAGCGATGCTGATTGGAACACCCTCTCAGATGACTCCAAAGCCACCAGCGGCTATATTTCCAGTATAGCTGGTGGAGCTGTTTCTTGGAAATCAAATAAACAGACCATTCTGGCACAGTCCAGGATGGAGTCAGAGATGATAGCACTAGCCACGGCTAGTGAAGAAGCAGGTTGGCTAAGAAACCTACTAGCAGAGATCCCTTTATGGGAAAGACCAATTCCAGCTGTCTTGATCCATTGCGATAATACCGCGGCTATTGCAAAAATACAGAACCGTTATTATAACGGCAAGAGATGACAAATACGTCGTAAGCATAGTACAGTTAGAGAGTTTCTGTCTGCTGGTGCTGTGAGAGTGGATCATGTACGAACTGATGATAACTTGGTTGATCCTTTGACGAAAGGATTAGCTAGATAGAAGGTTTTCAAAACCTCGAAAGGAATGGGACTAATGCCCTTAGATTGATGAGTTATTCATGACGGTAACCCAACATATAGACTGGAGATCCCAAGAAATGGGTTCAATGGGTAATAACAAGTCGTGAATGATATGAAGTGAATCATGCTGACAGAATAGCAATCTCATTCCTAGATTAAAGCATGAGTTCCTGAAGCGATAGTAGGATGAGTTAAAAACTCTTAATGAGATCTATACTCTATGTGGAGTGGAGTACCTAGCTACAGGAGTACTCTTGATAGACTCACCTAAGTGATTGTGGAAGTTTGGCCGCTTCCTATGGAATTTGTGGGCAAAATTCCTAGAGCCTTCACTATACTGGGATATACGTGCATGGCCGTAAGGCACGGGCTTTTTAGATTTCACCCTGGTAAGGTTGTGCGTGTAATGTTTGTTAGAGATAGAGTTCAAAACTACGAGTTACTCTAGTATAATCTAAAGCCTGAACACTACGCAAGAGTTCAAGTCGAAAGACACTTTTGCTTATGCACAATCTTTTTTTTTTTTGATTGCTCGATGAAAAACTGTTTTTAAAAATCCAAGTGGGGGATTGTTGAAAATATGGTTTTTTAAAAATAAAAGAAAATGGGTGTGAACCTGGTTTTGATCTCTGGATCTCTCTCTATTTTTAGTCCCACATCTTCTATACAACTCATTGTGGAGGAGTTTATAAGGAGAGTGTTTGGACTTGGGTTTGGACCCCTTGGGGTACCACACTTTTGTGAGGAGGGGAGAGATAGCGACTCGCCCGCGCTGCCGCCGTCCGGCCGGTCGGGTCGGGTCATTTAGAGATCAACCCATTCTTTTTACTGAAAATATTTTTTGAATTGCTGCAGAGATGGGAGACTGAGTCAGAGGGCTGACCCTGTCCTCTCTCACACGTTCTCCACGCCATGCGTTACGCCACAGTAGCCGGGATTTTCTCACACGTTCTCCACGCGATTTTTTGTCAATGCATCTAGCCGGGATTTTGTGTCTCAACAGATGCGTTTTTCTCCCTATAAATACAAACACAAACTCAGAGCTTCAAAGACAAGAAAAAAAAAAAGCAAAACATTTTTCGTTTAGTATTTCAATCAGAGAAGGTTCTAAGTTCTGTAGTTCTGTTCATATGAAACTCTTTCAAAGAGATTTCCACAGTTCTGTTTGAAAGGAACTGTTTCTCTTCGTATTTTAGAGTTTTCATTTTCGTTTGAAATTTATACATTGTATTGGTGATTCTGAGCAAACAAGAAATTAAGGGTGGATAGTATTCCGTTCATCAACAGTGCATTTTTTTAAAGTAGACATATAAGATTCTGGGCTGTTTTATCCTGGGGACGACAAGGCTACCAGACTGCTTGCACACTTTTGAGCAGAGCCGTGAAACGTCTTAAAGAGAGCGACCTAGTTCGCGACTCAACCCAAGAACATTTGGTAATTTCGTTCCTATCTTTTGATTTACATTTACAACAGTTAGTATTAGTTTTTCGTCCATTAAACACGCTGCAAAGACTTCAAATGTATTTTTCACTTTGATAAACGAGGAAGGGAATGCTAATTTTTTTAATTTTTTTTCCCATAACCCCTCGCAACCCAGATGTCGCTGGCAGGGTACAAACTCTGGACCTGTGATTCCATCCACCACAGGCCTACTGCTGAGCTGATACCCCATTGGCGGGAGTGTTGATAATGATGAGGAACATAAGTGTACTACTCCTACTACTACTTTGGTGGAAGATGACGATGAAACATTTAACCGTTTAATGAACATACGTATTGAAGTTGGTGCCTTGTTTGAATGATGTGACTAACATTGTTTTATTTCATAATAATGAGGTTCAAATTATGTACTCGTATCTAGTTTAAATCATGTTACTTAGGTTCCGGTTGTTATACGGTAAAAGAATGTATAATCCAAATGTTTACGGCGGTTACATAAATTTGGGTGCTTGGTTGACTTTACGGAAAACGGTTATTGGAATTTGAATTCAAGGCCTCTGCATCTCCTAGTTATAAAATTCTGAAAAATTTTGCAGACAAAATCTCCCGCAGTACTTTGGAAAACTTTCATCGTCTCATCGAGTACTCCCAACTCCTTTATAAACACCCCAACCACCACCACCTTCACAACTACCATCGTCGCCACTACCATGACCACCATACCAATCACAACTACCACCACCATCATCACCTCTGCCACTACCATAGCATAATCACCACAACCAACACCACTTTCATATTACCACCATAACCGCTGCCATCGCACCCCACAACCAAGACCACCATAACATAACAACCGTCACCTCCATGCCACTACCACAACTGCCATGGCCACCGCTACTACTACCGCCACCACCATAACTAAACAGTCACAACCACCATCAACTTCACTAGAGCCACCATAACCATCATCGTCGTCACGACCACTATTACCACTACCACTATAGAATAATCACCACAACTACCACCACATTTACTATTACCGCCACCGCAACCACTATAGCCACTACATCCATCACCACCACCACCACAACCACCATGACCGCCGCCCAACCACCACCATTTTAACAACTACCATTATTGCCGCCACCACCACCACCGTCATTGCCCACATTCTTAATCACCACAATCACAATCACCACCACCATGACCATGCCATAATTACAACTACTACCATCATCAACACCACCTACCATCATTTGTCTGATTTGCAATGATTTTCTCTAGTTACTATCAAGCGATCGTAATGTAATACATTACAAAATAATGAAATGGAAACTAATGCATCTATGGCTCCGCTTGGTACACTGTAAAATGATTCATTTTGCAAATTGATGCATATGCATTAGATTGTAATGTATTACTTTACAGACGTATGTTATTAATTAAAGAAAACCAATGTAAATCAGACAAATGATTGTGGGTGGTGTTGATGATGGTAGTAGTTGTAATTGTGGCATGGCCATGGTGATTGTGATTGTGGTGATGGTGATTGCGAATGTGGACAGTGATGGTGGTGGTGGTAATGGCGATGGATGTTAAAATGGTAGTGGTTGTGCCGCTGGTTGTAGTGGTGGTGGTGGTGGTTGTAGCGGTGGTAGTGGTGGAGGTGGAGGTGGAGGTGGCGGTGGCTACGGTGATTATGCTATGATAGTGGTAGTGGTGGAGGTGGATGTGATGGTGATTATGCTATGGTAGTGGTAATAGTGGTGGAGGTGGCAGCGCGGTGGTAGTGGCATGGTGGTGGTTGTTGTGATGGTTATCGTATGGTGGTCATGGTAGTGGCGGCGACGGTAGTTTTGAAAGTGGTGATTATTGTTTTGCAAAGTAATGGGGGAGATTTTGTCTCGCAAAGTTTTGCAAAATTTTATAACTAGGAAATGCAAAGGTCTTGAATTCATATTCCAATAACTGTTTTCCGTAAAGCCAACCAAGCACCAAATTTATGTAACCGCCGTAAACTTTTGCATTATGCATTATTTTACCGTGTACCAAGCGAGCCTATATCAATTTGTGAAATGCATTATTTTACAGTGTAGCAAGCAGAGTCTTAGTTTCTTTAATCGAATGACCAAACTATGAGCAAACAAATATTTGGAAGAGTTATATTTGTTATTTGTCATCCTAGTTTAAAACTCCAAATTCATTAATTATATTAGTGTCACTACTTTTTTCCAAATTTTTTTTTTTTACTTTTATATAGCATTTTATTAGTTTTAAACTCATCTTTCTACTCCTTTTTTTCTAGTTTTTTTTTCCTGTTTGTATCCTCTTTTTATTCCTGAGATGAAGATTTTAATAGTTGACGTTTCAAACCTGTTTCCATACTTGGTGACTATATTTGCTTCTACACTGATTTGGAGAACCGAGAGGTTAGAGGCTCCACATCAAAACAAATCATACTTTTATTTTATAAAAAATAACAAATCATATTTTGACTAATGAAAAAACATGTATACTTTGAATATATATATATATATATATAGATGTATTACCGCCTCGTCATTATCTTGAATTCTTGATGTTACCTATTCTTTTATGAAACACTTGCCCGGAAGTAGAATTATCCTTCTAGTCAGTAACTACTAGAATAGAGAATTTTGCTCAAAGGAAATAAATTGTATAAGTTATTGTTTTAATAGATATGATGATATTCAATTGTGAAAATTACTTGTCTTTGATGTTTTGTTAATATAATACAAGTTTGATCAAACATTGCCACAACTGGATTTTCATTGCCCAAAGTCTAAAAAATCAAAGTTTAAGCCTTAGGTTGCGTTTGATTTTCGGAAAAAATCACATGTAAACAAAGTTTTCAATAGAAAAAAAATTGTGGTAAAGTTTTCCATAAAAAAATTGTCACTGTTTGATTGCAAAAAATTTTCAATATAATACAAGTTTGATCAAACATTGCCACAACTGGATTTTCATTGCCCAAAGTCTAAAAAATCAAAGTTTAAGCCTTAGGTTGCGTTTGATTTTCGGAAAAAAATCACATGTAAACAAAGTTTTCAATAGAAAAAAAAATTGTGGTAAAGTTTTCCATAAAAAAAATTGTCACTGTTTGATTGCAAAATTTTTTCAATATAAATTTGTTTTAGGCCTAAGTTATTATTATATCAAATAAATTGAACATGCACCATATAAACATGGTAGAGACATATTACCTATATTACACATTAAAACAAAAAAACACTAAAACCATACAACATATGAACTAAAACAAATTATCCAAAGGTATTATATACTTATTGCAATGTCATGTAGAAGATGTACTACTGAAGTTTTGTAAGTAATGCAGGTCAACTAAAAAAATGCAAAAATCGTGTACTTTTTAATTAATTGTACTGAATTATCTTAATAACCAAGTTTCCTCACTAACTACTCTTCTTTTTCTTCAGGGTTTTGGGATAAGAAAGTGTGGATCAAAGTTGGTTACTCCCCAAACAAGTCTAGAGCATCTAAGACCCTCGTTTTTAGACGTTTGGATGGCTCTTAAACTTGAAGTCAATCGATCCCAATCGTCTCCCTTCAACGAATTAGCAACCTCTTTGACTACCTCCATCAATATATCGAGTTTGGAATTGAATTCTTCATCAGATGATAACCTTTTACGTTTCTTAAAAAATACGAGACGATCCATGGATGAAGATTCAGAAGAGCGAGATACATGATCATCCAAGTCCATCACATTGTCATCACTAACATTATCTGTTACATCACACAAACAAATTTTTAGCATTATTTTTCACATAACACAATTTTGTCAACAATGAATAAAAATCTAACAACGACAATTTAATTATCATATGCAATTTTAGATGTCTGATGGATGCAACATTCAAAACACATAATACCAGAAAAAGTTTGATTTCCGAAATATTACAAATCCTAATTTTGAAAACATGCACAAAAGACCAAATATAACCGGCGGCTGGATGGATGTCATTTGCTTCTATAGCCCTATCCCCAGTAGCATGGTCATTACCAATTATAACCTCTCATTTTTATAATGGGAAAATGTTTGTTTCGCAAATCAGATGATCTCGATGTACCTATGAAATTCAAACAAAACGTATTAGTTATACATATTAGGTGAATGGTTAAAATTGATGAACAAAGTATGTTAGTAACATTACCAGCATGTATCTGTCCAGACATCATCATCAATTGTAACACACTAAATTCCCAAATCAAATCCGAAGCCGCTTTACTTCCAGCCTCCCTCATGACAAGTAATTTTTTCCATTGTCCTAAGTCTAGCTCAAATATTTTCATGTGTAGGCAACTCTCCGGTCTTTTTGTTGATTTCATTCGCAACACGACCTAGTGCATCCGACTTCCACCCATTGTCAAACTTCTTTGCACCTTTTATTGCTTCTTCAGATAATGCATTTACTATAACATCATCTTTATACACTCCAACGAAATTTTATTATACTAGAGTTTTCCGCTTGAGATGTCATCTTAAATTAAAACAATATCATACTTGCACAAATGTTAGTAATCCATAACTAGTAGCATAAAGTAATCAACAACAAGACATTTGAAGAACATTTATAGATTAAAGTATGAAAAATTAACAATAAAAAACTTAACCTGCATAGAATAAAATCAAGTTTTCATTTGAATGAAAGATTAAAATAAAAAATATATATAAAAATATAAAAATAAAAATATAAAAATAAAAATATAAAAATATAAAAATATAAAAAAATAAAAAAATAAAAAATAAAAAATAATAATTAAAAAAAAAAAAAAAAAAAAAACACATACATAGATAGAGTTTCATACAATAAACATCATTACTTAAACTTGTTTATATAAGAAAAAAACAAAATAATACAAAGAGATCTCATACAAATTCTATAAGCCAAAATAAATTTGGGCTAATATAAACAATATAACTAACAATTTTTTTTTTTTAATACATCTCAAGTGTTATCTCTTGATGATGTCCATGTAGTTGAGGAAGCAATAGAAATGTTATCATCATCTTCATTCTCGTCAGAATCACCCCCTCACACACATCATTAGGATCTCCATCCCTCAAGAAGTTGTGTTAAGGCACAACATGCAATAACTATTTTTGCTCATGTTTCCACACTATGGAATGGAGTATTCCTAAGATATGCAAATCATTTCTTCAACAACCCAATGGTCATCTCAACGACAGGACGTAATGATGAATGTCAAAAGTTGAATAATTCCTTCGAGGTTTTAGGTTGGCGATTACCATAATCACGAAAATGGTACCGTGTCCCACGGTATGGTGTAATGATCCCAGGAACTAATGGAAAACTAGCATCTGCAAGATAATATTTACCTATTTCAACTTAAACTGTGTTATATTGTATTGATTAATAAAGACTAACTTTAATAATAAATCAAACTAACATATCCTTTCGGAGTAGTTAACCTGTGTCCCACTCGAGTCACTGCATCCCTCAACAAATGTCCATCATGAGCAAACCCTTCCCAACCGGCACATAGGTGAATTTTCATATCAAATGTATAGGCAACTAACACATTTTTACTAATTGTGTCTTTTCTATTGTGATATATAGCATGCTCAGCCACTGGGACATATGCTTTAATACGTGTACCATCAGTAGCATCAACAACACCCTATGGATATATGCCTTATTAGCATCAATCATATGTATATCAAACTAACACTAGTGAAATTTAACCAAAAAGAAGAAAGCTAACCTTAAAAATAAGTGTACCAATTCTGGACTTTGCCACCATTTGCAGGACAGTTAGCACTAGTGGCAGGCTTTACAACATCTTTATAAAACATAAGTTTTGATGACAATACTCTATGAAAAGATGCAGTTATTGTTTGACCCGATCAGAAGAAATCAAATTTTGTTTTCGATTATGTATGTCATGACCAAGAGTGTGCAAGAATATGGCTACTTGTTCTTCAACCTTCACATTTTTACCATCAACAAGCCCATAACCCTTCAATCTATTACACAATCGTTGAAACATACTTTTGTTCATCCATAGTTGTTCATGACAATAAGTATCATTCTCCATATACATACGGTCTTAGAAAAAATTCTCTTTCCTGATCTCTATTTATAATAGGAGCCCTACGGGATAAACATTTTTTTTATAAAATAGAATAATCGCAATGATTTGTGTGATTATCACTACCAATGTCGCAGCTGCTCGTTTGTGTTGTTCTAAGCTCCTAATTTTAGACCTTTATTCAAAAAATGGAAATTTTCAGTTTTGATCAGTAAATAACATTATAATGGACGACATGGTTGAACTGAAAGCTTTGAGCCAACAAAATGCAACCTAGTGGTCCTTGTTTATAGTTCCTTTAGCAACTGAACTTTAAAGCAATACCCTATCTATCGTTTATATTCTCTCTGACATAACACGTAACTGACAACTTAAAAAAAGTACTTTCTAAATAGCAAAAATGAAGTGAAAAGAAGAATGAGAAAAAGAAAACCTTGCACACTCAGATTGTTGTAAATGAAATAACAAGAAACTAAAAATAAACAAACCAATCATGGAGTTTTTTTTTTGGTATTTGTTGAGCAACTGTGAAGAGTGTTGGAAGACCCGGGGTTTGGCATCATCCAAGAACTGGTGACCTAATCATATGAACGGTATGGGATGACATAAGAGCTACTCGGGTGGGATTCAGGTATAGTCGAGACAAAGTGGTGTGGCTCCGTGCTCAGAAAGAGCTTACTCTGACATTCTAGAAGCAAAGCCCAAGCATGCATGGACGAACTGAGGAAAATAGTTTGGGATCTTAATGGTGTTTCTAAGAAATGCTCATCTGACTCATGACAACTAATGCTACAAGACAGATTATGCTATAGAAGTGCACTACTTCACTATGCTAGTTCTCAAATTCACCAAACAAACTAAAACCAGAACATTGAACTAATACCTCTAATAGCAAAACATTGCAAAGAGGTTTCACCTAATGAAGTTCGATGATTTTTCTTGGAATGAACTAATACCTCTAATAGCAAAACATTGCAAAGAGGATTCCCTCTCCCATACCAAGCTTCGAATGAAGTTCAATGATTTTGCTTGAAGTTTCGGATAATCTTCAAGCAGCTAACATAAATGCTCTGCCACTCACTATTGTGAAATAACAAAGAACTTGGTATAAGTTTACAGACAATTTGTATAGAAAAGCCATGTTTTGAATTCGAGACACTCCTTAGTGTCTTTCATCTAAACATTGAAGCATTCAATGTGACTGAATTAAGCATATGAAGTGAGAGACTAGCATGACCAAGTGTCCCACACTCTGTCACAAGCACTGCAAGCTCTCTCGTCACCAACTCCACAACATTCTTCACCACCTAAACCAGAATATAGTTAAACTCACGAGACAATATAGCTGGAATAGGTTCCTGAATTTTGGTGTTTCTTCACTTAAACAACTATTGTAGGCCCTTTCACCCTGAAACATTTTTGTCAAAATTGTACATTGTTAGTTTTTCATTCAACAGATTTAGTTAATGAAGAAAATTTTCAGTTATAAACTAGATTTACCATCATTAAATGTACACATAGCTATTGGCCATGATTCAAAATTGCCCGAAAATATGTTTGGATTGTGAGTTGCCTATTACATGGAGTAATATGCCCATCAATACCTATATGAATTGGATGAGAGCAGAAAAAAATTAAACTTTATGATCTTTGAGACTGTATGGCAGATTTTATACAGAATGCAAGAGCCCAGACTGGAACTTCAATAAGAAAAGCTGGAATATGGCTTTCAATCATTCATTGCAGGAACGGGCATTCACCCAAAAGAGACCAACACTAAACAACAGCAGCAGAGACACACGAATAGATCTTTAATGGAAAATCTAAACTTATTATTACAGGTGATGCATGCTTTCTTTAAACCAGACTTTCGGAGCATCAATATTCATGGCAAGGGCAACATTTTGGAAATCAAGTAGGTAGCAAATGATCTTGCAGACACCCATATAAAAAAAATTCAATCTTTACACAAAGCCTTACCAAATCACTCTACTAAACAACACCCATTTAAAATCTCACCAAATCAAACCATAACAACGACAAATCAAGTAAAATAAAACATACCCAGAGAGAGATTATCAGTGTTCTTCCTTATCCAAGCTAGGTTTTAAGAAATAGTTGAAGAAGAAACTTGGATTGATTGATCTACAAACAAATATTTCTTACTGTTGGGTTTTGATGGAAAACAGAATACCTTAAAGTTCTTAGATACATTGAAAACAGAGGACTTACATTTATAGAGTCTTGATAAAACTGAACTTAGAGATCATGGGGATTATGCTCCTACAATTACGCCATGACTCAATACATAAAACAGAATATAATAACTTCTACCAACATAAACAACATGTGACATATTTGCAGTTCCTAAGCAACTAACTAACACTCCTCCTTGCATTAGGAACTGCAGACTCCAAGTTTTTGTCTTAAAAACTCAAATTTGCTGGCTGGTAGAGCCTTGGTGAAGATATCAGCAACTTGATCGTCAGTCTTGCAGTAGAGAAGAGTCATTGCTCCACTCTTTTGCACTTCTCTTAAGAAAAACAGCTTGATATTGAAGTGTTTAGTCTTTCCATGAAAGACTGGATTATGAGAAATAACAATTGCTGCTTGATTGTCCACAAAGATCTTGGTGCTTTCTTCTTGCTCAAAATGCAGGTCACTCAGAATCCTTCTTAGCCATATGGCTTGATTTACTGCTGCAGTTGTTGCCACGAACTCTGATTCTGCAGTTGATTGTGCAACTATCTCCTGCTTTTTTGAACTCCATGAAAAAACACCTGAACGGAGACTAAAGCAATAGCCAGATGTGTTTTTCATGTCATCAACTGAACCTGCCCAGTCACTGTCTAAAAAACCGAGCAGATTGAAGTCCAAACATTTCTTGAACTTTACACCAAAGTCTATTGTTCCCTTGATATATCTTATAATCCTTTTTGCAGCTTGTAGATGTGTCTCACTTGCACAATGCATAAATCGAGACAGAATACTTACAACACTTAGAATATCTGGCCTAGTTGCTGTCAAGTACATCAGACATCCGATCAAACTTCTGAAATAAGTTTCATCTACCTTTATTGTTCCATCTTCTTTGATCAGCTTCTCTTTTTTATTCATGGGGGTATTCATAGCCTTGCAATTTTCCATTTGAAACTTCTTAAGAATTTCTCTTGCGTATTTCTTCTGGCAAATGAACACTTCATCCTGACTCTGCTTGACTTCCATTCCAAGAAAGTAAGTCATCAAGCCAAGATCTGTCATCTCAAAAGCTTTCTTCATCTCCATCTTGAATTGATCAATCTGATTTGCATTGCTTCCTGTCACTAAAAGATCATCTACATAGAGAGAGATGATAAGAATGTCAGCACCATTATCCTTGACATAGAGAGTAAATTCAGACAGGCTTTTCTTAAAGCCTAAACCGATTAGGTGATCATCTATTCTGCTGTACCATGCCCGTGGTGCTTGCTTCAGACCATAAAGTGCCTTCTTTAGCAAATAAACTTTGTCTTCTTTTCCCTTTTCCACAAAGCCTTCAGGTTGCTCAACATAAATCTCTTCTTGTAGAAATCCATTAAGAAATGCTGACTTGACATCCAGCTGAAAAACTTTCCAATTCTTTTGGGCTGCAAGAGCAAGAAGTAGTCTGATTGTGTCGAGCCTTGCCACAGGTGCAAATGTTTCTGAGTAATCAACTCCAAAAACTTGAGCATATCCCTTGACTACCAGCCTTGCTTTATGCTTGTTGATAGAGCCATCAGCATTTAATTTTGTTCTGAACACCCACTTGACTCCAATTACTTTTCTGTCTTGTAGTTTATCTACAAGCCCCCATGTATTGTTTCTTCTGATCATGAGCAACTCGTCTTGCATGGCAGCCATCCATTTTCCATCCTCCTTTGCACCTTCATACCCTGCAGGCTCACACACAACAACATTACAACTTTCATAAATATCCGAGAGTAGTCTTGTGCCTCTGATTAGAGTATCATCTTCAATCTCATTTTTCCATGAGTCATAAGAATGATCCTTGAGCGTTCTGTCAGACATGATGTGTATGGAGTCACTGTGAATTGCCCTTTTTGGACTCTCCCAATTCCATTGTTCATTTTCAATAAAGTGAACATCTCTAGTAACAATTATTTTACCAGATTTTGGTTGAAAGACTTTGTAAGCCTTTGATATTGTGCTGTATCCCACAAAGATGCCAGGAAGAGCCCTTTTATCTAGTTTGTCACGCTTGACTTGTGGGACATAGGTAAAGCATAGACTACCAAATATTTTCATAAAGTTTAAGGAGGGCTTGTATCCATACCATGCTTCAAATGGAGTTTTATCCTTGACTGCCTTGGTGGGGAGTCTGTTTTGCAGAAACACTGCTGTGTTTGCAGCTTCAGCCCAAAAACTTTTGGGCAAATTCTTCTCATGCAGCATGCATCTTGTCATGTCTAAGATGTATCTATTTCTTCTTTCACTTACTCCATTCTGTTGTGGAGTATAGGGAGCAGTAAGCTGGTGCTCGATGCCTGCTTCCTCACAGTACATATTAAATTTCTCAGAGGTGTACTCCTTCCCATTGTCTGATCTCAGAGTTTGGATCTTGCAGCCGCTTTGATTCTCAATCTTTTTCTTGAAGTTCCAACACTCCAGCAACTTCTGACTTGCTTTTCAAAAAATAAATCCAACACATTCTTGTTAGATCATCAATGAAAGCAATGTAATAAAAACTACCTTTTAAAGAAGGTGTCCTTTGAGGGCCAGTCAAGTCAGTGTGGATAAGCTGCAACTTGTGTGATGCCCTCCATGTTGCTTTAGGAAATGGTTGTCTGCTTTGTTTGCCATAATGACATGCTTGACAGTTTGGAGAAGTTTCATCTAGAGCAGGTAAGTCTCTGGCTGTATGCTTCTTTTGCATCAGAAGCAGTCCCTGGTGATGATAATGACCAAGCCGTTTGTGCCAGACTTCGGTGGCCCTTTCCATGGCTGAGAAAGCAGTTTGCTCCTCTTCTATTGGATCAAATGAGAAGCTTTTGCCTCTCATTTTCACCTTGAACAGATCCTGTTCAGAATTATCTTTAATCAAGCAATATTTGTTTTCAAAAACTACCTTGAAGCCTTTTTCAAGAAGTTGACCAACACTTAATAAGTTTTGGTCAATTTCAGGGACATAAAGGACATCTGAGATAGTCTTTGTGCCTGAGCAACTTGTGATTGCTATGGTCCCTTTGCTTTTCACTGCAATGTGCTTGCTATTCCCAATTCTGACTTTGGTAATTTGTGTGGGCTCCAACTCCTTGAATAGATTCTTCTCATGAGTCATGTGGTTGGTACAACCACTGTCAATCAGCCAGCACTCTCTTGAAACATTGCTTGAAAAAAAGGTTGCTACGAAGAGTTGATCCTCCTCCTCTCCATTAACTATCTGAGCATCTGCTTCTTGCTGCTGACCTTTGTCCTTGCAAATGACAGCTTCATGTCCAAGTTTATTGCATTTACTGCACCTGGCATCAGGCCTTCTCCAACATTTGAAAGGTGGATGACCTTTCTTCCCACAGTGCTTGCAAGGAGGGTAGTTTCCCTTCGAGCTTACTGCTTTGTTTTTCTGATGATTTCTAGTTGATCCTTCTCCATTTGTTGGCAGGATCTTCTTGTACTTCTTCTTCTTGTCATTGTCAGCATCTTGGTGCCTGGCTGGTAGGGCTCCCTCGGCTACACCTTCTTGCCTCATTAGTCTTCTTTGCTCCTGTGCCTGCAAGGCAGTTAATAGCTCTGCCAAGGTAATCTTGGACATATCTTTAGTATTTTCTAAATTCGTTATTGTTGCTTCATATCTTTCAGGCACAGTTACAAGAATTTTTTGTATGATTCTTGAATCAGAAAGTGTGGATCCAAGCAATCTTACCCTATTAGCAATGCTGAGAAGTTTGTCTGTGTAGTCTTTTATGGTTTCAGACTCCTTCATTTTTTGCAACTCAAATTCCCTGATTAAATTCAAGACTTGCATACCTCTTATCCTTTCATCGCCTGCATATTCCGCCTTGAGATAATCCCATATTGCTTTTGCTGTCACAAGGGACATAACTCTGGTGAAGATAATTGACGATAAGGCAGCAAACAGACATGCTTTTGCTTTCGATTTTTTGGTTTTCCTTTCCTTTTGCATTTTGATCTGAGCCATGGTAGGATTGTTTGGCGAAAGAGGGACTTCATAATCCTCCTCCACTGCTTCCCAGAGATCCAAAGCTGCCATGTAAGTCTCCATTCTCACAGCCCAAATTTGGTAATTTTCTCCATTGAAAACGAAGGAGAAATTGATGAAAAACTGGTTTCTACTTCCATTTGGTGATTTCACTCAAGCTGATTCACTCACAGATCCCTTAAGAAGAATGCTCTGATACCAATTGTTGGGTTTTTATGGAAAACAGAATACCTTAAAGTTCTTAGATACATTGAAAACAGAGGACTTACATTTATAGAGTCTTGATAAAACTGAACTTAGAGATCATGGGGATTATGCTCCTACAATTACGCCATGACTCAATACATAAAACAGAAAATAATAACTTCTACCAACATAAACAACATGTGACATATTTGCAGTTCCTAAGCAACTAACTAACACTTACATTGCAAAATAAATAAAACTCACATTGAGAGCCCTTAAAATCACTAAAACAAACAAACCTCTACATCCAAAGGGGCAAAGAAGGGTACTCTTGGAGTAACATTCAGACTTGTTTTCCCACTGTAAATCGAATGATCAACAAAAACCCTAGGAACTGCGAGAGTACCTTGAGAAGGCGAGGTTTTTGAAGCTTTGATGGGTTGTACATGCTGTTGTTTGAAGAAGTTTGAGTTGACCGGATAAGGTCAACGCTTACATATTTTTGGTACTATAAATCACATGAAAAGAAGTAAAGTTGTGTTCTTATTAACAGGACATTTTATTCGTGGAAAATACGAGGAAAAAGGACTGCACGGCAGACTCTTCAAAAAAGAAAATGATACAGAAAATTTTGCTTGGATGAGAAGACAAACAAAACGAAATTCACACCTTAGTACAAAGTTATTGGGCTAAGATTTCGGCATCATAGTCCTTTTTACCCAAATGAGCCTATGCGATTATGCAAGTGAGGAGATAAACCATTCACACTTGGACTCACCTACTTGGATAAGGAGCTATGGCTCAAGTACTATTTTTCTTTCAAACTAAAGTTCCACAAACACCAAATACACTTTTTGTGCACCATAATTAAAAGGCGAGTCATATTAATTCACAAAGCCACTCAAAATAGGCAGTGCCTATTTGGCACCACAACTTGTATTGATCTACACCACTGAACCAATTTTTTTTTTTACATGCTCTCCCAAACCACCAAAAAGACCCAAACTAACCCACAAACACTCTTCTTTCTCCTAGGGTGAGAAGAGGGCGAGAAATATGTTATCCCTCGCAGACCTCTCTTTCACCAAGCTCCCTCCTTTTCGTTGTCTTTTCTCTCCCACCAAGCTTGCCTAAACTTGCCATTGTCGTTGGAACTTGCCATTGTCCTCTCTCGACACAGTTGACTCCTCTCTCTCATTTGTAATTCCTCAAACTTGTTTGTAAGGAGTTTGGTTGAACTTTTTATGTTGATATGGATGGGTTTAATGAAGTTGATGATTATAGCCTTGTGGATTACAACGGAGGACGTGTGGGTGAAGAACATGAACAATTTGAAGTGGACGATCAACTTTTTATCACTCCACTTGAGGTAAACTTGCATTTTATTTTATTTTTCTTGTGGTGCTATTGTTTGTCGATTTTTTACTTATAAGTTCCATTATTATTTTGTGCGTAGTCCCTTCTCATGGGTGTAGTAAGTTTCAAAATACCTACAAACGATCATGCTCATAGCAATGTTGATAATATTGACATGAACAATGAGGGAAGAGCATTGGAATAGATGCTTGACGATGGAGACTTATTTGTTACGGTAGAGGCTAGGTTCATTCATGTATAATTGTTGTTATAAGTTTATTATTTATTGGTTACAAGTTTATTGGTGTTCCTAACATGTTTTTGTCCTGTATTTTGTAGGTATTCACATCAAGGTCCGCTTTGATATCTTGGTGCCGAGACATCGGTGGGGATAATAGATAGTTGTTATCACTAAATCGAAGGGTAGGATCCATTTTGGATGTGAGAAAAGAGGGAAGGCGGACAGTAGGGTAAAGAGTGTTCTTTGATCAAGCAGTACAAAGAAGTGTGGTTGCCCATTTGAGTTGAGAGGGATCTCACAAGGTAATGACAATTGCAAATTGCACGTGACATGTGGAACCCACAATCATCCTCAAGCAATTCATTTGCAGATAAATTGAATGACGAAGAGATCATATATGTGCAGAATATGTCGAAGTTTGGTGTCTCCCCTCATCACATCTTGGTTGGTTTGAAAGACTTGTATCTGAATAATACGTCGAATTTGAAGAATATTCACAATGTCATTTGTCGGATAAAGACAAGTCAACTAAAAGGTCGAACGACGTTGCAACAGACTATGCACTTGTTGAGCGATTATAATTACATAGAGTGACATACTATAAACGAAGGCAATATAGTCACAAACATTTTCTGGACACATCCTAACTCAATTCAAATAGCAAAATGTTGTCCATCTGTCATGATTATGGATTGCACGTATAAAACTAATCGTTATCAGATGTCGTTGTTTGATATTGTGGGTGTCACGTCGACTGGCAAGACGTTTAATGTTGGATGTTGTTTTATGATGAGAAAGAAGATTCATATGCATGGGCACTAGAAAACTTCTTGGGATTTTTTAGCCAAACAATTTGCCAACCGTATTTGTCAATGATAGATAATTGGGTTTGATAAAGGCCATCGAGCGAGTTTTTCCCAAAGCAAAGAGATTATTGTGCACGTGGCACATAAATACAAATGTTGAGAATAATTGCAAAAAGCACTTTAATAATAATGAGCCGTGGTATGAGTTTATAGATTTTTTCTCGGATTTGTATATATCAATTACAAATAAAGAATGGAATACGACAACAGTTGAGTTTCACTAAAAATGGGCATAACACCCAAAGTGTTTGGATTATTTAAAAATGGTATGGTATCCGCAAAAAGAGTACTTTGTGAGTGCATGGACCGATACTTTCATGCATTTTGGGCAAAGGACAACCGATCTTGTTGAGGGCGCACACTCCAAGTTAAAGAATATGTTGGCAAATTCACAAGACACGTTTATAAATGTATGTACTGTAATGCATAAAATGATCAAAATACAACACGTAGAGATTGAATCATCCTTTCAACAAAGTTTGACCAAGGTGAAGACTGGGCATGTGTTAAAAGTTTTTGGAAAACATCATGGGTATGTGGTGCAAAGGGCTATTGATTTGATGCTTTTGAAAATGCATATGTGTGAATTTGTGGGGAATGATCCTGTGAAGTGTGGATGTGTGATTCGAACCACTCACGGGTTGTCTTGTGCTCATGAAATGACAGCTTATCTAACCCCTACTGGACAACTTCCATTGGATAGCTTAAACAAGTATTGGATGCAACTTGGCACTGGATCTATTTATAAAGGCGCAAATGTGATTATAGACCCAATGGTCGACACCTTTAAGAAGATATTTAATGAAACAACTCTTGATCAGAAGTTGGTGTTGAAGAAGAAGCTTATAGAGTTGAGTTGCCCTGGTTCAACTATAATGATCGAACCATCTAAGAAGAATAAGTTGTCCAAGCATGAGAGGTCGACTAAAAGGGACCCATCGAGTCACGAGTATGCCAAGACTCGAAAGAGCTCAAAAGTCAATAAAGTGTTTGTAAACAAAAGAAAAAGTCCCACGGTACTTGGATGAAGCAAATTCTGTTGTGGATTCATGACTATGTTGATAGCATTGAGAACGTTGAATGCGATGGAAATTGTGAATTTCAATGCATAGCCAATTTCCTAGATTACGACCACCAGAGTGGTTGGAAGCAGGTAAGGAATGAGCTAATAAAGGAGCTAGAAATCAATGAAGAGTTTTGGCTTAGAATATGGCACGAGCTAGGGATGAAGTTGGTAAGGGATGTTTTGATAATTCGTGAATCCAAGGTACGGGTATGCGAGGAAAATTGGCTTGTTGACCCTGATATGTTAGAGTTTGCAGCCAACCATTACCGGTGTGTGTTTGTGAGTTATGGGAATCAAAGCCCAACGTGTTTTCCATATATGAAGCCTATGCCACAGTTCAACGATATTAAGGTGTGTTTCATGGCACACCCCAGAGTTTTCACTTTGTGTTGCTCCATATGGTACAGAAACCCCCCCATTGCCTTATATTGTTGTTACTTGGCATTTTTGCCTATTCCCAAAAGCAATTGCTTGGAAGAGTTTATTCGATGCACAACTCCACATTGGCGCCGTGATGTTAAAAAGGTACAATGCCAAAAATGCTAAGAAGATGAACAACTAGGATCAGGTCATTGCCATATTGGATTGATGCACACATGCACATTTTTTATGTACATATTGTATAGCCATGTAAACCAATACACTGACACAGGCTCAAGGGCGGATCTACTAAGGGGCCAGGGGGCAGCTCCCCCCCCCCCCCCCCCCTCCAAACTTTCAAAATATTTTTAGTAAATACTTTGCCTTACAAAAAAATTTAATTATGTAATGTATAATACAATATGACAATTGTTCATTCTAGTATTTGTATGTCTATGTTGGTGTAGTAGTTGAAATTTAACATTTTTAGTAAACAACCCAATTTTGATACTCTTGGAGCTCACTTAATTTTTTTATTGCAATTTTATTAGTAATTGCAAACATTAAAAATTTGTTTAGTTTAATAAAAAATTAGTTTCGGTCATCTTGGAGCGTATATTTTCTTTATGACGATTGACAATTACTATCTGTTATTGTGACATGTCCCCTACTTTTTTGTTTTCAATGCAATTTTATATGTAATTACAAACATTAAAAAATGAATTGTTTATTCACAAGTGGTATAAAACCTCCAAAAAAAATATTTGAAATTAATATCTAAAATAATAGTTATATAATTCAATGAAAATATATGCCATTAGCCAACTCATTAAAATTAGAGCTCATATAAACCATTTTTTTTTATGAAATTTTAGTAGGATCTTATTATGTTCGCAAATTTTAAATTTTTTAAGCTTCAACTAGATACTTACCCTAATTATTTTGTGATTTTTAGTTATATATTCTAGTTATTACGCTAATTTTCCCTTACTAAAGTTATCGATATTGTGACATTATTTTGACTTAAAATTCGACTACATTGGATTCAATTTAATATATGCAATGTACTTTTGATAGTTGTATTTTCTTTATTAGTTACTAGCTCGGGTAGAAAATTTGACTCCGCCCTTGATAATTACTATTATCAACTAATAATTATTTTTCATTTCGCCCCTTCTTGACTAAAATCTTGGGTCTGCCACTGCACAGGCTGATCTTTTTGTTAGAAAAGTCACCGTTTTTGTATCTATGGATGACTTCAAATTAAATGTCAATATAAATATACATTCCACTAATTTACATGAAAATATTTTGAATTTAATACCCATCTTGATTCTAATACATTCATGCAACCAGCATCAAAGGGAAAAAAATTAAAGATGAATTTTAACGAACAAAAGTAGAGAAATAGACACCAAAGCAGCGGTCATTGCGAACAGAAGGCCACCATTTGCATGAGCCGCAGCGAATGGAATTTTCATGTTCACATGATCCGCTGCGACAAAGACCAAAACAGACTCTGTCCAAATTTTGAAATGTGGGTTTTTGACATTTTTTTTTCAAAATTAAAAAATTTCTATTTTTTGCAACAATGTTTAGAGGTAATATCCACCTTCCAAAACCATTTTTTAAATTCTTAAAATAGATAATCTTGCGAACAGGAGGCCCATAATCGCATGAGCCGCTGCGAGTGACCTTTCTTTGTTTGCATGATCCGCTACGACAGAGTCCAGAACAGATTCTGTCCAAAATTTTGAAATGTGGGTTTTTTGACAATTTTTTTCTAAATTAAAAAACTTCTAAGGTTTGCAACAACTGTTAGAGGTAAAATCCACCTTCAAAACGCATTTTTTAAATTCTTAAATAGAAAATCATGTGAAAAGGAGGCCCATTGTCGCATGAGCCACTGCGACTCGCCTTTCCTTGTTCGCATAATTCGATGCGACAGTGTCAAAAATTAAGTCTGACAAAAGTTTTGTATTGCAATTGTACAGTTCGCATTCTGTTTGCAGTTTTTTTTTTTTTTAATTTAGCAAAACTTTTGTTTTGCAAGAATGACTTAGTTTCATATTCGCTCGAGCTGACTTTGTCTCCATTTATTTGGATTTTCTGAACAACATTGTAATGCTAAGTAACTTGTTGCTAATACGGAAGCAAGCATTTCATTTCATTGAACCATAAACATAGTACATATGCATAACAAGCAAAAAAAATTACATAGGCATTCATTAATCAGAGTCATGACCCTTGAAGTCATCATAGACGTCCTTCGGGTAATCAAAGTCTTGATCATGGAGGTCGACATCATCTTTCTCGTCATGATCAAAGTCCATGTCAAGGTGCGAGCGCTTGTCATCAAGACGCTCCCTGCCGTTTGAACGATCTTCTTATTCGGAGTCTTCCTCTTCCTTGTCGACCGTTGAACCATCAAAAAGCTCTCAACTACAAGTGGGAGCAACAGAGACAACCTAAATAGCACTTGCCTCAACCCATGCATTAGGCAATGGTGGTGGAGTCCAGCCTTCCATCAGCCCAAGCTCATAGGCAAACCGCATTGAGCTCAGTTTTTCCTCGGTTAGACCTTCAACAACAAGATCAGCATAAATGTCATTGACAGACGAAGGAGGAAGAGGGTAATCGTTGACAGGCGGAGGAAGAGGATGAGGGACGTCATTGACAAACGGAGGAGGGGGACTGGGCACGTCGTACCCAGGAAGAGGAGGCATGTTGTTGGACATTTTGGTTTCAGAGAGTTTGAGGATGATGAACTTTCATCTCCCCTATTTATAGAGGGAAGATGAAGAGAAACCCCTCCATTTACTCCTCCAAACAACACCATCCATCACCCCTCACCGATTAGACATGACTCTTCGCATATCAACCATTACCAATGCAACCCCTTACAGATTATACATGATGGTACGTTGAAAATTAGAGCGCAATGCATGGGGAAGACACGTGTCTGTCCAGATTATAAGAAAACACCAATCTCAATGAAGGAAATGACCGTCGACAGAATCCGCAGAGGTTCATGCGAATGGGAGATAACCCTTCGCTCGAGCCGCTGCGAAGGGAAAATTCCCACTCACATGAAACTGTGTGTTGGCTGAAAAATGGACTCTGTCCCAATTTTGAATTTGGAGTAAATGCAATTTTGTTTAAAATTTCGAAATTTATATGGTTTTTAAACAAGGATTATAGGTAGAATCCACCTTCCAAACATTAATTTCATATTCACCATTTACAAATAGTGCAAGTATAAGATGTACACTCGCATGAGCCGCTGCGATCATGTAAATCAGGCTCGCACGAGCCACTGTGATGGGGTCCAAATCTGGACTCTGTCCCATTTTTGAAATTTAGAATGTTTGCAATTTTTTAAAAAATTTTAAATTTCTATGGTTTTACAACAATGTTTATAGGAAGATTCCACAATTCAAATATGTTTTTGAGAGTCTCATTCTCAAGGTTCATGCAAACAGGATGTCTGCATTCGATGAACGTTTATGAACAGAAATATCATGTTCATGGGAACCTCTGTGTTTGGGTGCAAAAACTGACTGTCATAAAAAAAGGGCTCTGAATTTTCATAAAAAAAAAAACTATTGTATTTCCTATTCGCATCCAAATATGTAAGTGATTTTTCATAAAATTTATATCTAAAAGTAATTTCTTAATTTGAAACATAAAAATGGCAGAATAAATTGGATGTCATTCAACAAAAGATTCATTAGTTTACATTACAATAGAAGATTCAAAAATTCAACAGTTTACATTTGATACTACATCAGAATTTGGAATTGGTCATGCCTCTTCTTGGTTCTTAGGTCATGACCTTTCTTTGTTCTAAACTCACTTGATCCACCACCAACTTCACCATTGTCAGGATCTGCATTTACATCGTCGAAGGTCACAGGCACATACATTTCATGCAGCAAGTCACATACTTTGTTTTGCCTCCACAGCAACAAGACCTTGTCAACATTCCCACCTTCATTAATAGAGACGTCGAGCAACTTAAGAGCCTCGTCAACTGCCTTGTTTTGTAAGAAAACATTTGATGTTAGTAAGAACAAAAAAAAAGTATCAAGTCAAATACTTTGCAAATTTTTTTAAAAAAATTTATATTATTCTGTTGTTAGATAGAAACATTTGTCTTCTTAGGTGATGAGTTCTCCTATTCTTCAATGATCGGACAAAAGGATGGCTAATGACATGAAACCACTCCAAGTAGTCGCCGCTGCAATTCCAAGGAAGCTTCACTGGTTGACCTCGGCTGTCAGTTGACAAGAGATGATTTTGCCAACTGTTAGTGAACGACGATAATATCTCGTGTTTGACCGAGTAATTCTTGCTAGATCTACTTCTATTATTCACTTTCACTTGAATAGGTGGGTTTAGAATGACCTATACATTTCTCATTTGTCTCATCACTCTATCAGGGTGATATGGTTCTTCGATGTCCAGGCATAACAAACAACCATGTGATGCTATGAAGTGGAGTATTTTTCTTGGATTTCACACAAGGGTCCCAAATTACTTGACCATACAAACATAAAACTTAATAAAATTGCCCAATGAAAAATCATAACAATTAATGAGAAAGACAATGAGATCAATAATTTACTCAATGACGCAATTTTACCTCTTCAGGAGACAAGTCGTCGAGATGCTCCCTAAGAGTGATGATGTCTTCATTCTCAATCCCTACATGTTGGGGGCATTCCAACTTCGCCATGGTGGGGAGATTATCATTCGACAAAATACTCGCGTTAACCCAAAGCCTAAAATAATTGTATATCCAACCCTACAAACAAAAGAAAAACAAAATTATTAATTCAAAAATTATAAAAAATAAAAGCGAAATTAACTGAATAACCAACTGTAAACATACCTCCAAAAGCAGCAAACATCAAGATATTTGCTTGGCACCGACTCTATTAGAACACCCCAATTGACTATAAAAGAACGCCAAAGTTCCTACCCCCAAGCAAATTTTCCAATATCATCCACCTTCATCAGCAACTTCAAATATTCAGTCTGAATCTTGGTTCCAGTCTTATCGACAAAGATAGTCATGCCCAGGAGAAATAACAAATAACCCCTACCAACTTGTTGTTTCCTTTGAAGAAAATCAGTTGCCTTCGCTTTTCCACAACAATTGTCATTAATAAACTTCATCTCAACAAAACTAAGAGTCTTGTGGACATGCTTCTCTGCATCAGTCTTTTGAATGCTTCTCACACATTCCTCCGCCTTCATTTGAGTTTTTTTCATAGTAAGCGGCTTACCAGTTATCGGCAACTTAGTTATATGATAGACGTCATCGAGGGCGATGGTCATCTCTCCAAAAGGGAGGTGAAAAGTGCTGGTCTCAGGTTGCCAACACTCCACGAAAGCAAAAATCGTCACCTTATCGACATGATCCTTACAATAGGAGATCAAGGGACGGAGACTGTTATTATACACCACTTGCCTCACTTCTTCGGGCTCGTTCAAACACTTATAACATGGTCACTCTCCTCTAACTCCTCACCCACTTATAACTCCTCACCCTCATGTACAACATCTTCATGCTGATGTCTGACACCCTCACCCTGATGTCCAACAGTCTCACCCTCATACCCAAAAGTCTCACCCTCATGCCCAAGAGCCTCACCCTCATGTCTGACACCCTCAACCTGATGTCCAACCTCACGCTCATGTCCAACATCCCACTACACCAAAAATACCCATCCGCAATGGTTTGGGACCATGGGGGTAAGCTATTGTCACGGCTTAGAGGCCTGACCATTTGAGGCGTCGCCAAATCACCTTTGACGGCTATAAACTGTGGCAACACTTATTAGCAACGGTTTTATGTTCGAGGACGCTTGATTATTTTCTACATTTAGCCACGGTTTAGCCACAGCTACCCGGCATAGCTATATGCTCCACGTTCCATAACCGTGGCAACATATATCAATTATTTTGAATTTCTTTGGTCTCACAGCCGTTGCAAGCATGAAGGCCACGGTTTTAAGCCGTGGCAAGCATGAAGGACCACGGTTGTAAGCCGTTGCCAATCAAAACAAAATTAAAAATATATATATATATATATATGGTTTGTTGCGAGGGTTTGAAACCGTTGCAAATTAATATAATAAAAAAATCACAGCCCCACACCTGCAAAATCAGTCCTTACTAAGATCGACCAGATACTTGCCATGTGGCGTGTACCCGTGCCTACGACACGGCTACCGTGTCATGCCTCCGGCACGAATAGGATTCCACAAACTATATGCTAGATAAATACAAAATCAACCGTAAAATGGAACCTTGTCAAGTTTTTACGCCAAACAAAAACATGTAAACAAATAGCACTAATGTACAATAACATGATTAACCTTTTTATGCTCAACCTTAAGTGGAGGTCCTTCATGGTAGAAACTAGGCATTGGGTTTGCTTTGAACTTCAAGCTCTTCCTAAGTTGCTTGATAGCAGCCTCTCGTTCTTCCTGAATTCAAATGAAACAAACAATAGATATTTAGAGTGTGCAATGGAAGCACAAGAATGGACATTTAGAGTGCAATGGAAGCACACGGGGAAGAGTGAAATTTTGGAGTATCTTGTTGTCAAAATGGTATGTACCTTTGTTCTCTATTGTATGCAACTCACTTCATCTCTTTTTATCCCCTATTCACTCATTGTATCATTGTAGCCAAAAGAACAGAGCTACAACCCCCTATTACTCCCTATTTTCTCCTTGTATAAAACGACCAAAGAGACAACTCTTTCACCTACTGGAGCAGCTGACTTCAACAACTTTGTTTTCTCTCCATTTGAAGCATTCAAAGGGATGGGTTTCTCCCCCACTCAAGCACGCCCCTAGTACTCCTATTCCCCATTCAATTAGGAACCTTGACATTCAGTGTAAAACTCTGTTAAAATTGAACTACTTAGTTTTCATCATCTATTTCTAATCCAGCCATAGTTATTTGTTTGGCGATTGGGACACATTTAGAACTCGTAACACATGAACCACCTACTTTCTTGCCAATCTACTGTTTGAAAAAAGCAAGCTTACAATTTTCATCAAACTTCACAGATACCAATCAAAATTTTCCATTGAGTGTGCCGTAAATCAAACTTCACATATAAACTTCACAGTTATTTGTATGTCGTAAATTTTAAGTGTGTGCATTCATATACAACAAGTGAATGTAAGAAGACAACCCTTACCTAATGCTGACATTGTTCCTCCAGTCACACACCCGGCCACAGCGGTATTTGTTATATCATGTTTCGCTCGCATCTAAAACAAAAGAATTTCTCTATGATTTTTCCAACAATACAAATCCACCTAGTTATAATGTAAGAAAATTACCATAACACAAATTGATTTCTCTCATACCTTCTCTATTGCACATTCAGCAGTTGAAAATTTCAAACCCATCACTGCAAATGTCTTAGCAGAGCTATAGCTCCTTCTTCCCATTTGCTTGGCTTCATGAACAATTTGTTGTTTTGCAGTCATTTGTTCTTGCATCAGAGGATTATCCAATGCCCCAAGAAGCATACCCATGAAGAACCCAAGCCCTCCTCCTACAAATTATACAAAGACAGTGAGCAATCAATTGAAAAGCTACATAACACCTAAATATTCAGATACCAATAAAAACCCAGAACCCCATAGTTCAAAAATTCATATAAAAAAAAGGTAACTTTTTTACATAATCAAAAGCAGTGCGCAAAAATAGTGACAAAAATCGTGCTGGAGTGTTCCCGGCTTCTTTTGATGGTCATCACAGGATGCCAGGGTTCGGTGCTGGAGTTGTCCTAGATGACAAAAACATGTATGTGCGCAATGTGGATTGACACTTAACTCTTTCTACATTACCCAGTCACTAAAGCTTAAATTTGGGTTCACAAGACTTCCTCAGTTGAAATATGGAATGCCTCAAGATTTGGAGCTCTCCAGCTCTTTCTCCCTGTGATGAGCTCGTGTAAAATGACTCCATGGGATACCAATTACAGAGTGGCAAATCACAATGGAAGAATCACTAATAGCTTCTAAATGGTGAAGTGGGTCTGTGTTGGTATTCTCAAAATGTGTTTATTTGAAGAATAATATTTGCAGCTTCCACATGATATTGTTATATCAATTTCCCTTCTTACTTCCTCGTGTTATTTGTATATGCTATTTATTTTTCTTTAATTTCATAGACGAGTAAGTCTGTTGCTGACTATGCCAAATGACAAGAGACTAGAGACTGAACTTCAAAATATAAATGCAAATATTTTGTTGAAAGCAAAAAGTTACAAGCAGATTCAGGGATAAAAACAACAAAATGTATTTGCTTCAAGACAAAGGATGACTAACCTTAGACTTGGATCACTCATGCAAGGTGTGCAGAACCACCCCTGGGTACAGCTATATCCAAAGTATATCAACTGTGACATGAGGAAGCTCAATAAAGATCATGTACATCTGAATAGCTTAAAAGTTAAACAGACTTTATTCTCAAGTTATAGTGTGAACCAGCTGGATTATCAACGAAAAAAAAGTGCACAAGAAAATTGCAAAAGTAAAATCTGTGTTCAATCAGGAGTTACCTAACCATCAAAAGCAAACCAACTAGCAGCCTTTGTCAAATTTTAAAAGGTAAAGAATGTGGAAACAAAATGAGGTAGCATTACTAATAACCAAGTAAATAAAAATGGTACAGTGGAATAGAGCAAAGTTGATCTTGAAAGCGATAACAAAAGAATTTAAAGCAGTAAGCTATTGTGATACAAAACTCAATACCCTGAGTCCTTGACTCCTAGTGTTCATGTTGTTGAAGATAACATCATACTATTATACATTCTTCACTTTCCAATATATATTTATCAAAAAATTTAATTAGATTTTCTACAAAACGAAAAATAATGATCCACGAAGCAATGAGGAAATACTCTAATAAACCATTTTGTTACTACAAATGAACATTTAAATTATATGCATATAAATGATGAACTTGATGCATTCACATGTTGGTCATAATGACTAAGAGACATGTAAGAAAATTTAGTAGAACTAAACTACTTCTAAAGCTAATGGTGCTTAATAATATTAGTGAACCTTATTTGATATTGGACCTTGTGCCAGGTACGGCTTTTCATCACGTAAATGGTGGAATCCATAAGCAACCTAAGCATCCATTCATGTATGCAACAATTTAAAAATGAAAATTTTGCACTATAAATGATTTAAACAAAAGGAACTGTTCATAGTTTCAGTGTGGGATGTCCACCTCCATGTCCAGCCTTGCGGTCAATGCAACCAGTAATTGGATTGGTTTGTGGACTGTTCTCCAAGCTCGTTCAGAGCACATATTGCATAGTTTGAGGGAGAAGAAAATCGAAACAAAAACATGCTTAGACAATGTAGACAAGGAATAGTGCATGCACAAATCAACATCCATAACCACCTGAGCTAGCATTCATATTTTGTTTGCCTATGAAAGCATGGGAGATGCCTTTAACCAACACCTTACATATTTGTTCATGAATTAGGAGACATTATGGTTATCATTAGGAGAGATTGCTCCACAACAAGGATCATGACTCAATGTAATATTGTAATATAACAAGTAGACAACCTTTATGACAAACATACTCATCGACATACAACATATATATTGTGCTTTAAGAAACTCAACACTTAGAGCATGTGTGCTAAAACACTGAAGGTGAAATCCTCAAGTCTCATACTGAAAGCTCATATGAAAAGCTTAGAAGTAAGTATCCAGTCATATGTGACAAAATAAGTGGGCTCTTAGTAAGATTGGAATCAAAAAAGGTTTTGACCTTTCAGAGGTGAACTAAGGAGATCATCTTGGAAGATCTTTTAGCTGGGAGTTTGTGAGTGAATCAATAAAAAAGGTCACGAGTTTCTTTTGGATTTCTATCAAAAGTTCATCATATGTCTGCCCAATCAACTGGAGAACCGAGTGGAAATATGTATATAAAGCATTATATGGAAAGCTGGGAGTTTGTGAAGAGCCTAATTGATCTTAGAATTTCTTATCTTACAGGGATGATTCATATGATTCGAGTTGAAAGGAAGAAGAAGATCAGAGATTTGAGGGGGTTTCATCCAAATTCAGTAAAGCCCCAACCCCAGGTGTATTGAAGATGGGGTAGATGACATAAGCGCTCTCAAGTTTGTTCTATGCACTACTCTTGTGGGTTTCTCCTGATGAATTGATGGGTTATAAGTTGTGTGTATTATCCATCAATTATTAGTGTTACCAAATTAGATAGGTTTCACTGACTTGATGGATGGTTCTGTTTTTTTTTTTTTTTTTTTCCTTCTCTTTTTATGGTTTTCCACATATATTGTGCAATGTGATATTTTATGGAATATTGAATATCTATTAGTGTTCTTCATAAGAGCCAATTGTTTTCCACAACACATGTATCTTAAAGAATGATAAATAACAAACTTACTGCTAACAACTTCAGTGAGTGCAATGGTACAACCCGATCATCATGATCAGCTGTCAAAATCATGGTGGGTGGGTACTGACATTGTTTGTCAGGAAGTTGTTCCCATGGTTGCTTCACATTATGAAGGGGTGAATACTGCAAAGTACAAATGTATATTCAGTTTCACATTCCAATAGTGACACTTAGTAGCAGCAACAATTAAATTAAAAGGTAAGTAAATTGTGCAGACCATTTTCTGGTCAAATCTTGGTTACACTAGTGGAATAGGAATAAAACATCAAAAAGGAAATCCAAGAAAGAAATTATTAAACATGACAGACCATATTCATTACTTCCTCCAATTAATACAGTTGTCCCATTCCTCTTGTTCATGTTGGTTGGCACGCATGCTTTCAACACCATACCATGTAATTATTTTTATAATTTTGTCAAGTAAGCACATTTCCAACAGTGCTTTCCAAAGATACTAATTTTTTCAAAAAATCAAACAGTCTGATTACACATTTTTCATTAGAAACTTAAAAATAGTGGTATAAGCTTTAAAATTTCACTTACTTGATAAGCCAACGGAATCCTTCCTCCTTATCTGAACATCCAAAATCTGTTGTCCATGCATGGCCTACAAACAGAAAGCAACTTCAGTGAGCTATATGCTAAATGGTACGCTAGCTGATTGAGCTAAATTGTGTAGGGTTACCTATGGTAAACTTGTGAAAACGCAGCATGTCCATAACACCAACATGGGCTAAAGCACAACCAAAAAGACCAGGCCGCTGCAAAAAAAATTTAAAAATTATCGATTATAAAAAATAAATAAAAATGAAAGGAATAATCGTAAACGCTCTTACTGTAGTTTCAAGGTTCATACCTGATTTATACAAGCTCCAATAAGAAGTCCACCGTTGCTTCCACCTTCAATACAAAGCTTTTTGGGTTGGGTATAACCAGCGAAAACGAGGAATTCAGCAGTAGAAATGAAGTCATCAAAACAATTCTGTTTTTTTTTTTTTTTGCAAGGGCTCCTGCTCTATGCCATACTCTCCACCTCCACGAATATTGGCTATGCAGAAGACAAATCCTAAATGCTTAGACAAAATAATTTGGGGATGCTAAAAAATGGTGTGATGCTAATATTAAAACCACCATAAGCATAGAGCAAACATGGATTTAATCCATCCAGCAATATTTTTTTCTTGGACACTATGAACATGGGTATTTTGGTGCCATCTTTGCTGGGTACAAAAACCTACGAAATGAAGATAAGAAAAAGATGAATTTCACATTTAAGCAAGATAATCTTTTTAAATCAGTGGATATAAATTCCCCGGGTACAATTAAAAGTGTGGAAATATAAGGCTCTGTAACAAAGATGTCGATACGTTTGTCGGTATCCAACATGGATACGATGTGTGGGTGTCCAACATGGATTCCAGGTGTCAAAGTATGAACTAGGATAGTGTTGCTACATATGTATCATTGTGTTGGCTTAATGTACTTGTAACATGTATAAAGAATTGAAACATTTGAAAAATGGGAAATTTTTTATGATCTGAGTATTAAATATTCAATAGTATTCAAGACATGTTCGACAAGGAAATTGTTTGAAAGGGAATCTTCTAGTCACATAAAGTAAAAGCAAAAAAGGTATATAGCAAGATTACCTGATTAACTTGGAACTCCATACGGTCAATTCCGGGAACAACAATTTCTATGATTGTCTTCATTTGTGGAACCTCAGTTCCCAAGTTGCATTGATATATAATACCAGGAGAGAGGAAGCCCCTGAAACTGAAAAAGACCTCACTATCTTTGCGTCTTCCAGAAATACCAGTTACGGTGCAATGTCAATAGGCAATTGATGTAGCAACATACCAATTTTAAAGTCCCTAATCTGAAGAAGATGCTTGACATCACTCAAGTAACTCACAACAGTTTGGTTGTCGTTTACAGCATAAGCAGATTCAAGCACATCATTCTTGTGCTCTTGGAGAACATATGTCCAAACACTTGGATTTGTAAGATCTACATGCACTAACTTATTTTTTTGGTGCACCTTTATTAGTCAAAAATGTAAATTGGGTGCCATCATTTGCAGTTGTTATCTATCTAACATCGAGATTGTCAATAAGCTTAACAAAGGGAAGCATGTTCTCTTTTCCCCTACAACCTTCAATCCCATCTAGAATTGTTGACAAGTCGAAGTAGTAAAGCTTGTTGACCGGGTCACAACCCTCAACGATGGTTAGAAGAACATACTGCAGAAGAATAAAAATTGAGTCAACGACCAATCACTGAAAATTTTCACAATAATTATTGCGATTTCAAAATGTATATATTGACCAAAGAAAAGGAAAAGAAGAAACTGAATCGAACAATCAGGTCTTCTTCTTTACTTAGTTGATCGAACAGAAGAAAAAAAAATTGAATCGCAGAGAAGAGGAAGAAGAAGTTAAAAAAAAAAAAAAAGGAAAAGAAGAAACTGAACGGGGTTTTGATCATACCTGATTGATTGCTTGGATCTGGCATCTGGGTTTCTTGCCAAACCCATAGTTTCGATTCTCTCTTAGGTATTCTTCTTCCCAAACCCTTCCAGTTCTTCTTATTCCCTTCGATTTCTTTTTTTTGCAAACACTTTGATTTCTTCTTTGCAAACCTTTTGATCGACTGAAGTGGTATGTCGATAGAAGGTCTGGGGAGTGTGAGAGGTATGTTGATCGATCAATTGGAGTGTAAAGGGCTATCAATCAACTGGTGAAGGCAAAAGATGGGCTCAATCGACTGGAAGATGGGTTCGATTGACTCTATCGATCGACTAGTGCTGAGGGTTGGAGGGTTTTGGGATGATTTGAGTTGCGATCTTCGTCGATCTTGGTAGCAGGAGGTCGACATGGTGGGTGGGATCGTCGTCTCTCTCACTCCATTAAACAAAAGGTACCCATACATGTCTCTCTCACTCTGAGTCTCCCTTCTTTGATGGTTTTACTCTCATCAACTCCAACACTCTGATTTGAAACGAAAATGGAGTTCCTCTCTCCTCTGCGCCAATTTTTTTCGCAAGACCGCAAAACTGTTTTCGCAATGGCGCCAAAGCAAATTCACAGGTACATTTTCTTTTTATAGCCACGGTTTTAGGCTCTAGCCACGATTTTAGGCTCTAGCCACGGTTTTGGGCCATGGCAAATAAACTAACGGTTTTGAGCTGTGGCCATCTCCGTGTAGCTAATCAAGCCTTTTGATGTAGTGACAATTTTAGGCTCTAGCCACGGTTTTGGGCCGTGGAAAATAAACTAACGATTTTGAGCCGTGGCCATCTCCATGTAGCTAATCAAGCCTTTTGGTGTAGTGTCCCCACCCCCATGTCCGACAACTTCACCCTCATGTCAAACACCCTCACCCTGATGTCTGACACCCTCAACCTGATGTCCATCCTCATGCTCATGTCCAACATCCTCACCCCCATGTCTGACAGCTTCACCCTCATGTCAAACACCCTCACCCTAATGTCTAACACCTTCACCCTGATGTCCAACACCCTCACCCCCATGTTTGACACCCTCAATCTATTGTCCAGCACCCTCATGCTCATGTTCAACACCCTCTGTTTGATATTGTGATTATGCTTGACCTTGCGATATGATTAGGAGTCTCGTCGTTGCTTCTGTGTTTGTCAAATTACTCCTCATTTCATCCTCTCTCATTTTCTTCTTCACTTCTTTCTCTCTTTTTCCTTCCATATTTTGTCTTTACGCTTTTCTTGAATTTTCTTCCGGTTAGACACCGTCATTGGCCATCTATCAACTCTATCAGCTCGATCATCCCCACCACCAACCAATGAAGACACGTTTTTGCTCGTGTTTGACATACTACACAATCAATTCAAACTTACATAAACAATTCTTGAAAAAAATTAATGCCAATTTAGGGTGGTAAATAATCCTTGAAAAACTTTAATGCCAATTTATGGTGCTAAATAATACATAAAAAATATTCAAATTAATTTTTAGTGTACAGAGTTCACTAATCGAACCAATGGTGTGTTGGCCTAGTGGTTAGGGTTGTGTGGGTTTGACCCCCACGTCCTAGCTTCGAATCCCGCCGGCGGTATGGTTTGTTTCTAATGGGTGTTGACCTATAGGTCGCCCAGTTGATAGGTTATGGGATCCTTAAAAACCCAGCTTGCCTTTCAAAAAAAAAAAAAAAAAGTTCACTAATCGAACACCTAATCGCACATGACATGGTACTAGTTCAATTTAGGGTTTGAGATCAAAATTACCTCTCTACAATGTGGTTTGCGATCGTTGAATGACCCCAAATCGCACACCTAATGCCAAACCAAATTGCACACACACAATCCTGCATGAGAAAATCGCACCAAATTGAGATAGTGGGAGGGACGATGAACCCTTTTGGGTTTTGGGTGAGTGAGTTGAATGAAAGTGGAAGGAATGGGAGAGATTGGAGGAGAGAGTGACGGGGAGAGGAGAGGTTCTGTGGGAGCTTTCAAAGTTGGGAGGAGAGGGAGGATCGAAGAAGTAAGGGATGAAGAGAACAAGGAGGATCAAATAAGAGAAGGAGGAAGTTGGGAGGTTTCTTTTTCAAGGGTTTGAAATTGGGAGGAGAGAGAGTTTTCCTTATATGAGTGGTGTGGAAGAGAACATTGTTTTGGGATAGAAAGTGATTGGTATGGGAAAGTAAATATTGGCTCGTGGTGTGGATCAATGTAAGTTGTGGTGCCAAATAAACGTTGTCTTCAAAATAAGGGTTGTAAGTTTCATACTTCCATCAAACAGATTAAAGACCTTTCAACTCTTAAAAACATAAATAAATGAAACCATTTATTAAGATTAAACACTTAAAATGCAATTAAGTCAAAAGCCAATAGTTATAGACACCAAGATTCACGACCACGCACACAACAATCATTGGTTTAGGGGAAAAAAAAGAGTTAAAATTAATAAAAGTGCCAGAAATATATAGAATTGTGTTGATCAATTACCAAGGAGGAGGATATTGGGGACCCCTAAGGGGAGAGGATCAGGACACTGTTTTCTGTTTTGTGCTAATGTGCGCTTAAGTTTAGCTTGGAGAGTGGTTGTTCTTTGTAGTTATCTTTTCCATAGGAAGGTTGGTTCTGTGGGGCGATTGGAAAGGTATTGTATGGATGCTATGTGTTTGTATCATTTTTTTTTTCAGGCAATTTATGTCAAGATTAACCAACAGTATTTGGAGTATTAAAAGATAAGGTATATTAAATATATGAACAAATAAGATGTAAGTAAATAACTGTATTAAACACATTAAATGAAACCAAATACCTATAATTAGAAAATTATGGAGTAGTTTCAAAAATCAATATATAAATAGAAGAAGTAATAATTAGAAAATTAGGGAGTGGTTTCAATCAATAATAATTAGAATAAATGATAAATAGAAGAAGAAAAAACACTCCAAATTTACGAAGGAAAAAAAAAACCCCAAAATTTTCTCATTATCCAAGTTTTTTCCTCCAAAGGCTTTTTCAAAGCATTTCGCGAATTATCACGTCGTGATGCCATGAAACCACACATTACTGATTTGGAGGAACAATACCCAAACTCAGTAATTCACAACAACATCCTCTATGAAAAGGGTCGAAAGAAAAAAGGGGGTGGCTATGGAGAGCAACCATAATTTCCCCGATTTGTCTAAAGCTACGTCTAGGGTTGCTAGAAAAGAGACAGATGCGAATCCCAAGTTGTGATTTGCGCAAAACCCTCAACAAATTGCTCACAGGCAGAAGAACAAACAAAAAATTCAAGATGGAAACCCTAATGTTTTTCCCACAGTCTCGTACAAAAAGAAGAAAAAAGAAAAAAAATGGCAGAGTGACTTACCTAACTTGAACCATCAGCAATGTCCTTCCTGGTATCGTCAACGGCTCTAGGAACACCAATTGTCAGCTAATCTGCCACTGCCTTCACGTCAAGCTAATCATCTACTGTCCAATCCACTTCGAATGCATGATATCGAACGACCCTTGGATGCTCAACGCTATCACTTACTTTCGGCGTGAGAACACAGTCAAAATCGATTGGTGTGTGTTGCTTAGTTATTTATACCCTCATAATCTGTTTGTACTATTGTTGTCAATTGATTTGTCCTCAATTGATTCTGATGCTATGTGTCACCCCAAAAATAACTATATCCCACCTCATGATTCAGATTCTAATGGACAGGTTAATCACCAACGCACGATAGGTTATGCACCACCTCATGACAATGTTTATGATTTTGATATAGACTTTTATGAACCATTGCACTGAGCCAATTGTCGTCCTCCCAATCAAAGAGGACGAGTCCCTCGTGATGCTTATGAAGGTGAAATCAAATTTGATGTTTACCTATGACTTTAGATCGTTTTGTTCGCTGCTTGGAACGTATACAACATGGGGATATTTTAGATTAGATGTTCCAACTTATGTTGATCTTGGTGATGCTGATGTTTTTGTTGATTGGGTTGACCAAATGAACAAAGTTTTGGAATATATGTTTCTAACAGGTATTAAAGTTGGGCGTTTAGTTGCAACAAAGTTACTAGGTATCAAATCTAACTAGTGGAGAGATTTGAACACAGAGAGACAGTTGTTAGGGAAGACACCAATTCATACTTGGCCTAAGATACTGACCTGCCGCTAGCAGAAGTTAAGCAATTGAGAAGGGCAATAAGAAACGTTACTTTTGTCTTCATCCTCAACAAGATTCGTTTGGTAGGTTTCATAAACTTACACAGGGCAAGTCTATAGTTTCTTAATACACCGAGGCATTTTGTCTTTTTTGCAGTAGGTTGAAGATGATGAATCTAATCAACAAAAGGTTGACCAGTATTTGCATGGACTTTCTCAACCTATAGAAGTGGCTTTGGATATAATTTCGACTACTACCATATCAGAAGCAGAGCAATATGTATCATTTAATTGCTTCAGTTATATCTAAGTTTTGGTCCCTACCACACCTGCTAAACCAGTTGCACGTATTGTTGCTTACTATCCTAAATTCAAATGTTTCGGATGCAGGCAAGTTGAGCATCTTCATTAAGATTGCCCGAAGGATGAGATAACTACCCTTATTGCATATGGAGATTTGTTGGTTGTTGATGTTTCCCCTCCTCAGGATGACACCTCAAGTCATGCGGCTCTTGAGCACATTTCCTTGGTCGCTGATGACTTGGCTGACAATGGGTAAATTCAAGGACAAGCTTTTCAAAGCAGGGGAATGATGGTATGTTAGTGTTAGTATTTATTTTATTAAGTTGGTCTATGTTAAAGTCCAACTAGAAGTACGAGTGAAATTAGATTTAGGATTTTATTTTGGTTAAAATAGACTTCAGAAGTTGTAGTTAGTTTTTGACGTTTAGAGAATTATTATTAGATTGAAGAAACTGTCATTTCAACTTTCTAGTTATTTATTTATTGCTTCCACACTTAATATTATCATGAACATGACTAGTGATATTATCTTTAGTATGTGTTTTAAACTGTAAAGGAAACACTCTGTAGTGGATATATCCAAAAAAGACACGTGTTGGTTCAACATGATTAAGCGGTTATGCCAAGCCATCAAGAATTTATTCCACATCATAGATGCTGAAATGTAGTATTACAAAAAAAACAATGTGAACAAGATCTAGCACCCAGTACAATGATATATGATGTTCCAAATCACTCGATGGTGACTCCGTAAAATTCATAGTGATACCAATTGGTATTCAATGAAGAACATGACTTGGTACTGCAAAGCTATTCGGTTTCTACTACATAGGAAAAGAAACAACCACATCAACTTTAAATGCCATTGCCCAATACAAGGGGTATATACTCAAGTATGCAATTAGTTAAGCTAAAGTGAATTACTAGGGAGAAAAACTGTGCAACATACAACTATGTGCAGACATCTCAATTCAACTAAGAAATTCGAAGTGTAGAAACTAGAAAAACATGGATGAACAATCATGTATATTAATAGTGGCGAAAGCATTTTGTTTGATGCCCATTCAAATATGGGCATTATATTGCTTTTTCTTCTTATATTGGAGAATTTATTGCATTCTTTTTTACTTTGTTGTACTCTGAGTTTTCTGAAAGGAGGTTAATTTTGTCTGTGCTGAATTGTGTAACATTGTCTAAACTTTTCAATTGAATAGTAGTGGTTATGGGAGAATTAAACTTGTTAGTGACAAGAGTGTGAACTTGGGTTTGGAGCTCCTTACAAGGAAGAATAGGAAAAAAAAACTATAAGGCATTGATGTTGAAGAAGTAAAAGAACAAGAGTGTCGTGAATCTGGGAAGAGAGTTTTTCAAACAATAAACATATAATTTAAAATATAACACTTTAGACCACCGAGAATGTAACGAAATGAAAAGAAAATATGCCATTTTTTCGAACTATAAGGAGCACGAACAACAACAAGATAGTCTCCTCGGATTTCCTTCGCAACTCAGATTTCATTGGCTAGGTATATGTTTTCAAACCTACATCTTGATTACACACATTTAAATGATTACTCGTGAAAGTGCATTCACAAGAGTCGAGCAATACCAAGCAACTATTGCTACTACTAAGAGAAGCAAATGAATAGAAGGAAATTATTAACAGGGATCCATAGAGCCTCTTACATAAAGGTTATCAATAATTGAATCATACACATATGAAGGGAAAACTATATCCATTTTAAATTGGATTAGGAAGCAAGATAAACATCCCATATTCCTAGAAAAACTTTTTAGGTCCTGTAAAGAAACCATATTCATATCCTATCACATTTTGCGGATACAGATTCTGATATGAAAACTTGGATGCTATAAGTCGGAACTATAACCGATATGGTGAATTCCGGGATGAATTCTAAATTAACAACAGGATAATGTAAATGTTTGTATCCTTCTACCCAATTGTTTATTATAAGTGACAACTAAAACATTGGTGGAGAACTAAAACAAGAGTGGAAAGTTTTATTTTTATTGTATTCATCCCTCTCTGGAGAAAAAATATATATATAGAGGTAAAACAAGAAATTAAGTTAGGAAAGAATAAACTAATTGATCTAATTACAACTATTACGTGGAAACTATAATTACACTATCAATCATGGATCAATTAAGCACAACTCATGCCAACATTCCCCCTCAAGTTGGGGCATAGATATCTTGCATGTCCAACTTGTCAAGTGAGTTGGAAAATACACCACTCGGAACTGTCTTGGTTAGAATATCAACTAGCTGGTCTTCAGATTTCATAAATGGAACTTCAATAATCTGAGCTTCCAATTTTTCTTTAATGAAATGCTTATTCACTTCCACGTGCTTGGTGCAATCATGTTGTACAGGGTTATGAGCTATGGCAATTGCAGCCTTATTGTCACAATATAAAAACATAGAATACTTCATCCATAGTAACTCACATATACCTTGAGCCATCGCCCTATACTCAGCTTCAACACTAAATCTAGATACAACCTTTTGTTTTATACTCCTCCAGGTAATTAGATTACCAGCAACAAAGGTGAAATAACCAACAGTAGAATGCATGTTAGTATTATCTCCCGCGTAATCAACATCAGTATATCACTCAATATCCAAGCGATCATTCTTGGTGAACATAATCTCTTTCCCCGAAGCACTCTTCAAATATTGTAAACTTTGATTCATCGCCTTCATATGTCTTTCACTAGGAGCATGCATAAATTGACTGATAACACTAACAACATATGCTATATCATGTCTGGTATGAGACAAATAAATTGACCTTCCCACAAGACGTTGATATTTCTCCTTGTTGGTGGGAACATCACTTGGGTTTTCATGTAGCTTATGGTTATATTCCATTGGAGTTTCAGCTGGTTTGCAATCTAACATTCTTGTATCAGCTAACAAATCCAATACATATTTTCTTTGGAAAAGAAATATGCATTGATTTGATCGAACCACTTTTATGCCAAGGAAATACTTTAATTCAAATCCAATACATATTTTCTTTGGAAAAGAAATATGCATTGATTTGATCGAACCACTATTATGCCAAGGAAATACTTTAATTCTCCAAGTTCTTTCATCTAAAATTCATTTGATAAATATTTTTTCAATTTGTCAATCTCAAAAACATCACTTCCTATCAATATCATATCATCAAAATAAATAATTAGAGCAGTCACATTGTCCATTTTGTGCTTTAGAAACAATATGTGATCTGAGTTACTCTGTTTGTACCCAAAGTTCTTCATTGCCAATCTTCCAAACCAAGCTTGTGGAGATTGTCTTAGCCCATACAATGCCCTTTTTATCTTGCACACCATTCTTGTCTTTTTTTAAACACCCAGTGGAAGATCCATGTACACCTCTTCTTGCATCTCACCATGAAGAAAAGCATTTTTCACATCATATTGCAGCAATGGCCAGTTTTGATTAGCAGCCACAAAATGCAACACACATACATTATTAATCTTTGCCACAAGAGCAAAGGCCTCATTGTAATCCACCCCATATTTTTTAGTGTATCCTTTCGCAACCAATCTTGCCTTGTACCTCTCTACAGAGCCATCCGCTTTGTGTTTAATAGTGAAAATCTATCTACAACAAACAATTTTCTTTCTTGGAGGACATGGAACTACATCCCAAGTAGGGGTGGGCAAGGTTCGAAATGGTCCGAGATTGGGCTTATCCCAGTCCCGGTTCTGTGAAATAGGACATAGCAGTTCGGGATTTGAGTTTTTTTTTTTTTTTTTTTTTTTTTTTTTTTGCAAAACCGATTCCAGACAGGTTTGAACTGCAATGGTCCGAGACTGAACCATGCCATCCTGTTTGAGTAGGGACCAACCCAAGTCCATTGGCTAATTCAGTTTGGTTGGGCCCAATCCAAATTTCAAATAAACTTTTTATAAAAACCTTCAAATTAACTTTTAAATATAATGAATGAATGTTGTATATGCAACAAACCAACCAACTAAATATGAATGAATGAATGAATGAATGAATATAATGACTTATATAATGACTTAATATCGAGACAACATTCTATACATGCTAAAAATTCAAATGCAGTTGGCGATTACAATGGTTACTTGCGCATGTATAGAACAATGGGAATTGCCTTCACCATCAATTGAACCTCGTGGCTCTTATTGTTTTCTTAGTAGGCAGGAAGCTCACAAAAGAGTGTGATTCATGACCCCACTGTTATTTACAAAAAATGAGTTTATATCATCCTGTATGTACAAAATACACAAATAAACCGACAAAAGGGGAATAATCAAAGTGTAATCAGCTGTGGTTACATCAAAATAAGTTGAAAACAAGCCATTGATGGCATCCAAAGTTAAAGTGCTTTTGGCCTCCAAGTTTTTTTTGACAATCTGGAGTTTCTTTTCACCAATCCAATTAGAAACCCCATCAAGCCTCTTCATAGAAGCGTAAACAAGACAAGACAAGTAACTTGAAAGCTGAATGTGTTTGAAAATTGAATCAGATACACAAATGAAAGTTGAATGTTTCAATCAACACAAGACAAGTAACTTGAAGATACCTTGTGGGTCAGATCTTATACAAATTGGAGAAGTGGGTGGGGTTTGGATGTTAATGTATTTGATAACTTGAAGATACCTCAAATTGAGTGATCTGTGACAACTCTTGCAACCCCATAACTACCCCTCCCTTCCCAAACTCAGATATGTCAAAACAGGTAGAAAACTAATGTCATAAGAAGAAGAGGAGGAAGCAAAAGAAGAACAAGACCCATTGAAGAGACGAGGAGAGGCAAGAGAGAGGTGAGGAGGAGAAAATGAGAAGTTATGAAGTTAGGGTTGGGTTTTTCTTTTAGTTACTTTACTATGGGCATTCCCAAGTGCAATTCTTTTGTAATGCTCTCATTTCTTCGGCCATAGCTTCGATCCATTTAGTATTTGCTAATGCATCCTGCAACTGTTTGGAATAAATACAGTAGATATTTGACATAAAAATTATTCATATGACTTGGAAACTCTATGGGTTAATACATGATTTTTTTTTTTTTTTGGTTGACACATGATTACTAATGGGGTACTTGGCTTTACTATTTAAATCTGCAGTATATTGGGGTTTGGGTTTACCATGATTTATACGGGTTGGTAATTGATATTTTGGTGGTTCGGGTTCGAGTTCAATATTCAAACTATCAATAGTTTCATTTTGAGCATTATCAGGTTCAGAAAGCACATCATTTGAAGCCTCAAGAGTAGATTAAACGTGTTGTGGAGAGAGATGGGAACTATCAGCAGCAGCAGTATTTGAACATGTTGTCGAACTATTTTCTCCTTCCAGAGAGTTCTCGGTATCTAGAATATCATGGCTCTGATAATTTGAAATAGATGTAACAACAATAAGGATATTTCTTCATGGTGGTTATTCTCTTTAAAACACCAGCCATCTCCCCCTGGAGAAAAGAGTCATCAGCAGAGAAATAGCCAAATCCTCATTGAATGTAACATCTATGGTGACATACATCGTTTGAGTAGGTGGATGATGACCATGATATCCCTTCTTATGAGAAGCATATCCCACAAAAACACATTTGACAGACCGAGGTGATAGTTTTCCACGTTGATGAGAGTGAACATGGACATAAGCAACACACCCAAAAACTTTGGGAGAGATATTAGAGACATGGGGCACATTTGGTATCTTTGCAGTGAGGACCTAAAGTGGAGTCTGAAATGCAAGAACACTAGAAAAACTCGATTAATGACATACACAGTAGATAGCAAAGCATCACCCCACAAATACTTAGGAACATTCTTATCAAATAAGAAAGCTCGAGTAACCTCTAGAAGTTGATGATTGCGACGCTCGGCAACACCATTCTAATGTAGTGTATTAGTGCAAGATGTTTGATGAATGATGTCTTGTGACCGAAGGAAAACAACAAGGCCATTTGTGAGATATTCGCCTCCATTGTCTGACCGCAGCATTTTGGTAGTTGTAAAAAATTGAGTGTAGACCATAGTGCGGAATTGTTTAACAACACTAGTCACATCACTCTTATACTTAAGTAAATAACTCTAGGTAATTTGAGAGCAGTCGTCAATAAAGGTAATAAACCATCGCTTACCAGCAGAAGTGGAATGTTGAGAGGTTCCCCCATACATCCGAATGAATCAAAGTAAATGGCATAGATGTTTTATTCTTACTCAATGGAAAAACAATAGGTAAAAAGTATTTTAAATAGCCAAAAGATGGATTCCCTAAGTGTTGATGCCATAACCAAATCAACTTCTCATTCCCCAACGAGCGCTTACTAGTCTGGTTTGCTACAATATTCAACTTTGAGCCATGAAAGTAGAGTCCTGAAATATGCAATGATTTGGGAAACAATGACAGGAATATGCAGTCATATGTTTAGAGACAGATAATAAATCATTATCTAAAGTGGGAACAAGAAGAACATTGAACAATATGATGTTGGGTGTAAGTTGAATGGTATCACCAGTAACAGAGGTTGACTAACCATTGGCAATTTTAACAACATAATTTGAGCAGTTTTTAGTCATATGATTCGTTGCTCCAGTGTCAACTATCCATGCATTACCACAAACAGAAGTAGAAGTACATAAAGCATAACTGAACATACCTGACTTAGCCTCATGTCCATTCGCAATGGTTGAAGTAGTAGCAAGGGATGCTCTACTTCCTTGTTTTTTAGCAATAAGTTCATTTGCCCAATCAGGTTGACCTTGTATCGTCCAGCATTTTCCCACAATATGGTTAATATTACCACAACGAGTACACTTGCGCTCATTTTTAACCAGATTTGAAGAAGTGTTTAGAAGATTCATATGAGTTGTTGTTCTTCCTTTGCGTGCAGTCAAGGCACTACCACTAGCATTTTCCTCACTCATAGTTTCCGGGCGAATATCCTCTTCCAAAATCATGGCATAAGTTTCTAGAACATCATGAAAAGGATCATAACGAAGTACATGGGCACGAATTCCATCAAGATGAGAATCTAATCAATAAGATGTAAACACGAAAATTTATTACAGTTGTTAAAAGAGTACAAAGACAAATTTCGTTCTTGATCTAAAGAGGATTGATAGCATCACGCTCCTGCTAGATTGTTTGTAATTCCTCTTAGTAAGCCTCCATGGTATGACCTTTTTGTGTTATGTTGACAGATCTCCGGGTTAACTCATAAACTTTGGAAGAATTAACTCACAGTATAGGTCTTCTTTGCAACTCGCCAGATTTCCCTTACTGTTGGAAGACGATCGAAGAGAATCTCACATGCTTCTCCATTGAATTAAGAAGTCATGTTTGAACAATACAATTTTCCTCCTCCCAAGTTTCATAGGCTTCAACATTAGTTTTCTCAAAGGCCTTCTTCGTGCCAGTAATATAGCCAAGTTTTTTCTTGCTAGCAATGCACATGCGAGCAATACGAGCCCAAGAATCATAGTTGGTACGACCAGTCAATTTATCAGGAGCAATTTTTAAATTATCAGATGTGTCACTGACCATTTTGTAAAAAAAAAAAAAAAATCAGGGTAGCAGCGAAAGTATATTGCAGGTGGTTTAGAATAGAAAAAAAATTGTCAAACCCTAAAGATCTAGAAGCAAGAACAGGTTTTCAGTTTAGAAACAGTTTCAAAACAGGGATATCAATTATTCCAGCTCTAATACCATGACAACTAAAACAATGGTGGTGAGTTTTTTTTTATTGTATTCATCTCTCTCTGAAGGAAAAATATATAGAAGAGGTACACCAAGAAACTAAGTTAGGAAAGAATAAACTAGTTGATCTACTCACATACTAATTGATCTAATTACAGCTATTACCTGGAAACTATAATTACAATATCAATTAAGCACAATTCATGCCATAATTAAAAGGGAGATCAAATCTCCGATGATTATGCACAACTCATGCCAACAGTAAGTTGTTTTTCTATTAAATAAAAGATTAATAAGAGAGCTCATAACTAAAACGTTTTTCTAGCAATTTCATTTACTAGCTAATATAAGTGGTTCAACATGTAGTAAAATCACAATCTGTCATATTTGTCAAATTATGGATAGACTTGTATCTAGATCCAATTTATCTTCGGATCCCATATTCCATGTGCTATAGTTGGATTTATTTTAAATTGGGAGTTGAATTAAAGGGATGTATCTTCTTATTCAGATTTAAGTCAGGTTTCCTAACCATTTAATTTCTTACTGGTAAGAGAGGACATCTGGACAATAACACGTCACTTGTTATAACACTGAAAATGCTATAGAATATGAAAAGAAAATATGTACATAAGGAGCACGATCAACAACTAGATAATCTCCTCGGATGTCCTTCACAACTCGAATCTCATTATCTTGGTATATAGATTAAAACCTGCATTAATCATGATGCATATATATTGAAACCAAGTGGCTAGGAATGCCTAACCAACTATGAGAAGCAGAGGACTACGGGGTGAACCAAAGAGTCGCCGAAATGTTAACAGGGAACTATTGTGTGTGTATTGTGAGTTAAATGGGCGTTTGTTTATGCCTCTCAATCTTATTTAAGAGGTTTGTATTTCTCAAAAATGGTGTTATATTCGGCAAAATTCAGACCTCCAATTACATTAAGAAGCAAAAACAGACAACCCCAAGTGGTCATTTATTAGCTTAAACCTTTGTTTTTCTTACTTGATTAGAAATAGATTAACTTACCATCCTTGTCCAAATGGGGGCAATGGAAACTCCAAATCCTTTCCTCGCAAAAGTGCACTTGTAAATCTACCAAAAAAACAAGAAAGAAAACATAAAAACAGTCTGAGCAACTAAAACTCTAATAATTCTGGAATTAAGCAAGTGGCCAAAACACCAACTTAGTTGAAATTTACTCTCTCAGGTCAAACAATTTCGATGTTTGATCTTACGAAGAAAGCCCTGGAAGGAGGGAAAGTAATAACATTGTTCAAGATCTTGTTTTCAACATCAATAACCTGTAAAACGTCCCATGTTTTTGTTCCAAAGAAATTGGGCTTTTTTATGATGAAAAGTGGCTCCTTTTTCTGATGTCCAGAGCAACCTCGAAGCGGCAAATAGAGAAGAATCAGTTGTTATAGAACCTTTTCCGAGAATCTGTTATATTTGTTATCTTGTACATATTATGAAGATCCAATGGCATTTTGGGTATTCAAAACTTGACGGACACATGGACATTATGAAATTGCTATTTGCTCCCTCAAAAATCCAAATTCTCCAATTTTAACAAGCTGGTGCGAGCAAGCAAAGTTGGTTATAGCCATGAATTGTGATCTTGCGAGATTTCCCTTTTCACTTTATGAAAAGAAAACATCCGAATATCTCCATTTGTTTTTTGTCAATTATTGCGATAAATTCACGAATCACTCTCAGTCTTCTTCCTCAAATAAAATCATTCTTCTTCCTCAATCTCAAAATCGATCTCAGTCTTTTTCCTTAGTCTCTTCATCCTCAACATGTTTCCTCGTATCAAATCAGTCTTCTTCCTTGATCTTGGAAATCGATTTGCTCAATCTTCGAAATCCATCAATCTGGATTTGGATTTGGAACTCTTCAGTTCAGTAGCTTGGAAATCATATCATGGCTCATGGGGTGATCTCCCACCCATGATCTTTCTCTTACGGGGTTTTGTGGTGCGTTGAGTCTTTGTATCCTCTATTATTGCTCTCTCTAATACTATGATTATGGTTATGCTACTGCAACCCTTATCATATCGATGGCTTATTTCTAGATCATCACTCTTGAAATGCAATGGAGAGAGAGGATGTGTGCGTGCGTGAAGAAGTGTGTTATACATGCATCATGATACGGAAGATAAAACATGATTAATATATGGTGATCGAAGACTTACCTGGATCGATACACAATTGCGTGAAAGTAAGTTCTAAGATGCAGTTTCTCTTCTTGCCTTTTCCTTTCAGTATTCCTTTGTGATGGAGAAGAACAACCAACCACCGGCAAATAGAGGATTGCCCCTTTTTATTTTCCTTCAAACAGTTAATATAACCAACATAACTTGATTGGGCCACATATTAGGAAGTTAACATTCTCCCACTTGGCCCAAAATGATAATTGAATTATTCATGTCTAATGAGTAATACTTTAGGTGTGCACATAAATCTCTAAGATCAAATGGTTACAATAACAACATCATAAGAAAACAAACTACTAATATGAGTCATGGTGGTTTTGTGTTATTAATCAACATAATTCCTTTCATGTACTACAAATCAGTCAGCTTAGCATAATAAGATGAATTCATAAAAGTCCACATGATGTCTCTACAATCATTCAAGAGACTAATCTTGTCCACATTCATTCACATCGATGTACATAAATAGTTAAGACAGGATATATCAGAAACACCTAAATAATATCCAAAATGTGAAATAGAACGTGAACATCAACATGCAGAAAGCATAATCCATCACATATTATTATGCACAATCAAAGATACTCTCAAGACCCATTATGTTGGTATGTTCTATAAATGTCTTTGGAGATAATCATTTGGTTAATGGAGCTACAACCATAAAGTTAGTACTAATTTGCTATATAAACACTCTTTGTTTCCGAACTTCATCTTTAATGATAAGATATTTAAAATCCATGTGACTTGCTCCTTTAGAATACTTGTCACTTTTTGATAAAATGACTGTTGCGGAGTTATCACGATAATTTTCACGGCCATAAAGCTTGAATGGTGACTTCATAGCATGCCACAAATTCAGCTTCCATAGTTTACGCAGTTATGATTGATTCTTTTCCACATTTCCATGATATGGTTCTTCCAGCAAGCAAAAATCAGTAGCCAAAAGTGGACTTATGATCATCAATACATTTAGAAAAATCAAAATCTAAGTGGCCAGTGACCTCAAGACTCTTTGATATCCAATATGTGAGCATGTAATCATTTGTATCTTGAAGATATTTCATCACTTCTTTGCAGCTTTCCAATAATCAAGACCTGGATTCTCCTGATATCTACCTAGTAATGCTAAGATAATCCTGATTGAGTTCTTCGTGGATACCGGAGAGAATGTCTCTTTATAATCAAATCATTCTATTTGAGTGAACCCTTTGGCCACAAGTCTAGCTTTATATCGTTTTCTTTTGCCTTTTGAGTCATGTTTGGTCTTAAAAATTCATTTGCAACCCACTTTTTTGTATCATTTAGGCAATTCAACGAGTTCTCATACCTCATTTTGGGCCATTGAGTTCAAATCATCTTTCATAGCTTCAATCTATTCTTTAGAATTATCACTTTTTATGGCTTGTAAAATGAAACCAGATCTTTAGATGTCCCAATATCATAATCTGATTCTATGAGATAAATCAGATAATCATTAGAAATAGCAAGCTTTCTAATACTTTCAAATCTTCTCAATGCTAGTTGTGGTTCGATTGCAATTTGATCATTTGCGACAATTTCATTATGGAGTGGAGAGTCATGTGCTTGTGGCTCCAAGTCATTATGTTGATCAACAATTGAAGGAACAAGGAGTGGTGGCCAAGAATATGTTGTTGTGGGTTGATTGGGCCTGCATCAACTATGAGAACAACAATCTTGTTAAAAGATATAGGGAATGAGACTTGCACCCGAACTTCATTAATTGCCACATTTTGATTTTTATCACTTTTGACTTCACCATTCTCAAAATATCTAGCATTACCGTTTTCTATAATTCTTGTATTGTGGTTTGGACAATAAAACCTAAACCCTTTAGATTTTTTAGGATAACCAATAAAGTATCCACTGAATGTCCACTCCCCAAACATGCAAGTGTCTCAGACTAGGTTTCCTTCTTGTCCATAACTCAAAAGGAGGAATTGACTTACTAGGAATCCTGTTTAATAAATAAGCAACAGTTCTTAATGATACATCTACAAAGATAAGGGTAAAGAAGAATTACTTAACATACTTCTAACCATGTCCATAAGAGTACAGTTCCTTCTTTCAGCTATGCCATTCTGTTGAGGCGTGTCAGGCATCGTGTATTGAGCACAAATGCTTTTACATTCAAGAAGTTTAGCAAACGAGCCTGGGTGTAGCCATATTTCATCATATTTTCCATAGTATTCGCCACCTCTATCAAACCTTATGATTTTCAATTTTCTATCTAAATCTCTTTCAACCTCAAAGACATTTACTTCAACAATGTTCACTGCTTAAGATTTATCATTCGGCAAATAAATATAACCATAACGTGAAAAATCATCTATAAAGGTAATAAAATATTTTTCTCCACCAAATGATGGGGCATCAAAAGACCCACAAATATATGCATGAACGGTCTCAAGAGGTTCCTTCCTCCTTGTGGAACTTTTCTTCATGTGTTTGGTTTGTTTTCCTTTAATATAATCCAAGCACACACCAATATCAGTAAAATCTAGATTTTAAAAAATATCATCATTTACTAATTTTTGCATTCTATCTTGAGAGATGTGTCCCAACCTTCTATGCCACAAGTTTGAGGAATTTTTATCAACAAGACTACGGTTAGCACCAACACAAGTATGTAGGGAAAGAAGTAGGCAGCAAAATAATCATCAAATTTTAATTTATATAAGCCATCACATAAAATACCAGAACCAACACATGAGCCTTTCTTAAATAGACTAAAACATCCATTCCCAAACTTGAAAGTGTAACCATCAACATCAAGTTTAGATAATGAGACTAGATTTCTGGAAATCGAAGGTACATAAAGAGTTTCAAGTAAATCAATATAATGTCCACTATCAAGGAACAAACGATAACTGTCAATAGCTTCAATGGGAGCTTTGTCCTAATTTCCCATGAACAAAAATTTCACCTATAGGTTTGTGGTTCGGGTTATAAGAATTTTTGCAAAGTATTGGAAACATGAGTTGTAGCTCCTTAATCTATCCACCAAGAAGAAACTTCAGTAAGATGAGATTCAAATACATAAAGTGAATCAATACCTTTCCTTTCAAACCATTCCTTCCTCTTTAGACAATCCTTCTGAAAATGGCCAAACTTTCTTCAGAAGTTGCACTTAGTGTCCCTTTCCTTCTGATGATTGTGTCATTTCTAAATAGTTTTATCTTTCTTAAAAGCCTTCCCTTTAAATTTGGTTTCATTTGTTGCATTTAAGTAATTTAATTTCATTATAATTGAAGTTGATTCAATTTCAATCTTCATCACTCTCATTCATTCTTGGTTCAATCATTGTAGCCGAAAAGGGGAAGGTTCAAGACAAAGTCAGTGACTGGTTGACCGGAGTAAGGGGGTTATGGCCGAGTAGACGTCGGCGACTTGCCGACTTGATTCCACCGTAAAGAAATCAGGTCATTGTTTAGTCCCAACAATTTCAACTCAAGATTTCATCATAAATTTCAGAATTGAGAAACTAACATATTAAACCCAAATTTGTTAGATTTGCTCTGATGCCATTGTTATTATACATACATCATAATACGGAAGATTAATACACAGTGATCGAAGACTCACCCGGATCCATTCCAAGATGCAGTTTCTCTTTTTCTTGTCTTTTCCTTTCAGTGTTCCTTTGTGATGGAGAAGAACGACCAACCACCAAAAGAAACAGAGAGAGAGGATTGCCCCTTTTTATTTTCCTTCATCGAGCACTTAATATAACCAACATAATTTGATGTTAGGAAGTTAACAGTGTGCATATTTCTATGTCAATGAAAGAGAGGAACAGAAAGTAGTTTAGGAGGGAGATGGAGAAAGGGAAAAATAGAGTACCTAGTATGGTCTCTCAGATGGTTCATTCTGCTGGGAGGAGAGAAGTTGACGAGGAAGAAAGAGGGCTAATATCATCACGCCTACTTCATTGCTAATTTCACTTCAAACATAAGTTGACTCATTTGAAATCGAGCTTGTCTAACTGGCGAGGAAACCAGCGAGGGAGGGGGTGGGAACCCTCTATCCCCCTCGGGATGTGCGTTCCCACCCCCTCCCTTGCTGGTTTCCTCGACAGTTAGGGCGTGTTTGGTTACCCCATTGACTGTTGGAATGTAATGATTGACCGTTGTAATGTAATGGGTCAAAGGCATTCCTTCGTTTGGTATCACATAAAACCATCGTAATGATCATTCCCATTACAGATTTCGTTGTAATGGCCATTCATACCTCCCACTCTATGAATGGCGATTACGATTCTCATTGTAATGGTCAAGATAAGCGTATGAGTTGTTTGCCCTCCTCACCCTCCCTGTAATAACCCCTCATCTCCTCTCCTCATTTTCTCCACCAGCAGCAGCGACAGATGGTGAAACCTCGACAAGCTCCTCCCCCTCCTTCTCTGATCGCAGTCATTGTCACCGTCGACTCACCACAACCCACCTACCTTCTCTTCAATGGTTTTCTCCTCCACTCACAGTGAGAGACACACAAAACAATCTCTCAAACCCACACACATAAAGAAGATAGGGGGAGGAGGAGTACCTTGGCTCGTGATCCTCCTTCAACAAGCTTGTCTTCTCATCTTCTCTCTGTGATCCTTGCCATCGACAAGAGCAAGCCTGCTCTCAACCAGCAGCACTTTCAATCAGACTGTTTTTGTTGTCTTTCCTGTTTTTATTGATAAATGAAGGAGAGATAAAGATGGGGGCACCATCCCCAATATGATAATACCCAAACAATAAAAAGTGGGCACATCAACATTGTCCTCATTTAATAAATCCATCCCCATTTTTATATTATAATAATATCAACAATAATCAATGGTTTTGATGGAGTATCACAAAATTTTGCACATCCATAATTATAATAATTGAGGGTATTTTGGAAAATGCACAAGTCATTCCCATTCTATTCCTACCATAAATTCACATACCAAACAATGTCATACACTATTACCATTGACATTCACAGGTATACCAAACATACACATTCCTATTACCATTACCATTCCCATTCCCATTACATTTTCATTCCCATTCCATCGAATAACCAAACGAGAAATTCAGATAACTCTATGATAATAGGTGTTTAGTCCATGATTTTTAGAACCTTTGGAAGTTGTTATATGCATAACCTAATCCCACCTAAACTATATCAACAAAAATCTTTTTTTTTTTTTTCAATATTTCATATAACCTCAAAATTTATTCAAAATTTTTACATTTTTTCTTTTAAACGCTGAAATATTTCTTAAAATCTAGAAACCGAAATTAACTTGAAAATGAAATCAGAATAGCATCCACATTCAGTATTTGACAACTCTCTTGCATAAAGCACAAATCAATATAAGCTTTTATTCAAGTGTTCACAAAGAGCACGGGGATATTTGCACAAATGATGAACTTAAAACACAAGTTATAGTATACCCTCTAATTGAGCTTGTGAACGAGACCAAAATTCTAGAGGGGTCGTGCTGGTTGGGTTTGGATTGACCACTTTCTTTCATTTATTTGAAAACATTGAAAAACTTCAAATTTTCATGACAAAATTGTCAATTGTATTTTCAGGTCTTTGGCTATCGATAGTTCAAACCCTAAATTCGAATCTACTAATCATGAGCCAAAAAATTCAGGTTGGGTTTAAGTTGGCCCACCCAAGTTGTAGCTCTACAAAAATAATTTTTTTTATTGCATTGGAAGTTGTTAACCGAAAGTCTTGACTCACCAAAAATTGCAAGCCTACAATTTGTTGTTTAGATTTAGCAACACCAAGAGTGGGTAAGGATTGTGATTTCATTTTTCGAATTAATTTCGGTTCAATTCTAAGAAATATTTTGATAAATATTTGGGTTTTTTGATATTGACCCTCATTAGTTTATATCTAATTGAGTTTAACTCTCATTTTCTAACAGATATATTAGGTCAATATTAGTCAACAACATTGACTGTTCAATTTTGATTTAATGTCTAATTTACCAGTTATAAATGCATGTGCTTTGCGTGTGCAAACTCAACCAAATTCACCAAAATGCATCAATGGCTTAGATATTTTATGATAATCTCGAGATCACATCCAAATTAAATAATAAAAAACACTAAAACCTTACCCATCTTCTCCACCTCTTCCCTAGCCTGCAAAACCACTCTCTCTTTGATTACCTTAAAAAAATCAGCTCAAATTACCTTAGTTCAAAGAATACTACATGTTGACCTCTGTAAATCTCTATTTCTTTCTCTTTGTAGTAAGTGTTTTGGATGGCAGAGTGTTTTGGATGGCAGAGCAACCAATTTCTCTCCACCTACCATAGTGAACCGAATCTCCAGTTCCATACCAAGAAGAAGAAAATCATGAATTGGGTTCAGAAATCTCTTTCATTCCCCAGTCAATTCAGAACCATGTCATCTTGGAAGAAATAGAAGACTCGTTCCTTGATCCAATTTACCTTGATTTTCTCTATCTCAGCACAAATTGAACTCCACAGCTTAATCTGTTTCGTTTGCACTTACTTTCAACAGATATGGTGCTCTAGTTCGTGTGGTATTCTTAGTTCTTGATCTTTCATTAGATAGTTTCACTGAATTGATCATTTATGCTACTTGTTTGCTTAATTGATGGATTCGAACAACTTGTGACTTTGATTTTGGTGAAATTCAATTCATTTTGACTTCCTTTGGACTGATTTGAACCCTTCCCCTGTATCTTTCGATCGAAAATCTAGACTTGATTCTTGGTTTTCAATTCCATGAAGAGTCCTCACAGTGTTCATCAACTTCTTGTTCCAAGTAATCTCTGGGCAATCTTTTTTGTTGCCAGTAATAAAATCTTCCTCAATTGCGGTGAGGAATCGAAAACCACTGATACAGATGGTCGAGAATGGACCACTGATATTGGATCCAAATTTGTACCAGCAGCTGATAATTCAGTAACAACTACTACTCAAAATTTCCGCTCCGAGTTTACATACAGTTTTTCTGTGGCATCCAATCGAAAATTGGTTCAATTATACTTTTACCCATCCACTTAGAAGAATCTCAATGTGTTGTTTTAAAGAGAGAAGATGGGAAGGGTGGTTTTGCAAAAGAGGGAAGAGGTGGAGAAGATTGGTACGATTTTAAGATTTTTTATTCTTTATTTGGAGATGATATCGAGATTATCATAATATATCTAAGCTGCTAACGCATTTTGGTAAATTTGGTTGAGTTTGCACGTGCAAGGCACATTTTCAAGGTGGGTAAATTAGACATTAAATCAAAATTGAAAAGTCATTGTCGTTGACCCAACGAATCCTTCAGAAAATGAGGGTTATACTCGATTAAAGTTTAAAATAAGGGTTAAAACTCAATTGGATATAAACTAATGAGAGTCAAACTAAAAAAATCCTATATATTTCGATGTAAAGAAAAAACAAAAAAAATTCAAAAATATATAAAATAAATTTCAAGGGTATACAAAACTATGTTAAAAAAAAAATACTATCCAAGTTAATAAATTTATGAAATATATTAAATGAAACTAAAATACCAAAAAATGAAACAAACATCAAATTAATACTTATATACAAAATTGGGTGTGATTACAAAAATCAATAAATAAGTAAACCTTTAAAAAAAATCTAAAACATCTAATTTTTTATAGCCGAATTTTGTATTTTTACGAGAAAAAAAAACCTCAAAATTTTTCAAAAATCCCTAAAAAAAATGTACTTGTTTCCTTCTCTTTTTTCATTTTGTAATTTCAAAAAAACTTCGCAAAAATCACAATTATTGAGCGTGGGCACCCCTGCCCTAACGAACCTTGCAACTTTCTAATTGACCAAGTTTTACCATACACTAGAGCGTCAAAATACACCATCAAAGCTCAAGAGTACCCATTAGTTTACATTTTGTGCGTGATCAAGCTCATAACACATAAATCAGATCCCACGACATTTATCATAATATAATTTTAAGATCAAATGGTTCCAGACACGTACCCAAATAATCAACATTGACCCTCGTGACATATTACATCTTTCTCTAAACAGAACTAGAGTTTATTTTCCTATATCTTCTAAAGCTCCTAAAATAATATTTACAATCTACATCTTTCATATCACTGAATTACACAGTAACTCCTCTATATCATAGTCTCCCTGTTATGACTTAGATCAATGGTGCTCTGAAGAACCAAAAACTACCCATGAGAGGTGGTGGAAGAAACAACAAAAGGTGAGATGGTGTGAGAGGAAGGGTGAGTGCATATCATGGTGCAGCATTGATGTTTGGTTCAGCATTCCTGGACAGAGATACTAGTATCTAACAATGGGGTATACTCCATATTCTTTGATACACTTGCAACTCTTTCTACAACAGACACTGTCCCACCTGTGAATGAAAAATAAACAGTAGCCAAGTTCAAGATTCTACCCCTTTGAAGATGAGCTCCTCTGGTGGGCTTTAGTACCCTTGTCATGTGAGACAGTAGGAACCTTCGAAATGGTCAAGGAGCTCTGTAATCCTTCTAGCAGCTGCAGAAAACACCGACCATGGGTTACTTCCACACACAAAAACAACATAAACAGATGAAGAAACAAGCTGTTGAAAGTTTCCCATGTCCCACATATTGTAATTCTGAATCTATATTCTTTGCAATCTTTCTAAAGGTCACATAACGTGCCATCAGATACTGCTCATGGTCCTGAATCAATTATTTTACCAAGTGTATAAATTAACCCCAAGCTGCCGAAACAAGTATGCACATGCATGCATTGTGTATAAGCCAATATGCACCCTCCATTTTAATTTGCAGTTATGTTGATTGAAAGAACAGGGAATTCCACAACAGAAGGTCCCTCTATGTTCTATCGGGTAAAGGAAAGAGCTAAAGAATAAAAAAAGTGGAGTGTATATATAAATATAATAGAAGGAAACGACTATGATAAAACGACAATCCAATATAGATAAAATTCAACAACCGTACAGGCGATTTTGGGCATTGCATACGGCTCCACAATGAGATTTATTTTTCCCTTCCATGGTGAAAAAAGATCTATTGGATCCAGAAATTATCTGCCCATTTAACATCCTTGCTTTTGGGAGTGAAAAAGGAATGATGATTCCGTGGCTTCCATGCTTCGGTTATTTGGAAATTTAACTCATATGATATCGAGCAATCCGAAAGTTTAAACAAACAACGCTATGGATCTAATAAAAGATCTGGGCCCAGTTGAACCCAAATTTCATGGGTTATTGATGAGTTTGTAACAACTGTTAGAATTACTTGGGACATTGTACTTACATTGGTAATCTCCCATGATAAGCTTATTCTATATGATTTATCTGCAAGCACTTCCAGCATTTCAAAGTTGATAGCAAAACAACCGAAGAATGTCAATAAGCATTCATTAAGATTTGGCACCATTAGGTATTACGCAAAATACCCTTGACAGTATGAACTGTGATACTACCAGAAGCTGCAGTCACGACCAAAGTATGGAAAATATGGACAGATACGTTATACTGTAGAAGAAAGTTAAAAATAAGAAAAGATTTTACCCTTGATGTCGGCTGAATTCTGCGATTTGATCTCCTTGGTTCAACAGGATTTGGCAATGGCTGTTCGGGATCATCATTATGATACGAGTCCTTTTTATCATTTCTGACCAATTTGAAACCTGAAGGTGCAGCTTTCCCTTTACCCTTTGGGTCAGTTGCAACTGCTGAAGATCTCATCCTGGAGGAAAACGTATGTGCTGCAACATTAAATGAGGAGAATGATGTTGCTCCCCCAGCTGTTTTGCTATTGTTTGATACATGACCAACTTCCATCTGCTTTTGTGGTATGCTCCCATCATGGCTAGCAGAGACTTTGACATTTGATATATAATCTCGTACAACGCCATGCTTTGGATCAGGAACAGAGGTTGAATTAGAAGCCTTGTCCGTTATATTTCTACCTACAATTCTCTCTGTTTTCCCCAAACTAGTTACTTTACCCTTAGGTTCAACAACCCTTTTTCCCTTGGAAACATTTTTAAAATTAGTTTTCCAGCCACGAGAAGCTGAATCTTGAGGTATCAAGAACTCAGCAAACTTAATTGAATCATTCCCTTTATCAATTTTACTGCCTCTGTCCGCAATATAATGTTTGCTGACTTCCATAAATTTCCTCTTCTTTCCAGGCTTAGGAACGCCAATAATTACTCCAGAACCTTCCTTCTGCGTGCCAGTGAGTTTTGCTTTGAGTGCACGAGACCTTTTATCCCCATCATTGTTCTTCCCAACAGTAAAAACTTTTTCCTTTGATGTCAGTGCCAGTGGCTTTGATACCGCAGGGTTTCTCGGTTCATCCATCACCAGGTTGTCTGACACCTGCCTTCCTCTTTCCTCAACTAGAGGATCAACTTCAGGTCCAAGCCTGCTCCTCTTGGGTAGCTTCCCTATTGGAGTCTCACCCTGAGAATTTGGATAACTATGAGATTCAAACTGAATCATAGGAAATTCTATCAAACACAGATGATGGGACGAAAGGCACCCTTACCTGGAAGGGGTGGAAACTATTTTCTGAAGAACAGTACCACTGGATCCATTGGCCATCCTCCCAAATTAGAGATGGTCGAAGGTCCCAAGCTTTGATAACTGATGAATCTCCTTGGTCTATGAAAGGTTAATAACAAAAACAATCATTTTCCCCAACATTACGCACACCATTTTGAATATAGGCTAGCATATCTACAGTTTCATACAACTGTATCGATAAGTGGAAATTCAATGAAAAAACAAACCTGGAAAGCAAACAGTTAAATTTGTTTCATCTTCCTTGCTCTTTTCAGTAATAACTCCTTCCCGCCAACTGCAAATCATACAAACCACGCTGTTAAGACAATCTTAAGCATAATAAAAAAAAATTTACTTACTTTTCACAAGCATACAAACACGGGGCTGCATGCAGGGGCGGAGCCACATACCCTCTCTCTCTTAAAGTTTGAAAATCCATATATACTATGCAGTGAAAGTGGGTCCCAAACTTCACCCTTTCTTAGAGTGCCCCCCTCCAATTGCCTCTTCCCCCCCCCCCAACTCTACTAAATGATTGCCTGCCCCTCAACTTTAAGTAATCCCAACTAGTTTACGAAATAGCTATTATAATCCCATGAGTTTTAGACTTTTATTTGCTCCCTGAATTTTAAAAATTATATACTCCTACATTTCTAACCATTGTAGTTAAGGCGCTGAGGCGAAACGGACGAGCCTGAGGTGTGAGTCGAGATGGATACCTTAGTGAAGTGAGGCAGTCTTAACAATTTTTAAAGATTTTTCTATAATAAATTGACACATATCATATAGTAGTATACATCATCATTTTGATAAGTAAAATAAGCAAATATGTACAAAAAGTGACACGACTACCTAGAATCAAAATGAAAACATAATAAAGTTGTACAACATAGCGAAAACATGCACAAGTGTCAAGTAACTTGCAAACATCTACTAAATTATTAAAAATAAATAATCTTGAAAGAATAAACTTGGAAATATTGAGCATTTCTTAGAAAAATTTGTTGGAATGGTTGGTAAAAATCCACAAGTATGATCACTATTGGTATTCCAAAAGCATAAAATCATTGAACTATGCTATGAAAAATAAAGATTGATGTTGATCACAGACTAATCAAAACATGATATGCTTTCTCCAAAACAAAATTTGACAAATTTATCAAAATAAACGTTTTATCTTGGTTTTATTAAATTTATCAAATATTACACCAAGAAACATAAAACCCTATTATAGAGTTGGTTGCATCTTCTTTTTGTTACAATTAGGTTGTAAATGGGCTACAACCATTTTTGGGCTAAGGCGGCTGAGGCATGGCGAGGCGTTCCTAGGCGGTCACCTTGACTACATTGTTTCTAACTACATCAAATGTCATCCGGAAAGATAGATGTAACGCACTATCCAAATTGGATATGATCCTTAATTCTCCGTTTTAAAATTCAAACTAAAATCACAAATCTTAATTTGGAACGCCCAAAAAACATGCATCAAGGCAGATACACCTAAAGCCACGTCTGTCTTGGACACAAGCATCCTACATGATGATCACAGGGATTTATATCTAATTATATTATTTTCTTTAAAAAATAACAAATGTGAGTTATATGTTTCTTGACGTAACATGAATAGGGGTTCATTTTGAGTCAGGGCTTGTCATCGTGATATAAACTGAACGGCATAATCGAACTACTTTCAAGCGGACACCAATTGAAATCACAAATATAAGGGTGTGTTCGGTTCCAAGGGAAATTTGCCATGAGAAAATTACAAAAGAAAAAGGATGGGAGAGGAAGTGGGGAAAAATTCTCCATCTTGAGGTTAAATTTCTTTTTCTCCCCCCTACAAAAAAAAATTTCTATAATTTTTTCATAAACCAAGAGGATAGAGATCACCACCAAATTCAGGTTCTTCATTCGCACTCGCTCCTTCACTCCTCTCCATTCTCACAATTTGAATGTTTTCTTGGGAAAATTTTCTTTTGTACGAAACACGCCCTTAATTTATTCACTTAAGAATTCAAACCCAAAAACCTGGTGCAATACTCTTGAGTCCTTAATCGCTAAACATAAACATATTAATAATTAGAGATTATATTTCAATAAATTAAACCTGTCCATTGCTAAAAAATAACTTGCTGGCTTCCAACCTGGCAAAGCCGATCCTTAAACTAACATAACAAGTACTCAAAAAGATCATCGGATATATAAGTCTATGGAAGAAAACATGTAGTGGATGACTTGAATATGTGGATAGTGAATCCCACTCCCACGATGCACGTGCACTGCACATCATCACATAATTGATCGTGATAGATTATATGACTTGAGAATCTCCAATTATGCATCATTTTAATGAACTACCAAAATACAAATAATGGGTAAAGCAAAGGCATTCAAATTGACAGTATCCACTAGTCATTCTACTTTGAATGGTGATGCTCGGAATATAAATTAGTTATTATATAATCACGCACATATAAACTTTACAGGACTGGTCTATAGTAGTACAAATTTGGTTTATGTAGATTCTTAAAAATTAGCACCTTTTGCCTTGAATTATAAAGACCAACACACTTTGCTTGCGAAATTCAGATAGACAACATCTATGGTACAAGTGTTGTCAAGATTTGTGACATTTCACATTCTCAGGATATCAAGATAATATTGCAAAAGAACACTTCATCTGCCTCAATAGCTGGATATGCAATTCAATTTCCAACTTTTTCAACTAAACAATATAGCTATTGCAGTGACTAAACGATTATAGAGAATAAACAAATAAAAGAATAAATTAAATGGCTGGGATCCGGGGACAAAGAATTTTGACAAAGAAAGTTACGCGCGCCTACTTCACCTACCTATTTCATCCACCTAGAAATTTCCGAATACGTTGATATTTGGTGGAGATGATATCTTAACCATATAGATCAATCTTAGAAAAATGAATTCATTTGGACTTACAGAACATGCTACACTAAGGTAGAGAATTTTCAACCGTTCAATTTCACCGTGAACTTGCATCTAATAGAAACTTAGAGAATTACAACGGATGCTACTGTTTCTAGGTGAGTGTGGTCATGAGGATTGAACTTCCTGTAGCTAGCTCCATACTATTCAGTCAAGAGTTACACACATGCAATTATGAATGGTAGTTTGAAAATAAGTTACTTTGCCTCGAGGGGCGTGTTTTGTTTGCAATCAGGGGATCCTAGTCGTGTCTCCCACGTTGTTCATGGCGACGCAGCCAGCTGCCAATGGCTCCTCTTTCGGTCGGGCTTGGCGGGGCCTCGACGGGTAACTTGCAACCTCTGTTGTCCTTTGCGCAGGTTCTAGGGGTGGTTAAGAACGATTTGGATGATGACAAGCCGACAGATTCCACTAGCTTTAGAAAAGAAGGCAGTCCCAACCCTCTCGCTTTCGAATTCAGTCGTAATGTGAGGAGAATCGTATGTGGCAAACCACGTGATGGTTTTGAAATTCTCAAGTTTCAAAACTTTTCTAGACACGATCCGAGACTCGATTCACATATTTTGGGATGTTACAAGTTGTTTTATTAAATCGGCGGAAAATCGGCTATTAATCATCGGTTATTCGTAAAACGGAATGACATCAATCCGGGATGAGTGAAATCAAATGGGGTTTCACGAAATCACAAAAATTGGCGATAAATCAACGAGTCACCGCATAATCGGCCGAGTTAACACGCCGATTTATCGTATGTATAATAAATAAATAAATAAATAAAACTAACTCATCATTCGCAGCCTGCAAAGATTCAGAAAGAAGTGACGATTGAGAAGAACTGAAGAAGAAGAAAGGTGAAGAAGAACTGAATAAGAAGAATGATGGCGACAGTTGACAGCGATCTCTCTTTTCCTCCCTCATTCAAACCAGATCTCTTTTTTTTCACAACCCATTGTTTCATCTCTCTTTTTTTTTCGGCGAGGCAATTTGTTGATCTCTTCTTTATTTTCAAGCAGTGCAATCTCTTTTCTTTTTTCTGGCAGTGCAAAACACGTTGACATTTTTTTCCGACTGTGCAAAACACATTGATCTAATGATCTCTTTTTTTTCGGCAGTGCAAAACACGATATCTTTTTTTTCCTGGCAGTGCAAAACACTCTTTTTTTCATAAACACTTTCCTTCATAAACAACAAAGATGGAAAAAGCGGAATTTTTCCCTTTTGACAAAGCGAAGTAAGGATTGAGCTTCTAAGTGCATTTAGTGGGTGCAAAGGAAATGAGCCATGGTGCAGTAAGATTGAATGATGTGGCGAAAGCCTTGGTTGGGAAGAGACCCATTTGAAGGATATGAGAGAGTTTGGGGGGGAGTGAACGTGGGTTTTGGGTTATGAGGTCGATTATGTGGGTAGTTGTGAGAAAGGGATGAGTTTTTTTAGTGAGTGTAGAGGCTTTGTTGGGGTGTTTTCGATTGCATCAGATATGGTTGTGAGGATGGGATGGTGAGATGGTTGTTGTGGTGGTAGCAGCGGAATGGACCACCAAGTGGATAAGAGGAGCTTCAATTGAATGAATTCTTGTGGATGTCCTACCTCTGTAAAGGAGATTCTATACACACACAAGGAGATTCTATACACACAGATGTTAATAATAATAGTAATAATAATACCCATGCTTCATGTTTCATCAAATACCTAGGGCTTCTTGTTGCAAATACCCACAAACTTCAAATTTGGGCGTATTAAGCTAATTTCAAATGTCATTTATTTTGTACTAAGCTTTTCATTTTCTTGTTTTGTTTTTGTAGGTAATATAATTACATTTTTATAGTATTTGATTAATTATTTATTTATTTATATATGACTATGATAAATTTTAAAAATATACGATTAAAAAATATAACGATTATTCTCGATTAATGGTAATTCGGTCCTGGACCGCAAAGCAACCGCGAACCGATTTAGCTACCCAGATTTTTCAGCGCGGGTCTTCTTGATCCGAGGTGTGTTATTGTGAGATTGCAATCAGAAGCCGCAATGACGAAAGTATTGCCTAAAGTATCTTTTACTATCCGAGAAGTACGTTTCAAAATCTTTCTTTGGCATCAAGGCTTAAGTCTCTGGACTGATCCCGAGTTGGCTCCTCTCTGGGTTGAATTACCAAAACTTCCGTTAGAGTATTTTCATCCCATGATCTTGAAGGCAATGAGGGACTCCTTTGGGGTTTTCCTAAGAATCGATGATAATTCATGGTCAATCAAGGCACTAAAAAAGAGAAGCCCTCCTAGCAAAAACAGTAGACGGTGATTATTTCGAAACAGCGGGTGGTACTGACTGATTTAGATTTCAAGGTTCTCGCAGCAACGGGCTACACAAAGTGAAATTAAAGGCACGCTTGCTAACAAGGAGGTCGTCGATGACAAGCTAAATATCGTTGCAGCACCACAATGCACATATAAACACGAAGTTGGTGATAGGGATAGTGTTAATTTGCATGTTGAGCTAAATGAAGAACCAGATGCAAACTGCACGGAGGGGTGGTATGATAGAAAAGAAGGTACGCATTGTGAATAAGTAGCAGTGTTGTCTCAGATGGAGAGCAGTATAACGGGGGCAAGAAAAAAGTGAAAACCCATATCCTTTTGGGGTAACGCCGGGTGACTACGAAAGCCGCACTAAACTCTGCCAATGATGGTTCACAATTGTTTGTTTTGGAATGCACGAGTAGGAAGTAAAGCACTCGTAGCAGAATACAGAATGGTTTTACGAACATAAGGCGAAAATTTTGATGATTGTGGAACCTATAATAGATGCGAGTAGACACTTTGAAATTGGTGGGATGAGTGAATCTACCGCGGTTCGTATTCTATAATAGCCTAAGAGGGAAACTGTGGTTGTTCTAGGTAAATGATATTGATTTATCTGTGATGACTGCGACTGATCAAGTCCTTCACTGTGAGGTAAATGATATATGTAATAGTCGTTCTTTTGCAATGTCATTTGTAAATGGTAAATGTTCAGTTCAAGAAAGGTAAGCATTATGGATGGAGCTCGAAATTTTTTCCATAACATGCAATATTCTTAGCTGATTGGAGGGGACTTCAATGCAATCACGAATGTCCAGGAAAAAGTTGGACGTGATCCCCCGCCGACAAGCGTGCAAAAATTTTGTTGATTGCATTGTAATGTGTGGGTTAGTTGATTGTGGATTCATCGAGCCTATGCATACATGGTGCAACAATCAACAAGGTCGGAATAGAGTCCGGGCACGACTAGACAGAGTTCCTACCTATGCAGTTAAATCGGAAAGCGGTCGCAACACGATCCAGGACCAAATTATGATTAAGCGGGATTAATCGGATTTAATCGGTCAATTTTTTCAAAATATATATTTGTAAAATTTAATCATAGTCATAGATTACAAAAATAAATAATTAATCAAATGGTATAAATTTGTAATTATATAACTTTACTAATTATCTGGCAAACTACTTAAAAAGAAACTAAAAGAAAATTGTAGATTGTTTTATCAGCCAAGCTACCAAGATAAACATTCTAAAGCAAAATAGATGTCAGACTTAACAGGAAGAACCAACCTACTTATCCCACTAACCAATGAATGTAAATCGTATTACTTTGCACCGAAGATATTTCTAGAAAAGCCACTGTGTACAAAAAAAATTACTCCATATCCAGAGGATTATGCCAATATATTCCAGACCAAAGAATAAAGTTAGTCATGACTGAAGTACGTAAAAATTGTGTGAATTTGTCATGCATAATCACAAACTTCCAAAGAAATTGTGAGGTTAAATTATCAGTGCTCTCAATTAGAAGGCTAAAAATGTCAAATACACAGAAAGATGGAAGTTCAGCATCAGCAACAAGCTGAATCCAATTTGTTCCGACAACAATCAATTGTTTCACCAAAATCTATATCAATACAAATAACCTCAATCAACAAGCTCCCCTAGTCCATATGAATTCTACAAAATAGGGAAGAGAAGAGGGGAGGTCGAGTGGGATTGGGACTGTGAAAAGAGGGAAAAGGGAAATTAGGGTTGAAGTGGTACATACCTTTCTGATTGGTTGAAGGGAGAAAAAGAGAAACTGAGATCCACCATCCAGAGCCTGACATCGTCGCCAGAGCTAGAGATCTAGTCGTTGTTGCCATCTAGAGATCTTCACCTTGTCTTTTTGCTTTTTTTCTTCTCTGTAGGATCTGGATTGGGGAGAGTTGTGGCTGGCGAATGAAATGAAAATCTTGAGTTTAGGTTTTTTTTAATACATAGCGATAAATCGGCGAGTCGGTTGGGTTAATTAATTGGTGACTCACCGATTTTTCGCTGATTAATCGATGTCCGCTAAACCCCAACCGATTTCACCTAATTCGATTCAATCAAACCTTGAAATGCGATTAATCGCCAACTAATCTGAGACAGGAAGAAAAATATTGGACGCAAAAATTCGGGGAGAGAGATAATGGGGGAAAGGCATGTACCGCCTTTTTCTTTGCATCAGTTTAAGTCCAAGCAAAAACATAGAGCAATAAGGACAATTACTCTTCCAACACGCACAGGGTTGTCACTTCCAGGAAGCAAATAATTATTTCCAAAATATGTTCTCTTCTCAGGGGTACTAGGAAAATAATAACATTCTCAATTGCATTCCAACAATGATGAATCAAGATATGTGCCAGGATCTTCTACGTATGTCAGATCAAATTGCTACTTTTAGCATCCCCATAGATAGTGCACCTGACCTAGATGGATTTACTTCATGTTTTTTTCCAGGAATGCTAGCACGTGGTAGGAACAGATATAGTAGAAGCCGCAAAGGAATTCTTTCGTGGTAGCTTCCAGATGCCTTTTCAGCCAATCTTCTCTCTTATACCTAAAGTCGAATCTCCATAAATTTTTGCCAAATTTAGACCAATCGGCTTGTGTAATGTGATTTATAAAATATTCCATAAAATTTTATGAGAAAGATTAGCCCGTATTATGCAAGAGTTGATTTGTCTAGAAAAAGGTGTATTTGTTCGGGATAGACTGATTACAGAGAACATAGGGCTCGCCCCGAAACTTATGAAGTCGATAGGAAAAATGCTTTTGGTGGGAATGTGATCTTTAAGTTGGATACTGAAAGCATATGATAAAATATAATGGGGTTTTCTATTAACGGTGCTCAAGCGTTTTTTTTTTTTTTGGGCAATAGAGTGTGCCATGGGATCTCCAATTGCATATCTCATTGGGGGTTCTCCGTTCTGCTTCAAGGCGTGTATAAAGGTTTTTTCAGGTCTTCCAGGGGCCTTCGCTAGGGAGACCCATTGTCACCGTTACTAGCTCAATATTGATCAGGTATGTACGTAGCTCAATACCAATTTATATTATACCATGAGCGCTACGTGTGTTCCGGTCAAGGTGGTACAACGTATTCAAAAACTATTAGCTGATTTTTTCTAGGTGGAATGTGAGGGAGTTAAAAAAAATGGGTCACCTCGTCTAGGAATAGCCTTCCAATGCTCGAAGGCGGGCTTGGAGTCTACAACTTGCACAATGGGGTACGATTGAATGCGCTTTAGCAACTTATCAATGCCAATTCACTATGGGTCGTGTATGTACGAAGAAAGTATTTTCTGATGATGCAAAAATTGCCAACCAATACAACCCCTTTTGTTAAAGAACTGTTTGAGATGAAGTCTATTCTTTTTGCCAACTCGACTTGGAAACTAGCATGGCATACTGAGGGACATCTTCAAAAGGCCAGTGTATATAGAAAGAATGGGTGTATGGCCTAGATTTAGTGAGATGCAATTGAAAGGTTTTGAAGACTTGGAAGGCAGGTCTCAATTAAGAGCCATCGGTGCTTATGGGGATCGAATTAGAGGTAATGGCGAGGAGGATTATAAAATTTGGAAACCTTCGACTTATGGAAACTTTTCATTGTCCTCTGAGTATAATATTCTGAGAACTAGGTGTGGTGAAAATGATCCTATAGACTGTTGTGGCACCCTTTGCTCCGGACCAAAATGTCCAGAAAGTTTTGTTGGGGGTGTGTCAGTAGACGGTAAATGTGGATTCAGCTTGGCATCGCGATGTCTTTGTTGCAGCCAGCCACAGATCGAGACAAATAATCATTTGTTCATGGAAGGGAAGATTGCTTCGAGAGTATGGCAACACATAGAGCTGATGTTTAATGTTCACACTCGAAGACCGATTGAGGTATCAACGCTCCTCAAGGTTTGGTTTAGACGAGCTAATCGAGCATCATAGATAGGATTGTTGTACAATCTGGCACCACTTTTCGCCATCCACGAGATTTGGAAGCAACGAAATAATTCTCTTCAAGGCCAAGAGATGTGATGCCAATTTCCTCATAATTAAAATCAGGTACTGGCTGAGATTAGTTTTCGAAGTCTTCATACCAAGGAAGCCTAGCCGAGACGTGGGGTTGTTGAGACATCTAGGATTGACACAGTTTCAGATGCGAATAAAATTGAGTCGTATTGTATACTGGCAGCTCCCACCGAATAGAATGAATGGTTTGCTTTGAGGTCCTGACAATAATAGAGCTACTAGTGGTGTTGTGATAAAAAAAAGCTCTCAAGGAATTTGTGCTATAGCTAGCAAATGGTGTTCGCATCAAATGGTACTCGGAATCAGTGGCACTCAAGGAAGGCCTCCAACTTTGCAAATAAGTTGGAGTTGGTAGATGTATTATCCAGACAGACTCAATGCTAATGAGGGTTTTTTTAGGGGATCCAAGATTCCATGGTTTCTAGAAAATATATTTTGAGGGAGAGTTTCTTTGAGAGGTCACCCCAAACAGTGTTGTCAATGGGTTCACATTGAAAGTGCTTTGGCAACTGATCAATGCCAATTCACTCTAGGTTGTATACGTACGGAGAAAGTATTTTCAGGAGTGTCGTTGACGATGCAAAAACTGCCAACCAATACAACTCCTTCTGTTAAAGAACTATTTGAGTTGAAGTCTATTCTTTTTGCCAACTCGACTTGGAAAATGAGGAAAGGTAGTTGCAATTTCTACGAGGAAAATTGGTTGTCTCTTTATCTAGTGTTTTATATAGTGCTTCGATTCAATTGGAAAATTTGTTGCTTAGATTGTTTCATTTTTCTCATTGGTTCGATTTCTAGAAAATATATGGGAAGAGATATATTGGTTACTATTGGATGTTGAGGAACATTGTATACATGTATTTCGCGAGTGCAATGTCATAGTTGATGCGCTTGCAAGCCTAGCGCAAGCAGAGTCGGTCTCGAGGATGTTCATCATAGTTTCCCTCCCAGATCGAAGTCCTTTTGTTGTTGGATCAATCAAGGACAGCGTACTTGAGGAGGCCTTGATCGTAGTTTCATCCTGCAATTGTGTCGGGATGTGGGTGTTGGGTAGAAAAGGCTACGCTGCAATAGAGATTAGACCTGAACTGGAGCATGGTGTTTTTTTTGTTGGCTTGGTGTGTAAGCCGAGTGGTCTTTCCCCCTCATGGGGCAATCGATATTCATTGCGAGGTGGACTTTATTTTATTTAGTAGCTATTCAAAGGTAAAGTCATAATGTACCCCCGTCGTACCCATCCTTTTGACAAGTGAATGAAGGTATGCATCCCCATAGCTGCCTCTCCATACCGGAGATTGTTTTGAATAAAAAGTTAAGAGAATTCACAAACGTGCAATTTTCGGCAAGGATAATTAACAAGGCAAAGAAATCTATCCTCCTAAAAATCAACTTATTTTGAAATTTTTATATGAGTGAAGTAAGCACGTGTAACTTTCTTTGTCAAAAATCTTCGTCCCCGGATCCCACCCGTAGTTCAGCCCAAAGTTACAGTATGATGTAAGCAATATTAGGAGTTAATTAGCAATATTAATATTAAGAGAATAATTGGATATATTAAGAGCCCAAAATAGTAGTTAGGGCATTATTAGCCAATTAGGGTTATATTATATAGTTTGCCAAAGAAGTTAAAGATATTATAAATAAGGCAAGGGATTGTTCATTGTTCTTAGGTTGATGATTGAGATAATAGTATTTACTTATTTGTTTTCAAATTAGTTTAATCATAATTATTTTGATTTCTCTTTATTTATTTTGATTATTGCTTTGTTTATTTCAACTTATTGTTTCATTTATTTCAATTTATTCTGTATATCTAACAATTACTATCATCGTCGTCCTTCGATCCACACACCGTGAGCCCACTGTCATTGTCCATTATAGTCATTGTCCAAGTTGTGAACAACCATTACACGCATCCTTCGTGCTGGTTTTGCACTCCATAGCTGCACAGATCATATTTGTCGCCGATTAGATCATTCAGCCCACCTAGCAAGATGTCGTTAAAAAGGTGAGACAAAAGATACATTGGCAGTCCAAATCATCGACCGGCACAAGCCATCGTCATTAGCACAACGATCGTCCCTTCACCCCCTCTCATCCTCCCCTCCATCACCACCACCCCGCCCCCATTTTCGCAACCTATCCCCATCACAAGCCCAAGCCATCCCCTCCGCAACCATCACGCCCACCTTCCTTGTTCGTGAACAAAACACCGCCCTTTGTTGCAATTGTGTGGGAAAATTAAGCCCTTTTCTGAATTTATAAACAAGCCCCTAACCTAATTTTATTTATTAGTCCCTGATTCCATCTGGCTATTTACACCCCAAGTCTTACGAAGCACCCATCCATTGAAAACAATGAGTGCCCCTTCTTATTCTCCATATCCATACCCATCATATTCCATGTCCTCATACCAATTTCAATATAGCCCAAGCCCCAGTATAGCCCAAAACCCCGTGGTGTCCAATTTCTATTACCAATTTTCCTATACTACACCACAATACACCTATGCTATGTAGTTAAATCAATATTCGTACCCGAATCGATTTAGGAGCGATATGAGATTTACCGGGATTAATAAGAATTAATCGGCTTACATTTTATACATACATTTTCTCTATTATTTTATAATATGTTTATTACATTTTTTTGAAGTAAATTGAAGTGGTAGACATCACATACCTCAATTTTTAAAGCAAATTATAACAAATTAAAATTCAATGTGCGCGAATATTCAGTGTTTTTTTAATTTATTACAACCTTTCAATAATAAGTAAAAATTATTATTGAAATTATAAACAAAATAATTATTTATAATTTTAAGGGTCTATGTGTAGTTTATAAATAATTAAGAGCTTTAAATAAATTATGTTTAGGGCTTAGATATAATTAACAATATTTGAGAGGGACGGGATAATAAAACCCACTATCACCTCTATTATGCAGCAGCTTGCAGCAACCAATGATAATATTTTGAGATAAGTCAATGACCAGCTGACTACCTTGACACATTTTTCAATGACGGGAATATCAAGAAAATGCAAGGGCAGAAGAGCATTACCAGGAAAAAAGAGCTATCTATGTGATACTACATTGGCCACACCACATCCACCGGCTTTCAACGTCTCGACTTGTGTGATTTCTTCCCTATTTTTGGGACATTTTTGTGGCACGAGCTTATGTGCAGGAGTTTCAGTGAGTTTATTGCAACTTTCGGTTACCTAGCTTTATTTCTGAGTTGGTTCCTCAGTTTTTAGCAAGTGTATAGTATATTGTGGTTACTTCTCTTCTGGCACAAGTTGCTTAGTGTTAGTTTAGCAATACTAAAAATAATTACATATTAAGTAAAGCCCAAAATAGTAGTTAGGGCATTGTTAGCCAATCGAGATTAGGTTAACTAGCTCGCCAAAGAAGTTAAGAGATATTATAAATAAAGCAAAGAATTATTCATTGTTTTTAGGTTAATTTTTATTTCAGTACAGAAGATAGAGCTCACCCATAGTGTATCCATGCATCAACCTTATCACCGACAGACCAAGTGCAATCACCCATAGCTGCTCTACGTCTCTTCTTTGTCCTATGATTTTTCGTGATACTCAGCGGATGTGCAGAGCGTACTCTGGGAGGTTTACCATCATTACATTCAAGTGGTACCCACTCAATAAGCTGGCCAGATCCTGTTTAAAAGGTTTTAAAACAATTAAGAACATTTTAAGTTGGATACAGTCCACATATCACAAAATATTGATGTTACTACCATAGAACTAAAAGAAAATATACACTGCATGTCATAGGATATGAAACATAGATTATTTCATAGTCTAGTCTTTGTGGATCCAAGTTGGGATAATCAGCAATTACCAAAAAAAAAAACAAAAATCCTCAAAGAAGAGCCCATTTAATCTGAGGTGAAATTCATACTAATAGTACAGCCAGATAGAGATCATGTATTTAGTTACTTGGCCTAAATATATCCAGGTCTGCGAACCATATGGGACTAGAAAAGACAACTAAGGCTTTCCTTGATGTCATAAAACAAATAAATACACTGCATAAGTCCTACCACCTTATCTAAAATGAATAATACAATGTAATTTCAAATAATGTAAATATATATATACATATACCTTTGGTTTGCTTCTTTTGATCATATATTACAAATTTACAGCCAAAAATTACTGTCTAGCCTCAGATATTTTATTTTGCAATTCGGCGTATGTTATAAACTTCACGTAAAAGCCATCTGCAATTCAAACTATAGGCCAAATGGCTAGAAGTAACATCAATCTACATACTTCTCAACAAAAAAATTTAACCTCAAATAATGATTATCAACTGCCAAAGTAACAACCAGGCCTCAAGGCTAAGCTAGACCTAGTGATCCTGAACCTTAAGGAGGCTTGTATACCAAAAGATAGGAGAAACACAGAGAACATAACTGTGTTTATTAATGATGTTTTACTGTAGCTTAGAGCTTAGAGCTTAGACAAAAGGCAGCGTAGAGAGAAAATGAGGTAACAAGTACAGTGATTGGTGCGCACGTGTCATAAAAAGAAAGTACCGCTCTTTTTAGCATTAAAAAACGTAAAAACATAATAGCACTTGACCTACAAGTCGGATTTGAATATATTTTATGTTTCTAAAAACATTCAAAAATTTTCGAATGAGATATTATACTTTCGGTGAGTACCAGCATAATAGTGTTCTGCAAATACCGATTAACCAATTGAATAAAAATAAATAAATTTTCTAAGTAAGACACCTCACTAACTACTTGTATTTCCGAGCTATTATTGTTGCATGATGCACTAGCCTATATGACTCACCTTGATTTGATACATGTTCAGTGTAACACACATAAGCTTCCCCGTCCTTCAAACTTAAAACTTTCGCTGAAACCCAAGCCCTTTTAAGACCTCCGCCATCGGATAGAACCTAACAAGTATCAAAAAGATAATTATGTAAGTAAAATTCACTACAGTGAAAAAAAATTACAAATGTGTTTTAAACCATATCGCAAAGAAACCTAACTCAGATAAGAGAAAAATTAAATTTCATAACACTGATGGTGGTTCATCAAATAACACCTCAACGCAAACCAGAAAATATGATAACAAAGAGACATCTTTCACAACATAGGGAAGTATTCCAATTTGTATAATACAAACTCAACCAGAGTTACATGACTGGTAAGTAATGTAACTAATAAATAAATAGATTATCAAGACTGGATGACAGACCTCGACAAGGGAACCTTCCTTGATGTCGTTTTCATTTGTTAATACATTCCGAGTTTCGGGAATAAGCTCTGAAAATTTTGCTGAAGTGAACTCAGAATCATTTTCTGCTACTAAGCCCTTTTCGGTGACGAAATTCGAGTGTGTGTCATTGACTGGCAACATTGGGTTCTCCAAGGAATCCTTACAAACCTCTTTAGAATGAGGCACCTTCACTTGGACCTGGGAATCATTTTTCTCTCTCTGAACATGTTTTTCAAGACCCTCTTCAACCTCACCTTCGATAGATTTGTCCATTGTAAGATTCGATTTAGAAGACATCTGTTGCATTTTCCAATAACCCTCTGGACCAGCATTGATCAACTCCCTTAGTGTCAACGGTAAAGGCTCACCCATTGCAATAATGGTACCTGCCTGGGACACAGCTTCAGCTGCAATTTGTGCAGCCTTGAGTATTGCATCTAGATTCTCAGCACGTTTCGCAGCAGCTGAAGCAGTTTCAACCCTTTTCCGAGCAGCCTCCCTCGCAGCAACAAGAACTAAATTTGGATTGTCAGATCTATCCATGCCCTTCAAGATTGATGCGGGTGTGACCGTCCCCATTTTCTTCATACTATCTTGGATAGAAGATTCAATAGTAGGGTCCCCATAACTGCTAATAACCAAGGCCTCATCAGCCATCAGTTTAGCTTGCAGTGCAGCATCGGATGCAACCTTAGCAGCTGCTGCTGCCGCCTTTGCAACAGATGCTGCAGCAGCTACAGCTACTGCTAAAGAAGACAGTTTAGCTTCAATACTAGGAGAAACTCCAGATCTCTTTTCACTAACTAACTGACTCCATAAGCTTTGGCTGTACCTAGCTGCAGAGGAAGCAAGGGCAGCAGCATCTTCTGCCTGTTTCTTAGCCAGCTCAGTTTTACTACGCATCTCGTCAGAGAAGCCAACCCTCTGTACTATATCTCGAACCCCAGTTATCTGGTAATTTGTTGAATAAACAGGCATGGGTGGGGTAAAACTAGTAGACACAACTTTAGATACAGCAGTAATGGGAGTTGTAATGTGAAAAGACGTGGGTGAATGGACAGGAGCAGAAACTGGATCCATCGTAGACTGAATGTGAGAAGATATTGGGCCTGATTTCTCATTAGCCACACTCTTTTTCCTCTTTCTATGCTTCGTCTCACCAAAAGAATCTATTTTGGGTGATGATGTTGTCCTTTTCACCTCCATCAGCAAAGTTGTCCCTGCAGTGCCACTTGAAGGCCCCCTAGGAAAAGGACTAGGAAGTGCATGGTTCAGCCCTGAAGGATGTGATACAGATGACTCCCGAACACAAGTTACACGAGTTGTTTCTGAAATAGGCAATGCAGTGCACTTGGCACCCACTTCAGCTGCAACAGTTGGAGGGGTGACAACCCAGGTGCCAGGAGAAGGGACCTGGGAAATCTGAGTGGTATTTCCTAAGAATTGCCTGAAATGTGGAGACTGATAAGGTTGCATGGAAATAAGTGGTTCATGATTATGAAAATCCACAAGTGCCCCCACAGGATTGTGACTTAATGGCAATCCATCACGGGAAGGTGTAGAAACAGTCCATGCAGGGGATGAAAGAGGCATTAAGGTATTTATCATGGGTGAAGGACCCTTGCTAGCAGCTCTATGAAGAGTGCAATCAGTCTCACTTTGACGAACACTTTGTCGTGTTGCTTGATCAATAACTCTTGCACCTGCAAACCTTAACTCATTAATCAATAAATACTCAACAACAGAAACAGAAACAATGAATCTTTTAAGAGCATGCACTAGAAAGTAGAAACTCAGTGCAAGGAAGTCTGAAGCTTACTGAGGGGTGATTTCTGATTGTGATGCTTTTCCACAGCAGCACGCCAGACATTTTCCCATGACCTCCTTCCACTGTCTAGTTTTCAACCACAATTGAGAATTATAAGAAACCAAGATAAGTTACGAAGAAATGACATGTTAAAACAATCAGATAATTGGTGAAGAATTCAGACCAGACTCTCCAAAAGCTGCTATCATACATGCCTCGTCAGGTGGTGTTCCTTGACTGCAACAAAGTCCAAAAACCCTTAAATGAACTTCCAAATAAAAAACTGAAAATGTAAATGAGATACCACAAATCGGATCCAGTTGGTGCTTTGAATTATAAGAAATCCTACAGATTGAAACAAGAGTGTTACATTATAAATAAAAGCTAAAGGTAAATGCATGAGCCCTCATGTTGGTACTTTGGATTTTGAACCTCATATGGTGGTTCTGAACACAATAAATGAAAATTAATTTAACAATAAAACAAAAAAAGATTGTTGAAAATAACTCCGTTGATTTATGAACCCTGCCTCAGCATGACATGTCGAATGATGACACACCCCCCCCCCCCCCCCCCCCTTCTCTCTCTCTCGTGAAGCTTCATTATCGAATTTGAAGCAATGCTTTTAATGACAGGAAGACTTGGAAAGGTGCATAACAATGACCAAAAAAGCTCAAGGCGAGGACTAACCCTGAGCATTTAAAGCAAGTGATAATGACTGTAGGACAAAAGCATTGACCCTTATGACAACGTTGAGTTTTTTTACTCTTGGTAGTTTATCTGTCTTTTGGCGTTATTCTCCACATGTCATCATCATCATCAAAGCCCGTTCCCGATATTTTTGGGGTCGGCTACATGGATTTTGGTTCTCCAAGCAATGCGGTCTTCCCACATATCCTCGCCTAATCCAAGCTCAATGATATCTTCATTCACCGCCTTCATCCAAGTTTTCAACGGTCGTCCCCTCCGTCTACACCCTCCATGAACTTGTCAATCTAGAATTTTTCTAATTGGCGCCGTGTTTGGTCACCTCCGCACATGACCAAACCAAGTTAAACGTTTTTCTCTATTTTTGTCCTCTATGGGCGCTACACCTAAGTATCTCCTAATTCTTTCATTTCTAATTTTATCTTTACGAGTTTTACCACACATCCACCTTAACATACGCATTTCTGCTACTGTCATCCTATGCGTATGTTGTCCCGTATTAGCCCAACATTATGAACTGTATAGCATAGCTGGTCGAACAATTGTCTTGTAGCATTTCCCTTTTAGCCTTGCAGGCATCCTTCTATCGCATAATACTCCTGACATCATTCTCCATTTCAACCAACCAGCTTTAATCCTATGGTCTACATCTTCTCCAATAGCCCCATTCTTTTAAATTATAGATCCTAGATATCGAAAAGTCTCACACTCTGGGACCTCTACACCTTCGATCTCCACATGTGAAAACATGATAATATAAGAAAATGTTGTATCAGTCCTCTGAGATTGAAATCACTCAAAACAATCAACTCTAGGAATTATTTTTCAAACGAATACTAAAAAGGGTAGTTCCGAGAAGGAAGTATATAATACCAAATCACTCGGGGCAAATTTTAAAATAGCTCAATGTCGGTTGTCATCCACTGTGTTGACTATTAACCATATATGGAAATTCTAGAGCTTACCAACTCAAGAAAGTCCTTGAATGTCCAAGAGAATTTCCTAACAAGCCATAAAGACATCAACATGGAACAGCACATGAACTTTACCATATAAACCAATCAATAAAGGGGGAGAACAAACAACTTGTCAAAAGAAACAGTAAGTAGTTTGGCAGAAGCTGCTTGTATGATAGATACGGAGACAAGCCTCATAATGCTTTTTTTATTGATTTTGCACCCTGAAACTGTGACCAGATTGATGGATAATTTTAGATGCTAGTAATAAATACTTACATTAAAGATCCATAAACAAAGATCTGAGCACGCAATTGCACTTGCTGAAAATCTGCAAAAGGCTGTCGAAAAGCTGCAGACGAAGAAGGTGAAGTACTCAGCAGAATAGATGTTTGAATAGGTACACCAGCAAATGTTTTTTTACTCCCTCCTTCAGAACATCTAACAGGCAGCGCCGCTTCAGTTTGCACAATGTGATTCATACCCCCATGTGAAGTAGCGGGTAAACTTGAAGAGTTGCTTCCTCTTTCTTTTGTCTGCTTCATGGTAATCTTCTCTTTGAGAACCTTCCCTCCTTTAACATTTACCTTGTCAGCTATTTTGCTTGATGATAACCTCGTCTTGTCTTGAACATTTCCCTTTGGGCTTCTGCGTGCATGTTTTGCACCAGATGGCCGAGGAACTTCACAAGCATCTTCTTGCACCACATAGGATTCTGTTTCGCATAAAGGAGATGTTGTTGAAGACATCTCTACAGTCTGCTCGATAATGCCAACAAGCTTTATTAACATCAGGCAAACATGTAACATTTTGTTCCTATTCCAACAAGCTATAAACACCCTGAAAACATACCTTGGGAAATTCATAAGGTTGGACACTAGTGAATAGATTTGATTTTTTGAAAGTATCCCCTCGAGACAAATCTGCCAGTGTGCTGACCTCAAAAGAGACTATTTTCCCAACTTCAGTAACACGGTTTTCAGCATAATCATGAGCACTAAATTTAGCGATATCACCAACTTGATTTGTTTTATCAGAAACAACAGTAATTTGATCAATGATTTCCTTGACTACTTGTTGCTTTTCTTTATTTTGAGGGAGAGTTTCTTTAGGAGGCGTCCCACCTGAAGGCTCTGTGTCAGTTCCCTGGGCAGCCACTGCCCTCACCTTATCCTCTACATCTTTTGGACCACGATATACATCATTCTCACCAGATATCTGCAAAACTCCACAGAGAAATTCGTTAAACATAGAAGGTTTTATTATGAAGACTCAATATTTTAGTACAGTCAGAGGATTTATTTGAAACAATCCAGATGTTGCAAAGGATTCCAAGTCTTTGTTTTTTCAGCTATGTAGCTCGAGCACTAGGCAAGGCAAGGCGACAGGCCTGACCTAGGTAATGCCTAGCACCAGGCATCATTTTTTTTTCCAATCCATCTTCAAGTGTGACCTTATGCAAGTATGGACCTGTATATACTTGTATACATGAAATTATACGTCACTTTAACAAGTAATTTCATACATATTGGACTAAAAACATGAAATTCAAAGCATTGCATAGTCATAATCCAACAACTAACGAACAACAATCACAATCAAACATCCAAACACAACAAACCTACAATCACAATCCCAGAGTCTTAACTCCAAACATGCAAAAAAACAAGTCACACACAACCCAAAAGACATCAGAACACGTCACACACAACTCAAAAGACATATACCATGAGTCCAAATTCCAAAACAATTGACCTTGACTTACAAAAAATTTTAATCTCGGGCGGTCGTCCATAACTGAAAACACCACACCTTGCAAAGGCGAGGCGGTACTAGTCTCGAACGCCCGCCTAGGCATCACCCGAGACTACATAGTTTTTCAGTAAAATGAAACACGAGCATAAAATGCAAAATACTAAATACTTATTTAGTAGAGCAGTTAACAACTCAGAATTAAAAGTAAATATACAAAGGGTTCCCAAGAAAACAAAAATAATAATAATAATAAATAATAAATAAATAAAAAGAAGAAGAAAAAAACATACTTGAGGATTGCTTAAAAGCTGAATTTCTGGAAATGGTTTCCATCCTTTACCAGTTTCTCTTTCAGATACATCTGGTCTTGAGCTGACCTTAAAAGTGAAGCTTTTGTGTGTATCGTTCTCTTTGGAATCAATAGCAGTGTATCTAGCTACTTTTGCTTCCTGTTTATTGTCACCAGCATCCAGAGTAACTTGATCAAAGGATCGTGTGCCTCCCTCGTGATGCTCTTTTGCACTTTGAGATGCTTCACAGCAACTAATGATAGTGGGCGAACCACAACTAGGTTCATTGGAATTCGGACTGTTGCTTCCAACATCCAAGGGATGAACTTCAACATAACCTTTATTAACAGTTTCAGGACAAGTTGAGCGCTCACATCCATTTAAAGGACCACCTGCAAGGAGAGTATAAGATGCAACTTAAAATTCTAACTGGATTTTAAAGTCTCACCTCCTCCATCATCATCTAAATGATGAGCATATTCACAAATTAACTAGAAACATTCATTAACCAGACAGACCGGAGCAAGGAAAAGACAATCAAAGAGATTGATCTATGTAACACTCAAAATAAGTACTTTCTAAAATGAATAACAAGTGCCAAAATTCACACCGTCACACTTTTCAGGGAGGTGGTGATGAAACAAGCTCCAGAAACAAACGGCAACAAGAACTAAGTTCGAGCCCAGAGATAGAACAAAATCCTATAGAGGAATTCCTGCATCTATTAGACGCATTGCTTGGTAGCATGCTCAAGAAATGAGACTAGCTACTCTGCGTTTGTTACCCTGAAAAACATCAAATGTTGAAAGCACTCCCAACAAGCTGGTTGGCTTATTTGCTAGGAACCACGGAGACTTCGACATGACACCCGCTACATAGCCTAAGGTTTATTTGACCTTTGGCCAAATCGGCTCTGAACGACACTTCCTACGAGGGTGAAAAAAAAAACTATAAAAATGAGAAGAATAGCAGTTATCTGGTGAGCTCAAGGAAATCACAAAAGAACCATTTTAACAACGTGCACACATGAGGACTTGTTACAACCAACCAAACGCAATACAAAATGACAAGGACAAGTAATAACCAGCAAAGGTTATGCTGAAGGAATTGCTTTGCTCAAATGAGGACATTGGCAATATGAATGAAGGGGCTAGAAAGTTTAAATCAATAAAAACGCAAAATCAGCATAATATTGTCAGAAGTAACTCAACTAATTAGAGGAAAAGTGAAATGAGATCCTTTTGGTTTATAACACTGATAAACAAGACATTTCTTCGTTAAAGAAAAGGTTCCAAGTAATAAGAGGTAATAAAATTAGTCATTGAGCTGCATGCATTGAAAGATTAAGGTTCTTTAGAGAAATGTCCAAATCTCATACATCAGCTTATAGAGATTGAGACTCCATGCAATAAGAGAAGAATGCACCACATCAGTTATTTATGAGGTATGAGGTAATTCGAAACTTGAGACAAATGGGTGGGTGTGTACTTGAAAGAATTTTGGGTTATAGTAGTAAAATTTTAGGTACTCTCCGTTGAATTTTCTCTTTAGAAAACTTGCCGCACCTATGTCCAGCACGTATCCGACACCAACTCTCGCATGGCACCCTTCCGACATGCGTTAGAACACATGGGCAATATGGTCACGACTCCGATACACCCAAAACTCTATCAAAACACAGTGAAGACTCATAAACCAACTTTATTTTATTTTTTCACTTTTAGGTGGGTGACCAGTGACCACTCAAATGTGATTTAAAACACAGACAAAGATGGCGATCAAACGTCACTTAATTATAAAGGTAGTCTATGCATCTACTCCTTAATTTTCTTCTCTCCTCTACTTCTCTATTCTACATTTTACCCTACTTTGTTTTTCTATTGTATCAGACTGACATCTTATTCACCACTTTTATACCTCTTCCTTTCTAATTTTTTTTTACTTCATGTTCTTATCTAATTTTTTTCTACCTGCAAAAAGTCAAAGGCACTGCTTGTGCTTCATTTTTATTTAAATACTTCCTTTTGTTCTTTTTTGTCTCTTTCTTTATTAGATGATTATTTACATTATGTGACTTCCTTTTATTTATTATTATTTTTTAAATGTAGACGTGTCAACCAGTCTGAAAAATTGTCGAGTTGATGTGGCATATCCATATATTTGTATTCTTGGATAAAACTCATCATCTTAACCAAAATCCTTGTGATGAATCAGTAATACTAATAATAATCACATAACGAAACATACCATTATTCACAACATCAACTTTAGACATCCACAACGTTAAGTACCTGAAACTGCTTTAGATGGTCCTTCGTTCTCCTTGAATACTTCAGAGCCTTTATTTTCCTTTATAAGAAAATCATGGATAACAGAACATTCTTCCGACCCTTTCAAGCACTGTTGAACAGATCTGTCAACTACGGGGGGTGACTGGCATGCATCTTGGTGCAAATTAGTATACATGACTGAAGGTGAAGACTGGTAAACATTCTTAGTCAGCATCCCTTCAGAATCATCACAAACTGAACCTTTCTGCAAGGTCTCCCTTGCTGCTGGATAACATGGCCCCTTTCCTGTTTCTTCCTTTTTGACCAAGAAAATTGAATCCTCCACAGGTAAATGTAATCTGCCATCCTCTTTCCCTAAAATAACTTCTTCGTTGGCAATATTGCTATCCGAGAAATGGTGGAAGTTGTTGTCTAGTTCTGCATCAACAACCTTGGAGGCAACTCCAGTTGAATCTGCCAAAAAATGGAGCAACACTTAGTTATGCTCTAGTTAATATTCGATGTTCATTATAGAATTCAAATATATACCTGATATAGCACTGACTGCCTGATAAGATGGGGAATTTTCCCGCTTATCCATCATAACTGAACTACCAACATCAACTGAATCAGTAAGCAATCTTTCATTTTCATTACAGGGAACATAAACATCAGCACTGCTGATGTGAACATCACTCATCACTACGTCTGTTAAAATTTGATCACATTTTTGCATGGACTCGACCTGGTTAGGAGACGAGACCTGAGCCTCCTCACCAGTGTTCCCACTATGGATTCCCAAACAATCACCTTGAGCCCTCTTATCCATCACAAATGAATCATCAATTTTATTTTCTGCATTGACTGAATCAGTAGGTAGCCTTTCAGTCACATCTTCCTTTTCATAAGATGAAACATCAGGATTACCAGAGGGAACATCAATCAACCTAGTCTCTGTTACACTTTTGTTAATGTTTTGCAAAGGCTCGGTCAGAATATGAGAAGAGATATGATCCTTGGCGGCTAACTCTGCACTATGGACTCCCAAACCATCAAAGTGAGACCCCTCATCCATTCTTGTTGAACTATCAATATCACTTTCCACATTAATTGAATGAGAAGGTGGGCTTTTAATATCATTTTCTTTTGCAAGACAATGAACGTTCGGATGGCTTTTAATTTCATTTTCTTTTGCACTAGAATCAATTTCAGAAGAATGTGCAACTGAACTATTATCCACTTCTACTACCTTCCCTTCCACATTTCTTCTTACCCGATCCCCGACATCCACCCATTTCATCATCTCGACATTATTGTGAGAACTCGCAGCTCCACCACTCGTTTTTGTCATCTGTCCCATAGAATCAGCCTTCGGAGCCAAAATGGATTCATTTTCCACGCCATTGGCACTCATCTGAACTGCACTTTTTTCATAATTTTGACTGTTCATTTGAGATTCTTCACCACGCTCTACCACATTTTCAGAATCGCCTTTTTCCTGATCTCCAACCTGCAATGGGACATGCTGATCAATTGAGTTCCCACATTTTGCAGCAGAATCCTGCAAACGAGTATCTGAATTCTCAGAAGCAAAGGGAACATCCCCCATCTCATTTCTCTCAGACCCATCAACCAAAGGGATCTCTTCCTTCTGTTTTGTTTCACTGCAATTCTCAACAGTACATGGACTTCTCTTTGAGACTTCTAAATTACATTTTTCCCCAACATAGTATGGATTCATTTCTTTTGAACTCCTATTCCCAGATTTTTCACCCGCATAACTCTGAACGGTAACATCAAACTGAGGAAGCACATTGATGGCGTCTTTACACAACTCAGTAAAGCTTGCAGTATGCTTATCAGATGGTAATGTGGAACCAATGCTTGCAGCATTCCCTATTTTAGATTGCAAAGGATCATCCTGGTTCAAATTCGTTGTTGTTTGATTGGTTAAGTTATTCATCCCATCACAGACATTTGACCCCTCCATGCTAGCTTTCTCAATTATCATCTCATCCTGCCCAACAGATTTCAGTAACAAATCAACAGATTCCGATGATGTAGCTTCGGACCAAACATTGTTACATCTTGAAATGGAGCATGACTTAGCAGCACTTGAACTAAAATCTAACCCACTACTTTCCCTTGAGAAATCTCTAGCCCACTGGTTTTCTTGACTTTGAATGCCCAGTAAAACCTCTGATTCAACCAAACTATCAAACCTTAGGTGAACTTGAAGGCTGTCATCCAAATCAAACTTAGGAAGGGTATATGACGGTAAGTCTGAAGAAAAATTAATGTTCTCTTCACCCGCTAACTGAAAACTCTGGCTTTGAAAATCATCGTCTTCATAATCCATGGGTTTATCCCTGAAATGGTGAGAAGGCAAGAAGAAATAGAACAAACAGAAGATTGATGTTAAAATTAAATACTTGTGTTAGTAATAGCATTGTCATTTAGAAATTAGTCAAATTAGTGTAACCAAAATGCACAAGGCCCAGCGTGGTTAGGCATGCAGCTAAGGTGGCTTAAGTAAGCCAAGGCGTGCACACTATAGGTATGTCCGAAATTTTTTTGTGTTCTTTCTTCTTCATTTCTCCCCTCTTCTTGTCCCCTCTCTTTGACGCACGATCAAATCTATATTTTACAACTCAATTAAGAGTATATATGTATGTCAGTACCTGGTGTTATGTAATTACTGGTACGTCTCATTTTGATCAACTTAGTTGTTTGAAAATGAGTATGCACTTACGAGATGCCAAACAATCAGGTTGCAAATGGTTGATGGGTTTCATTTGAACACTAGTTGTGATCCTAATCAATCTACTTGGTCTTTTTTTATGACTTACTAATTCACTGAAAGAAACGAAGTCAAAAAGACGAAGAGAAAATGAAAACCCTAATTTCTGAAAACCACGTTGAAAGTAGGAATTAAAGAGGAGAGCGAGAAGGATAAGAGAAGAAGCGAATGAGAGAAGATACCTCCCTCCATCAGGAGACGAAATCGAGACGGTTGATCACCCCGACCCGGAAACCCACAATCATCTGACTGCAGAGTCACTAGTTGTAGCCGCTACTACTACTCAACCATCGGAGAAAACTGAAAACCCTAATTCAGTGACGAGGCCAGGTGACTTGGAAGAAGAAGAAGAAGAGGTTTAAAGTGGATGGATCGAGCGAGGGTTTTAAGCGGTGGATCAAACAAGTGAAGAGAAAGTGAAATGAAATCAAGTGAGACGAGACTCTCTATCTCCTTATTTGACTTGGCAGTGAGAGTGAGATTTTGGGTTTCGGTCGCACGCACAATTTTAGTGCACGACGAGGCGACAAAAATGAGACCAAGAACATGTAATAATTCGCTGGAATTTCGGATTCTAGGTAATAATTTACACGTGTCACACAACCCACTGTTCATTTGTTCAAACTAATAAAATAGCAGTTTTTTTCAAGGGTTATTTTATTTGAGAGTTGTTACGTGGACTCCATCCAATATTTGGCACGATGTCCTTAGTTTTATTTTTAAATTTAATTTTTAAAAATTATTTTATTTATTTAATCAAATTTTTTTTCATGTCAAAATGTACAAAATACGTTACTTATATTGTTTATTGTGAACTTGTATAAAGGATTCTTAATATAAATGTTTGGATGTTGAATTTTTTAGGTTTTGAATGTAATTTTTTAGAATTTGATATAATAGTTGCAACAATTTTAAAATTTATGTATTGATTTATATTTTTTATTTTTAATGCAAATTGGTTTTGTCAGCCCCTGTATAGTTAAGAACCCATTGAAATTTAACGAACACTTGACTAAATTTTACTTTTATAGTCTATAAATGATGGTTATTGTAATTCTTTCGTTCAATAGCCAATTAATGCTCCTAAACGAGAAAATTTCGCACCAAATGATTTTTAATAGTACAAAAATGGATAAGTCGGTGCAACAAAATCGAAACATCTCAAACTACCGGTGCAACAAAAAGTTAGTACAACCAAGCCAAATAGTCAGGTACACGTAGCAACTCCCTTTTAATTTTGGGTATACATCATTTAGGCGTAATTCACATTGGGTACAAATATTTGTCATCATTACAAATTGGATGCGAAATTTGGTATGGACTGTTTGTTCTGCAATATTGATCATGGTCAACATCCCAAACTTTGAATTTGCGCAAGTGTCATTCATTAAGTGTGCACATCATTTGCATGTGTTGCACCTAGCAATTTATAGAGATACAGCACGTAACTCAAGACATAAGTTAATAATGCAGATTTAATTGAAAAAAATAAATTGATTCATTTTCACCGTTCGTCCTTGACAACAAACACCATAACTCTGAAGCTAAAATAAGATGAGTGAAGGGTTTGTCTCTCTGCATGAAGAAATCTAGAAAGGAGCTCATCCACGACCATGTCATCTTCATTCACAACTCTAATTTGAATCATCACACAGTTTGATTTCAATCAAGAAACCTAACAAAGTGGATAGTGGATTCTCCAACCTTAGATTTGATTGTGGGCTGGATTTTCCAAAATAAGCATGCAATTTCAACACAAAATATGTGAAAGGGGTTGAGTTGATATCCCTCTAAAGTTGGGTGGGTTTGTGGAAGATTTTGAAAAGGATGTGTTTGGGGAAAGGTCAGGGGTTTATTATTCGTGCTTACAATTTGTTCGATAGAATGCATATATCAACTTGGTCATAAATCTATAGTGGCCAACAAGACGACCCCATGACGAATTCAATTGAAAGATCACTAATTGGTCTAGACTCTCTAGTTTATGGTTGTTTTCAATGTTTTTTGAGTAAACATATTACTTAACAATGTTGCAACTCTAGAGAAGTTGATTACAAGTAGCTCTATACCACTGCGTTAGTTGATTCATTTCGAAAGAGAATAACGAGTGAAACCTCTATTGATTTGATCTAAAAAAAAACAAGCTATAGTTTTTTTTATCCCTTTTGATTTTATTTTAAAAATAAAATAAAATAATATAAAAACGCGTTATAGTTTTTTTTTTTAATATCCCTTAACCATCCCACTCTAGATGCTACCAACAGGGTTCCAATCTTAGACTTGTGGTACCATTAATCACAAGCATACCAACTGAGCTAGTACCACATTGGCAAAAATAAACTATAGTTGAAATCGAATCAAACTGCTACTTAGGTACTTTAAGAAAAAACTAAATTAAGTACAATTGAAACACTTAAGAACATCTCCAAGAGATCCCCTAAGTTAGCCAAAAAGCTAATTTAGGGGCTCATGTGGGAAAAACCATTCTCCAATGGAACCCCTATCTATGCCCCTATTTTAATTTGGCATCTCCCTTCCCCTATATTTGGGGTATCCATACCATCCCCCAAATCATATAAAAAAATATTAAAAAACTTTCAACTCTTTTAATTTGTCAAATTAAAATTAGTTTAAATTAATAATAGTATAATTAAAAAATATCTAAATAATAGTATATATTTAAGTTGAAATTAATAATAGTATATATTTAATAATAGTATAATTGAAATTAATAATAGTATAATTATATTTAGTTGAAATTAATAATAGTATAATAGTATAATTGAAATTAAATTGATATAAAAAAAATAGAAGATATATTTAAATAATGATGAAAAGTTAAAGTAGGGAATGTGGTTGGAGTGATGAAGAAATATGGGACCCTAAATTTAACTTTTGGCTAAAATGGGGAATCAAATTTAACTTTTTCCCTTGGAGATGCTATAAATGAGAAGTATTTGAAATCCCTAAATTTTAAGTTCAAACATGCAACTTGTACATGAGAGCATAAATGACAAGCAATAAGCAATAAAAACTATTTAGCTAAGCATGCAATAATTTGAATTGATATAACAAGGTTCACCCAAATAAGAGTTGGATTTGCACTGATTGGTTACTTCCTCGATGACAGTAAGAACATGAGCCACTATTTTTTCTTATTGATGAAACAACAATTCATGACCTTGCAAACTGAAATTCACTATAGAATTTAAAACCCACAATAGGGTAAAGTTGAGTTAAGACAAGCTTGTAACTCAACTTTCTCTCTTCTAGTGATACTATTTGCCAGATAGAGATACAATACATTATTTACAGTCACTCTCTCACTCAATGCAAGAATGAAGACTTCAATCTAAATATAATATGAAGTGGTCGAAGATTTATCAAATCTTCAATGGAGGCATATACCAATACAAATTTTACTTCAATCATTACTTTATTCTCTCTTTTGGTAACCCTTGAAATCACAGAAAGACATTGTTTTCTTCTTTGCGCTTATTTTTTAACACCTTGTGATTTCCCTTGAACTATTTTGTAAGGACAAAAAGACTTCAAGCCCTTCTTTGGCTTCTGGAAAGGTTTAGTCGAACTGACTTTGCAACCCCAATGGTCACATTTAAAACAACTAGTTGACTATTTTAAAATTAAACTTTTGAATTATTTTAGCACAGTCCAATCACATGGTCATGCTCTTCATTTGATCTTGATTATCTTCAACCTTGACCTATTGACTTGTTTGACTTTGCTTTGACTCTTTTTCCTTTACTCATTTTCTCCTTGACTCTAGAGAAAATTTTGGCGAACTATTTAAGGAGATTTATTAAAAATAGAAATAAATATAATATTCAACAAACTTTTAGAGTACAAAAAAAAAAAAATTTTGATAGCATCCAAAATTTTAACTATAAAAAAATGTTATTTTCAAAGGGTGTGAAGTTTCTTTACATTGTATATTTGTTTGTCTAATGAATGTTTCTTTTACATTACGACTATACTTTATAGTTGTATTTAAATCTTAATGCTAGTTTAACTTGCATTGTCTTTCCTAAACAAAAATTCATCTTCAAGAGGAAATGCATTTTAAATCAAATTCTCAAGTCATTAAAATTGTCACACACACACCACTACACAACATAACATGTTTTAAAATATGTAAAGGTTAAAGACTATATTTTATGCTTATAACCTTAATTTTATTAGACTTGACGATGATATTGTAACAAGTTCTCGTCACGATTTTCAGGAGAATTGGATAGAATAAAGGTTGGACATTTTATTTGTCTATTTTTTTCAAAAAATCGGGGCGTGACACATAATAAGCTCTTTACAATCACTCCCTCACTAAATAGAAGATGAAAATTTCAAACTCACGATAAGATGAAGTGGTTGTAGGCTAAATAACTCTCCAATTGAGGCATATACCAATACAAAATTCCCTTCAGCCTTTCTAGCTTTTCTTTTTTATTCTCTTTGGATAGCCAAAGGAACCATGAAGAGAGGTATAATTTCTTTCTACAACACCAAAAGATATATCTTGAAAGATAAGGTTGTTGAATGTGGTGAATAGATAAGGGGTGTGAGGTTTTTCTACACTTCAACCACACATGAGAGATAAATCTTGAGGCCTATTTATAGGTGACAGTGACTTCTGTTCAACGAGCAGATTTTAAGGAGTATAGTTGATCATATCACTGTTCAAATCTCTTATTTCAAAATAAAAAAATTTGTTAGTCACATGGGCAAAGTAGTTGTCACATGAAGTTATACTTGTCACATTGACTTGTCCATTTAGCACATGTGCTTGTCCCCGTGTCTTCTTTTCCAAATTTAAAATTTTAATTTGAAGCATTGAACCATTTGTAGGGAATTCTTGTTTGACTGAAAGTCTTTTTTGTTTGGTTGATTTGACTTACTTGACTTTTTCTTGTTGGCTATGATTTAGTCTTCACAGCTTTGACCTCTTCTTTGTAATTTGACTTTGATTCCTGTTCATAAGATTGGTCTTCATGAGTTGGATAATCCTTAAATGATCTTCACAAAGCATAAGACCTAAAATCCCAACACTGGATATACAATTTAATATACAATTATAATTACTTTGTATATTTTTACAATAGTTGACATAATTCGCAAAAATATTTTCATTTTAAATTTTATCTCACAATAAATGACGCAAGGCTTTGAACCAAAATTTATCCCACAAAAGTTTGATCGTTTTGAAAAAAAAATTCTACTAGTAATTTATCGTTGTGGCAATAAAAAAATTGAAAATGCACCTAAACGATCATCTCGTACCTTTTGTTCTTCTATAACCACCACATCTTTTGAGGAGCCGTTCAAATTCAAAGCACACTAGTCCGGCGGTGGGAATTGCCAATATAGAACTATTGGCGGTTTCTCTATGATACTTTGGGAGCAAATCCCAACGTGTTCAACATTCAAAGATTCTGGTCACAACTCTTGACCTTAGGAACAAAAACTTGACTAACTAGTTGTAACTGATCAAACACTTTGACAATAACATATTTATAGTTCTAGATTTTATCGACACGCCTCTTATTGTTTCTCTACAACCATATTTCTGAAAGAACAAACACTGGAATTAATTGATATGAACACCCAACTGGAGTATCTTGACGGCATGTTCTGAACCAGACTATCAAAAGCAAATAGATTTCAATCGGTCTCTGCAAATGAACATCAAACAACAATTCAAAATGAGTCCAACCCCCTCTAGCCAAATCGCCTTTTATAAAAAAGGCTTTTCATTGCGGAGAGCAACAACAACATCTTGATGCCAATTGGATCCAACATTCTTGAAGCTCTCGATCTACTGGTAAAGCATGCTTTAAGATCTTCCACACGAAAACTGAAATTTTCATAGGGAGTAAAGGATTCTGGAGCTTCATGAACAATTTATCCACTGCCCCTTTCTTCATAAGTTGAATGTGATGAGAAAAGCCCATTTGAGCTAGGCTTCCAAATATGAATCATCGTTGCTCGGATCATCTCTTAACATGGCTTCAAAAGCTATCCTAACCTTTTTTTTTTTTTTGCAAATCTAAAAATTTGCATTCACCACCTCTTTAATATTCAGCCAATCCGTGTTTGTTCCAATGATGTTTGGGCGTCTAAATTGGTCACGTTCTAGCTAATTTTCTTCATAAAAACTAATGTCACTAGTCCTATTTTCCACCGTATGTGAAAATTCTCCTCGTAGTCCTAATAGTTTTGATGAATGGCGAAGATACTTTCTTCTCATCATATGTGAAAATTGGAGCATCCCCATTAAAATACTTCTTTCTCACATGAAAATTGGAGCATCCCCATTAACAAATTCCATATCGATTTCAAATGAAAAACCTTCACCACAAATGATAAATACCTGAAACCTAACCCTTTCTCACACAATGGCAAGCAAACATGGGACCAAGCCACCCATTTTCTTTTAACTCGGCCTCATGATTGCCCCAAAAGAAATTTGTGATGATATTAAGTATTCATTCAAACATAGCCACCGACACACAGGTTGCCACCATCGTATGCAACAAGTTAGAACAAAACACATGCCTTATCAAAATAATTAGCCCACCCAGCAAGAGCAGTCTAGCCTTCCATCCTTCTATTCTTCGTTGAATTTTGTTCACCAAGTGATCAAAATAACAATTCTACAACACCCTTTTGAAATCGGGAGTTAGAGATAAATGAAAGGCGACTCTTTGTGTTGAAACCCAATCCACTCAATGATCAAATTAATTCTCTCCCTAGGAGACTTTTTGCCATAAACAAAAGAACTTTTAACTGCATTAAGTTTCTGATCAGATGCCTTGTCTTTTCAAAAATTCCAAGCACCCTTAACTGAGGATTTCGTGCCATTCAGAAAAATTATGGTATCACCAACATACAATAAATGAGTAAGAGGGATGCATCACTTGGGTGTATAGAAATATCCAATTTGAGTCCTCTAAAACTTTTTGCAACAATGACAAAACGTAACGGTGATAACATGTCCCCTTGTCTGATTCTTCCAGACGATTTAAAATTCTCGTTATACACCCCTTGCTTAAGAACCGAGAAGTTGTAGTGTGAAATACAATTAGATATCAAAAGACATACCTTAGAAGCAAAGCCAAATCTTCTCAAAAGTGAAATAAAGAAACCCCACTCTAATATGTCACGCACCTTCTCCATATCCAGTTTAAAAATCATATTACCTCCATAAACTTTCTTTTATATCAATCACACGTTCTCCTATGCAAGCCCAATATTCTCATAAATCATTCTGCCTCTAAAAAAGGCACCTTGTTTGTGGAAAATATTTCTTGGAAGCATGTTAGCCAATTTCGCACAATTTGCTTTTTTTTTTTAAAGTTTCTAAACCATGTTACACAAACTGATGGGACGAAAATCAATAAAAAAAAAACCTAGTTCCTCCACCTTTGGTATGAGAAAAATCAAATTGGTTGTGAAGGTACAAGGGAGAGAGACACCCTGGAAGAATCGTGCGTCTGCTTCCATATATCCAATTTCACAATATCCCAATATGCTTGATAAAAACCTGAAGTGAAACCATCTAGGCTAGGTGCATCCTGCGGAATACTGAAAACATCTAATATGACAACTTCAAAAACAAACCATAAGATTCTTACTCTACTAATTTGGAAATACAATCCAGAAGCTGCGGGTTCTCACTATAATCTTGGGATGTGAGGAGATGTGGAAAAAAAACTATTAGCTTATTTTAGAATATCACTACAGTCTGTTATTGTTCTCCTGTTCATGCCTGTAATTTTATTAATAATTTTTTTCTTCTGCTTATACTTAATAGAGGAGAAAAAATGTGCTACATGCTCCTCCTTCTCTAATATCCTTTTCTCCTAATTTTTTATTCCAATATGTTTCTTCTAGCTGATGAGCCAACTTAAACTCTGCCTGACACCTATTTAGATTACAACACACATCTGTGTCACATCCGGACTGTAAGAAAAATCCACAAAATTGAATTTCTGATTTTAGCCTCCTAATATTAATGAACACGTTACCAAATACCTCCTTATTCCATCCCTTCAGCGCCTTACGTACATGTTAATTTTGTAATCCAACCTGCCAAGGGCGCTTACACCACCAAAAATAGCATTCTAGGAATTTTCACAAATGAATAAAAGCCCTTATGGAAAGTTGATAAGTATATAAATGAGACATTTTATGCCATTAAATATATAATTGCTAAGTCTAATTATCTAAGAAAATATCTCATTACGTGTACTTTGTAGAAGTTCAAACACTAATCTCAAATCATACACATTGTGGCACAATAAGGCTAAGTTCAACAACTAGAAAAATCATTGGAAGTTCACAAATGCATTGTCAAAGATCAAAGATTTTCAAGCCCAAGACCCATGAAGTCAAGCCTGCAAAACATCATCATATATGGATTTTGAGGAAATCAACATGGAGATTTGGGCATCCACATGGCGAATTTTATCATAGCAAAAAAATATCTACAAACTCCAAAAGTGTTAAGCCAAACTCCATTATCCATTCTCACATTTTTACCCATTCCCTTATTTGCATAATTCACATCCAAGTCACTTTTCGTTATTTCACTTTATTACTTTTACCCTTTTCTATATTTTAGTCCACCTTCCACATGCACATTTTGCTATTCATTCATAAACAACTCCCCAGAATTTCATTAAGCCCATGTGCATGCTCAAAATACAAACCACCCCTACACATATTCACATTATCCATATAATAGTCTAACCCTTCTTCACCAATAAATACCCCATGCTTCAAGTTCATGAAATACTATTAGATAAGATATTGCCAGTGACTATTTGGCACCACAACTTATTTTCACCAACACCACCCATTTTTTTACCTGCTCTCCCACACCATCTATTTAAACCACTATTCATCTTTTTATCCTCTCACCCTTTCTTCTAAAAAAACAAAAACAACAACAACATGGAAGGGGGTAGCAAGGAAGGGGGCAATCGATTACGAGGATAATAAGAGACGACCGACAACGATGAGAGATAAATGAGATGGAGCCACAACAACCACTGCAATCCATTCTCTATCTTCTTCTTATTCTCCTTCCCCTATCCCAAATCTCTCACTATTTCTTCTTCTCCCACTATCTCTCAATTCCCCTATCTTATTCTCGCACAGGTCGTCGCCCCTCTCCTTCTCCCATACTCTCTATTCTTCTCACATAGGTTGTCGCCCCTCTCCCTTTCCTTCCCCTTGCACTATTTTTTTACTCTCGCGGTGGATGGTGCAAGGATGGGTTCCCCACTCGCACGGGCCGATGCGAGGGCAAAAAAATTGACCCTCGCAAAGGTACCTGTGAATGAAAAACTCTCAGTTGCGTCCACCGCGAAGGGAGAAAACAAAGTGCGAGGGGAAGGAGAAGAAAAGGGAGGGGCGACGACATAATCGAGGTATAGATCCTGTAAAGGCTCCAGATCTTCTACTTTTTCGACTTCATCTTCAATTTCGATTTGAGAGAATGGAGAGGATGTATGAGGGGAGCTTTGGGTGTGTCCCGGATGGCAAGGGAAAAAAATAAAAGAAATGAGAGAAGAAGATGCGTAGAAGAAGAAAAAGATTAGAAAAGAAGAAGATGTTGAAAGAAGAAGGGCGGTGGTGAGAAAAAAGGAAGTTGGGAAGGGAGAGGGAGCTTTCCATCGTTTTGAATTTGGGAGGAGAGAAAGATTTAGATTTTTCTTTTAATAGGTGGTGTGGAAGAGAACAATGATGTGGGATAGAAAATGCATGATTTGGGAAAGAAAAAATTAGATAGGTGGTGTGGGTGAGGGTAAATTGTGCCTAAAATATTTTGGAGAATAGCTGTAGAGCATTTAGTGTTTGGTTTTTTTAAGGCCTAGGGTCTACCATGAATGGGTAAACCCACCTTAGGGTGTGGTGAACGCCATGGGATGATGACCCCATTATGACTATTTTAAGTTGTTTTTTAAAAAAAAAAAATCTCTTATGCATTTAATTTGAGAACTATGTTGTAGTTAGATTGCTTTAGTACTTGGGTATTTAATGTTTATGTTAAACTTTTTGATGAGTTGTATTTCAATTAGTTGGATTCATATCATATTTTATGTTTCTATATTTTAAGTCCTAAAGTAGATATGTTTCTCTTCATATGTTCTCAACAAGCCTACATTCTCTTGATTATTCTAAGGTTTGAAATAAGTGATTTGAAAGTTAAATAATCCACTGAAGGAGTGGACGAGAGTCCTTCTTAGGTGTGTTTTGCATGAAATATAGTGAATAACTTAAGAGTAGTCTTTTGGGTGCCATCAATCCATGATGGTGAGCCCAAAGCCATAAACTCTCTACATTATCTTAGTTGTCTTTATTTTTATCTTTGTTTTATCTTTTCATCAACCACTTCTTTGTTTTACTAAGTTTAGTATTATAAGTTGATTTATAAAATTAGTTTTCAAATATTAGCCGATCTTGTAGGATTCGACCCAAGCTTGCCGGTTTCTAACTCAATAGACAACCATACACTTGCGGTAAGATTTGAGATCAATCAAGCTTTTGGCCCCATTGCCGGGGAAGCCAATGGAAAACAAGTTTTTTTTTTCAAAATAGACTTTTAATGCATATCACTAGTGTAATTTAGGATCAAGTTCATCATTTAGGTGTATTCTTAATCATTTAGGAACTAATTTTAAGTCTGGAAATTCATAAACATAAGCATTCATGCATTTTTTTTGGCTAGCTATTTGTAGTTTTATTTTTAGATTTTTTTGGTGAATATGCATGGTATGAGCTTTATAGAACATATTTCCAATTAGTAATTGCAATAGTGATTGGGGAGATATGAATTTTTGAACTTGTGTCACTTGTCCTGGAACTTGAACTACTGCAGATGACTGATGTTTGAAGGCATTTTTCTACTGACTGAGAATTATGTTATGAGTGTTTCCAAAGGCTAACATTTACCTCATTGAATCTAGTTTCTAAATCATCTTTTGATTTCTCATTTGGATCGCTGGTTAATTAAAAATTTAAATTCTTGTGAAAACATCTTGGAATCTGCATTGTTTTCCTGAGTTCACCTCAAGTTTTCTCAAAGTCAATCTATCTGTTCTAGAAAATCTCTGCATTGCATTATTTTATCTAAAACTAGGGTGGACTTGAGTCTTGGTTAACTCATTTGTTTCAAAGGCTACTAATCACTCTCCAAGGTGTAATTTTCAGTTATAGTCAAGGTAACATTTAAAGAGGAGCTTTGGTGGACCTAATGGAAAAATGAAGGCACTTGAACTATAGTTTGGACATTTTTTTTTCTTTGAGTGATTGTGAGGACTTATAAATTTGTACTATTACGTTGTAATAATAAAACATAGTCCAAGATACAACCAAAAGTCAGGGGGTAAAAGCTTTCAAGATGGAAGTAATCAAACCCTTTGGCTTGCCACGCTAGGTACTTCCTAGGACGACTAAAGTGTATGAGGCACTTCCCCTGGGTCAACTCAACTGATTCATCCCCTACTTTTGAGTGAGAAGTAGCTTTCTCAACCCACTTCGAATCCCTTATAATAAGTTTTTATGGACTGCTTTTGGGAGTTTATATTTTTGTAACATATCGAACTGTGCTTAAATATGTAAAGTAGACCTGGCTATTTGCAACTGAGTGAGATTTGATCACCACCTCATCACTCCAATTCGTTCAAACTTGGCCAAATTTACTAAGATGAAGTCCGATAACAAGAATCAATTAGAATGGTGTTCATAGGATCTCAGAAAAGGAATGAAACGTGTTGAACTCTTTCGAAGCAAGGTTGCTCTATTGTTATCTGTGCCAGTAAAGACCATTGTAGGGATGGCAGTGGGGGGGATTTTCATGGATATCTTCCCCGCCCGCACCGAATGGGGTGGTTTTGGATGTACCTAAATGGATTTTGGAGCTGATAGGGATATCCAAACCATATCCGTCAAACATTCGGGGCGGATACGGATTTGGCCATATCCGCCCTGCGGATATTCATTTATATATAATATTTACTGAACTACCCTCAACCCTTTAAAAGAAAAAAAAACCCTACCCCTCTATCTTTCTCCTTTGCACTCTGCCTCTCAGTTTCTCTTATTCCTTTGTGAAAAATCAGACCACCACCACCGCTTCAACCCTCCTCCCTCTTCCACGCATATCAAACCACATGGCCACCTCCTCCACACAGATCAAACCACACGGCCACCTCCTCTCCCTCCTCCACGGAGATCATACCACACCGCCACCTCCTTCACCTTTCTCTCCCTCCTCCACCGTAGATCAGATCACACCACCACCTCATTCACCCTCTAGCCTCCTCTACGCAAGATCAGAGCACACACAAGCCTAAAACAAAGCACAAAGTGAGAAGTTGAAAGTCGGGCTGCTGGGCAAAAGCAACCAAACCAAACTTCCCACCTTCTTCTTCACAAAAAAAAGTCAAACCCCTTGCTCATCTCATATGCTATGCTCATGTTGTTGGGATTGATTCTTTATCCAAAAGAAATAGTGAGAAAAACATGTTAGTGGTTCTATTCACATTGCTGCTCTGTAAATGTAAATGTAAATAGTAGTAAGTGTTGATGGTTCTATTCCCATTTTCATTTCTTTTTTCAGCAACAAACCAATAGAAATGGCAACAGTAGTTCCTTTTTTTTAACGAATATTCGGGTTGGGGCAGATATCCACCAATCCGGTCGGAGCGGGGATGGTTTTTGCAAAATTGTACAAACGGATATTCAGGGATCCGCTATCCCCAGTGGGGCGGGGATGGATTTGCCCAAATCCGCCTTGTTGCTGTCCCTAGACCATTGTGATTGTACTGCCATTTCTAATCTTTTCGAATATGGATTGGTGCTTCGACAAAGTTTCTCGCAAGTTTAATCTTGTTGTGATTAGGAACACAGGGGGTGCTTGAAAGTGTTTAAGTGGTAGCTAAATATCGTAAGAATGCTTGGATCTTAAAAATGCCAATCAAAGGCTTAGACTTGTTCTAGTATACAAAACAAAGTAAAATCTAGCCAAAACATATCTATGCCTAGTGTGGCGGTCCAAGGACTTTTTACATAATAAGCTACCCTGATGATACACAAAACCGTCCAGTGATCTGCACCATACACGTGTCATGATGATATCGTCAACAGAGCAAAGCGGGCCTAGATGAGCACCCAATCCGGCAAAGCCCCCATTGAGGCAGGGTCCAGGAGGATGGACCCAATTTGTGGTGCCCTATTAAGCCCATACGTCATACGGTCAAGCCCAATAACTATAAGATCTAATAAGGCAAGTATTTAAGAGTTTGACCTAAGACATGTAGGCCAACAATACATTGACTCCGACTAGGAAGCGAATACCAGAGTATAAATCGTGCATGAAAACTCTCCTGCATGGACAACACACCACAAGGGAAGAATTCCCTAAAGATATAGAAGAATAAGTCATGTATTGAAACTCTCGACATGGACAACTCCAAACAAGCAAAGGATTTCTCAGCAAATCTCTTTCCCTAAACTACGCCACCAAAGGCATAGCCGAACAAGGAGTCTCACATGATAAATAGAGCACAGGTTTGAGGAACAAAAGTACGCTACATAACCCAATTTACAACATTACATCTTTCTCAAGCCTTGTCTGATTTAAGCATCAAAGTGTCATCGGCCGCTACAACGATGATATTTTGCTCACATGTTCCCTATGCAGGTCAAGGTCAAGGAGAACATGATTTGACACAATCAGTTTGCGCCGTCCGTGGGGACCGACAAAGTTCCTAAGAAAAATAACGATAACACCCCTTCATTACAGTCCAGAAAGATGGTAACCACGAGATCTCACAATAATGGAGAAATCACCGAGCCTTCGAACGCTCGAACCGGCACAGCACCGATGGTACCCTCCTCACGGGGAGAACAACCCCGGGCCCCCATGCCGGTGGCAATCATGATGGACTCTAGGGTGGACCGACTGACAACCCAAGTGCAGCAAATCGCATAAGCGATGAAGATACTCACTCAGCGGAACCCTCCATCCACCGAAGGAGACAGGGAGCCGCAAAAAGCGTCGTCCTCAGAAGACACCAGAGAGCACATTTAGGAGAGCCACTATGCCCTCGTTAGGTCTTAGTGGATCAAAGGTAGATGAGCGACCTACCTCACCTAGAGTCTAAGGCCAACAAACCTGCCTCGCAGAATCTCCTCCAGGTTCGGGCCACCAATTCGAACGTGTTGTACAACTTCACTGTCCCCCCATTCATGGATCACATCATGAACAAGCCACTATCGAAGAAGTTCAGCCTACCAAAGCTAGAGTTTTATGATGAGACATCAGACCCGTCTAATCACTTATGCCATCACCAACATGTGATGGAGTTCAAATAAGGATCTGAAGCAGTAATGTGCCAGACATTCCCCACCAACCTGAAGAAAGCAGCGCTGACCTGGTTCACAATCTTCCTCCGAAGTCTATTGACTATTTTCGGATGCTGGCCAAAGTGTTCCTCACCCGTTTTGTTGGCAACCAATGGATCATGAAGGGCCCGCATTACTTGGTCAACCTCAGACAGAAACAAACGAAACACCGAGGGAGTACTTCACTCGTTTCAATGATGAGTTAAATCTCATCGATGGCTGCAGCGATGACACTTTTGCCACAACCTTCACCTCGGGTCTGAGGAGAGGCCAATTCTATAACTTCCTCACCTTGGAGCCTCCTACTGACATGGCGGATTTGCTGAATAGCACCCAGAAATACATCACTTTCGAGGAGATGTTGGCCGCCAAAAAGGAAGGATAAGCTGAAAAAAAACCTTTTTGTCCCAGAGACAAGAAAGAGGGAAATAAACATGAGGACAATGATAAAAATAAGAGGAAGCGGAATGACAACAAGCTAGACTTTGGCCGCACAAGGCAAGATAAAGCCTCCAACTTCGTCGGATCCAAATCCTTCACTCCCCTCAACTCCAGTCTGTCTGACGTCCTCAACACCATTAAGAATTGGGGAGAAGTGAAGTGGCCTGCCAAACAACGGAGAGATCCCTCCTGACGCGATAATGGAAAATGTTATTCCTTTCACAAGGACAGCGACCACGACACTGAGGACTACAAAAGTCTCAGAAATGAGATTGAGTATTGAATCAAAAAGGGCAAGCTCAAAGAATTCCTGAGCCTGAAAAAAAGACAAGACTGGGCAAAGGAAAGAGAAGAGGTTGTCAAAGAAATAAAGAAAAAAGCCCCTGGCGTTATATATGTCCTTTATGGGGTAAGCTCGGAAGGTGAGCAATCCAACATGTCCCAAAAAAGGATGCTCTGCGAGATGCAGGCTCAGCCTAACTACGAGGACCGAGAAGTGCAATATGCACGTATTCAGAGCCTGATCCCATCGCTGACATTGATGGATAAAGATTTCCAAGGCGTTCATTCCCTCACAATGATGCCCTGGTCATCTCGGTCATCATAGCAAAGTGGGAAGTGAAAAGGTCCTTGGTGGCCACAGGGAACTCTCTGAACGTCATGTTCCTCAACACATTTTGCAACATGCAACTCAAATAGGAGAACTTGACACCCGCCAGTCACCCAATGATCGGGTTTAGCGGAGAAAAGTGATTCCCTATAGTGAAAATCAAATTAACGGTAGTGACGGGAGACCCACATCTACAAAAATTCATATTCCAGGTGTTCATGTGTTGCGGGTTTAACCGACCTAAATAAACAGGCTAATTTGACCCACTTGTAATAACCGTAAGTGCACGATGTCTAACTGGTAGACAACAGCAAGTACGGGTAGATCCCACGAGGAAGGTGGATTAAATTGAATTTAATAATTTACCTAAACTAATTTGGAGAAAATGGGGGTTACAATGTTTAAAAAACAGAGTTAAACAAAAGTAATAAAAATAACAATAAATAAAATAAAAGAGTTGGAGGGAAACCACAATTTGCAAAATATTTTTCAAGCTCCTAAAATTATATTCAAATTTCCTTATTATTCCAATTTCAAATAAATGACTCTAGCAATGTATAAACTTCTAGCATTAATTGTCTTTTTATGGCACAATTAATCACAAGTTTAATTATTCAATTAAAACATGCTTGATTTATAACATAATATTTTTCTAACAACCTAAGATGCATGACATATTAGGTGAAAGTAAAATATTATAAATCGCGAATCAATTAATATTAATCATGGAATAATAAAGTCAAATGAAATTAATTCTAGAATTTGAGACTTAATTCACTGTGGTGTTACAGGGCATTCAGCAGGATGCAAACAGGAACAGGTCCAGTGTGGCTCAGCAGATCCCAGTGGGTGCAAATAGTTCTGATCTTTCTCAGCCGAGGTGCTCTCAGCAAGGTCCACTAGGTGCCAGTAGCGTCAACTTGATTTAAGTCTCTGTGGTGGTGCGTGGTGCAGCCGTTGACGGTGGTTGAAGATGAAGTGAAACAGGGTTGTCACGCCCCTGTTTCGGTGGAGTGAAGGAGAGAAAACACAGATGGATGGGCTTGGGTGGTGATTTTGCTTGGTTGGGATGGTGATGAGAATCAGAAATTCTGAAGAAGAGGTTTTGGTATTCTGTATTTTTTTCTTTCCCTTTCTTATTAATTTCTATTGTATTTATAGAGAATTAAGAAAATGAACTTGGACAAGTTAAGGGGAGGGTTCAATGAGTGATTTAAGGCTTAAATCAAACTAGAATCTTGGATAATTAAGAGAATATGCTTTGGGTTTGGGTTTACGGATTTGGTTTTGGGTTTGGGTTTGGTTTTGAGTTTAGGTTATGGGCTTAGGCTATTCTCACCTCCACTTCCTCTAAAGTCATCGTCTGTGATTTATTCATTGCATTTTTCTTTGATTTCTTCGTTATTGCTCCGATTCTACAAAAATTTAATAATTAATTTAAAATAAAATAAAACAAGGATTAACAAAAATATAATAAGAGGTAAAAAATGTTATAATTATGTGATTATCAAATACCCCCAAACCTATATTTTGCTAGTCCTCGAGCAAAACAAAGAAGAAAATCCTAAATCACTTTCGCAGGCATCGTCGATTGCACTTACCTTTGAAAACGTGCAACAAGGCTTTGAACCCCTAGATTACCTCTAGGGGACGAGTTATAGTCTCGTGAGGGTTTCCAGAAAATGTTACCCACAAACATTACTGACTCAACAAAACTTGGTCAAACAATGTTTATTTTAAAACTTCAAGATATGCAAGAAACTAACAGTGTCATTTTCGTGTATCAACAAATCTCCAAATAAATTAATATTCTCCAAAAGTTAGAAAAAATTCATAATCATCCTCAACTCAATGTGTGTGTGTGAAAAACACTATCAACATAATTTTTCATTTCAAAGTAAAATAATGACTAAATCTCCTGTAGAAAGTTTGTTTTGACTTCAAACCTCTCATGTCACTCACAATAAAACACTCAGAGATTTGGTATTTCACTCAGTTTATATGTGAGGAAAGAGTAAATAATGGAAAACAATCATCTCACATATAGTATTATGAAGAACAGACTTTTCAAGAATGGAATGAACATGATCTCATGGACAGGAATATCAATTACTTTTGGGAATGTTGAATCAAACACCATAGGTCTTTGTTATTAAATCTCCACATCTACGGAACCAACCTTTACCTAAGATCAACTAGGACTTTGTTGGATAGTAACGGGGCTTGGGTAATGGTTAATAAGGAATGTTAAAGGATTCTAACAAAAATTTCTAGGAATGTATACACCCATTTAACGAACAATTAGGGCGTCAAGAATAAACCAATGTTGCGCACCATCAATTTTTTCTCATTCTCACATCTTTATCCTCATTGAAGAATCATTTTTTTTTTAAAATTAATTTTTTTTTCACATAGAGGATTTATGAAATATCTCATATTTTGCTCTTTAATGCCCTTTTTACACCAAGTATATCCATCCATACACATTCCTAGAAAAGTTGGGTAAAGGTTAATGGGTTAACAAATAAAAGTTATTCTAAGGCTCAAAAGGCTACAAAAAGGTTAATGTTATAGGTAAGTTAAAAGGCTAGTTAATGGTATAAAGAAAGAAAAGGAAAAAAAAATGCCTAGATCATTTCCTAAATTCGGGTCAGTATTATGACATCTCAATTGAATAAGCCAAGAAGTTCTAGTGTAATAATTCAATTTTGATGTCATTCCCAAAGCAATTGATCAGAAAAATGAGATCATCAACGAGATAATACTGACTCAAGAAAAATCAGAGTTTATGTATAACCCTTAGAAAAATAGAAAGGTTCAAAACTTTTAGGGTTAAGTCAACACTATTATTCTAAGGTTTTCTAGTATATACTTCACTCATCAACTTCAAGTTATGCTAACATGGCTCATGGTGCAAAGATAATCGAGTTGAAAAATCTTATGAACTAGATCTAACTTAAGGATCATATTAAACTTTCAGTCTTTATCAATATACCAATATGTCAAGTTGGTTTGAATTTTCTTGAGCATAAAACATTTAAAATCCATTTTCATAATCGCAAAAGACCAAGTTTTTTTTTACAGAAAAGCACAATTTTTTTTTTTTTGGAATAAGAAAAGAAAACACTACAAAAAATTCACCGACTCATGAACCCTACCCCAAACCTAATCCAAACATTGTCCTCAATGTTTAACAAAATAATACTGACAAATGAATGAAATAAGTACATGAGAGGAGGTTAGAACAATATTACCGCGGTGAAGATTTTACCAATTTCCACAAGTAATCCACCGATGAGAGCTCAGAGACAAAAGAATTTTGGATTAGTTAATAGAAATAGATAAAATACACACTCAACATGCACTCTTACAACAAAAGGTGGGTTGCCTCCCAGTAGCGCTTGGTTTAACGTCATCAGCTCGACAAAACCCAAAAGATCCTCAATTCTGATACACAGGGTCCTCTAATAGAATCACATCAACCTCGACTTCTAATCGAGGTAACTCTAAGAATGGCTTAAGTCGTTGACCATTTACCTTAAATACATGGCCATCTTTAGGGTTAACAAAATCACAGCTCCATGTGGGAACACTGCTTTCACAATATAAGGTCCAGACCACCGAGATCTCAACTTTCCAGGAAAAAGTCGTAACCGAGAGTTGAACAACAAAACTTTTTGAGACAGTTCAAATGACTTACGAAGAATGGATTTATCATGAAATATCTTCGTTCGTTCTTTGTAGATTTTGGCATTGTGGTACGCATCATTTCGGATCTCTTTCAACTCATTAAGTTGAAGCTTACGATGCGATCTAGCCTTGACCATATCAAAATTGAACGTCTTGATGGCCCAATATGCACGATGTTCCAATTCCACAGGCAAATGACATGTTTTTCCAAAAACAAGCCTATATGGAGACATTCCAATCAGGGTCTTAAATGTTGTTCTATAAGCCCAGAGAGCATCACTCAGACGTTGAGACCAGTATTTACGATATGATCTGACTGTCTTTTCTAGAATGTTTTTAATCTCCCGATTGGAAATCTCAACTTTCCCACTTGTTTGTGGATGATAGGGGGTGCCAACTTTATGAGTGATGGAGTATTTTTTTACTAATAACTCGAACGGTCTATTGCAAAAATGAGAACCACCGTCACTTATAATGGCTCGCGGAATACCAAAACGAGAAAAGATATTATCTTTCAAGAATCTTACCACAACCCTGTGGTCATCCGTTTGACATGGTATCGCTTCTACCCATTTGGACACATAATCCACAGCAACAAGGATGAAAAGATTGCCCAACGAAGGCGGGAATGGTCCCATCAAATCAATACCCCAAACATAAAAAATTTCAACCACAAGAATATTAGTAAGGGGCATCATGTTGCGACGAGAAATGGAACCCATTCGTTAGCATCGATCACAAGTGGTGCAAAAGGCATGAGTATTTCGAAAAAGGGTAAGCCAATAAAAATCACTCTGCAAAACTTTTGCAGCTGTCTTTCTAGAGCTAAAATGACCACCACAAGCTTGCTCATGACAAAATGAGATGATGTTGTGAAATTCACTCTCAGGAACACATCTCCTGATAACCTGATCAGGACAATACTTGAACAAGTATGGATCATCCCAGAAGAAATGTCTAACCTCAACAAGAAATTTGGCTCTATCTTGTTTAGACCACTTAAAAGGAAGTTGACTTGTAACAAGATAGTTCACGATATCTGCATACCAAGGTAATTGGGAGAGAGCAAATAATTGCTCATCAGAAAATGACTCATTCAATAGTAAATATTCGCTAGATGACTCTACCAGATGTCTAAATAAATGGTCAGCTACAACATTTTCCGAACCTTTCTTGTCCCGAATTTCAATATCAAACTCTTGTAGCAATAGGACCCATCGAATTAAGTGAGGTTTAACATCTTTTTTAGAGAAAAGATACTTTAACGCCGCATGATCAGTAAAAATAATTACTTTGGATCCTATAAGGTAAGACCGAAATTTGTCTAGAGCAAAGACTACAACTAATAACTTTTTTTTCAGAGGTGGAGTAATTAAGCTGTGCGTCTTGTAGAGTTCTACTAGCGTAATAAATGACATGTGGCTTTTTGTCCAATCGTGTCCTAGGAAAACTCCGAGTGCAAAGTCAGAAGCATCACACATAAGCTCAAAGGGAAGGTTCCAATTAGGAGATTGGATTATTGGAACTGAAGTCAATAATTGTTTAAGCTTCTCAAAAGCTTTCAAACAATCTTCATCAAAAACAAAAACCGCGTCTTTAGCAAGTAAATTGCATAAAGGACGAGCGATTTTGCTAAAGTCTTTGATGAATCTCCGATAAAATCCAGCATGGCCTAGAAAAGATCTAATTTCCTTAACCGTCTTTGGAGGCAGAAGACTCGAAATTAAATCAATTTTGGCTTTGTCGACTTCAATTCCCTTGTGTGAAATTACATGTCCAAGAACAATGCCCTGTCGTACCATAAAATGACATTTCTCCCAATTTAAGACAAGATTTTTCTCCACACATCTATTTAACACTAAAGTTAAATGATGTAGACATTCATCAAATGAATCACCAAATACTGAGAAATCATCCATAAACAGCTCGAGGAACCTCTCAACCATATCGGAAAAAACACTAAGCATGCACCGCTGAAAAGTAGCGGGTGCGTTACACAATCCAAAGGGCATTCTCCGATATGCGAAAGTACCAAAGGGACAAGTGAATATGGTCTTCTCTTGATCCTCAGGTGCAATGGGGATTTGGTTATAACCGGAATACCCATCAAGAAAACAATAGTAATCATGTCCGGCTAACCTTTCAAGCATCTGATCAATGAAAGGAAGAGGAAAGTGATCCTTCCTTGTGACCAAGTTCAACTTACGGTAATCAATACATACTCGCCACCCCGTGGTCATGCGGGTTGGTACTAATTCATTCTTGTCATTCTTGATTATCGTTACCCCTGACTTCTTTGGGACAACTTGAACAGGACTGACCCAAGGACTATCTGAAATTGGGTAGATTATACCCACATCCAACAATTTGAGTACTTCGGCTCAGACAACTTCCTTTAGATTTGGATTAAGTCTACGTTGCATTTCACGCGATACTTTGGCATTATCTTCGATATGAATGCGATGCATGCAAAAGATTGGACTTATTCCTTTAATATCCGCGATAGTCCACCCAAGTGTTGTTTTATGTTCTTTTAAAACATCTAACAATTTTCTTTCCTGTTCTTCAGTCAATGCAGATAAAATAATAACAGGTAAGGTATTGTCAACACATAAAAATGCATACTTGAGGTTGTCAGGTAATACTTTTAGGTCGAGCTTGGGTGGTTTTTCAACGGAAGGGACTTGTTTTGACTCACTGAGTGGAAGAGGTTCCACCCTAGGCTTCCATTTATAACTGGTTTCCATTATAGGGGTAGAGTCAAGCAAAGCATTGACTTCCCTGATGGAATCATTAATATCGAAGTCTAAATTAAAATGAGTCAAACAAGCCTCTAAAGGATCATTAAACTGAGGAAATGAATGTTCCGCCAAACTCTCAATCATGTTAACCTCAAAGGAATCCTTAGACTCGGGAGGTTGTTGACTTACATTGAATACGTTGAGTTCGACGGTCATGTTACCAAATGATAATTTCATGATTCCATTTCGACAGTTAATGATAGCATTGGATGTGGCAAAAAATGGACGACCCAAAATAACTGGAATGTGACTAGAGGGATTGTGAACAGGTTGTGTGTCAAGGACTATGAAGTCCACAGGGAAATAAAATTTGTCAACCTTAATGATCACATCCTCTATCACACCGTGGGGGACTCGGACAAATCTGTCTGCCAATTGCAGTGTCACTTGAGTTGGTTTCACCTCACCAAGACCCAATTGCATATATACTGAATATGGCAATAGATTAACACTTGCCCCTAAATCTAACAGCGCCTTCCCAATCATATGATCACCAATCACACATGAAATAGTCGGGCAACCAGGATCTCTGTACTTAGGTGGGGTTTTGTGTTGAAGGATGGAGCTGACTTGCTCAGTTAGGAAGGCTCTTTTGTGCACATTCAGTTTTCGCTTTTGTGTACACAAATCCTTCAAAAACTTGGCATAAGAGGGAACTTGCTTAATGGTCTCGAGTAATGGAATATTGATTTGAACTTGTTTAAAAATTTCCATTATATCGTTGGCATTTGTTCCTTTCTTCGCCGGAACTAATTGCGATGGAAATGGTGCTCTAGGCATATAGGATGCCTTGGTGGGATCAGAGTCAAGATGATGATCCTCTTGAGAAGATGAGACTTTATCAGCCTCCTTTTCAGATGGAGGTGTCACTTGCTTTGGCGTGGATTGGGATTCAGGATCAATCAAATTAGGCATTCTAATTTGGTTGTCAACTTGTTTTCCACTCCTAAGGGTGATGATAGATTTGACATCTTCATTGCGTGACTGAGATGCACTGCCTATTTCGAATTGGCCCTTAGGATTTTGAATGGGTTGACCAGGGAATCTTCTTGCTTTTCTTTTCAGGAAAGGATTTTGCTATTTGACTCACAGTCATCTCAAGCTTTTGGATGGCTTGAGATTGTTGTTGAGAAGTAGCTCTTAATTCGGTGATAGCCTGAGAGTTCTGTTCGAGCATGGTTCCTATTCTCTGCACAAATTGGTTCAATGTATCCTGTAAACTCTGAGTGTTAGAGGGAGGTACATCTTGATTGAATTGAGGTCCATTAGCAGGAATTGGAGCTCGAGGAGCTTGAGGGATAACAACTGGGCCTCGTTGATGTTGACCATGGGCCCATGAGAGATTAGGGTGTTTGGCTAAACTTGGATTGTAAAAATTTGAGTGTGGATTATAACCAGATTGCCTAAAGGTATTGAATGCATTAACTTACTCAGCAAAATAAGCAGGGTACTCATTTTTCAAGTGACAGTCTGATGTGGAATGACTAAAACTTGAACATGCAGCACAAACCTCGGATGGAACATTGGTTTGGACTGATGGCTGAGACTTTTCCAGATATGCATCAATCTTCTGTGCCATTGTCATTACAACTGCTTCCAACCTTGAAGGAGGAAGATGAGGAGTAGATGATGTATCCCTTACTTCATACAAACCACCCTTTCGCCAATCCGAGTCTTTTCTTGAATAATCCCATTGTTGAGAATTTTCAGAAATAGCTTCAAAGAATTCCCAAATCTCATTAGCACTCATCTTCATAAGTGATCCACCACTAGTGGCGTCAATCATTCGTCGGTTTTGAGGGGTTAACGCGTCTTGAAAGTATTGAACCAAGCGCCACTTTTCAAAGCCGTGATGGGGACACCTAGCAATGAGTTCATTGAATCTTTCCCAACATTCATAGAAATGCTCACCCTATTTCTGTTGAAAATTAGATATATCTCTTCAGATGACATTTGTTTTATGAATAAGAAAATATTTTGTCAAAATTTTTCCTGATAGGGCATCCCAAATGTCGATGGTTCCAGTTTCTAAGGAGTTTAACCATGACTTCGCCCTATCTTTTAAAGAAAAGGGGAACAACCTAAGACGAATTGAATCATCATAAAAATTGGGATATTTCAGAGTAGCACAAATGTCAAGAAACTCTTTGACATGAAGATAGGGATCCTATTTTTCTAGACCATAAAAGGAAGGCAAAAGGTGGATAATTGATGGTTTTAGCTCAAAGCTACTTGAAGTGGTCTCGGGTAAGACAATGCAAGATGGGGTGTTATTGGAACGTGGAGAGAAATAATCCTTAAATGCTCTCTCCCCAACCATTTCAGTGGTCTCACTCGACAAAAAGAAAGATTTTAGAAGGTCAATGGGGACTTCATACAACTCTATAGGATCCTCTCGAATTAGTCTACCTCTCGAATCTCATTCCCAAAGACGCATAAATAGGTCTACACCAAGTGAGGTTTGAAATGTTTACTAACCTCAAAAAAAAATCACGCACAGACTCAAACACAATCAACAACCAATTGATGAATAAGAAAAAATGCCTCCCTAAGCAATTAGTGTTTTTGAGATTAATTATCTTTTTATCTTTGGGGTCAGATTATTTCTTATGTAATCTTTATATCAGAGCAATGGGTGCTACAAGATGATCCTAAGAGTGTATACTTTACACCACAAAGTTCAAAATCAGTAGGCTGGAGTTTTGTTTCAAAGAAACCGGATTATCGCACAAGAGAAGGAGGTCACAATGGTCCAATTAAGTACTTCCTTGTGCTACCGCTCTGTAAGCCAATAGATGTGAGAACGATGTGATGTTAAATGTACAATTGAGGCTTGTGTTCCTAACCCAAAACTATTAGTTACACCAATTCTTCTTGTGGATCGTAGCTTACTTATGACTCGGCGTACTGGGTAAATTACCCTTGTGGCAGTGGCCTTTCGGAGTTCATTGAATGATTCAACACAAAAATTATTGGATTCACCTTGGTCTTGGTTGTCCTATGAACACCGTACCTAAAAATGGCTCTATCTAACTTGCTAACTGATTTTAATTATGTTTGGCTATTGGTTGCACACAGCTGGAGTGATGAGGTGGGGATATCAAGTCCCACCAGTTTCTATTTAGAAGCTGGGTCTGCTTATTATGAATTACTAAAGTTTAGCATCCACAATTACAGAAATTAAACAACCAATCGCACAATTTCAAACAATTACACAAAGCACCCGGGTCGCTAATACATTGCGTGTGATAGAAGTACTTACAGTGTGCGTATTCCGTTCTGCACAAAAAGTTAGCACAAAAAAAATGTCCGACTTCTTTTTATCCGTTTCAAACAACACAAAAGCATATGCAATCAAATTACTGGTCTTGGTCTTTGAAGTCGGATTTCTAAATCATAAAAAAATTTATTGGGTAACAATTAAAATTGTTTCCCTCTAATTTCTTTTGACTTGGAAAATATTTTTATTTTTATTTTATTTATTTTATTTATTTTTTATTTTTTATTAATTAGTGAAAATAAATCTTAAATTCAATGACACCGCTACCTTCCCCGGCAACGGCGCCAAAAACTTGTTGGGGGTTTAACCGGCGTAAATAAACAGGCTAATTTGACCCACTTGTAATAACCGCAAGTGCACGGTGTCTAACTGGTAGACAACGACAAGTACGGGTCGATCCCACGAGGAAGGTGGATTAAATTGAATTTAATAATTTACCTAAACTAATTTGGAGAAAACGGGGGTTACAGTGTTTAAAAAACAGAGTTAAACAAAAGTAATAAAAATAACAATAAATAAAAGAAAAGAATTGGAGGGAAACCACAATTTGCAAAATATTTTTCAAGCTTCTAAAATTATATTCAATTGTTCTTATTATTCCAATTTCAAATAAATGACTCTAGCAATGTATAAACTTCTAGCATTAATTGTCTTTTTATGACACAATTAATTACAAGTTTAATTATTCAATCAAAACATGCTTGATTTATAACATAATATTTTCTAACAACCTAAGATGCATGACATATTAAGTGAAAGTAAAATATTATAAATCGCGAATCAATTAATATTAATCATGGAATAATAAAGTAAAATGAAATTAATTCTAGAATTTGAGACTTAATTCACTGGGTGTTACAGAACATTCAACAGGGTGCAAACAGGAACAGGTCCAATGTGGCTTAGCAGATCTCAGTGGGTGCAAATAGTTCTGATCTTTCTCAGTCGAGGTGCTCTCAGCAAGGTCCACTGGGTGCCAGTAGCGTCAACTTGATTTAAGTCTCTGTGGTGGTGCGTGGTGCAGCCGTTGACGGTGGTTGAAGATGAAGTGAAACAGGGTTGTCACGCCCCTGTTTCGGTGGAGTGAAGGAGAGAAAACACAGATGGATAGGCTGTGGGTGGTGATTTTGCTTGGTTGGGATGGTGATGAGAATCACAAATTGTGAAGAAGAGGTTTTGGTATTCTATATTTTTTTTCTTTCCCTTCTCTTCTTCCCCTTTCTTATCATTTCTATTGTATTTATAGAGAATTAAGAAAATGAACTCGGACAAGTTAAGGGGAGGGTTCAATGAGTGATTTAAGGCTTAAATCAAACTAGAATCTTGGATAATTAAGAGAATATGCTTTGGGTTTGGGTTTACGGATTTGGTTTTGGGTTTGGTTTTGAGTTTAGGTTATGGGCTTAGGCTATTCTCACCTCCACTTCCTCTAAAGTCACCGTCTGTGATTTATTCATTGCATTTTTCTTTGATTTCTTCGTTATTGCTCCGAATTCTACAAAAATTTAATAATTAATTTAAAATAAAATAAAACAAGGATTAACAAAAATATAATAAGAGGTAAAAAATGTTATAATTATGTGATTATCATCATGATGGTTGATAACCCCATCCACTTACAACATTATCTTGGGAAGGCCTTGGCTCTACCAAATGGAGGCGATAGTTTCCACTATTCACCATTGCATCAAGTACACTGCCAATCAGGCAAATGAACCAATCGAGGAAACCAACCTTCAGCGAGAGACTGCCACTATGCAGTGCTAAAACAGATGGATTGCTAGCAATTATAGCTCGGGCCAGCGGGACAAACATATCAAAACCTGGGCCCAAATAAGAGGGAATAATCACCCTGCACAGACGATGAGAATATAGTCAGTCCACCGGGACAAACATATAAAAAAGATGTCTTGGGTTATGCAGAGTTTGCACCCCAGGATCACAAGCCAATCCACCAGAGCTCCGCTCCGCCAATCTACCTTCCGACCGTGGCATCACGAGTAAAACCCAGTAGACACAGTAGGAACAGCCACCCAAAGTTGGTTGTGGGTATCATCTCCTAAATTGGATGGCGAGAGATGCACTGAGAGCATCGGAAGATGAAATACAAACTTGACCTCTGAGGGGGAGTTCATAACTCTTCTTCGCAATGTGAGAAGAAATTACGAGGTCCCATGGAACCAATTGAATGCTCACCCAAATCAGGTGGCATCGCCCAATAGCAGGTCTTGTTAAGACTCATCGCTCCAAATGTCAGAACATTCGAAGACTCCAACAACAAAGTTCTTTCTTTAACCTTTGGAGAACCCAAAACATATTTTCTGAAAAGACGTGATTGAGAAACATACTCTACAATTTCCATGGAAACGCTTGAAATGGTGAAAACCAGCCTATATATAGGCGCGCCAGTTCACCAAACGAGGTCAACCAACAATTACATAAGCATGAAGTGCCACACAGGAAATAGGGAGGCGATGATTCAAATTGCAACTGCACGAGTCTACATTCATTGAATTAATGGCATTGCACGCAACCCCATTAACTGGGGGAGTAACCGATACTAAACCGTCTCGCAATCTATGTCGTACCTGTGGCGTAATGATCTCATCAATAGGGCCCAACCAACTAGTGGGCCCAAGTGAGCGTCGGGCCAGATTCAACCCAAAATATGGAGAATGGCCCAATACATACTCAAACACAAGTGGCGAAGGCTTTAAGTGCCCACGAGATGTAAATCATCCGCGGAGATATAATCAATAAACCCAAGGTATATGTTTTATTAAAGTTCCACTGATGTTCATTAAATCTGGTTGCAATTCATTCTGGTCAATTTATTGTGATCCGACTTCAGAATCAAACTTGCTGATCCGACCCCCGTGTTGAACTATTAGGCGAAGTAAGTCAGGACACCCAAGTCAGACTTACACGCCCAAGGCCAAGCGACGGCCTAAACCGACCAAAGTTTAGTCAGTTACGGCCGATGACGATAGCTTATTGTTCGCTCTAAGTCATAGTTCGCTGAGCGCGGATGAATACGGCTTAAAAAGTGGGAGTCTAGTCAACACTCACAATGCCTGATCAAAATGGCTTGCCAGGGATCATTGTCCAACCATAGACAATGGTCGTCGAACCTGACCAAAGTTTAGTCAGCTACGACTAATGACGATAGCTTCTGGTTCACTCTAAGTCATAGTCCGCCGAGAGTGGATGAAGACGGCTTAGAAAGTGGGAGTCTAGTCAGTGCTGACAATGCTTGATTAAGATGGCTTGCCAGGGATCGTTGTCCAACCATAGACAATGGTCGTCGAACCTGACCAAATTTATTCAGTGACACCTGATGACGATAGCTTCTGGTTCGCTCTAAGTCATAGTTCGCCGAGAGCAGATGAAGACAACTTAGAAAGTGGGAGTCTAGTCAGTGCTCACAACGCCTGATCAAGATGACTTTTGAGGGATCATTGTCTATGATATTTTTCCAACCATAGACAATGGTTGCCGAACCCGACCAAAGTTTAGTCAGCTTCGGCTGATGACGATAGCTTTTAATCGACTCTAAGTCATAGTCTGCCAAGAACTGATGAAAATGGTTTAGAAAGTGGGATTCTAGTCAGTGCTACAACACCTGATCAAAATGACTTGCCAGAGAACATTGTCCAACGATAGACAATGATCGCTGGACCTTGCAAAAGTTTAGTCAGTTGTGACTGGCAACGATAACTTCTAGTCTGATCTGAGACCTAGTCCACCATGAACGAGTGAAGATGGCTTAGAAAGTGGGAATCTAGTAGCTCTCACAACGCCTAAACAAGACAACTCGCTAGGATCACTGTCCGACCACTCACAGTGATGCACTCGCTTGACCACAGTTTGGTCAGCTCGCTTAGACTAGCAAAAACTATTGCTGGTCCGATCTACAACCTAGTCTGTCAAGGGCGGATTAGGATGGCTTGAGGAACCAAAAATATGACGAGTTTGAATAATCTATTTCCCACCAAAATTATTCCCCTGCATGGAGTTTAGCCAACTTACATGGTTGGGCCTATACAATTTTCAGATCTCTAAAGGGTACAAACTAGCATTGCTCAATCTTAGGAACTACCGCAATATAAGCGGTCATAACTCTCACCAGCAGATCAACTAGAAGATTTCCCGACTCAGCAAAATCTCTTGTCTAAAGACCAACACCATGGAAAGGCAACGCAGAAAAGAGCCAGTAGGAAAAGTCAAATAAAGTACAAGTTCAAAGTGCTATTCAACAAATCGTCTTTCATTGATAAACCGAAAAAATTACAGAGTTTACTCTTTACCAGGAGGGGATTCAGATACAATGTAACTAGGCTTGACATGAGAAGAAGCAAGGGATGCGTCCGCGCGCTACTGCTTTGGCACCCTGATCCGGGCCAGCATATTCTTTTGATTTATCGGAGGCTTCTCCAAACTCCGCAAAGGCTACTTCTTTATAGTAAAAAAGTTCCCAATCAACATGTTCCTCCTCCATTAGCTCCAATATTCCTTTCACAACTCTATTGAATTCGAACATGCCCTGGCCCTTGAGAAGCTTCTCCTCGCATACTTTCGACTCTGCAAGATCTCGCTCCAGCTGCTCCAGTCCACTCGACAGGGCATCAGCTTTGGACTGCTCAATACTCAGATTGTCCTTGACTACACTAAGTTCATTTTGTGCCAGGAGGAGTTGCTCTTTTATCTTCCTCGCGCTCTTGGCGTTGGAGGAAATATCAATTTCTAGTTGCTGATGGCGGACAACCCACTCAGTTTCCTTCATGGCCTTTTCAATACTCAGAGCCTTCATCTCAGTCTGTGTCTTGGTTGTAGTCTTTTGAACAAGTTTTAAGTCACGACGGACATGGCGCAGTTCTGCTTCCGACCTATCCCTCGTGGACACTGCCTTTTCCAAATCAGGCTCGTGTTTCCAAGCAAACCCTCTGAGCTTCTGATGTCATCTGCCAGGCCTCCGAATCAACATCCGATTGAGCACGCCTCTGACCTTCAAGCTGATTATTCAATGAATCGATTTCGTGAAGAGCATCAGAGTACAAATTTTGTAAGTGTGCAAATACGCGCTCCATGGTATACACTCTCTCACGAGCAGCTTCTACCTCTGTCAAGACAAAACGACTTGGTTTAGATACGGCATCCCCAGCATGAGATGTTTCTTGCCCTTGTCCATATGCTCGCCTAGTGTATCCCTTTCTGGCTTCAGAGAATGATTGGCTAGCCAGTCATTCCATCTACTAATATGCCTCCTGGACGTGTAAGAAATGTCAACCTCCTGGTGCCAAGCATTGTTACTCATCTTTACCATATCTGGGGCAAATAGACTGATCCACGCATCTGGGTGAAGGTCCATTGGAACCAAAATCACGCCAGGATCGCCATTTGCTATTTTCACAGCATCAAGGCCTCCACCTCTTTCCCCTTACTCGCAACGATCAGCTTTCTCTCATGAGACAATTTAGAAGCAGTTGATGAGGAAAAAGGAAGTGAATTATCTCTCGGACCAATAGTCACCTCAATCTAAGGTCGAGATCGGAACGAAGGACAATACGAGCAACGTGGAGGGTACCTTTCGCCATAGGGACTACGATTAGGTGACTCTTCACTAGGCTGAGAGGACTCTTGATCCAAAGAGGGTTTGTTCTTGAAATCTTCTAAAAAAATGGTCGAGCCTGATCTGCATCGGATGAAGCGATCATCCCCGCCATTTTCATATATGCCTTCTCCAAGTTGGGAAAGGAAATGGGGGCTTTTACCTAAGCATTATGTCGCTCGGGCACAACAGCTTCCGCCTCAACGAACGCATCAAGATCTTGCCCTGCAACTTTGCGCCCCTTTTGAAGGGGCCGAGCGCTTGGAAGCAGGCTTAGACGCGGTGCGAGGCTTCTTTGAAAGCGCAGAAGAAGAAAGTGTCTCATTCAATTCCGCCCTCCTTGACTGGCTAGGGATCTTAACTTTCGAGAGCTTCCTCTTCTTCAAAGAAGCTTCACCTTCATGCTTTAGTATCAAAAATCTAAAAAGAGTGGGATCCTCATGCCAGTAAATGCACAGTCTGCTACGCTTGATGTTGCCGGGTCGCACAACATCCTCCACCCGCATTAAGGGCATGTCATGAAATTTATCCATGACCCCTTTGTCCTCAAGAGATGGGGGCGTCGTTGGAAAATTTCCTACAAAAAGCATGGATAACAGTTCAGTATGTAATCAACATGAGCGTGATCGAGCACGAAACTACACTCACTCAGTTGCTTGAAATAATACTTATGCCAGAAATTGTAATCGTGAGGCAACTTGCCCAAACAAGCCGACGACTTCAGCACACACACACACACAGAATGCTCGTTCACCCGAGGAGAGGTGATCAGTTGGATTGCTCTCGAAGACACTAGCATCCTTTGCTCTGATTAGAATGGTGATTACAGTTTTGTATCCGTTTGGCACCAGCTGAGCGTGTGGAATGCCGAGGTACAGCAGGAAGTGCCAAATTTCCTTGATAATAGGAAAATGAATGCTCGATTGAAGCATACCTATATGCAAGCAAATAAATCCTTCTGGAGAAGACAAGGGCTTCTGACTGACACCCATAGTGAAAAGCACCAGATCATCACGGATCCGATACTTCTCACGACACCCAAAGTGAAAAGCACCAGATCATCAGGGATTCGATACTTCTCGCGAAGGCCCACCAAAGACACCTCAGAGATCGACCTCTCCTAAAAAAACTTATGACCTTTAGCGAACAATTCATCAGGAAGCTGACCCTGGCTCGTCATGGAAAGATGTATGAACTTCGATTATGAAAGTTGAACAAAGCCAAATTGCAGAAAGTGAAACAACAAAGCAAAGTCGCTGGAATCGAAGAAATAAAGAAACCGAACTCTGTAGAGAATGGGATTTATATGTAAGCGAGGATTCCTTGCCATTTTTAGCAGTCACACACACAATTAATGATGTGTGCCGCTCGAGGAGATGATTTAGACTCAATCATCGTGACCACCCAGTTCCTTCTTGACATGACTTGCTGGACCGACAAGTTGGCCCACTAACTCGGAGGGAGTAGCTAATGATACACTAAACCGTCAAGTGATCTACACCGTACACGTGTCATGATGATCTCGTCAACAGAGCAAAGTGGGGCTAGATGAGCGCTCAATCTGGCAAAGCCCAGACAACACGAAGTCCACTGAGGCAGGCCCAGGAGGATGGACCCAATCTGCGGTGCCCTATTAAGCTCATACGTCATATAATCAAGCCCAATACCCGTAAGACCTAATAAGACAAGTATCTAAGAGTTTGACCTAAGACATGCATTCCAACAATACATTGACTTCGACTAGGAAGCAAATACAAGAGTATAAGTCATGCACATAAACTCTCCTGCATGGACAACAATCTACAAGGGAAGAATCCTCAACAGATATCGGAACACAAGTCATGTATGGAAGCTCTCCTACATGGACGACTCTCAACAAGAAAAAAATCTCTCAACATATCTCTTTCCCTAAACTACGCCACCAAAGGCATATTCGAGCAAAAAATTTCGCATGATAAATAGATAACTGGGTTGAGGAACAAAGGTACGCTACATAACCCAATTTACAACATCACACATTTCTCAAGCCTTGTCTGACTTAAGCATCAGAGTGCCATTATTTGCCACAATAGTGGTCTTTGGCTCACGTGTGTTCCCAGTGTAGGTGAAGGTCAAGGAGAACAATATTTGACACCATCATACCCCTTACAAGACATGGGAAAATCTAACCAGAGTGATAATTCACTTTTGAGCTGCTCAAAACCATTATCCACTTCAATTAGATTGGGTTAAAAATCAATTGCCCCTTTCACTTGACTGAAGATAATCAATTTGTTGTGTGTTAGACACCAATGACTTGTTTGTGCATCATCTTTTAAGTGAATACATTTAGTTTAGGTTTCCATGTGGGAGTTGTGATAGTTGTGAGCGTTTGGTCACGGGGCCATACTCAACGCTTGACTCGCATTGATAGATAGGTCTACTTGAGAGTGTTTTGTCATTGTATGAAGTGGAAAATCCAATGGCAGATCAAGGGAACGAACATCCTAGAGTTGAAGATAGGGAAAACTCAGTCAATGTTGGTGGAAAAACTCTTCAAGAGTGTTTTGGGCCAATAAACCAAGGTCAACCCTCGAACATTGTTTTGCCTCCCACTACCGCAACTCATTTTGAGTTGAAGACACGTGAGATCTTGTTATTACCTATATTCTATGGCTTGGGGTTAGAGGGAGAGAGATAATCACTCTCACATCAATGAATTTTTGACAATTTGTAACACCTTCGAGTTTCAAAACATCAGTGAAGATCCTGTGTATCAGGATTATGTTACATTCACTTGAGCACCAAGTCGCTTATGGTAATATATTTTATTTCCTTATTGTTTCTCATCAGTTCTTAGTTGACCCACATTGTCTTACTTTAGAACATTGAGGCAATGTCTAATTCAGGTCTGGGGGTATTTCAAAATTCAATGATGTTTTTTGACATTGTCATCTAAAAGAATACTTTTCATTGTAGTCTGAGTATTTATCTATGATGAGATTAAGTTTCATAAACCTCAACGCATAGGAATGAAATCATAGGACCTTAACCTAGAAGTCAAGTAGTTATAAACAAGAGTGGGTAGTACACATTGGCAATAAATTTTGTGATAATACGCATGTAGAGTTGTTACCTAGCTATGTGTTCTTGTTAAAGTTGAAAAGTTGACTGATTATGTAGATAGCTTAAATAATACTAGTGAAGACTTAACCTTGTGAGCTTTCTAGCATTTCTTCTTTCTGAGGGTTAAATGTTAATTCAAAATTTCTTGGGTCTGTCATTTTCTAGTGCGAGATCTTTATATTTTTATTTCTTGTTTTTGTCAAATATTGAGAATAAAATCAAAGTTGATTGATTCATACCACCCTAACACATTTTGAATTCACCCAAAGCATAAACGATCCTGCTAATATAAAGGAATGAAGATAGGTATTTCTTGTCTAGTTTGAGCCTTGAAAGTGTAGCATTAGATTCAAGCGAGACTATCTAAAAGAGTTGAGGTCGAAAAGTTTATCAATGAAAAACAGGCAGAAAAGAGGCAAAATGAGGAAATCTAGAATTAAACGGCTACTGGAAGGTGACACTAACACTAAGTTCTTCCATGCTTTTGTATTGCTTAGAAGGAAGTTATAATGATTTGTCTAGGGTGTTGATAGATGGGATTATTGTAAATGATGAGTTTTAGATTCATAACCATATTGTATCATTCTTTGAGCAACTGTATAGGGGATTGGCGATCGAGTTTGGAGGGATTGGAATTTGGTGTTATATCCAATGAGGACATTGATAGTCTTGATGGGGATTTTAGTTTGGAGGAGATCACAAAGTTGTTCAGAGTTGAGGGAGTGATAAAGCCCCATTACAGATGGTTTTCCGATGGGATGTTTTAAGAAAGTGTTGGGATTGTCTAGAAGTGGATGTCATGGCTGTGGTGGGTGAGCTTCAAATTTTTTTTTTTTTTTGGATAGGAGATTAAATCCGTTGATTCCTAAGAAGGAAGGAGCTAGTTCTATTCGTGATTTTTGACCTATTATTTGATGGAATGTACAAGATTGTTGCTATGTCCATGGCTAGGAGATTGAAGACATGTTTGAATTATATTATGGACATAACCAAGGGAACATGCTTTTGTTTAGGATAGTCAAGTCATTGTTGGAGTGACAGTGGCTACTGAGCTGGTGGCTTCATGATGGATTCAAGGTTAAGAAGCGACAAAATATGATTGTAGCATTGATTTTGAAAAGGCGCACGACCATGTGAATTCGGACTTGGTTGTATGGTGCATGGATAAGATGGTTTTGAGCAAAGTTGGATGAGGTAGCTCAAGACATGTATGTCGATGTGCATTTCTTGCTGATGGTATAATACTAGATGCTTATTAATGTCTATTATTGACTTAATACTAGCCAGATAGGTAAGACGACTATGTCATTTATTTTTTGAGCAATTGGGTAGGAACTCTCTGAGGCAAAATAAAGAAAGGATTACATAAATCTTGGGTAGAGTTCTGAGTCCTGAGTATCACCGATGTTTGTGGGTATCATCTCTCAAAACACTCATGAGACTATAACTCACCTACTAGGGGAAACCTAGAGGTTGAAGGCTTGTTGCATATGCTAAATGTAATCGTTATTCCTACGAAAGTGAGTTAGGTTTTAGTCTTTATTTTCTTTTCTTTTGCTCGATAACTAGCAAAATATAGATTTTGAGGGATTTGATAAGCATATAAATGAGACATTTTATGTCCCTAATATACAATTGCTAAGTCTAATTATCTAATAAAAATATTTCATTACGTGTACTTCGTATATTTCGTAGAAATTCAAGCACTGATTTCAAATTATACACAATAAAGCTAAGTTCAACAACTAGGTAGCCCATTGGAAATTCACACATGCATTGTCAAATACCAAAGATTTTCAAGTCCAAGAATCATGAAGTCATGCCTACAAAGCACCACCATCTACGGATCTCGAGGAAATCAACATGAAGATTTGGACATCCACATGGCCAACTTTATCATAACAAAAAAAATCTGCAAACTCAAAATGTGTCAAGCCAAACTCCACTATCCATTCTCACATTTTTACCCATTTCGTTTTCTGTATATTTCACATCCAAGACACTTTTATCTTTATATGGTCTCAACAAGCCTACATTCTCATGTTTATACTAAGGTTGATTTGAAAGTTAAATCATCCACCGAAGAAGTGGAAGAAAGTCCCTCTTAGGTGTGTTTAGCATGAAATATAGTGAAAAACTCAAGAGTAGTCTTTTTGGGTGCTATTCCATGATGGTGAGCCCAAAGCCCTAAATTCTCGACATTATTAAATGTCTTTATTTTTATCGTTGTTTTATCTTTTCATCAACAACTTATTTATTTTACTAGGTTAAGTATTACAAGTTGATTTATAAAATTGGTTTTTAAATATTAGCCCTCATTGTGGGATTCAACTCATACTTGCTAGTTTCTAACTCAATAGACAATCGTGCACCTGCGGTAAGATTTGAGATCAATCAGTAATAGGGGTGGGCACGGGACGGGATGGGACGAGATTGACCCATCCCTATCCCATCCCATTCATTCGGGATTGGGACGGGACGAAATAGACCCCATCCCGACCTCGTCCCATCCCAAACGGGTTCAGGACGGGATGGGATCAGCGTGCTCTATTTGTTGATCAAGTTTTTTGATAATTTAATAGGTATAAAACTACTATAAAAAAGGCTTGCACTGTCTTAGTTAGGGACAGGACGACATTATTTAAAATGTTTCAATTGGTGAGTTGTATGGATGAATTTGTATGAGTTCAAACAATTTTGTGGAATGCAGAATACATTACTAAGGCATTTCAAAATAATTCCATCAACATTGCAAGGAATTTCATCTTTCATCTCAAACAGTCAATGTTTGATGTCCAATATGGTTTTAATGACAATTTTGTGGCTTTCCTCCTAACTTTAGTTAGAAAGGTTGAGACATTATTGAAACCGTTTCAGTCAGTCAGTTGCATGATAGATTGTTATAAATTCATATTCATCCAATCATTTTTTTTTTGGCAACCAGTTAATGCTTAGCAATAGGAAGAAGCACTCTGAAACCCTTTTATGCTAATTGGCATCTATCAGCTATCTAGGCTATAATTTATAGTTTGGAGACTGTTAGATAAATAAATAAATAAATAAAAATATTAATAATAAATATTGAAAAATTAGCTCGGGACAGGACAGGATTGGCGGGATTGAAATTCTTCATCCCATCCCATCCCATTCTAGAACGGGACGAGACGGGATCGAGATGGAATTATTCAATCCCATTAAGACCAGAAAAAATCGGGACAGGACGGGATCGGGATTGCGGGATGGATGCCCACCCCTAACCACATTTTTTGATATCTAAATGGAGGCACACATGAATTGGGATAAAAAGGAAGCGAAATCAGTAAGGGTGCATGGTCCGAACACACCCAAAGGAAATGTTCAACGTTGGCCATAAGAAAAAAACATCCAATTAGTGTGAACTAATAAACACCCTGTCAAGTCCTGCCCACATCATGTTCCTAACATATTGGTTATCTAAGTAACACTAGGTCCTGAAAATCCGCAATCAATGAAACCGGTTTCAACAATACAATTTGCAAAATCTTCCATACTTGTCGCCAACAAATATCTACCACCCAGATTTTCATTGAAATGCCATTAAAATCGCTACCAACCATGGATCTTGATGACCCAAAGAAAAGTTAATCAGGTCATGCTATGGATCTCTTCTGCCAATAACCTAGCATTTAGAATAAAAAAAGTAATAAAAAAGTTTGTTATCTGTGACTCCATAATCTCGCAATGAATAGATTGATTCGAGCTGTTTAATACATTAAGGGTGTGTTTGGTTGCACCCATTCCATGGGAATAGGAATCCTATTCCCACTTGGAATAACATTTTGGGTGTTTGTTTGAGATTTTATTGGTGGGTGAGGGATACCAGCACGTGCCATAGATTCCCACCATTGGTGGGAATCGGACGCCTTGGTTCAGCGAGGAAAACAATTCACGGTCTCTTTTATTTCTCGCTCTTTGTTGCCAAACCAAACCCAGACCTCTCTCGCCTCTCTCCATTCGAAGCTATCTCTGTTTTTGCTCTCTCCATCCTCAGATCTCCCTTTCGAAGATCCATTCGAAGCTCCCTCCATGCCCATATCTGCATTCGAAGCTCTCCATATCCTCAGATCTCCACTCGAAGCTCCATTGGAAGCTCTCTCCATCCTCGGATCTCCATTCGAAACTTGTAGCTGCTTCTTTGGCCTTCAGAAGATGTGACCCAACTTACTCCAAGCTTCTCATCAAAAGAGCCATCTCTGTAAGAGAACAAAACAACTAAAACACTCCTTTGTGTTATTTGCTCTCCCTTTCTTCAGATTTTGACATTTTTGGACTCAATGTTTTGGTGGTGTAGGTGTTTGGGTTTGCTGATAAGTACAGAGGAGCTTATAGTAATGGCTTGAAACCCTATGTGTGCCCATTCTACTGTTCTTACTCTGGTTATCAAGTTAGCAAATTTTACTTATTTTAGAACTTAATTTTTTGGTTCAGTTTCAGGGTGGATTTCTAATAGGTTTAAATTTGTTGTTCTAATTGAAGGATGAGTTGTTGTGGGGTGCTGCTTGGCTTCACAGAGCAACCAAAAACCCAACTTATCTCAACTACATTCAAGTTAATGGCCAGACCCTTGGTGCTGATGAGTCTGACAATACATTTGGTTGGGATAACAAACATGCTGGTGCAAGGATTCTCCTCTCCAAGGTTTCTATTTTTTTCTCTTTCACCACATTTTTTCGTTCCCTCTCCATGTTTAGAGAAATGGGTTTACCATGGATTTAGATTTTTGAAGACATCTACACATATAGATTTTGTATTTGCATATCATATATATATGTACATATTTGATGAATAAAACATTTGTATTAAAGACAGCGGAAACAATTACAAGAGAGCAAGAAGCTTAACATAAACAAAGTAAACAGAAAAGGAAAACAAGCAAATAACAGGAAACCAAAGTAAAGTGACCCTTATAAACCATATGTATTTGTGTATCATGTATTAATGCATTTAAATCATTTGATGCAAACCCTATTAGTGTAAGTATCTTGTTTTGTCATGTGACCATGCATGGGATTGTGTTTTATGGTTGATGTAGAGTTTTGCTGATCCATTCTATGTTGATGTTCCAATTAAATAACCGGAAAGTGATGTGCTATTGAGGCTTTGAAGAAAAATTTAGAGTTTCACAATTCTAGCAAGTTGAGCAAGCATAAATGTGATCATTAAACAGAGAACATTCTGACGATACCATAGTCAAAGTTGAGCAAGTTTTAGTTTGATAGAACCAATTCGATGAGTAGTGTTTGTTTGGTAAAGGGCAGTTTGATTCCCTCTGATGGTTTGTTCCTTGATGGTGGCTACTTGCAAATGAAGGGCACAACTACAAAGATCAACCAAGAAAACCCATTCATGCTGTTTGGTGGGAAGGTCTCTTCTGGTTTGGTTTACATGGTTGTTACTTGTGTGGGTGAACAGTCATCATGGGGCAAGACAATGAACTCTGTGACAAGTCTTGATCCAAGTACCCACAAGCCTCTCCAAATCCATTTCAAAAGGTTACTCTCACTTAAAGAAACACTTGGCCTGTTCTCTGTGCCTATAATTCCTTTAATATTGCTAGTGCGATGTTTACTTGGAAGATCAAGCGACGAGGATTCTCTGATTGATATAGTACTAGCGTTGTATGCAACAACAATCAAATATTTACTTCACATTCTCGCGGATCTCATCTGGTCCAGTCCTATATATAAATCCAAATTTGGGAGAGGAATTGATCATGTTCTGAAAAATGAGAGTTCAAACACGGTTGATTGGATGATAGCAGGGAGGGTAACTACCATTGTCACTGATGAAGAAAACATTCTCATGCAGAATCACATGGAGGTTCTCGAGTTCAAACTAAATGGAGATATCATCACGAATGTCGTCTCTGAAACTCAGGCAGGTTTTCTTGAAGCATTACAGTTGGCTGTGTGTTTGCAAAACCCGAATGCATCTGTTGTTAGCCCAACTGAGGAAATACTTTCTTCGTGTGGCAAGCATGAGTTGGGTGTAAGCAAAACAGAATTGATGTCAACTTACATAATTGAAAATTTTGATTCATCAGATGAGAACATTTCTTGGGCATTCACAAGGAAAGAGAACAATGCGGAGAGAGCAAGATACCTTCATTGTAGAGGTGATGCGGAGAAGATACTGTCTAAATGTTCGAACTACCATGAAAAGGATGGAACGAAGAAACCCCTGGATGTAGATACAAGGGTCAAACTTGAACAAGTTATTGGTGATATGAAGGCTAATGGCCTTATCTGTGTTGCTCTTGCTCATAGGCATATTATAGGAGCCGAGTCTAATAAAGAAGCTCAAGTTAAAGACGACGGCAGAAAAGAACAATCCAATACTGGAAAAGCTGAAGAAGATCATGGTGGAAGAACAGGAAGGGAGGTAGATGAGGAGAAAAATGATCTAACTTTGCTAGGAATTGCTGGTTTAGGTACCACAGTGAGAAAGAGTGATTTAAATTTATTGTATTCTCCAAACTCTCTTCTTCTTAGCAAACATCATGAATGGGCCAATAAGTGATTTAAATTTGATGATAACTGCCAGTTATAGTCTTATCTTTGTGTATATACATTTAATTAACTGCCAGATTCACAGAAAGACATCAGATGGTGATTTTTTGTTATGTTTGTTAATTTGAGCTTTATCCTGTGGAGATGCTTCAAGGGATAGTATTGAGATGTTGGTATTTTGAAATTTGCTGGCTTAAGCCTTCATTTACAATGTTTTTTTTTTTTTTTTTTTAATTGTGAAGGACAAGTCAATCAGGATTTATAGTTTCTATATATGTAGTTAGTAGACAATATGTATGATTCTTGTAAGCCAGTGATCTCTAATTCCAAAGATATATAACTAATTTATATGGGAGATAATCTATTCTAATCTCATTGTCGACTTGTATTTAATGATGTTCCTTTTTTGTCTATAGCTTATCTCAAAGAAATGTTTTTCGCTGCAGATCACTTCCACACTCACATTTGCTGCAGCCTGTGCATCAGCAGGCATAACTGTCCTCATCAGCAGTGATTTGGGTTATTGTGCAAAGAATCACTGTGCCAGGTTTGAGACTGCTACAGCAATGGCCTTCATTAGTTGGTTCACTATCTCACCATCATTTCTCTTAAACTTTTGGTGATTGACATCCCGATGAAAATGCGAAGCAGGGATAAAAAGATCATGACAATGTTTGCACGCGTGATCTCTCATACATTTTCCACTTTGTTTTACTGAAATTTGAGATACACTTGGCCTGTGTGTGTATATGTTAACCAGGCTAAAATTTTCATGAAATAGAAAGCATTCTGATTGCCAACTGTGTTTTTTACACTAAATTTTTTCTTTTAACATTTGAAAGGGATAGAAGTAAAACAAGTGATGGTTTGTGACTTGATACTTGTATTCCTTTTAAAGAGTGAGGTTTTGTTGAAACAAATAGGCAATTGCTCGTCTATGTGATTGACATAGTTGTTTATAATGCAGGTTGCTGTTGTGACTGTTGCTTTCCCGGCAACCCCATTACTTCTAGCTAGGGCGCGAATCTGCATATCTGCCTCTCATTCCAGAAAAGACCTGGTGAAAGCTTTGGAGGTAACTTACCATCCCGCAGCTGGAACTGTTGTTGTTTATTTTTACTGGGGGTTTATAGAACAATATTAATATATATCCACTAGGTGAAGGGAATCTGAGTAGTGAGAAATTGCATTAGATTAACTTGAGGCAAATAAACATGAAAATGTATAATGACAGTAGCAAGCTACATATACAAGTCCTTTATGAGAGTATTCGGATATGCGTTCCCAGTATAGTCATTGGAATTTCTTCATGGATTCATTCTCATCTCACCATTATAGTACATAGTATGTTATGATGAATGCAAACACAAATCTCTTTATCCTTGTTGCATCTGTTCTTAATTTAGAACCAGTCCATGGCAGTGCAGAGCTCCACTGAACTTGAGGAGGATTTTCATATTTGGTAGGATTGTGACTACCCAATTAGGAAACAAGTGATGCAACATTTTTTTTCCAGATGTGTAATGCTGTTGTTTCTATCCAGATGTGATCTGATTTTTCTTTTTCTTCCAAGGAATAGATTGATCATTGCTCGAACTCTGAATCAGTAGAACAATTGTATGACCTTGGGCCTTCTATTAGTTTCTACAAGATAAGATAGGTCTGGTGGTCAAAGGGAGCAAGACTTTGAAACACCGTAGACTTCGGAGTTGTACTAAGGATCTCTTTGAAGGAACTCCTTTGTTTGAAGTGAGTTAGTTTGAGGGAGTTCATTTGATTTTTCAAGTTGAGTTTTGTGTTCTCTGATGCTTTGCATGTAGTTGTGCTCACTTCACTTGCTAGAAGATTGGGTTTTGGGGCTTATTGCTTGATTTGGAAGAATAAAGAGTGCTAACATAATGCTTTTTTATACAAAGTGTATGTGTATGGGTTGAACCTGTTTACTTTTCTTAGTTTTGTGGCTTATGTTCATTTGGTAATTGATATCTATTAGTATATGTTTCTCTTGCTTTTGATAATTGATAGGTTATCTTTGTAGGTATGGCTTCCAAATTACAATGGAGTGATTCGATGGATTTGGTTTTGATTAGAACATTGGTGGATGAGAGTAATATCGGAGGAAAAAAAAGCAGATAATGGGTGGAAGTCAAGCGCACTAGAGCGCGTGGTGGAAGAAATTAAGAAATCTCACAATATGGTAATTACCCACGATCATGTTCGGTCAAGGCTGGAGACCTTCAAGAAACAATATTTGGCAGTCTGAGAAGTTCACAAGCAAAGTGGGTTTGGGTTCTTGCAGAATTAGAGGAGAATAAGTTTGGAGCAAAAATAATTGACTTCTATGTCTTTAACTTTTTTTTCTGTGTTTTGATTAGTAATCAAGGAGTTAGAAAGTTTGGATTTTGTTTAATTGGTGTTTGGGAGTATGTGGTTTAGTAATTAGTCTTTGTCTTTAACCCTTTTTATTGTTTAATTGACAACAGAAGTCTGACTTGTTATGTTTATGCAGTAAACATGCTTTCATTTTGAAAATTTTAGTCAAAATATATATTGCTAAATTTTTTTATTAGAATTCTTAATACCAGTATTGAACGTTGATTTCTTATTGAAAGATTTAAGTAGACGTCGGGTTTAAAATTATATTGTAAGAATGTTTTGCAGGAAGCAAAATCAAAATCATATTCTAGTTTATATATAAAAGTAGAATAGTGGGATCTTCATAATTAAAAGAAAATGAAAAAAAAAAAAGATTCCCATGATTAGTTTTGGGCAACAAACACTCACAATAGGAATTGGAATCCAATTCCCATGGACAACCAAACATCAAAGTTGGTCAAGTCCATGGCATGGGATGCCATGACATGGGATGCCATAGAATAAGATTCCAATTCCCACCTTAGAATTCCATGCAGGTGTGTTTGGTTGCACACATTCCGTGGGAATAGGAATCCTATTCCCACTTGGAATAACATTTTGAGTGTTTGTTTGGGATTTTAGAGGTGGGCATGGGATGCCCTCACGTGCCATCAGACGCCTCACTCATATTGGGAAAACAATTCACGGGTCTTCCTCTCGATCTGTTGATCTGCTCCAGTCTTCCTCTCGATCTGCTCCAGTCTTCCTATCTTCCTCTCGATCTGCTCCAGTCTTCATCTCTTCCTCTCGATCTGTTGCTCCAGTCTTCCTCTCGATCTGTTGTTGCTCCAATTCGTCTTCCTCTTGATCTGTTGTTGTTCTTTGCTCCAGTTCAAGGGTTTGTTGACAAGGAGAAGGATCTGTTGTTCTTCATATCCTTCTCAACTTATTCGTTGGTTGATCTCCACCTCCAACACAAGCTTTGCTTCTCATCAAAGGTAAATTATATTTCCTTGTTTTTTTATATGTTTTCAAAGATGGGATTTATATGGAGAGGGGAAGAACTTTCAGTTCAATGAGTTCATCTCTTTCAGTTCAATGAATTCCATTTTTTATTTTGTAATGTACAAGTATTTACCACAGATCTGATCATGGGTATGTTAGAAATTTCCAGTATGGAACATTGAACATGAACAACAGTACAAAATTTTTTGGTTAACTGTGCTTATGTGATCTTGGGTTTTGATTGTATGTTTTCATTTGTTTTGGAAGAAATAGATTTGGTTTGATATTTACCTTGGCGAATAATGACTATGGTGTGTGATTTTGTTAGGATGATTGGATTGCATGAAACTTTTGGGTTTTTTTTCTTTTTAACCGATTTTGGTGTTTTGTTTTTGTAGCTTTTATTTCTAGGCTTTCCAGTTCCAAGTTCTAGAGGAGCAAAATTTGGGAGTTATTATTCTCTTCCTGATTTGAAGGAAAGGTAAATTTTGAACAAATTCATTGCTTTTTTTTTTTTACTGTGGTTGGTTTGCTTTATCATTTCATATAATGATCACAATGGGTATTGGTTTCTCTTTATGGGGTTGAGATCCCTGGTCTTTTCTCTCATTTCATTGATTATGATCATTTCGTGTTTTTCCTCTTGGATTGGAAGAGTTTTTAATCTTTTTTCATTGATTAAGAGAAATGGGTTTTTATGGAATTCCTTCATGGTTGAAGAAGTATGGCAATGATTGAATGTTTTGGTCTTATGGACTTGTATTGTATGCATTTTGAGTGGTTTTATTGCTCATTTTTGTTCAAGAGACCCCATAATTGAGATGATTCAATTTTTACAAATGAGGTATTTCAATAGTTCCTGGTTTTCTTTATAGTCTGTGTGATGTATAGAAACCCGCAGGCAGATCAGTTCCGGGGGTTTTATGAAGCAAAGGTATTAAGAGAAGAAATTATACTAACTTGGTATTACTTTGTGGGTATGTTATGTACTTGGTGAATACTTTTGATTGCCTGATTGTTTTATTTGCCAGAGGAATTATGTTTCGGTAAATTTGATGTCCTCTGCTATGTGTAGGCTTGACACTCATACAATTCGTTCGATTCTTTGATTAACTCGGATTATGTTAACGTCCAGTAAACCATGATGATCCTTCTGGTTTAAGCTGGCAACCTATATAGGTTTTGTTTGAACTGTTGGCCCATCTCTTTACTTTCTATTTTCTTTCAAGCTTGTTTACCCTTATTTTGTCTTTAGAAGGAAAAGGAGTTGAAAGCTTTTCCAACTTTATGTGATTGTTATTTCTTTGAGGGGGAATGAGATTCCACTATCATTGATGAAACTATTGTTGCCATTACAGAACTAAATACTATAAGCTCCCTTGTTTTCCTCAACGGGAACTTAAGTTTGGGTGATACATGTTCTTGTCTCAATATTGTATAAATATTAATAATAATAATAATAATAACATAAAAATGAAACATTTATTTCTCTTTGTAAGGTTGCAAAAGGGATTTTGCTTTCACAGATGAGTGTGGTGCATTTTTATTTAAATAAAAATCAGTATTTCATTATTGAACATGAACAACAGTACATGAACAACATGTACAAGTATTTTGTAATGTTGGAAGTTCGTATGTACTATTTAGACCCCACTGTATACGGTTACACTTACTCGTATTTCATCATTTAAATACGGATCTATGGATAGTGATCTTGTTGCTTGCTAGAAATGTGGTTTGCAGTTTTTTTTCATGTTGTCATTTTGTGTCTTATACAGTTAGTATGTTTATGCTTGTCATTAGATATACATATAGTCGTATAGATGATGCATCATTTCTTTTGTTGAGTGAAAAATTCATGAGCTATCGCTTAAGTTTCTAGCCAAGCTTTTGTAAATTGAATGAGAAAGTTATTATTTTCTTGATTTGTACTATGTAGGATTCTCGTAAATATACTGGCACTATGGAGGACTGCTGTTGTGATTATGAGACTGTAGACAGTCTTAATAAAGAACTTCCTTTGTGAAGGAGATCCTGATGACCATTGTAGCGATGACGAATCTGAAGAGAGTGAAGAAGAGGAAGAAGATGAAGATGAAGAATCTATTGTTATTGCTAGGACACCTGAGTGGACAAACAATAGAAATCAAATGGCTATGAGGATGTGGGATGTTAGAAAAGACGAACCTTAAGATTATATTTGTATTTGTTCTTGATTAGAAGATATCAAATGTTGCTTTCTCTATGTGACTGTGGTCATACATGTATGGCTTGATTAATGAGTATCTACCCAGTTTTTTATATATAATGCATTATTTATATATATGGTATCCACACAACCAAATGTTCGTTCTCAAAATTGCATGAAAACTATTACAAAGAACTTCAATGAAATTTCTGGATTAATTACCAATTTAGATAAAAGCTTTAGTTGACATGGTTACCTAATTTTGTTGCATTAGGGACATTGATGAAATGCTTTTATTGGTTATAATCAGCATGATTTTATAATTACAATGCATTATTAGTGCACTACCCTGTAATCTACCTATTACATGTATTAGTGATACCTCTTGTTACTTTTTTTCTATTGCTTGAGAAGTCATTTTAATAGTGGAAGTAAGCAAAGTGTGTGAATAAAGCTTCCAAGGGCACAAAATTAACACAGGCAAGGAAGTAGGTTGAAATTGTGTCTTGTGTGTATGAGGTAAGACGACAGGTTGTAGGGTCTAGGCATGGGGTTTGATTTGTTTCTATTTACTACAAACCCAAATGGATTTGGGGTGCAAATGAGGTGCAGCCAGCGGCTATAGGTATTGTATTATATATCCCTTGCCTTGCCCTTGTTTTGTCATTAGTTTTAGATGAAGATGTATTTGCAGGGTACAAAACACTATCTTGTTAGTAATGTCATATTGCCTATGCATTGGTCAAAGTATGTGCATGTTCCTGAAAGAAATTCACAGATTGGATATAGAGTTTGATTTAAACTTTATGCCTTCAGTGATATGCTGTTTTTTTGCTTTTTGAATGCTGCTATCATTTCCCAGTTCTATATTCTTGTAGAATTCTGACATTGGTTCTATATTCTTGTAGAATTCTGACATTGGATTCTATTTCAAACTTAGCACTAGATCTTTTGCCTTAGTTAAGATAACACAAAATCAAAGGCAGCCTTTTGACATTGGATTCATCTCCCAAGCTGCAGCAGAAATAATAGTTAATATCTCTCATGTGACAAAAAAAAAAAAAACTTATTAAATATAACATTAGTATTAGTATCAAAAACTTGTTTATAAAGTCTTTGTATGGGTTGAATCTGTTTACCTTTCTTAGTTTTGTGACTTATGTTCATTTGCTAATTGATATCTATTAGTATATGTTTCTCTTGCTTTTGATAATTGATAGGTTATCTTTTTAGGTATGGCATCCAAATTAAAATGGAGTGATTCGATGGATTTGGTTTTGATTAGAACATTGGTGGATGAGAGTAATACCGGAGGAAAAAAGCCAGATAATGGGTGGAAGTCAAGCGCACTAGAGCGCGTGGTGGAAGAAATTAAGAAATCTCACAATATGGTAATTACCCACGATCATGTCCGGTCGAGGCTGAAGACCTTCAAGAAGCAATATTTGGCAGTCCAAGAAGTTCACAAGCAAAGTGGGTTTGGATTCGACTATAGTAGCGGACTCATCACTGCAGACAACGAAGTGTGGGAAGACTATGTTGCGGTAAACTTTCTTAAGCATGGTTCAATATGATTCGGTAGGACCTCATGCGAGTTATTTTTCAATGTCATTGAGAATGCTAGTTAAAATTTATTGAGAATGTTAGTTTTCTAATCTTTATTGAAAACTTTTCTCCAACTATTTTTATTTTGTTGATTGTTCTAATCTTTTTGTTAAATTAGATTGTTTTCTCAATTATATTTCTTAACATTGTTTAGGCACACAAGGAAGCAAAAAAAGTTCGTGGCAAAATCTTTCCATACTATGGCGACCTTGCAATCATCATAGGAAATGATCAAGCAACTGGCGATCGCTGTATAGCAAGTCGTGATGATGACAATGTACCCATGGTTGAAGCAAGTGAAAGTGTCCATACAGACACTGGAGATAGGGAAGATGTTGCATCGGGTTCTACTACATCGTCTCGCAAACGCAAGCGGACGTGTGACAACGATGATCCCGAGTTTGCTAAGGCCATATTGAGTATATGCAAGGCATTTGAGCAAGAGAGTGCTATGCCTATACGATTGGAAACCTTCCCTTGGCAAGAAGTTGAGAAGGCTGTAAGGGCGGTTCCTGGACTTACCGAACGTCAAATTTTAAAAATCATGAGAAAGTTCAATGGGAACGTAGAACTTGGTACTTTCTTTTAGGATTGACCGAAAAAACAAGGGAGGGTTGGGTTTTTGCATAGTTGGAGGATAATTAGTTTGGAGCAAAAGTAATTGGCTTCTTGTCTTTAATCTTTTTTATGTGTTTTGATTAGTAATCAAGGAGTTAGAAAGTTTGGATTTTGTTTAATTGGTGTTTGGGAGTATGTGGTTTAGGACTTGTTATGTTTATGCAGTAAACATGATTTCATTTTGAAAATTTTAGTCAAAATATATATTGCTAAATTTTTTTTTATTACAATTCTGAATACCAGTATTGAACGTTGATTTCTCATTGAAAGATTTAAGCAGATGTCGAGTTTAAAATTATGCTGTAAGGATGTTTTGCAGGAAGCAAAATCAAAACCATATTCAAGTTTATATATAAAAGTAGAATTGTGGGATCTTCAAAATGAAAAAAAAATAAAAAAAAAATCCCATGATTAGTTTTGGGCAACCAAACACTCACAATAGGAATTGGAATCCAATTCCCATGGACAACCAAACATCAAAGTTGGTCAAGTCCATGGCATGAGATGCCATGAAATGAGATTTCAATTCCCACCTTAAGATTCCATGCAACCAAACACACCCTAAGTTCCATTTCATTGGACCAAAACAACCATTTACCACCCCTATCAGAGTTGGACACAAACTTCTTAACCTCCCTGTCAGATCCCGCGCCAAAGGATAAATCAACAATGTTACATGGCAGTTCTTTCCCTTTATTTGAGCTACCCTCATTTTCTCCATCCCAGACCATGCTAAAACAATCAATTTAATACCACTAGGATTAAAAATGCAAAGTTTTTAACGCCACGAATGTCACCCTGCAAAATTTCATTTTCTCACTGACTTGACACTGAATCCACCTTCAATTTGTCATCATGACCTTGAGTGTATCATTACTAACTGCAATCACCTCATTGTGAGTGAGAGACTCTATTATGGTCTGATTTTGCTCTAACTTATCTGACAATTCAACCTCATTGACAACTGCAACACCATCAACTTCACTCACCGTGTAGGTAGCCTTGCAATTCTTTGTCAAAACTTGACCTATTTTGGATCAATTGACTTGGTCGAGTCCAGTTTCACTCATCTTGTGTTTGTTCTTCTACTAAAGCACCAAACGTAGCACATTGAAAATAGTACCATTATCTTTATCATTAATATTCAGAAATCTTCACACTAACTTCCCTTGTTTTTCCCACGTTCCAACTCTCCGCAACCTGCACAGATTGACCTCTACCTCTTTTTGTTGAGCTTGGTCCTATCACCTCTTTTGCACCCCCGCCCCCGTCTCTCTCCTTAATCACTGATTTCTATACTTGTTTAGTTTAGCTATGACCCTTTTGTTAATTGGCCTGATCTTGGGATTAACCTTTTTATTCTTCTCTTCATTGTTGTTTTTTCCTACAAATAGCCATGTCATGATCATCAGTGTGCAATACTCACAGTACTTGAACCCTGGAAAAATAAGTTTTTGCCGGTATTCACCATTGCTTCATGTATCAATCCATATTCTACAAGGTAATTGTTAGGCAATCTCCATCTCAACGCATGTACGAGCAACTTTCAGCCTCTTAAAACACCTAGTATTGTCATAAATTTACAAGAACGTGCCAAAAGAATTTCCAATGGCCTTAAGGATCATGGGATTGAAGTATTCAAGCGTAAGATCCGGGAGTTCAACCCAAAGAGGTACTCGCACAGGATCCACCTTCAAACTAAACCCTTCATGTCGTTGAAAGGCTTTAAACTGAACACCAAGGATGATGTAGGAATCTCGCTAAAGGGTTTTTTCACTCATGCTTCCGATTGAAGCCCCACGATAACATGTGTCGGGTCTAGGAGCCCCATGGTAAACTCACCAATAACTCCCCGTGATCTATGTGTGGAGTCGTGAATAACCTCCAAGGATGGTCGAACACCAGAAAACTTAAACTCAATCACATGTTTTTAACGTAAGATATGCCTATAGGTACATCCAAATCCAGAAGCGAAAGTGCAGGACTTCCATCTTTTCAAAAACTATTTCCTTCAGTCAGAGAATCATCAAAGTTTCGCTCTTGATAGCCCCCCAGAACTTGAGAAAAAGAGAGTTGAGGTTTAGGAGCCTCAACCGAGCCACCTCCTACCTCAACCGATGGAGAATTTCCATTGGCGGCGACAGTTCTGCCATGGATTCGAAGAAGACGACCTAGCCTATACGACTAAATTTTTTTTGCAACCTAATCTCATGCCAATCGAGGTAGCCAAAAACCAATGGACATAGTTCCTCTTAAAATCACCAAATAACCTCCGTCTGTACTTGCCCACTTGCGGTAATACATGATGAACACGGCTCAACAAAGGCTGCATGTAGAAGTTTTGTCCACCGACATTTAGTTCTCAAACATGAGCTACAAGGGGTCCATGCTACTTTTAATCTAGCAAGCATCCATGGTATAAATAAGCCATAGATTAGTACATGCTCCTCTACAGTCTACTTGATTTGATTGAAGACAAGGATCCTCCTTGGGACCTTAGGCATGTCATAAAGAAAATTAAAATAGAATTGGCTAGATTAGAAGACCACAAATTCATGCACAACTACGAAGAACCAAATAGGGTTGTTGATCATTTAACTAGTTTGTATCTAATATACAATTTTTTGAAATTATTCTGAGTTCCTTTGTGGAGGACTTGAAGAAAATGGTGAGTGAAGATGTCACAAACAAAAACTTATGAGAGAATGTGATCTTCTTAATATTTTATAGGTTTGGGGATCCTAAACAAACCCTCACTTACTTTTCTTCAACAAAAAAGTCAATGTGCCATGTCAGAGAGTGATCCTAAACAAACCCTAACTCGTTTTTTTTAATTTTTTTAATTTTTAATTTTTTTTTGAAACTCTTCAACAAACAAGTCATGTATGACATGTTAGAATGTGATTCTAGGCATTGTGAAATTCTCCTTGGTTGCACTCAAGGGCGGAGCCACATACAAGGTTAGGGGGGCAACTGCCCCCTCCACTTTGAGATTTCTTCCTAACTGATGGAGGTAGCAGTGGATTTGGTCATTATCTTTTCCTATTGCCCCCCCTAAATCTGATAAATTTTCTTGCCCACTTAGACTTTGAAGTTCGTATCACACATAGAAAGTAAGTAGGTTTTGTAACTTCCTATCATTTGGATAGACTAAGTGACCCCTCAATTTTAATGTTTCCATTTAAACTATTAAATGTACAACAATTCTAGCTGGCCTGGGTCGAGCGCTTGGGAGACTGCCTCGACACTCCTGGGCACGTGCGCCTGGGAGGGTCTTGGGCACGTGCGGCTCATTTGGAGGCAAAATCAGCAATTGTTAATTTTTTTCATTTTCACTTTTGGTTTTTGGCTCCAAACAAGAAACCAGAGAAGGAGAGAAAACCAGAAAACTAGCGAAGGCTCGAACCAGAGAAGGAACCCAGGTCTAGTCCTTCAACTCCAAAGAAGAAACCAACCACTCTTGCCCTTCACAAGCCTCAGAAGAACAAACCAGAGATCTCGTCCTCATTGCTCTTCTCGTCCAGATTCAAGAACAAATACAGAGCTTCTCGTACAGATCTCGTCCTCACTGCTCTTCTCGTCCAGATTCAAGAACAAATACAAAGCTTCTCGTACAAATCTCGTCCTCACTGCTCTTCTCGTCCAGATTCAAGAACAAATACATAGCTTCTCGTCCTCACTGCTCATGCAACGTTTGAACTCATCGAAAGTGTTAAATGCTTTGTTGGGTGTAGAAGAGGAGACGGTTTGATATGAGATCAACAACAGAGCCGAAACTATAAGGCAGAGTTGTGATGTTGAAGACTCTGTATTTGGCTTGCTCGAAGTCCGATTTTTATTTTTCATTGTTGGCTCCAAAGAAGAAACCAAATAAGGAGAACCCGATCTCGTCCTTCAACCAACTCAGAACTCAGACGCATATCTCGTCCTTAAGGAACAAATCTGGAACTGGTGAGTGGTGATTGCTCTAATCTTTAACATTTCATCCCAGTTGTTCTGCTTGCGCACTTATACTGTTTGAAGAAATTCCCCAACAATTGAAACTCTGGGTTTTGTTTTAATCGAATTGAAAGTGTGTCTTCAAAAAATGTAATTTTTTGTTTTTATGGCCAAGGCACCACAAGAGAAGATCTGGGTGCTCTCCTCGCCCCAGTTGTTGTTCTGGGTGCCAAAATGGTGCCAAAATGATCTTATATAGGAGAGCACCCAGATCTTTAACATTCCCATTTTTCAATTTCAATTATTATCTAGAATATACTACTAATACACTATGGTTTCATTAGTATGGGTGCTTTATGGTTCGACCAATTGTAAGTGTTGAAGATTCAGAAATTTATCTTGAACATAGCTGGAACAGACATTGCATATGAGAGTGTTTAAAGTTCAGTGAATGTCATAAGACTTGAGAAACTGTTGGTTTAAGTGTCCTAACATCAAAGTCTTAATTTATTGGAAGTATTATGTTAGAACACAAATTTAATTATTGCTTGTGATAGAAATTTAAAAATTCATTAGTGCTAAGTGCACATGATGTAGTGGTAGCGGTCAGTGGAATGGTGGGATGACCATAATCTAAAAAAATGCATCCTTTATCGATTTTTTTATCGTATGCAGGAGAGGTTTAACTACTGTTCGTGACCTTAAGAAGCCTGAACTGGTTCTCATAGTTCCCAAATCGGCTTTGACGACAACAAAGAGTCTCACATCCAAGGATCATAAGCTCGCTTGTTGCGTTAGAAGACAAACACATCTCTCGTCTACTCAGCTAAATTGAAATTTTCTCTAAAATTTTTAATGGGGGTTTGTCAGTTATGCTAATTAATGTTTGAACCAAAGTTTCCTATTTAATTTTGTTAATGACCTCCATTTTTTAAACCTCATTTGATTTCCATGTGAAATGTTAATGCGGTCGGTTTGTTTCTAAACGATACATTGTCATTAGCTTGTATTGTATAGTACTTCTATTGTAGTCTATTTGGCCGGAACTACATGTATAACAACTCTGGTGGATCCTTAGTTGCAACATTGTTCCCCAAAATAGACTATAGAAGGTAATATTACCAGGGCTATTAGTTGTGCATTTATGTTATAACAGTTGTTGTATGTTATAACACATATTTCAGGAATGGATAGTGTAGAAGATAATGAATTGATGGAAAATGAAGAAAATTTAGAAGAGATAATGGATCCTACAGAAGGGATGCAATTCAGCAGCATTAATGAGTACCAACGATATTATCATGATTATGGTAATAAAATAGGATTTCCAGTGAAAATAAAGAATACGGAAAAAGATGAAAATAAAAAACCTATATTCATTACGCTTGCATGTGGTCGGTCTGGGCAGCATAAAAGTCAATAAAAAAATGTTGTAAAAAAATGGGGTACAGCTAAATGTGGATGTTTGGCTAAAATTAGAGGTAAAATACGCTATAATGGAACAATGTCAGTGACATGAGTAACACTTGATCACAATCATGAATTGAGCCCCGGAAAATCAAGATTTTATCCGAAAAATAGAGTTATGAGCTCGTATGTGAAGAAGAAGCAGGATTATAATGATAGGGCGGGTATTAGGACAAATAAGAGTTTTTCTTCATGTGTGGTTGAAGCTGGTGGTCATGATATTTTGCCTTTTTCTCAGAAAGATTGTTACAATTATCTGGATAGAATGAGGAAGTTGAGGCTTGGGGAGGGGGATGCGGAGGCCATTCATAACTACTTCCAAAAAATGCAAGCTAACAATGCTGATTTCTTTTATATGTTGGATTTGGACAATAAAGGTAGATTGAGAAATGTCTTTTGGGCTGATGCATGGAGCAGAGCAGCTTACAAGGAGTTTGGAGATGTTGTTACCTTTGACACTACATACTTAACAAATAAGTATGAGATGCCATTTGCTCTTTTTGTTGGGGTGAACCATCACGGTCAATCAATTCTTTTGGGATGTGGATTGATATGTGGTGAGACCATTGAAGAGTTTGTTTGGCTTTTCCAAACTTGGCTTGTGTGTATGAATGGCAATGCTCCGACGGCTATAATCACTGATCAAGATAGGGCAATGAAGATGGCCGTTGAAATTGTATTTCCCAACACACGACACAGATGGTGCTTGTGGCATATTATGAAGAAGTTGCCTGAAAAGTTGTCCGGTTGCAATCAATATGAGGCAATAAAGTTTGCAATGCAAAGAGCAGTTTACGATTCCTTGTCTCATGAAGAGTTTGAAGTAAATTGGCATGGTTTCATTGAGAAATATTGTCTGCAAGAAAATGATTGGTTGAGAGGATTATATCTTGAAAGAATGCGTTGGGTGCCAACATATCAAAGATCTACTTTTTGGGCGGGGATGTCTTCAACTCAAAGGAGTGAAAGCATGAATGCTTTTTTTGATGGTTATGTAAATTCGAAGACCACTTTGAAGCAATTCGTTGAACAATATGAGAATGCATTACGAAGTAAGGTTCAAAAGGAAACTGAAGCGAACTTTAAATCGTATAACCGACAGATCCCTTGCATTACTCCTTATGCAATAGAGAAAACTTTTCAAACTGCCTATAGTACAAAAAAATTTAAGGAGTTCCAAGAAGAGATAGCAAGGAATATATGTTGTACAATTCGTAGTGAAGTTATAGATGAGAGTGGCTTTGAGGTATACACTGTTAGACAAAACTTGGTGATAGGAGATAGACAACGTTCAGTCAATTATATAGTATATTTTAACGTTGCCGACTTCAATATCAAGTGTAATTGACAATTGTTTGAGTTCAAGGGGATCTTATGCAGACATGTATTGAAAGTGTTGTTTGAAAGAGATATTCATGCTGTACCAGATAAATATGTTCTTCGGAGGTGGAAGAAAGATGTGAAGAGGGTTCATACAAAGGTTAAGATAGTTTATTTAGATTGGGGAATGAAGCCTGAAAATCAAAGGTTTGACAAGATGTGCAGTCACTTCTATGAAATGGCCGACTACGCCGCTGAGGATGAAAAGAGACATGCCAAGTTCATGAATGGATCACTTTGAAAATGGAGCAACTCAAAACTGATGATGGTGATGAGGGTGTTGATTCACATGGGTTTTTGGAATTTGGCTCCAATACTACTAGTTCTGGGATGCAATCCAACATTCATAGTCCATTACCGGTTCGTAGCAAAGGCCGACACTCTAATTCAAGGATGCAATCCACAGTTGAAAAAATTTGTAAAAAGATACAACGGAAAAAAAAAACAAGCAAATAAAGATCAGGCCCTTGAGAAGAATGTGGTATGTTTTGCAATATGTGTTTTATGAATATTTAATTTCTTAAGTCTAGAATATTAAATTTTATGTACACGTCATTTGTAGGGTTGTTCCCAGATTGGAATTGAAGGGTCAGAATATTTGACACCTCATTCATTAAATCCAAATACACAAGTTTGTTTTTAATATATTTACTGACGCGTATTTGTATTTGTCAACTTGAAGGATGAAACAATGGAGTCACAATCTTGTATTCCAATCTCAGGAATGGATCAATTTCTTTCGTTGATGTCGCAGGTATATAAACCAAGGGGTCGCACTATTTCTTAGTACTGTTGTTATTTTTGCAGTGCAATTATTTATTTTTTATTTATTTATCTTATGCAGCCACCACCTTCAAACAACGACTATAGGTGGTTGTGAATTCAAAATGTTGCAGATCAGTGGCAGTCATTGTAAGTTTATTAGTGGCAGTCAACTTAAATATATGCTTAAACCTGACATAAACATTCCCTAAAAGGCTAGTTTCATAATTCCATAAACAATCAGAAAGAACTAAGAGGTTGTGTCAGGACTCATTTTTTTGCTTTTTCTATGATATGTATAGGAGGTCAGGCTGCTTGAACACTGAGCATCTAGAATAGTTTCATCATTGACATACCTCAATTCTGAGATTCATTTCATTCCAATAATTCTCTGGTTTTGGAAAACGAAACTTTTACTGATTTGCTTTGTTTATTTTTGTTTGAAGGATATCCAACTGAAAATTCTGCAGCACTGATGTTGCAGCCTATTTGCTGAAAATTCTGCAGTTCAATATGTCATAAATGGAACCCAAGGATGGATCTGTGAAGATGCTGAAAATGTTGTAGCACTGATGCCTGTTTGCTAAAAATGTTGTTGGATCTGTGAAGATGCTGCAGCACTGATGCCTGTTTGCTGAAAATGTTGTTGGATCTGTGATGATGTCTTCTTTCAAAGTCTGTATAGACATATTTGAGTCTATTTTTGTGTTTATGGTTTGTTGAATGATGGAATTTAGGTATCTCTGACTTTGTTGATGTTACAATGGATAAATGAAACTTTAGTCATTATATATGTGTTTATAGTTTCAGATTAAGAAATCTGGGATGTAGCATTTCGTGAAGTTGAGATATCAGGTTGAGAAATCAGATTGCTACTCCAAATGGTTGAGAAATCAGGTTGAGAAATCAGGTTGAGAAATCAGATTGAGAAATCAGAAATCTAGGATGTAGCATTTCGGATAGTTGTCTCTGTTAGTTGCTCTGTGCAAATGGTTGTAATTGGACATCTCAAATTGTCTTCCTATCTTTCAACACAATCATTTCTTTGTTACTATCATTCGGGATGTTTACATTTGCAATCACAACATTCTTACTTTGCATTTCTCTGTCCAGTAGGGCTAACTCTGTAAGATTAGTCCAATTTTTGTATTGAATTCTGTCAGATGATCTGAATTAGGTGCTTCCATCCTGCAAAGCATTACAAAAAACAAGTCAGATCGTATCAGAGTGTCCCCCTGTTAATTTCTGCAAAAAATGAGATGCAACTAGTGTGAACTGTTATAAATCAACCACGCCATTTCAATGCCAAAGTCAGTGTATTTTCTCTTTGAACTTCTGTTGAACTTCATATGTTGAAATGGGTTTACATTCAATATGATCTAGTTTAAAATTTTTACCAACTTTATGATCTGGTGGCATAAACAAGCAAGACAACAAACCACACAAAACAAGCGCATTCTGGTAAGACCCTTTCATTCACACGTAATTTCATCAAACACCTTTTCATTCAAAACCAAATAACACAAAACAAAATGAACAAAGAAAAGCTGAGTTCCATCATAACTTTATGTATATATTACATTACACATCTTTACATCATTCGATCAAGTACTTAAGAATTAATAGTACAATTAAAATAATAATTACTATTATTAAAGTGTTGATTAAGTCCCTCGTAAAAGCCCAAGGATCATTGTTCCCTTGGGTGTCATTTATTTGATCATTGACTTGAGCGGCTTGATCGTTAACTTTGACATATTCATTGTTGTTTAATTCTTCCTGGTTTTCTCTCGCCACTTCTTAGCGAACCCACATCTCGTATGATCTTTCAGCTTCGGCAGTTGACATAAACCCCTTATAAACAGCACCGCGGTACCCTGAGACCGCAGATAAACATGTTGGTAAAATCCAGATATACTCCGGGTCTACGACCACGATAGACGACATATGCTCTGAATGTCATTCATGCATTTAAAAAAAAAAATTCATAAAAGCAATCATCACACAAAATTCATTCTCACGGCTTTGCTTCAAATTCACCCAAAATTCATCAAAAAAAACTATAGAAAACAAAAACTTAATCAAAATCTTCCAAATACTCATGTTGTTATAGAGTCTGGAAAAACAAAAACTCAACAAACAATCATCTAATTTCAAAAGGAAAATGTGTAAAATTTTAATGCAATATGAAAAAATGTGTCATTCAAAAGGAAAATCCCAAATGTTCAACAAACAATCGTCTGAACAACAACTGGGGCGAGGAGAGCACCCAAATCTTCTCTTGTGGTGCCTTGGCCATAAAAACAAAAAATTACATTTTTTGAAGACACACTTTCAGTTCGATTAGAACAAAACCCAGAGTTTCAATTGTTAGGGAATTTCTTCAAACAATATAAGTGCACAAACAGAACAACTGGGATGAAATGTTAAAGATTAGAGCAATCACCACTCACCAGTTCCAGATTTGTTCCTTGAGGACGAGATCTGCGTCTGAGTTCTGAGTTGGTTGAAGGACGAGATCTGGTTCTCCTTATTTGGTTTCTTCTTTGGAGCCAACAATGAAAAAGAAAAATCAGACTTCGAGCAAGCCAAATACAGAGTCTTCAACACCACAACTCTGCCTTATAGTTTCGGCTCTGTTGTTGATCTCATATCAAACCGTCTTCTCTTCTACACCCAACAAAGCATTTAGCACTTTCGATGAGTTCAAACATTGCATGAGCAATAAGGACGAGAAGCTCTGTATTTGTTCTTGAATCTGGACGAGAAGAGCAGTTAGGATGAGATTTGTACGAGAAGCTCTGTACTTGTTCTTGAATCTGGACGAGAAGAGCAATGAGGACGAGATCTCTGGTTTGTTCTTCTGAGCCTCGTGAAGGGCAAGAGTGGCTGGTTACTTCTTTGGAGTTGAAGGACCAGACCTGGGTTCCTTCTCTGGTTCGAGCCTTCGCTGGTTTTCTCTCCTTCTCTGGTTTCTTGTTTGGAGCCAAAAACCAAAAGTGAAAATGAAAAAAAATAACAATTGCTGATTTTGCCTCCAAATGAGCCGCACGTGCCCAAGAACCTCCCAGGCGCACGTGCCCAGGAGGGTCGAGGCAGTCTCCCAGGCGCTCGACCCAGGCCAGCTAGAATTGTTGTTAAATGTAAGTGAACCCATAATTTAATTTCTAACTTATTGCTCCCTCTAATCTTAAAAAATTCTTCCTGCCTCCTCACCTTTTAGATTAAAAAAATGAATTAAACAGGGTCATTGGATGGGACACAAGTCTTATTTCAATACAAATATTACTCCAGTTGCAACTCTTTTAATTTATAGCTAAATAATTGTATCTCCATCTTTTTCTGATTAATAAATCTCCAAAAATTATTTGACTGTCAAGTGTGAATCGATTAAACATCTCTCTCTTTTTTTCTTTTCTTTTTTGCTTGGAAATTATTTTAATTGTCCCCTTTATGATAATCTGAGTAAATTGTATGCATTTTAGCCACTTTGTCATGTTACGTGATTTGGATTTTATAAACATATTTTCATCTAATTCTTTAAAACCATAATCAGGACATATACCAAATAAAAGTTTCTTTTAAAAAAGGAAATAAATTACTAATTTTGCCTTTTTTTATTTTATGTATATTTTTATTTAATGAAGCTTTGTAATCTATAAGTATCGTATCAATTGAGATTTTCAATATTGTTGACATAATGCCAAAAAAAAAAAAACAATCATTGAGTTAACAACACTATAAACTGCTAAACAAGTGTTGCAAGTTATGCAAAACATTAACAAGTCCTGCAAACTACTACAAATACTTGTTGTAAGTGCAACAATCTGTTGCCAAAACTGTACTTGCGATAATTGAGTTTGGTTTCCAACTCATACATCTTCACATGTTGGGAACCTTTCTACCTTGAACTTATTTTTTTGGGCTCATGAGCATGAGAAGCTAAAAGGGTATAGCAGACTAGCGTCTTTTACTATCTCTGGTAAAGGAATGCCTTGTACTACCTTTCAATTGTGTAAAGTTTATGGAAGATATAACAATGTCACCCCTCTATTTGGAATGTGGTTAGGTCATTGTTACTGGCATGAAGTTATGGTCATGACAAAACACACTTGAATTTATATATGTTTTGTCCTACTATTAAGTTTATTAAGAATATGGTATATCAAGAAATAATGATTTTAATGAACATTTCACATTTTGTATAATTGTGATTTTTAGGGAAATTTCTAGGGGAATCTCAAGAAGTGCCAATTCCTAGTTTAATTAATATTTTAGACTATACACAACCAGAACATATTTTGATGATATTATGATTGACATGTTAAAGTTCTATGGTGGTACTTTGGGTCAATATTGATGCATCCAAAATCCTGTCTCCTATAAGTTTGACCTGCAAAACAAATGTTAGATTGCCAAAGACTACCTTTTTGGTGGTCAAAGACACTCCGATGCTTAAGTCAATAACTTAGTTGGAGATGGAGGAAAATCTGGATAAAACTCGGTTAAAATTACATACCTTTGTCAAATGTTCCCCTTACCTTATATAATGGATGCTGTTAATTCTCTGCGTGACTTAAGCATGTGAGGCACAACGAGAGGAGACATTCCTCGCAATAGTCTCTTACGAAGATACGTCCTTGGAGGCATAACTCCCTCCACGACTCTTTTTCTCTATAACGTTCCTCTTCTTTAAGGGAGAACTCTATTAGGCCTAGATTTGGGCTTTTGTCTATGGTTTATTCTGATGGACCATGTTTGGGTTTCAATGACTGGGTTCGCCCTTTTTGAGCTTTATGAATCGGCTTGGTTTTGGGATACTTGATCTTTGTGATAGACGATCTTTGCCACGTGTATGGCTGCGATAATAGTCTTATTTGATGTATCATCAGCTACTCCCCCTTAGTTAGTGGGTATGCTAACGTAACCACTAACTGTGCGATGGTTGGACCTTCGATTTCACCATCGCGATGCATTTAATGTCGTTACCAGCTGTTATTGCATTTGTTTCTCCAAAGTCTCATCCGCCTGTTCGTTTTGGCGTGATTTTTGGCATTTCGCACGACCATCGTGTCCCACACATTTTCCTATGAGTAGTCCTTTCGTTGTTCAACCCCATATAAAGGAGGAGGTGGATACAACACTTTTTTCTTTACACTCTCTTCATTCCCAGGCTTTGATTTCCTTCTCTTTCGTTTTTGTCTCATAACGGTGTCTAGCTTCAGGGTTCTAAGTGGTGATGTGCTTTCTATTTGTGAAGCTTATTTCTCTCCTAAGCGAGCAACGCGAACGACTCTGGATAGTGTTTGTTACGACTATTCGTTGCCATCCGACCTCGAGATATTCTGCCCGAAGAGGGTGACAGTCCTTGTCTTCCGAGGCCTGGCCATATTGCCCGGTACCCTGGCATGTTTCAAGCAGGTCCTTGCCTTCTGGCTGCAGAAATCTTCTGGGAGTATCTAGGTTTCTTGGGCATCGTTCTCGCACAAATGGTTCCTAACGTCTGGAGGGTAATGATCACGACTTCAGCGAGGGCCATTTTATTTGGAATTTTGATTAACATCAGGGTTTTGCACTCTGTGGTGGGGTTTAGTGTAAACGCGAACCACACTTGCTATCTCCGTGGTTCGTCCTGTTTTGAAAATCTAAGGGACGAGTATAGGGGCTGGTCAAGGCCCTGATTTTACGCGTCGATTTCTTCTGATTATTTCAAGTGGCGCAATGTGAAAATTCTGCGATCATTCTGAGAACCCAAGAGGAACAAACTATTTTTGTTTGTGGAGGAGCAAGGGTTCCGTGATCGATTTAATAAGCTTCCCAAGTCCCCAGTAGAAGTTTTTCTTACTACGGATATCCTCGATCGCAACGGTCTGTATACTCTGAACGAGGTAGATCGTGCAACGCTCATGACAGCTTGTGCTTCGAAAGTTAGTGTTGCGCACGTCGGTACTGTCGTCATTTCTTACGAGGGGCAGGAGCGTACTCCCACGGCTGTCGTTGGCGATGCAGAATTGATTGGGAAGTGACCTCCGCTAAGAGGCCTACGGATCGCTATGTTCCTGTTGTTGCCAGAGGTGCCGTTAATGCTGGCTCAAGCATCAGCTGTTGACGATCAGTTCTGGTCATGCCCGAAGAAGAAGAAGCTTGCTACTTTGTTTCCTAGTATTACCAGGGCTCCCCCTCTTCTTGCATGTTCCGGGAAGGGTGGAGGTGTTGTTATTGATCCCGCTGCTAGAGAGGTTGAGGAGATAAATCAAACTTTTGAGAGGAGCAAGAAAGAGGTTTCTCATCCTTTGGATAATCATGAGAAGAGCCATGTCTCCTCATATGGGGTGTTCGATTTCACCGGCTTGTCCGTTGATGATTCACGTGTTATCAACAACAAGATGTTCCAGCTTGGTGTTGAAATGTCTAAGAATCCTACTAGTATGAAGACTTTATCTGATTTCAAGTTCGACTCCTCGTTGGGAGATCAAGTCATTACTCGTAGTCAAGGTTCTAAGGTTCATGTTCCCTCTGTCGTCGCGGATACCTCGAATTTGCCCGCTACTCTCCCTGTTACCTGTCCTACTGCTGTTACTTTTAAGAAGTTCAGTTGGTCTTCTGAGACTGACATGCAAGGTAGTGCTCGTAATCTCATTTTCAAATGTCACATGCAGCTGGTTGAGAGGGCTCCTATGCCCGTGCATCCGCCACACAATCATATCGATGAAGGTATCGAGCATCTTATGGAGGGGATGAGTCACCTTGTCTATGCTGGTGTTATGGGGTCAGATTGTAAGACCACGCGCGACCAGGTGGCGCTCATTGAGCAGAAGCTGATAGGGCAGGCCTTGGTTTTTTCTTATGTTCTCTGGGCGCAGTGTACAGAGTATGCGAAGCCCGCAGAAGGAAGTCAAGGCTATTCGGAATAAGTTTGCTTCTGACCTTGAGACCTCCGAGGCGGAGTTGGATAAACTGTGTTATCTGTTGAGTACTGATAAAAAAAGTTGTCCAATAGAATGGTTGATTGTGACGAGGCCAAGCGGTCTGCTGCGGACTACTCCGCCAGTCTAAAAGCTTCTATGGCGTAAGTTGCTCAGTTGAATACCGAGTTTGCTATTGCCAAATTGGTAGCTTTTGCCAGGCTTACTACCGTTGAAAGTGAACTTGCGTCGACTCGGGCTGAGCTTGTGTCAGTTACTGATAAATTAAAGGCTGCAGAAGTGGCGAATTGGAAAAGAGTAGTCGATGGTCGCCACTACTTCTTAGACTTTATTGAGTCGCATGGCTTGGATTTATCTAAGTATCGTGCTACGATGAGCATGTATTCGAGGATGAAGAGGAACCCGTTTTGGATTCACTGAGTGACCCCGTTGATAAGGAACAATCATCTCTTCGCCCGTCTGAGCCTGTGCCATCAATTGACATTGTTGTTGATACGAATGCCTCTTCTTGAGTACCCTTATTGGCTCTTCTCATCTTCATGTAATCTTTTCTGATGTAATCAATTTAGAAAATCAATGAGAATCTTATTTATTTTTATTGCTTGTATGTAGTTGTCTTTCCATCTAACTTGTTAGACTTAGCTTTTTTGCTTTCGACATTCCTGGCTGAATTCTGGCTTGTTTGTCCGAATTTCACAAATGTGCTTCGATGTTCAATGTATTAGTCATGTAGAAGTTTTCTAATGAAATCTGACTTTTCATGTCTGGATTTTGATGTCATATGTTACAGTCGACAAAAGAAAATATGTGTCCAGGTACTTTATTACTTCATTGTTGATTAGACCGGAAGTTTCATGTTTATGTTCGACTTGCTTGTCCAGATACATGTATTTAGACTTTACTCGTAGCTCGATACTTTGGTCGTGCTGTGTTTTTCCCAGAGTAAAATTTTTAGTCTGACTTCTTTTTCCCGACTAGGCTTTGTCGCTTGAATGAGAAATGAAAGATGTAAATGAGTCTTATTGATAATATTTTTCAAATGCTCTACATTCCACGGTCGTGGTATTTGTTCACCCTCCGTATTTTCTAACTAGTATGTCCCTGTTATGTTGATTTTTATTACTTTATATGGTCCTTCCCAATTCGAATTCAGTTTGCCCGCGCCTGGTTCCTTTGTGTTGAGTTGAATTTTCTAGAGTACCCAATTACCGACACTGCACGTGCGAGGTTTTACTTTTTTGTTATAGTAGCTGGCCATACGTTGTTGGTAGGCTGTTGTTTTGATTGAAGCCTTTTCTCACTTTTCTTCTAGGAGATATAATTTGACTTTCAGTGCTTCATTGATGTCTTTTGCTTGGAACTCTTTGGTTCTGAATGTTGGCATACCAATTTGTATGGGTATCATTGCTTCAGACCCATATGTGAGGGCGAAAGGAGTCTCCCTTGTTGGAGTCATTTTCGTTGTTCTGTATGCCCAAAGGATGCTAGGTTGTTCGGATATCCACAATCCCTTCGATGCTTCAAGCTTCCTTTTGATTGCCTCTAGGATCATTCTGTTGGTGACCTCGGCTTGCCCATTTTCCTGTGGATGGGCGGGTGCTGAGAAGTGTTGTTGGATGCCTAGGTTTTCGTACAACTCCCTAACATTCTTGCCCTCAAATTGCTTCTCGTTACCTGTGACAATTACTCTTTGGATTCCGAATATGCATCCAAATTAACTCTTCGACTTGAGCTTCTCCTATCTTTGCTAACGGTTCCACTTCCACCCACTGAGCGAAGTAATCTATCGCTACAAGGAGGAATTTCTTCTTGTAAGATATTGAGAGCGACTCTACGATGTCCATCCCCCATTGTGCAAATGGCCATAGACTGCTCATCGAGATCAGATTTTGGCCTGACATGTGAGTATATTATGGGGAAAATATCTAGCATTTGTCACAAGTGCGAACTAATTTATTTGCATCCTCTTGCATTGTCGGCCAATAGTATCCCGGTGTTAGGGCTTTGTGGGCTAGTGTTATTCTTCCTGGATGGTTTCATGATGAATCTCTCGCAGGACATATTCAACATCGTTGGGCGAGTGGCATCTTAGTAGTGGGCTAGTGGCATATCTCTTGTAGAGTGTGTCGTTAATCACCATGTATCATGCCACTTGATTTCGTAGTTTTTGGGCCTCCATCTTATTTGCTACGAGATCCCCGTTCATTATATCCATGAGGATTGGAATTGTCCAATTATTTTTCTGGCCTGTTGCTCATGCCTTTTGCATTTGATTTTCCAGTATGGAACTTTCCTGTATCGTGACAAGCGGATTATCTTTTTCTTTAGTCCGTGATGCTTCATTGGCTAGTTCGTCAGCTCATTTATTCTCTGCCCATGCACATCGCCAAATGGTTGCAGTCTGGAAACTTTCTATCAGCTCGACAATTTTTTGGTGGTAGGCTTTCATTCAAACATTTTTTACTTAGAATTCGCCGTTCAGTTGAATGGCCACCAATTTGGAGTCAATGAAGATGCTGATTTCTTTTATTCCCAAGTGTTTTGCCAATTGTAGCCCGACTATTAATGTTTCGTATTCGGTTTCGTTGTTTGAGGCTTTGAAATAGAATTTTATTGCCTTTTCTAACGTTACGCCTTCCTAGTTGTACAAGATCATCCAGCTCCACTTCCCGTCTCGTTGGATGCTTTGTCGCAATGGAGAATTCATTCATGGACGGTTTGTTTGGTTTGTTCCTCTTCGTGGTTACTGTCTGGCTAGCGGTTGCTGCTGCCTGTGAATTCAATGATGAAATCCACCAATGCTTGAGCTTTTATTGCAAATCTGGGATCATAACTGATGTTGAAATGTTCGAGCTCTATTGCCTATTTCACCATTCTTTCGGATAGCTCTGGTTTGTGCAATACTGATCGAAGTGGTTGTTCGATCATGACAATGATTGGGTGAGCTTGGAAGTATGGTTGTAGCTTTCTTGAAGATACGATCAGGGCGAGCGCTAGTTTCTCCAAAGTCGATAGTTGATCTCCGCATCTGCACGTATTTTGCTGATGTAATATACTGGCTTTTGTGTGCCATTATTCTATTCTATTAGTGTTGAGCTTACCGCGTGGTCGGACACGGATAAGTACAAAGTCCCCCATGCTCGATTTTGATAGCAGTTCTGTGCTCCCCATGTATTCCCTCAAGGTTTGGAAGGCCTTCTCGCATTCTTCGTTCCATTTGAATGCCTTGTTTCCTTTCAAGATTTTGAAGAAAGGTAGACATTTGTCCAAGGACATGGAAATGAATTTGTTTAAAGTCGTTATCCTGCCATTAAGACTTTGCACGCCCCTTATGTTCGTTGGTGACTGCATGTTATGTTGAGAAGTGCTTGTATATGTTTCAGATCAGCTTTGATTCCTCTTTGGTTGACCATGTAGCTGAGGAATTTCCTTGACTCTACTCAAAATGTGTATTTCTTCGGATTCAACTTCATTTGTATCTTCGGAGTTGGGAGAAAGCCTATTTGAAATCTTAGATATGGCCTGCTTAGTGTAAGCTTTTGACTAACATGTCATCGATGTACGCCTCCATCATCTTACCGATCTGGTATTTGAACATTCTATTGACCAGCCGCTGGTACGTGGCTCCCGCGTTCTTTAGTCTGAATGGCATCACCCGGTAATAGTATGCACCTTACTCTATTAGGAAAAATGTTTTTTCTTGGTCAGAATGGTGCATCTGTATTTGATTGTACCCAAAGTACGCATTAATGAAAGGAGTTCATGTCCGACAGTGGCATCCACTATCTGGTCTATGCGTAGAAGTGGGAAATTGTCTTTTAGGCAAGCGTTGTTCAGATCAGCGTAATCTACACATACTCTCCACTTATCGTTCTTCTTCTTTACCAACACCATGTTAGCTAACAAGTCCGGGTAGTGAGATTCTCTGATCATTCCTGCAGTTAGCAGACGGTGCATTTCTTTGTTTATTGCTTGGTTATGTTTTGGGGCAACCGACCTTTTATTTGTTGGACCAACTTCTTATCCTGATTGACTTGCATTTTGTAAGTGATGACAGACAGGTCTATTCCCACCATGTCTTTCATCGTCCAGGCAAAAACGTCCTGATTATCCTTTAGTAGTTGCACCAGTTTCATGGCGAGTTCTGGATGGATTTTTGTGCAAATCCGAACCGCTTTATCTCCTCCGTCGTCCAAGTAGACTACTGTCATTTCTTCTTCTGGTTGTCCAGTGTTTGGTCGATCTCTTGGATTGGTTGGGGCCGTATTGTCATCCGGGAGGTTGGGGTCTGTGTGACTGATTGTTGCAGCGGCTCCTCTGGTCGTTGCAATAATTGTTATTTCTGTGGAGCTTTCATCGCTGCATAGTGGCATTCTCATGCAACTACCTGATCTCCTTTGATTATTCCGTCGTCATCATCAGTATGGTACTTCAAGCATTGATGCATGGTGAAGGATACCACACCCATTTCATGTATCCAAGGCCTTCTGAGAAGCATGTATGCAGATGGAGCATCGACAACAATGAAATCTTTCAACATGACTTGTTGTCTCCTTGGTTCTCCTGCTTCGACTGGCAGCTGGATCATTTAGAGCGGACTGCATTGTTTTCCGCTTAAACCTACCATTGGTTGATCGTTGGGTGAAAACATTTTTTCGGTGAACTGCATCTTTTGGAACGCTGTCAGGTACATAAGGTTGGACAAGCTGCCTGTGTCGACCAACACTCTTTTGATCTCCCTTCATGTCCTTGTTGGAGAATGTCAGAGTTCGCTATGTCATTCGGGCACGTTGTGTAGAAGACTTTGGGTATCTGATCTTTGTTCATAAATCCAAATTGATTGCTTCCGAGATCGATTGAATAGCTAATTTTCTCTGATTATGCCATGTAAGATGTATATCAGCTCCCTTGATTGCTTATCTGAATTGGCTTTTCTTTCTTTGGACTCTCTCCGCCTAATGAACTCTCTGAGTCGTCCTTTTTAGATATGGTGCTCGATCTCGTCCTTTAAGTTGTAATAGTCCTCGGTGTAGTGCTCGTGAAAAGAGTAATATTTGTTTTTACTTCGCTTATCTGGATCTCCTCTCATTGTGGGTGGCTACTTAACGTCCTCCTACTTCGCCATAGTTTTCAAAACTTCGGCTCGATTTGTTTTCATAGTCGTGAATGGTTTGCTTGTCGATCGTTCATGTTTGGATCCTTCAGGTTACAACCTTCCAAGTTTTTGTTGATCGAACTCGGATCTGCCACTGGTTCAAAGTCTTTTTGATTGGTTACTTTCCTCTTGAGGTCTGTCGTTCGTCCGTCATTTTCTCCTCTCTTGGTCGGCTGAAACGTGTCTCCTTTCGAATTCATTCTTCCTCTTGGCAGCCACCATCTCCTAAAGGGTGATGTGTTTTGGGCGGTCTTCAATAGAGTCGCCATATTTTTCAGGGGGTCTAGATTCATATAATCGTAGAATGGTCCCCTTTTTAGTCCGGAGGTGAAGGTGGCAATTGCCGTGTCATCACTGCAGCTGTCGATCATGGTCAACTCATTCGTAAAAGGAGTGATGTACTCCTTTATGGTCTCTTCAAGCTTCTGTCTGATGTGAAGTAGATAGTGTGGACCTTTTCTCATTTGTTGACTGCCATGAACCTTGTGATGAATGAAGTGGCTAGTGCTTGGAAAAATTCTATTGATCTCAGCTGCAAGCTGTTGAACCAACTCATCGCTGTGGAGGTGAGGCTGATTGGAAATGTTCGACATAAGATGAACTCTGTGCTCTCCTTCAATGCCATCATGTGGTGAAAATCTTGTAGATGGTCAGTGGGATTGGTAGTGCCATCGTATGTCTAGAATTTTGGTGGAGTGAACTTTGTTGGTGGAGGAGTTATCCTGAGCACGTCAGAGAACAACATATTGGCCAATTTGTACAACACGTTAGGATCCGTGAATCCAATCCCGAATGGAATTTGCACAGCTGTTGTTCTGAGGGGGAGCCATTTGTTGGTGGTTCATTGCTTTCGAGGTTTGCCTGTTGAGTTCTGCAAAAATTTCATTACTTTCTCGAACGTGGTTGACGGATTGAGCGCACTTTTGAGTGAGTTTACCACCGTTTTGATTAAAATATCCATCTTGGTCATGAGTTGATTAAGGCGAAGATCCATGGCGGTGCCCCTAGATATTTGAGATGACTGGGCTATCGCTCCATGTTGTGGCTAGCTGTCACCAGGCACGGTTGGCTCGAGAGTTGTTGATGGGATTGAAGCATGCATTGTAGGTAACACGGGTTCACCAGTGAAGGGATCACTTTGTTAGGTTGAGGGTTTGTAGTGCATTCCATCTGTTCTAAAAGCCTTTTAATCGCTGACCAAAACTGAGGAAGTTTCATACAGTAGACTTTCTTCTTAAGAGGAAAACTGTCGTTCCCCACAGACTGTGCCAAACTGATGCATCCAAAATTCGGTCTCTTGTAAGTTTGTCCTGCAAAACAAATGTTAGATTGCCAAAGACCACCTTTTTTGGTGGCCGAAGGCACTCTGATACTTAAGTCAGTAACTCAGTTGGAGATGAAGATAAATCTAGACAGAACTCAGTTAAAATTGCATACATTTGTCGAATGTTCCATTTACCTTATATAATAGATGTTGTTAATTCTTTGCGTGACTTAAGCATGTGAGACACAACGAGAAGAGACGTTTCTCGTAACAGTCTCCTCCTTTATGAAGATACGTCATCGGAGGCGTAACTCGCTCCACGACTCTTTTTCTTTGTAACGTTCCTCCTATTTAAGGGATAACTCTATTGAGCCTAGATTTGGGCCTTTGTCTATGGTTTATTCTGATGAGCCCTGTTTGGGCTTTATGAATCGGCCTGGTTTTGGGATACTTGATCCTCGTGATGGATGGTCTTTGCCATGTACATGGTTGCAATAACAGTCTTATTTGATGCATCATCAAATATGCTTTGAGTCCTATCGTTGTTGTGAATTATCAGGCATTGTTGAAAATAATGGCAACAAGGTGTTATGGGCTTCCTATAGGTTGCTTGCCTTGATTTTTGTGGGTTATCCTCCTGTCAAATGGTTACTAGAAAAATAAGATATGTCAAGTTACATTCGTTTTAATGTCTTTTTCACTTATTTTAGAAATCGTGTTCAACATCCTTACTGATTCATGAAGTAATAATAAGTGGTTTAGACCATTTGTGAATTTGTAGTAATAATATTTTTTTTATTGTTATTTTATCTTCATAACACATGACAAGCTCCATTCAGAACTATGCTTGATCAGTAAGTCTAGAGAGCCTTGTTTAGAGGCTTTTTTTTTTTTTGTTTTTTAGTTTTTTTGTTTTTAACTTTTTACCCATTCTCTTTAAAATACAACCACAAATACAATCTGTATAAGGGGTAGAAGTGTAAAAAATCCTAAATAGGCACAAAATAAACCCCCAAACACGACTCCCTAGAATTGTTGATACTTGATAATCAAACGAGAATGTGAAACTACGGCTTGCCATAACATCTATCAATTATCATTCTAAATCCTAGCTTGCTATATTCTGAAAAGGTATTTTGTGAATTAGAACAAAAAACAATATTTGTTAAGTTTATAAAACAAATGTAGGTTGAGTGATAGAGCGATAATGTAAAAATGTGTGACTAAATTTTAAAATCATTCATAAAGGGGTTGTGCACGATCAAGGAAATTAAATCATTCAAATATGACTAATAAAAAGAATAAACCAAGAATGAGTTTGACCTTGCGAGCTCATGGTTGTAGTTTCAAGAAAGGTGCTCTAACTAATATCACATGAAAAGAATATAGATTCAACAATTTTTTCATGCCAAAATCATTAATAGCTTTGACATGTTTTACATCTTCCCAGTCTAATCCATTTGTTATTTATATTGGCTTTCTCTTAGTCAATTAACAAATCTTTCATTTCATTATTTATATTGGCTTTGTGGTTTCTCTTTTGGGGATACATCAAGCAGATTTTCTCATATCAGATTTTCGAGATTATATGTTGTCTCAAATTCTCTAATTCTATACATGTATTTTTAACTTGTTAGTTTAAAGTTTTCGTTTGGATAATTGGAGTTGCACGTGCAATGATAAATTTAGTGTTTTGATGAATTAATTTGTGCATCTTTAAGTTAAATTCGGAGTTTGCTTATTTTGTTGATCGTTATACCCTACTAGATCAAATTGGTGCAATTTGTTTCCTCAAACCTTCTTGAAATTGAGTGCTTCCTTATTTTGTTGAACATAATTATCTTGTGGAATATGTCGTGGGAGTTCAGTTTTTTCCCTACTTGCTCAATATAGAGCATTCAATAGGTTAATGAGTATCATTCATGTGCATAAATTTGCCATGTTTATTCTCAAATTAGGCCCTTTCATGTCTAGAATTCTACCATGTTTCCTACTCAAATCAGAGCCATGTTTGCCCAGATATCAGAGTCGTTTCGCCAAGAACTGAAGTTGTTTCACTCAGAAATCAGAGCTTCCAAGAGATTAGAGTTGTTTGACCTAGAAACTTGAGCTTTTTCACGTAGAAATGGGAGTTGTTTTTCTGACCAATCCTGGTATTTCTCTACTCCAAATTAGATATGATTCAGAGATGTTTTTCCCCCTAATTCATGGTTGTTTGGCTGTTTTCTCCCTAATTCATGGTTGTTTTTACGCCAAATTCAAGCTTGTTTTGCATCCAAAAGAGCCGTCATTCATTTCAAGCATCATTTCAGGCATATTTTGCAGTAAAAAAGAGTACAGGTTTTGCAGCTATGCCACACCTAAATTGCTATGTACATCTCAAAGTTCTTCTTGAAGTTAAATAACAAGAAGAAAATATACAATGTCATTCTCCAAAGCAGGTGTGCATATGTTGAAATGGGATAGTCATCATCAGTTGCATCTTCACAACCATAGAAACACGTTCAAGACTAATAACATGGCTGAATTTGCAATGGAAATTGTTAAGGATCAATTGCAGGTTTGCCTGTCTAGTGTCAACAAGCGTTCCTCACACATTTGCTTCTGCGTCAATAGCTCAAATTGGCATAGTTTGGAATCTAATAATACAAAGGTGTGTTCATATAACTGGATTTCCATTCTAAAATAAACTTTCAGGTCACTCTTTTTTTCCCCATTTCCCCTTCAATTCTTTGATACTTGGGAAGAAAAGAAAAGAACTCTTCACCTGTAAAAAAATTTCGGAATGACAGAACTAGTGAACTCTCTACATCTTTCTCTACAAAAAACAATCATCCTAGAATAATCAGATCATATACTACCACTAGCTATAAACTACAAGTACCGAGTTTCAGAGTATTTATGATTCAATTTACTTAATGATTAACATAATTCAGTGCCCAAGCAAGATACTGACATCCTGTACAACGTAAAATGAGATGAAATACTAAAATACGTCATGTTTTGCATTACATAAACATTTTCAGCGGGTAGAAACACTATAACATAGGAAAATCGGCTTACAACCAACATGGCTTTTCAGTCAAGTCCTGGGCGAAAATGTATCGGAACCTCGTATTGTAAGGTAACCATTCCATGATCTGTGATGGCTTCCTCCTGGTTTTATAATCAATGCATTTCCAAATGGAATCATGGAGCTTCTTATCGACATTCTTGGACACCCAACTTAGAAGATCATCAGAGCCTATACGTGCTTCTTTTGCAAATCTCTCAAGTATCTTCGGTAGAAACACCTTCCTCGACTTCTCCACAACAACATTTGCTTGAAGAAACTCCTTCTTGACCAACTCCAGCTCCTCTCTAATATTGGTGGATGTATAGACCCTTAACTGCAAAGATGTTTAACAAGTCTCAGTGAAGGAATCAGAACATTTCTGTGGAACATTGGCTAATGAACAACATCTTGCATGGGTCCATCCTATTATAGACAGGTCAGTTTCATGAGGTCATCTGATCATAGGATCAGAAAAATTATCTTTCCAAGCTACTAACAAACATTCAACTGAGTAAGAGATGAATCATAAAATATGACTTGTTTTCTGTACTAAATGAATTTGAGTCTATAACATTGATTCAAGCAGAGTTTTGAGGATAAATTGAATCAAGAAGTTACCATAGGATCAGATAAAGCCCCAGTACAAATGGCAAAGCAAATGAGGGGTTGAGGGGATTTGAGTGCGAATCTTGAACTGGACAGTTGCTTGCCTTCTCTAGATTTCCTTCTCATTGCCGTTGAAATAATGTTTTCAAACCACTGCAAAATTAGAATAAAATATGGGATTTTAAACTATGGTAAGTACATTTCCAATTCTCGAACCAACAGAAACTAAAAGCTATAAAACTCCAGTTTTAATACGAGCAACAGAACTAAGCAAATACCAAAACACATTGGTGAGGAGTATACAAACTCCATGTCACCCGTTTTATCTGTATAAACCCCATTTAACACAAACCATTATAGTCATATCATTTGAGGTCTTTAAATTTTACAAGGTCGTGCACGTCGGTATTGAAGCAATGAGCAAATGCCATCTTCAGGCAATGAATCACATGTGCACCTTATGTCTTATGCTTGTTCTAATTAATTTCTAACCTTTCTGTGTAACCAGGACAGAACCTCTTAACTATTTCCATTTCTTTGGAAATATTTCAGACTGTCTTATCGATCTTTTCTGACTTCATTTTCAAAACAAATCTGTAGCACTCTGACACACATTTTGACACTCCAGTGAACACATTGTTCAAATTATCAACTTTTTCATGTTTCTAAAGTTTCATTTCCTTATCCATGTTATGGATATACTATGGCAGGATAGTAACGAATATAACTAATAAAATGAAATGTCCCTGTCTTGATGAGTTTTCTGGTCAACGTGTCTGACACCTTGTATGGTCATACCCATGTAGGACACTGACTCACGCACCCATGAAGCAAAAGTTGTTTCTATGAGGCTTTATAGTCGATTATCTATACAAGAAACCAAAGGACTCTAGTATACACTCTACTAAATACATTTGGAACTCTTAGAAATATACAGAACCCCATTGAAGAAATTGGCCAAATTGTGCTTCCCTCTCCAACAATGACACAGATGACGCAAACAGAAATACAACTATAAAAGAAACAAAAACATATCACGTATAAGAAGATAATGCAAGTTCCAAAAAGAAATATTTGCAAAGGAGATTAAAAACAAAACAATCTGTCAATTTGCACAACTCATGAAATCTAAACTAGATTAGCAACCAAATCTTCTACCAAGTTCACAAGAGCACACCCAGACTTGGATTTTTGCTCTACCCTAATATATGCTTTTACTTATTTTATTACCCACGTGCATCATAGACATTGCACTTTTACAACCATATATACCAATTTAAACATTTCTCAACACTCCACATTTGTAGTGATAGGCTAACAATAAAATACCTCAGTCCCAAATCTTAGGAAGCCATAGTATTCGCTAAGAGGCTTTTTTGTGTTTATTGTAAACAACATATCATAGATTTTTTTCTCTAGTGGACGCACCTTTTTCAATGTCACCTAAATTCATTCTCCAGAGTGAATAAACTGAAATTAACTTATGCATTAGTGATGTAAGCAAGTTATTTAGTAATATTAGTATTATTAAAACTATAATTTTGGTTTCCAATTAGGTTTTGGGTTAGGTTTGCTTGCCAAGGTCATTATAAATAAGGCGTAGGTTGTTTATTGTTAGACAGATGATTGAAAAAAAAATTATTTCGTTTATCTGTTTTATCGTAGATTTATTTTCTTTCAATTTCTGTTTTTTTTTCAATTTTAATTCTATCAATTAGTATCAGAGCCATTATATGGTTCGACTTGAAAAAAATTTGTTTGAGAAGAAAAGCTTGGAAGATGACAGAAGAAGAAACTCCAGCTAGCGCTGGAGAGGATGAAACTAAAAATGGAATTAATGATCGCGAACCTCTTACCCACAAGGAGTGATCGCCAGCCCCCAAACAACACTGCTGATCTCTCCTCCAGCACCGCAGGCGATGCTACACAAATAAACAGCACTGTACACATGCTTCCACCCGCTTCCAGCTGACCGCACCACAATGATTGACCTCTTCACCTTGTCGATCAGTCCGTCGACCGATTGCCCCTTGTCAAACAGCTCCCAGCCCCAACCCAGGTCATGTACCACCTTGCTCACCCCAAATCCCCACCCTTCTTCCACTGTCAATCAACAACCTCAGTCGATTCCCCAACTCGATCAGAGCCCCTGCCTCACATAGATCGACTCCTCGCTACTACATGACAACTTTTCGGATCCAATTTAGGACAACTTTGAAGCTAAATTCCATAACTTTGCGTTACAACCAATCCGGAATTTTGCAATTTATATCTTTTGAGCCGAGGACTCTTCTTTGACTTTGTATTTGGAGGCACAATTTGGAATTACTTTGGTGATCCGAGCAAATACAAAGGAAAAGTTCGAGGTCCACTTTTGCTATTACACTCACCTTGTGTTCTCCCAATGGTTGCTTGTGTTCGTCAAATTTATTTGGCTTCACACTCGAGGATGAGCTTCTTCAACTCTGGGAGGTTGATATAAGTCGGTTATTTAGTAATATTGTAATTGAGCCTATTTAATAACATCCATAATAGTTAGGGTTTTCGTTTTCAATTTGGTTTAGGGTTAGGTTTGCTTGCCAAGAAATTAGGTCAATTATAAATAAGGCGTAGGTTGTTCATTGTTAGTTGCTTGAAGAAAAGAATTTTTATTTCGTTTATCTATTTTATCGTAGAAAAGAGTTTTATATTTCGTTTATTTTCAATTTTAATTTATCAATTAGCCTCACACTTTTCCATGACCAGGTCATGATGACCATATTCGTATCAGTGAAAATCTTCATAGTTTTAGAACTTGTTTTCACTTGGAGGGGAGTCATACAAGTATCTCAACTTCATTGCCTTTAAACAATGCTCATTTCCGAAGCTTCAATACAAATTCATCCTAATTCACGGAAGTGATAGATTTCTGCAAGTCATTTCTCCCCCACACAACAATCTCTTTCGATTTTTTTTTTCTTTTTCCAATACTAACATAAATCAATCACAAAAATAATGCAAGGAATACTTTAGTGATGCAGATAAACAAAAACCATTGAAAGGGGGGGGGGGGGGGGGGTGGAACTGAACAATGCTAACTAAATCGATAATGGACACTTAGTCGATTAGGAGAGGAAGTTCAATTGAGCGGAAGTCAAGGCTTGACTTATCGGACAATTTGTTCTATGTTTTGTTCAAATGGCACGATCAATCTTGGAGGTAATTCAACTATTTGATTATATATGTTTGACTGATTGCTAACAACAAGAATTCTAACCATAAACTCAGAAGAAACAGTCTGAACTGCCTCCAGTCCAACAAATCACCACTTAGTCACCACAAATCAGATCACATAATGTGGCCAGCATATTAAAGCTGACACCACATCACACAGACCTCAAATAATATATATACACATCAATCAAGAAGAACAACTACCATGATCTCGGTCTCACAAAAATAATCACTATGACGATCTTTTACTGCAAACCAATCACATTGACAATCCCTAGATTAACATCTAAGCTCATCACAAACACGAATCGACCTTTCCAATTCCTCAAGTCCCCACTTCAGTGGATTGGAAATCAAGAAGAAGTGACACAAAAGAAAGAATGTTCTGACACCAAGTTGAGACTAAAGGTACCAATAGAAAAATAGAACCAGAGAGAAGAAGATGGAGAGAAGAGAGAGAGGCCCATTGCCTAGTGTAATTCCTCTCCTATCCTAACACATACATACCACAAATGTTCTGTACAAACTGATAAATGCAACAAGTACAGAGTAAGGACCACAACAAGCAACATACTAACATTAACAAAAATATTAGATCTCCACATGCTACATTCCTATTTGGCTAGATACTCTTAAAGAAATATTAACAAGAAGAACAGTGTAGATAATCAAATGGGATAAAGAGGCCAGCTATAACAATGTGAAAACATAAATGCTCAAATGTTTATTTAAAAGTATGAAGATAGATTAATACCCAGCCAGTTCGAGGGGTACGGATGCAGAATATGCACTGTTCTATGGCTTTTGCACTAATGACATAGCCCCCAATGTTGTAAGCAGCCTGCACTAAACAAATAAGCCCATCAAGGTTTCAAGATTTTTGTCGCTCAAGAAATAGTTTTCATGCTATAAGAAGGCTCTATATGTTATGGGACACCAAAAGATAAGATTGGAGGTGATAAGAGAGGATATGAAAACTACATGATTTGACTAAGGTATGACTTGAAGGTAGAATTTCAGTGAAGTTGGATTCATGTTGCCCACCCCAATACATGGGATAAGCCGTAGCTGAAGATGAACTAGCACAAAGTAGAATACTCAAGAACACAAGATCAATAGTTCATTACTTTGTATATCAACTTGATTACTGTAAATTCATGAAAAGATCGTCAAACTACCTTGTGAAACAAAGCTATCCTTCTCAAAGATCCTTGAGGAATCCCATACGCTAAATATGCCTGAATTCATAAAAGAAAGGCGTCTATAAACGTGACCTGATCATAATAATAATAAGAATAATAAAAAGATAGAGATAGAGAGACGGAAATATCCATCTACTGAATCTTACATGCATGATCAGAGAATTGTACACGTTGATCCAAAATGCCGTTTGAGCATCAATTTGCATTTGAATTGGATTCACTCTTTCCAATTGTTCAACTAGAACTCTGGAATTGATAAAAGAAACATTTTAGCACCTTTTGAATGGGAAAGCTTGAGATGCCATTTTAGTTCAAAATAACAGTGCTCTACGTCTACGATAGGCTTGCCTGACACATGCAATGGCAAAAACTAATCCTGACTCGAGGAACATGTAGACATTTTATACTGTAGTCCAATGAATCAATATAATTTCATATAATGCCATTTTTTTATCAGATTCAAGAATCATGGGTCCCTTCCCTGTGCGTACGGCATGTTTCACAATGCCTTTGTTTAATCTGTGGTTGTAATATAATACCTGATAGGCATAATAATTTATAACTTTATCCAAATTAAAAAGGAGGGTCATCTTTTTCTCCTACTTTTGATCAAATTGATTCCCACCTGTAGTTGTTGATTGCATAAGAGGCACAAGAGAATTGATTCTTGTTTGCTGCTATCCATGATATTTCCAATGTGGAACTGCGTGACCACTCTCTATCCTCTACAACACCACGTCTAGGGAGAATCTCACTGGTAGAGGATCTTGACAAAAAAGGCGAGCGCTTCTTTTCTGATTTTGTGGATGGCTCATCCTGTAGCCAACAATATATAGAAGCCATACACCTGACCAACTCCTCGGACAATTTACTTGGGCACTGGTAGAGATGATCTTTCAGGGTAAATGCCAAAGAAGTTTTATCTGTATTTGGTACAGTCTCATTAACCTGAGGAAAGAAGTATAAGTGTGTAAGGCAGGACAAAGACCAGAATTATGTAGCATACATATAGTATGAAGTATTTACTGAATTACGCACTTAGAGTGAAGAACTTGTTCCCCCTCTTTAGATCAATCACATCCCTAATTTTTTTTTGAAAAAGATTCAAAATTATTAAAACTGAAAGTTACAAGGGAATGAAAATCAAAGGATGCCTTAAAATTGAGTTTCAATTCACATACAATTAATCAAAAGAAACCACCTGACTCTTGGTCTAAGAGATGTTCAACAGGCCAACACCAGACCACACTCAAAACTTCCATAGCCAAACAACTGCCATTTAGACTTTTGTTGTTGAAAAATGTGATTACTCATTTCCTTCCATAATGCGCAAAAAAAAAAAAAGGTATGGGGATGAGATTACCAACCACAAGGAGAGCTTCCAAGGAACTAGAAAAAGGAACCAAATCTTCCTCACCCAACATCAAGAACAAAAAACACATATCTTTTAGTAGGCAACATAGATCATTCAATAAGACAAATGGAAAAGGAACATCCAGGTATTATCTCCATCTTCCACACCCTTATAACCCGAAATTTGTGAATCACTCCCCAAGGAAGACAATGTTGTGCAAGCTTAAGGAACACGGAGTTAGCAGAAAAGCCATTCTCCTAAACTAACTTCAAAACACATTTATCCCGACTACCGAAACTCAGCATCATCCAACAAGGTTGATAGTGCCAAAAATTCTTCCATCTCAACATCAAGACCAAAAAACTTATGGTTGATTTGGCATGCCTCTATTGAAAGGGGAGTAGGCAATTGACCATGCGATAAGACCCAAAGGGAAAATAAGCTTTAGGCAGAATCTCCTTACTCCACACCCTCTCCTAACTGAAAATTAGGAATCCTTCCCCAAGAAAGCCTACATCTTGCTTACATTAAAAAAAGTACGGATATGTTCTTCATATTTTTGTGATTAACATTTAACAAAAGTAGTCACAATGACGGGACAACATTGAATGTCTCACTAAGGTAATTCTTTTTCATTATGCTTATATGATCTTTATTTCATTGAATAGTTGATAGATATTTTCAATTTTTTTTTCTTTCTAATTTTTCACTATTCTTGTAACATTTTTATCAACTGTATTTTTAACAAATAAATTGAGGCTTACACCTCAATTTTGGGATGACTATGCCTCATTACCTCCTCACGTCTCAATAAGAAGACTGCCTCAATGCCCAATTGAGAGTTTTTAAACCATGCACGCGAATAAGTAACTCACTAGGAAAACAGGAAAAATACATGTACCCAGCCAACAACTAAAATTATCCTAGTTATAGATACAATCATGGAACTGAACATCCTACAAGCCTCCCTTATGTTTTTCCCCAATGCAATAAGAACTTTGATATATCAAGCAATCTACTCCAGTTCTTAAAAGATTCAATAATTCTTGTCTTGCCAACTAATCCCGTCTACAACGAAAAAATTCTAGTCCCAAATCCAATCTCCTTACCAAGAGAAAGTTTCTTGCGCGATTGCCTAATCTGCATTCAGCAAGTAGGATTCGCCACACAGTAGAGGAAAAGAACTAAACAAGATTAATAATTCCCAGTTTAACCACAAACTTTGCCAATTGACCTAAAAAAGGCCTTGGTTTTAAGTACATAATTAAGAATCTTTACTTCTTTACTTGGGCAGCTTCCTAAGCGATGTTAGACAAATCCCAGTGCAATCACCACCTCAGAAGTTTTATAGTAGTGACAAAGTTATTTGTCATGGTAACCCGGTATTAGAAAGAGGTAAGCAGAAATAGTCCTCTGACTCCCTGAGCCATATAGAAAATAAGATATAATTGTGGTGAGCAATCTATACAATCAATCAGAAGTGTTGAATTAAAACAATTGAGTGAGAATAGAAAAGTTTGAAATTTGAATTCTGGAAATCTTAAAGCACAGAGTAAACAATTCAAAACCAAATAATATCAACATTTCATCAGTACCTTGGCAGGAAAAGCACAACTGTTCTCGATATGAATGTTGGTTTGGGCACTCGAGAGTGGAGCACATCTGGTCTTAGACTGAAACGGTGCACTCTTTTTCCTGGAACCCTTAATAGAAGCCAGCAGCTGTAAAGGTTGCAAAGGGAATTTCTTCGAGGAGCAGAATGCACTTGAAATTATACTTGGGTGTTTTCTTACTCCAGTTTTTGTATGGGCGGGAGAAGTCATGCCTGAGCTTTGCTCAGAAGGTGCCCGACTAAGACAGTTGTCAAAAATGTTTCGATAAAGAGAGAGAACCTGTTGTTCACGGTTTGCAACCTCTTCTTCAAGTAACTCAATCTCAGTTATCAAGTCCTTTGTCTGCAATGACCAAAATTATTTCCAACTAAATCATTTATTTTGGAAGTTGATGCAGGGAAACGACATAGCTACACTGAGAACCTACTAAAACTGCTGTTGTTAATCGATAAAATTAAAATAACAATAGACACAATGTCATTGAGAATATGGCACTTTGCTGAACAGTACTAGAGGTCTACCTCTCCAACAGAACTCAGTATATGCACATAATGCGTTTTCAGGTCTTTGAAATGACTCTCCTAAATATTATGGACAATCAATCAATCTTTCTGGGGTTGGGGGCACACAATAATCCACTCAAAAGATTGTCGATGAATTATAAGCAGTTGGTGTGCAGAGCACATTTCCATTGCAAGCAGAGTCTTAAAATTTTCAGAATACCAGAGAAAAAGTTATTTCTCACTTATTTAATATCAATAATGAGGACTGACAGCAAAACGACTCTATAAGTTAAACATGGTATAAGGTATAATCTCAAGTTCGCGCTTCATTTATTTTTGTGCTTTTTGGTCAGTCAAGCGTTACTTCGCCAATCTATAATATGAATGTGAGCTAGAAACTCCCTGGGTTTGCTTGTACAGATATGAGCTGGTAATTCATGGTGGGTTGCTGCTAAAAAAAAGTAAAGTGCCCCCAGAAAATTATCCCACAAGAGGGTAAGGTATTGAGTACAGCCACAGATTGAGTCAACAGACAAGTAGTGTTTGCACCTTACATGTCTTGGAGCATCATTAATCACCACAACCTCATCAAACAATAGACAATCACAAGCCGGCACATACATGCTTTAATGGAGTACGAGACAACGATACTCTAATACCATAAAGAGTAGAGCCACTAATGTACACAGTGAACAAAGAATGTGAGTTTTCAAATCCACATAAGAGCATCCAAACTAAGAACACGGTTTTTCAAAATATGTAAATTTCCAACTCCAACCAGGCAACCACCCACAGTTAAGCCCCCAAATCCAGCTAAGTTTTTACAGTTTGTGGGTAGTTAAATTCAAATACTTACTGTAAACCTCATGGGGCCATCTGAGATGGCGTTTAGAGAGTTTGTTCAAATGGAAATGAAGAGGAGAGGAGAAATAGGGGAGCAAATTTTAATAAAGCCCAACCTTGCCATGCCATCTGAGAGTGCGCTCAGATGGCACTGGAAGCTTGGGCAGAAATGTTTTTACGCACCCAAATGCCAGTTAAATTTTCTTAAATTTACAAAGATTCCCGGACTTTCTGTGGATGCTCTAATAGTTGTGTGAAATTTGGTACATGCAATGATGCAAAAGGTCAAGAAGAGCCTAACCAGTCACCTGGTCAGAAAGTACTCCTTTAAAAGATGTTGATGGTAGACATGAGAAGCCTAAATTTTGGTACATGTGCACTACTACGTGATATATCTTCCACGCATTTATATTACTAATTAGATGGGACCGTATCCACTTCAAAGCATGGTAAAAAACCAAATAATTCAAAACTTTAGTGTTCAAGTTTGCCAACCTGAGCAGCAAGGTGCCTGTGTCCAGGAGATAGAGTACTGGATACTCGACCCATTGCCCTCTCAAGCATAATACGCATAGACTTCTCTTCCTGCAAACAGAGCTGCAGGTGCTCGATCTGAAAGTAACTCAGAGAGGGAGTATTGTATCATAAGTGATGATTAAAAATAACAAAACAAAGTAATGATGCCTTCTTAGTCAAAATTATAAAAGGGTTAAAGAATATGTTCCTCAAAAAAAAAAAAAAATTTAGAGTCTTCATGGGTATAACATATTAACATAACAAACTAGCTAATATAAGTAATACTGTTGCTTATCCACTTATTTATTTATATATTTATATATTTAGAGTTTAACGTTCTTTTAATCGGCAAAAGCCACATGCAAAAAATAATTAACTCAGACAATATGGGGCAACAATGGGCTTGCTTTTTATGCTTTAAGAGTCTTGTTACTTAAGATCCACAAATAAATTTACAGAAATTATTAATTATTACTACTGACTAATTGAGATTACCTCCTCATCCTGTTGTCTACACAAAATCAGGATCTTAAAACCTGAAGTTTGAAGAAGATTTGTATATGTAAATTGATTTACTCATTATTCAGATGTTTGGGAAGGGTTTTGATCATGCTGACACAACAGTGAACAAATGATAAATTGGTAAACGGCTCCAGTTTGAGGGAGTATTTCATACCAAGAAGCAACTCCGAGTGCTGGACGATGATGGAGGACTCATCACTACAGTTCCCAGGGCCATCTCAGAGATTGAGCGGACCCTATACTAAGACTAAATATAGGGACCCATTTTACATACTAAATATATTTTATGAGTTGATATTATACATACCCAATTTTCATGCCTATTAAAATCTAACACATATATGTTTTTAAGTTACTTAAAATGTGATTAAAGAATTGTGCTAAGTTAGGGAGTAAGACTTGAACCTATGTCTTTGTCAAAATGTGGAAAGTTTTTTTTTTTTTTTTTGAAAGGCAAGCAAGGTTTTTATAGGATCCCAGAACCCATAAAGATGCCGCAAGCTGGGTTTGAACCCATGACCTAGTGGTACCATCCACCAAGCTCTAACCGTTGAGCTGTCATGCCATTGGCAAAAAAAAAAATGTGGAAAGTTGCTAACTGAGAATGCAAATTCTTTTAATAATGAAAAATTCAAACATCCTTTGCTGAAAAAACCGTACAAATTAAATTTGGGGGCCCTGTGCGATCGGCGATCGCACACCTGCACCGCTCCATGGCTGGCCAGTTCCTGTGCATTGCTATGCTAGAGGTGGCCATGTGGGATGATGGAGAAAGTGAGTAAACAGTATTTGTTATGATGCAAGTGGAATACCAGTTGCAATTAAAAGTAGTTTTAGTGTAGAATACACTAGAAGGTGGTAGCCGGCAGGGAGGGAGAATAAATATTCTTAAGCTGATGTAATGGCGTTGTACTGAGGTCAAGATTTCACAACACAGGTTCCCAACTCAAACAATTTGGAGGTGAACAATAGGGAGGATAAGGAGTCAAATGGGGATCATTTGCAAGACAGATGAATCAATGCGACTTTGACGTGGAGTCTCTTTAGTTGTGGCCTATGTAGTCCCAGGCGCTAGGCGAGGTGAGGCAAGGAGCCTGTCCTGGCCAACTAGCACCCTGGGTCAAAGGCTACAAGTCAATGTCAAAACAAATAAAAAATAAAGTGTTGTAGTCAAAGGAAGTCGCCAAGGCCAGGTGGTGAGGTCTAGTATAGCCCGCCTAATGTGCCTAGGCGTTGCACAAGACTACATTGTGACATTGGGGGCTAGTATAGCCCACCTAATGCGCCTAGGCGTCGCCCGAGACTCCATTGTGACATTGGGGGCTAGTGGCTTCAAGTCATAGGGTGTTTCGACAATCTTCTGATCAATTTGGAATGTCTTATCTTGTAGTGCTACATACGATGATTTCTCTATCGATTTAATGAATACTTTGTTTTGCCATATATCAAAGAAAATAAAAAGGTACTTATAATATATAAAATCTACTTTAATCTCATTGTGATAGTGAAATACTTGAAAATTTCCATTTATAAGGTATTTGTATTTCCATCTAGAATGACAAAGAAATTTGGAAATTGTAAGAAACCAAAATCGTGTGGAGTTGCTATTCCATATTGATCTATATGCTTTCATAAGTATATGTTGATCTGCATTAGTGCATTCACGTCTATGCTTAAAAACAAATTTTGGCTATAATTAGGGTAGAGATGTTAATGCTTACATCTTTCTCCAAAGAAGCTCGGTGATTTGAAGAAGCATCCGACCTATTACCAGTAAAATCTTGATGAAGAGGACTTCTTTCCCAGCAAGTAAAATCATGATGAAGAGGACTTCTTTCCCAGTAACTTCTGTCTGTAGGTTGCATATGCTGAAACTAAAAAAGAACAAGAAAAAAGTGTTTAGACAGACATTAATTGCCCAAGGCATTTAGTTTGAATCACATGTAAAACAGAATAAGGAATAGCTACAAGTCAATGATCTTACATATGGTGTGTTTGGGCTCTTTCCTCTAAGATGTGCATGTCCATGTGGAGTAAGCTTCAAGTTCCTGTCAGAAGCACTGGAAGGAATGCACCGTCATCCAAAAGATCTAATATGAGAAGTATACTGCAATGCTAGAATATGGAGCTAGATTTCATCTACAGTTTGTTCATAAGCAGCAAAGGGGATATATGGAGGAAGAGTAACCACATTTTATGAATGCACGTCTCTTAGGGAAACAGTCAAGAAGACGGTAGTCTTTGGAGTTTGGAGGAACATTTTTGACATTAAATAATTCAGTATCCTAAGCTAGAAATGAAGGAAATAAAAAGAGAACAAGACTCGGATCAGGTACAGGGAATATGACTTGGAATTTGGGAAGATTTTCCTGTATGTAAGGTTATCCAACATAAATTCAGTCATAATTACTAAATGAATGTTTTGCTCCTTGGGAATGCTCCTTATGTCATTTTCAATGGGAGATTGAGAGGTGGCTTCGAATGCTTACATTGGGGGTGCTGGTTGTAAATAAAAGAAAATTTTAAGTAAAAAATACATCATGATCTTATAGGACAATGATGCAAGGAGCAAAAACGAGCCGGACTCAAACCAACACTTCTGAATGATGCGTTAGCAAATCTTTGGTTTGAATATGCCAAAGTTAGGACTAGGGCCAGGAAGAGTCAAAGGGAAGGAAAGGGAGCCCACTAGAAAAAAGTAAGGGAAGAAAGAGAACACCGGGGCTCAGACTCACTCCCTAGGGAAAGAAAACTCACTCGATAATCTGGGGAGCAAGATAGGGCTCAAATACCAAGCTTCTTTATAGGTGTAGTTCCGTCGGGCTTCTTAAGAGAGATTCGTTACACTTACTATAATTGATGACCATAGGAGTTACCAAGTTCTTTCATTCAACAGATAACAAAAAGACAACAAAACAGAAAAGAAAAAAAATTTCCATGCAATTATACACCCTTAGTATTTAGAGGGATTTTTTGCTCCTTGGGTCATTGTTCAATAGGAGAATGACACGGAGCTTCAAATGTGATGTATTTGGGGGCATTAGCCAATTAGGTTTAGGGTTAGATTACTTGCCAAATGAGCTATTAGGCTTATAAATAAGGCATAGAACTAAAGATTATAGTTGATGAATTGATTGAATGAAAATTAAGTTGTTTCTTTTTTTATCTTTTAGGGTTTACTATAGTTGTAGTTTTAGTTTTAGTATAAAAACCATTATTTGGTATCAAAACCGAAAGGTTCTATTAATTGTTTGGAAATAGTTTTGAAGGAAGAAATTTGCTCGATTTGAAGATTCGAAGAAGAAACAAAGTTGATTAAAAATTGAAGGGAAGTTGAGAAAGAAGAGAAGATTAGCCCCAAATCTGTTCAAACAACCATCCTCCTTGTCGTTTGATCGTCAACCAAGCCTCCATGTTCCCACCATCCAGAGCATAGTTAGCAATTCTCCAAATAATTCATAAATATTTTGCGAACTATTCATTTTTAGAATAAACCGTTTAGTACTCTGGATTTTTCAACTACCCGAATCTATTCACGATTTTTTGGTCCAAAAAGTACTGAACACAAATTATTCAATTTCCGAATAATTCGATTCAATTATTCTTTGGGTTTCCAAAAATTTCTTTGAGTTTTCGAAAAATTTTGCAACTTGCCAACCACCAACTTTTTCTGAAATTTTTTTTATTGTAAACCTTAACAATAAAGAAATATTGGTAGATTTGAAAACTTAAACATTATTTACTTCATTAAATAATATTTTATCCAAATAAGGAAAAGTTTACTATTTTTGCTAACTAAAATATTTCATTTATATATAGTCTGAATGTTTTGTTATATATATATCTTTTAAAAAATCAAATAGTTCACGATTTTTTCCATTTTGCATAATTGTCATCTTGCATTTTTTTAACCGATTCTTTGACCATATGCAATATTTGAATCCCGATTGATTCTCGAACCATTAACTTTCTGAACATTTTCCGTAAGCCAAATTGCTAATTACAAAGTCACAACCACCACCAAACTCACCCCCCATGGATAAAATCTGAACGAAGATCTGACCCGTTAAGGCCATCCAACCCATGGGCGAATCTACCCTTTGGCTAAGGGGGTCACTTGCCCCCCTTATCTTTATGAAAAATCTCACTAAATTACTCATTTTTTTTATATTGCCCCCCATTAAAAGTTTAGATTGCCCCATTTTGTATATAATATTGGTTCTTGACTCAACTAAAAATTAAATTATAGATTATTTTAAAAGTTTAGGTTCTCCCATCCCCCCTCTTTCTATACAAATCTCTGCTACTGATGTGTTCGCGTTTCAGGGTTCGATATAGCCAACTGCTATGAAGTTGAGCGAATTGGGAGTGAAAATATAAGAGTGAGATGAGAGGCGGAGTTGAGAGATTACAGAGTGAGAGATGATTTGTGAGGGAGAGAAAATATAAGAGAAGGAGAAGAGGAGAGAGTGAGAGGGTTGGTGAGGGTGGGTTTGTTGGGAGTTAAAAAAGAAAATAAAATCTTCATTTGATTCGGAAAACCACGTTCAGGGGTAAGTTGCTATTTTCAAACTTTTTTTTTGCCCCCCTTTGTCAGCAATTCTGGCTCCGCCCCTGATCCAACCCACCCTCCGTCGTCGCCGTTCGACCACCATCCAAGCAGCGTCGCCATTACCGCCGCTACCAACTCAGACATGTTGATCATGCTGTGTATTTGGAGAAGGAAGAGGGCTACGTGCACCCCTGTTAATTGGTTGTGTACACCCACATTATTCTTTCAAGATTTTGCAATAATAGGTCCTGCAAATTTGCACCATGATCCTGATTTATACAATAGTCCCAACATTTCTACAGATGTGAGGTGTAGCCTGGAGACTATCTGCACCCCAGAATCAGAATCAGTAAAGGCACACCAACATTGAAAAATAAAATAAAATGAGTGACCCATATTATTCCCAATATCCATACCTTTATTATCCCACATACCAACACAACCCAAGCCCATATCAATACCCATATGCAGTAGTGTCTTATAGTACTTACACCAATTTTTACTATACTACACCAGTGTTTTTCAACCATCCTGAGTTGAATCGGGTCATAAATCGTGACAAATCGTTGGCGAGTTCAGAGAATAAAAAGAGAAGAAGAAGAAAGAAGATAGATTGTTTTCTCTATTGGAAAATGGGTTATTTAATAAAAGATATGAAATTAAATGAATATGAAATGATATAAGAGTTGAAGCTTCATTTAATTTTGTTTTCATTTTCATTTGGGCTTCATTTTTTTCTTTTGGGCTTCATTTAATTAGTTTTACCTTTTGGGCTTATTTTTTTGTAAAAGATTTCATTTGGATTTACAAATTCAAAGAAAATGCACTCTTACATATTATTTATTATTTGTGTAAATTATGGATATTTATTAATTTAAATACACTGAAAATGCACTATTACCCCAACCTGAACCCATTTCTCCTATACCACCACGCCAATGACCGATGACATAAACCCCAGTACCACCTCCAATGTGATGCAGGTTGAAACAGACACGAAGAAGTTTTCGAGAAATTTAGCAGAACGAATTTCGCTCGCCTTGACCCAATTTTTGATACTTGAGAGAAAACGAAAAGGCATGGCCGAAGGAGAGTTGCCAGCGAATGAGAGTGATACTTTGCGACACGGCATTGGCCACACCTCGACCACCAACTTCTAAGGTCTCATATGGTCCCACCGTCACACGTACTCGACTTCCAAAAAGTGAGCTATTTGACTTGTGTGATTTCTTAATCATTTTTGCACACGAGGATGATTGTTCGACAGCGGCAGAAATAGTGAGTGACGATGATTATGTTGATCAATATTGGAAAATTTTTGTGGCATGAGTTTATGCACGGGAGTCTTCTAGCAGGTTTACTGCAACTTATGGTTCTTTGAGTCCCCTTGCTCCATTTCTAAGTTGGTTCTAGTTACTTATGTTCGTTGGACTTCTTCTATTTAAAGATCGAGGACAAGGTACTTCAAGCCGGGGAGGATGATGAAATTGGGTAGTAGTATTTATTTGTTAATTGGGTTAGATACAGTAAAGCCCATATTATTAAGGGCATTAGCCAATTAGGTTTGGCGTTAGATTGCAAGCCAAAGAATCTATTAGGCTTATAAAAAGGAAAAAAAAAGTTGGAGATTGTAATTGGTGAAATGATTAAATGAAAATTAAGTTGTTTCTTTATATTTCATTTTAGGGTTTCTCATAGTTGTACTTTTAGTTTCAATGTAGAAACCAACATAATGCTTACATTAGGGGTGTTGGTTGTAATTTTAAAAAATTAAGTTAAAAACTGCAATAACTACGTGATAGTTATGCCACACATCATGATCTTATTGGACAATGACGCAAGGAGCAAATTTTTTTTCGTGCAACTACACACCCTTAGTAATTAGAGGGATTTTTTGTTCCTTGACACGTTGCTTTGAATGCTTACAAAGGGGGTGTTGGTTGTAATTAAAAGAAAACTTTAAGTAAAAATTGCAATAACTACGTAATAGTTATGCCACACACACATCATGTTCTTATTGGACAATGATGCAAGGAGCAACAAAATTTTGTGCAACTACACACCCTTAGTATTTAGAGGGATTTTTTTTTGCTCCTTGAGTCATTGTTCAAAGGGAGAATGACTCGTGGCTCCGAATGCTTACATCAGGTGCTGGTTGTAATCAAAAGAAAAATTCAAGTAAAGAAGTGTAACAACCACCTAGTAGTTATGCCATGTGTCATGAATTTATTGGACAACAATGCAAGGAGTAAAAAGCACAAGGATGAATTTTTTTTTTCCAAAAGTTTCAACTTATAGGAAGTTTTTTGCTCAAAATTCAAGCCTTATTTTTTGGGTTTTGACTTTGAAAATTTTAACTTTTGAAATGTCCTTAACTTATTCGCGTGTGTTATTTGACCAAACTAATTAAAAAATAGCTATACGTTTAAATGTTATTTGACCGAGCACAACCTTAGACAAGATTGATGGCTAAAATATTCTCAAAGAAGACACTAAAATCTAGAATTGTAGCAACTCCGGGAAGTTCAAGTTTAGGTTTTATTTTATTTTATTTAAGAAAATTAAAAATCTCATTGATTATTTTTCTAAGGCTTTATTTAATAAAATGGTCAAACGCTCCTCCTCTCTGTAGAGTTTAACCCTAAAAATAGAAAGTAGGAATCCACAATCCCACCCACGGTAGTTTTCGTAGCATGGTAGTAGTAACCAAGATATGTAGGTTCTTTTTTTTTTGAAAGGAGAGCGAGGTTTTAGCGGATCCTAGAACCAAGTAAATGCCTTTGGTTGGACTTGTGATATCATCGGCCACAAGTCTTACCAGCTGAGCTTGGTAAGATATGTGATTTTATTTTACCTAGTTCACCAACTCTCTCTTTTGAGTTGAGCGGTTTCCCAGGAAATGTGAATCCGTGGGAAGTTGCAATTGATGAATGCTCCCTAACCAGGGTAAATGCAGTATGTTAGTCATCTCTGCGTTCTGCTTCTTGCCTCTTTTGGTCAGCCTTGGGAGTTTCTAGATATTATCAATTTGTTGCCCTGTTCAGTTATCCAGTTGTGTTCTCCTAGGAATGTTTGTTTGACAATAGCTCAGCTTCTCTCTTATTTATAGATGGCACTAATCTCGGCCACCATTACTTTGGTCTATTTCTGTTAACTTAGTGATCATGGTTTCATTATCCCACAACCAATGTGCTAAAATACATGGCTACCAAAAAAATCCCACCTATTTTGACGCTCCCGTTACAAACTGCAATAGAAAGATTTTTCAGGTTGACAGTGTGCTTACCAATCTTCACCCAATCTCCCACTATGGCTCGCTGTTTCCTTCTTCAGATGAAATCCCGAGAATCCAGAATGCACTATCACTTGTGGCTGTTTTTTGCATCGCAAGAAATCCCATTTAAAGAGGTGTCACAAATGTCAACATAACCCCTAATGTTTACACACACATTTGCCAGTGCTGATTATCGCAACCACACTTTCTACCTAGGAACTATTCCTTTCACCCAAACAGGCCATTTGATGATCCAAAAAGGCACAGATTAATATCAGCCAAGTCGCCAACTCACCTAGTTTAATACATAACCTTAAAAGTGTGTTTGGTTGCATGGAGTCCAATTTCATGGATTCATGGGGGGGGGGACTTAGCTCCAAGGACATTTGATGATGCAACCATCATCACCATCTCTGTTTTTTTTTTTTAATCAAAGGAACTCCCACCTGATGAGTGTAACTACATTGGTTAGCATTCCACTCTTTTGGAATTAGTTCTTCTAAACCAAATCTTAAGAATGGATTTGATATCTAGTGATCAGCGACACCAAATTCCGAAAATTGCTTCTAAGTGCTGCCATAATCGGTTAGCAAGTTCTCCCTCCGCAAACAACTGACTACGATTTTGGAGATTCACTCACTGCTACTAATTATACAACACCGCCAAATGTTAAGAATGGATTTGATATCTAGTGATCAGTGACACCAAATTCCGAAAATTGCTTTTAAGTGCTGCCATAATCGGTTAGCAAGTTCTCCCTCCGCAAACAACTGACAGCTATTTTGGAGATTCACTCACTGCTACTAATTATACAACACCTGACCTGCATTCCATCTAGAGACAAGCTTTCTATCCATGTAGCACCCTCTCTTTTCTCTCCACACAAACAAAATATTTCAGAAGTTACAAAACTTACAAACTAGTATCCACTTCCAAATTGTTTGAAAATTCGTATCACAACAATGGGATATCATGAAGTCGAATGTTGGACCATAATAAGGGAGCAAAATAACTAAACCCAAAACCCCATGTCTCGCTTTTGCACTAAAATTCAGTGAAGAAAAAACAGAAACACAGAAAAAAAAATGAAAAAAATAATAATTTACCTCTTAGAACGTCGATGTCGATCATGATGGTGCGAACCTGTGGAAGATGCCCCATTGTCTCTCTTTGCAACTGTCCCTTCATTGTCAACTACACAAAAAGCATCCATTTTATCAATATCTTCTTCTAAGACCCACCCAAAACTCTTCTTTCACAAAACTGTTAGCAAAATAAGAAAAAGATGGTTAGAAAACCAAAATAATCAATTTTGTGCAATGGGTATCAGAAAAAAGAGAAGCAAATCGAGGGAAACTCGGATTATCATTAATGGGGGGTTTGGATCAGAACCAGATGGGTTTCCAAAGAAAGAGAGAATAGTTATGGCATTCATCCAAACAAACAATGGAATGGGGAGTGGTTGATTGGCTGGGCAGGACAGGAGGAATTAAATTCTAGGACTATAGTGTCGTTGAGAGCATTAAATGATAAAATTTAAACTTACTGACAATCCGTCTCCATCAATCTCTGTCGCGCAGGAATAAGCGGTTATGAGACCAAACATCAAAGAGAATGCAATTTGAGTTTCAGCTTAAACGGTTCAGTTCAATTGGTGTTTTAACTCAAATCTCTTTTAAGTAGGAGAGAGAGCATGCAATGCTATGCTAGCCCCACACTGTTTTCACGAGGAGAACGTTGTTTTTTCGCTTTGGTATCTCATAAAAGAGAGGACTGATGATGGACTATCTCTTGGGCTTTAAAACCGTGGATTTACCTTGAGAACTCGAGAAATTCGAGGCTCCCCTTGTACACAATAAATAACGAAAATACTATCAGGTTTTTGCAACCAGGGTATCGTAGTGTGATTTTGAAAGAATTATGAAATCTCCAAAGTGTTTATGTGTATCTTGAGGTTTTAAAAAACCTCCTATGATGATGTCACACCATCCTGGTTGCAGAACCCGGTTCCCTAGCCCGACTCAATAAATAATGTATATGCAAAACTTTATTACATGAATTTATTTTAATTATAGGAATTTGAGTTCGGGACCTTTGCATCTCCTTGTTATAAAATCGTGCAAAACTTTAAGGGACAAATATCTCGCGTTTCTTTTAAAAACTCTCATTCTTCTTTCTCAAATCGTATCCCCAACTCTTTCATAAGCATCCCAGCCACCACCGCTACTATCACTGTCATCGCCACCACTACTACCATAGCATAATCACCATAACCATCACTTTTACTACTACTACTACTACTACTACTACTACTACCATAGCATAATCACCACAACCTACACCACATTTACTACTATTACCACCACCATAACTACCACCATCGCAACCACTGTCACCACTACTACCATAGCACAATCACCACAATCAACACCACCTTCACTACCACAATCACCACTACCACAACTACCATAACATGACCACCGCAACCACCACCACCTTTACTACTACTATCCTTACCACAACTATCATAACATAACCACCACCACCACCATTATCGTCGTTGCCACTAGAACTACCATTGCATAGCCACCACAACCACCGCTACGATCATAGCCACAACAATCATTATAAAATAACCACCCAACCACCATCGTATTTATAGTCGTCGCCACCACCACAACTGCCATAACCACATCCATCTTTCCATCCACCATTATCACAACCACGACCATGCCTCAATTTTACAACAATTACCATCATCACCACTCATAACCACTACTACCAACACCATGTAGATAAATCAAATACTTATCTATCTTTGCATTGAGTTTCCTTAACTACTACCAAGCAAGCTGTGACGAGTTTAATCCCGCATCGGATAGGTGATGTGGTGATATTTGGGTTATATAGGCTTTAGAGACTTCTACTCAACATGCTAGTCTTTTGGGTTGGAAACCAAACTCATGAACGAAAACCACGCACAAGAGAGAAGGATGCGTGTTTGCACTAGTACAAAGTCACTCGAGGCAACAGGGTGTACAAGTTATTGGGGTGCAACGATTCCAGTTGTGTGTTGCGCAACGATACCAGTTATGTGTTGCGATAACGACATTACAGGAATCGAGTGGGAGAAAATGCGACGAGTTTAGTCCCGCATCATATAGGTAATGGAGCGTTCTTTGGGTTAAATGAATTTTGGAGATGTTCACTCTACAAACTAGTCTTTTGGTTGGAAACCAAACCCGTGATAAAGCTCCCATAAGTAATTCATTGCAAACCAATGCATATGCAAACTAATAAATTTGCATCAATTTGCAAAATGCATTATTTTATAGTGTACCAAGCGAATCCCAAATTTGGTTATGTGAAATCGCAAGCCACCCACAATTGGCCAATTCTCTAAAATTTCCAAGTTGGAAATCGTTGTCTGTCATCCTCAATAAATATGAAAACCATGAATATTTGGAAAAACTTTGTGATCTTTCTACCACTGTGACATCAACTTTTTTTTTCTTCATAATTTTTTCCTCAAATAAGGCAAATATCATAAAACTTATACCTTTGTTTGGTTAAGAAATAGGAGGGGTCGAAAGCATGGAAAGATGACGTAACCAAGAAGAGAAATCAAAATATGGTTTGGGTTTAAGAAGAATTAATGGCAAAATGCAATTCAAATTTTAGAGTAAATGGTGGACAAAGTCATTCATTGAGTACCTATCACTAATTGCCTACCATACTCAACACATGGTTTGATAGTGGCTGGTTGTTTTTCAAAATGTCTTCAAAACCATTGATATGGATTTGAGTTTGGGGAACGCAGAGAAAGATGGCGATGGCGTGTTACAAAAGATAGAGAGCAGGAAATATATTATAACATGTGCAAAGCCCTTATGAGTAAACCAAAACTTAGTTGTCTTAAAATGTATTTTTGTCCGTTATGACCCATTGCCCCATCTCATACATGCAAGACTAGTTTATTACCCATGTCCTTGGACAACAAAACAATTTTCTCTTGTAAGGTGTAGTTGATAAGCATATGAATGAGACACTTTATGCCCCTAAATATACAATTGTTAAATCCAATTATCTAATAAAATATCTCATTACATGTACTTGGTACATTTTGTAGAAATTCAAGCATTAATCTCAAATCATACACAAAGTGGCTCAATAAGGCTAAATTCAACAACTAGAAAACCCATTGGAAGTTCACACATGCATTGTCAAAACACAAAATATTTTCAAGCCCAAGATCCATGAAGTCAAGCCTACAAAGCACCACCTTCTACTGATCTCGAGGAAATTAACATGAAGATTGGACATCCAATTGACTAATTTTTCATAGAAAAAAAAATATCTACAAACTCCAAAAGTGTTAAGTCAAACTCTATTATCCATTCTCACATTTTTTTTTATCCATTCCCTTATTTGCATAATTTAAATCCCAATCACTTTTTCTTATTTCACTCCATCACTTTTACCCTTTTTCCGTATTCTACTCCACCTTCCACATGCACATTTTGCGATTTTCATTCATAAAAAAAATTCCCCATAATTCCATCAAGTCTGTGTGCATGCTCAAAGTACAAACCACCCCATTATACCTACACATCTTCACATTATCCATATAATATTCTCACCCTTCTTTACCTATAAATATCCTATGCTTCGAGTTCATGAGATACATTTTTTGGGGAAGATAAAGTTTAGAGTTTGATATTTAGATCTTGTAAGATTTTAGTTTCTCTTAGTTGTTTTAGTAGTTATGTTTAAAACTGATGTGTCCAAATCTGTTTTTGCTGATCTTGAGCTTGTAAAAATGAGCAGCGGTTAGCCAGTGACCATTATTTTGGTGGCCGAAGGCACTCCAATGCTTAAGTCAGATATCGATGCAAGGAATAATGAAGACTAAATGTAAATTTATGTATGCGTACCTTTATTCTTCCATTTTCTCACTTTAAGTAGCGAGTATTCCCTCCATAATTGTCTCTGTTATTGAGGGCGTGATGGATGAGGAGATCTCGCCCAAGATCTCACCTGTGCATAACTGAGTCTCTTCGACACTTGGCTCTATTTAGCACCCAATGCTCGATTGGGCTAATAATTGATTTTGTATGAGTGGATCTCGAGCCTATCAAAACTCTGAGATTTACGTTCGGGCCTTATTGTCTTGGTCCACTTTCAAGATCCGTGCCACGTGGGCTGGCGTGATTTGGGCTTGGGTGCCTGACTTATGGGCTAAAAATAGTTTATGAACGAGTTTGGTTGGGACCGTGATGAAGCCTTTCTCGTGTTAGGGTTGGCCCAAGTGATTGTTTGATGTCTCATCAGTTACTCCCCCAGTTAATTGGTCAGCGTGCAGTTCCATTAATTCAATTAATAGGGATCAACGCAATTGTACTTGAATTCGATGCCCCTTCATTCCCCGCGTAGCATTATGCCGACACGACTGTTGGGTGACTTCCTTTTGTGAATGTTGTGCCTATATATGGGTTGGTTCTTTATAGGGTGGCGTTATCACGTGCTTCACATAATCTGTTCCTCAGATGGACCCTTTTGGAGAGTATGCTTCTGTTTTTGTCTCTACATATGATGAAGTGGAGCCCCCATTGGTGGAGTCTCCGAATGTTCTGACATTTGCAACGATGAGTCTCAACAAGACCTGCTATTGGAGGAAGTCATCTGGTTTGAGTGTGCTTCCAGTTGTTCCATGGGACCTTTGAATTTGTTCTTAGATCGCAAATAAGAAATACAAACTTCTTTTTTGGTCTCAAGTTTGTTATCCATCCGAGGGCGCGCTTGTTGCTACTTCTGTATCTTTTCAGGCATCCTTTTTTGCGGGATTACACCATCAACCAACTTTGGGTTGCTGCTCTTACTGCTACTTCCTTGGCTTTGTTCGTAAAACCTCTACTTGAAAGTAGATTGGCAGAGTAAAGTTCCAGTATGTGTTCCGGCAGACTTTCGCTCGTGCCTTTCTTTCCACCGAGCTAAGATTTTTGTAGTGTGTAAACTTTTGAACTGCCAGTTGGTCAAGCTTTGTAATAACTTTTTGATAATCAATAAAGTTTGTTTTTCTTAATTCGTTTTTTATGGATGCTCTGAACGAATGTGAGTCGTATTGGCTATGTGGGCAAATCTTGGGCTATTCTGATCCCGAAGGGGACACGTGTAGTCTTGACTCAGCTTGCATAGTTCCCTTAATGAAATAACTTGATTCGTCAATAATGGTGAAATCACTAAAGAGTGATCTTTGTGTGAGCGGGTTGTGCCTTGCGGGCTAGCTGAAACTTGAGTAGGTGTTGATCTGTCGAAGTACTCCCATTGATTTTGTGTAGAATTGAAGTGATAAGGGAATCACTTAGCCATCTTAAGACTTGATTTCATACAACATTCTGACTCATTCTTTAGTTGAGTCTTGGTGGTCGGGGCACATTGCCTTGGTTCATATGGACTGGAACAATTAGGTGTGTTGAATCATCCATGGACTAGACCTGTTCGCTTGCGGTGAACTATCCATGGACTAGGTTCGGTCTGCAAGTTTGTCGCTTTAGTTCCTGAGGCGGGCTAGGTTATCTCTCGAACAGTGAGTTGTCCGTGGACTGGACTCGTCCGCTTGCTGTAAACCGTCCGTAGATTGGGTTTGATCCGCACATATGTTGCCTTGGCTCCTGAGGCGGACTAGGTTACTTATGTAGCAAGTTGTCGGCATCCTGGATAAGATTAGACTCGATCGCTTGTGTGCCATTATGGTCCTCGTAATCGCCCGTGGACTAGACTCGCTTGTTTGCTGTGAACTATCAATGGACTGGGTATGGTCCGCATTTGTACTGCCTTGGCTCCTGAGGCGGACTAGGTCACTTATGATGCAAGCTGTCGACATCCTGAATATGACTAGGTTTGGCCGCTTGTGCGCCATTATGGTCCCTGTAATCGGACCAGGTATATTTGGAGCGCTAAGTCGTTCGTGGACTGGACTCGCTCGCTTGTGGTGAACTCTCTGTGGACTAAGTTTCGTCCGTATGTGTGTCATCGTGGTCCTATGGTCGGACTAGGCTATCTCTAGAGCGGTGAGCCGTATGTGGACTAGAGTCTTTCGTTTGCGGTGAACTGTCAGTGGACTGGTTTTGGTTCGCATGTGTTCCATCGTGGTCCTATGGTCAGACTAGACTATATCTCGAGTGGTGAGTAGTCAGTGCACTGGACTTGCCTGCTTTCGGTGAACTTTCCATAGACTGGGTTCTGTTCGCATGTGTGCCATCGTGGTCATGTGGTCGGCCTAGGTTGTATCTGGAGCGGTGAATTGTTTGTGGATTAGATTCACCTGCTTGCAGTGAACTGTCCATGGACTGGGTTCGGTTTGCATGTGTGTTGCCTTGGTTCTTAAGGCAGACTAGGTCGCTCATGTGGCAGGCTGTTGATATCCTGAATAGGACTAGGCTTGGCCAATGTGCACCATTATGGTCCCCGTAGTCGGATCGAGTTATCTTTGGAGTGGTGAGCCATCCGTGGTTTGGACTCGCCCGCTTGCGGTGAATTGTCTGTGGACTGGGTTCAGTTCGCATGTGTGCCATCGTGGTCCTGTGGTCGGACTAGGCTATTTCGGAGTAATGAGTCATCCGTAGATTAGATTCGCCTGCTTGCGGTGAATTGTCCATGGATTGGGTTCGGTTCATGTGTGGGTCATCATGGTCCTGTGGTTAGACTAGGTTTGTTCCTGTGTGTGGAGTTATATGAAATGAGATTTTTTAAAGAGAGTACCTTAATTGATAATACTTCAATAATTGCTCTATATTCCATGGTCTCTTCAGATGCTCTTCACTCAGGTTTTTTAGTCAGTAGGTTCCTAGCCTTTTGGTTGTTGTCACCTTGTAGGGACCTTCACGGTTCGGGCTTAGCTTGCCTTATTTTGGGTCTTTTGTGTTCAGCTAGGTTTTTCTTAATACCCAATCACCGACTTTGAATTCTCGAGGCTAGACCATATTATTGTGGTGTTGGGCCATCTTTTGTTGATAGGATGTTATTCTGTCGGAAGCTCCGTCTATTCACTTTTTGAGTAAGTCTAGCCCGACTCTCAGAGCTTCATCATTGTCTTCCACCTTGAACTCTTCTGTTCTGAATGTAGGCATTCTCTGTTATACTTTAACCATCGCCTTAGATCCATAGGCTAGGGTGAATGGTTTTTCTCTAGTCAGAGTCCTTTTTGTGGTGTGATATGCCCAAAGGATGCCCGGAAGCTCAAAGACCTAGAACCCCTTGGCTATTTCGAGTTCCTCTTAATCTCTTCTAGGATAGTTTGGTTGGTATTTTTGCTTGTCCATTGGCCTGGGAGTGCCATGGCACGGAGAAGTGGTGGTTGATGCTCAGTGTCACAACTATCTTATTGCCTAGCCAAGTGAGGTTAACAAGTGTAAATAATGTCGAGTATTCCACATTGTTCTACAGAGTTCTCTAAAACCTTCCATAAAATTCCATAGAGTTCCATAGGATTCTAGTCCTTAGATATTTCTAAGGAAGTATGTAGAAGATCATTGTAGACTGTTGGATCAAATTGATTACCACCGTCCATTGAGGAGGTGGAGTTGTATAAATAGGCTTAGACCTCATTTGTTGTAGTCACCTCAGAGAATTCAAACAATACAAGTTCTAGTTCTCTTAAGCTCTCTTGTGTGTTCTTAGATTGCTTAGCTTTCCATAGTCTAAGTAAGTCTTTCGTGGGCAAGGCAGACTATATTTCTTTGATAAGTCGGGGCAAAGTTTGCTAGTGCCACACGGGAAGTACTTGTGAAAAGAAAGCCCGTGACAGTTGGTATTAGAGCAAGGTTTGGCAAGGTTGGTGAAATCATCCTACACAAGAGAATGTCGTCGGAGGTCAACAACCCATCAATTGCCAACAACGACAAACGTGGGAAAGTCCGCAAGGACAAGTCGAAGGACATGATCGCTGCGATGGATGAAAGGTTGGCTAAGTTGTGTGCCACCATGTCCGACTTGAGGGAGAAAGTCGAAGACATGGACCAATGCATCGAGGGGCAAGCGTCTAATGGGGAGGACCAAGAGCTTCAGGAAGAGATGCAAGGAGCCTTAAACGCAGTAGTGGACATGGTGTCCAAAAAGATCGAGTCCCTTGAAGTCCAAATTGTTGCCAAAGATGTGGAGATGCATGCTTACAGGGAAAGAGTTGAGAAGCTTGAAACTCAATTCAATGTGTGTATGGCCGCGGTAGCCAATGGTGGGGCTACACTAGGGACAATCACTCACAGAGTAGAAGCTCCCAAACCGAAGGCCTATGGCGGGGCAAGGAGTGCAAGGGAGATCGACAACTTCTTGTGGAACATGGAGCGCTACTTTGATGCGGTTGGCATAAGAGATGAAGCATCAAAGGTACGTAGTGTCTCCTTATATTTAAATGATGTTGCTATAGTTTGGTGGCGCAGAAGGTCCAATGATGTCAAGAAGGGATTGTGAACCATCGATACTTGGGAAGAATTCACGAAGGAACTCAAGAGACAATTCTACTCGGAGGATGCTGAAAACGAAGCTAGGGCACAGCTTTGCCGCCTTCAACATAAGGAAGGCCACATAAGGGAGTATGTGAATGAGTTCTCGGAGTTGCTCTTGGAGATTCCTGACATGGGAGAAAAGGATGCTTTGTTTAGCTTCCTTGATGGGTGTGCAAGACCTTGCAACAGCTATGGCTGCGGCCGAGTCCTTGATTGATTTCAAGAGAAAGGACTCATCCAAGGGGCAAGGGAAAAAGCCGAGTAATGATGGCAAAGGTGGGAGAGACAAAGATAAGTCCTCCAAGGAGCACAAGAACTCCAAAGACAAGGGGAAGGAGAAAAGAGATGGATCACCCAAGAAGATATCTTGCTTCTTATGTAGTGGACCCCATCGGGCATTCGAGTATCCTAACCGGGGGAAACTTGTCGCGCTTGTCATGGAAGAAGAAGCAAAAGAAGAAAGGAGGATCGCCTCAATGAATCTCCTAAGTGCCATCAAGCTAAGGTTGAGGAACAACCACGTGGAAGGATGTACGTGGAGACTGAAATCAGGAACAAGACTTTGAAAGCCATGGTGGATACCGGAGCCAACGCAGTCTACATGGCCAAAGAACTTGCTGAAGAAATTGGTCTATCATATACTAAGGAGAAAGGATATATCAAGGGAGTCAATGCTAAAAGTCTCACAATTGAAGGAGTAGCTCGTGGCACTGATATTCGGCTTGATCAATGGCGAGGTAAAGTCGACATAACTATTGCTCCAATTGATGATCACAAGTTCTATTTGGGTATAGATTTCTTGGACATGGTGAAGACTTTCCTGGTCCCATATGCCAATACCATGTGCATCATGGAGAAGGGACAACCTTGTGTTGTGCCCGTGGTACATGAAATAAGTAAGGAGAGAATGGTGTCCGCTCTCCAACTTTCTAAAGAAGTAAAAAGGAATGAGCCTACTTACTTGGCTACTCTTAAGGAAGACGAAGGTCCCATGGATGGAGGGGTGAATGCACCTAAGGTCTTCCAAGATGTTCTCAAGGAGCACAAGGAGGTTATGCCTGCCGAGTTGCCTAAGAAGCTTCCACCAAGGAGAGAGGTGGATCATGCTATTGAGTTAGAAGTTGGAGCAAAGCCACCAGCATTTGCTCCTTATCGTATGGCACCTCCTGAGCTCGAGGAGTTAAGAAGACAATTGAAGGATTTGCTTGATGTTGGTTATATCCGACCCTCCAAAGCTCCATATGGTGTGCCGGTCTTATTTCAAAAGAAACATGATGGATCCTTGCGGCTTTGTATTGACTATCGGGCACTCAACAAAGTCACTATCAAGAACAAGTACCCGATTCCACTTATTGCAGATCTCTTTGATCAACTTGGTGATGCAAGGTACTTTACCAAACTTGACTTGCGCTCGAGATATTATCAAGTCCGCATAGCCGAAAGAGATGAACCAAAGACGACATGTACAAGGTACGAGTCTTACGAGTTCTTAGTCATGCCATTTGGTTTAACTAATGCGCCGACCACATTTTGCACTCTAATAAATAAGGTACTAGCTTCTTACCTTGATCGATTCGTAGTTGTGTACCTTGATGACATTGTGATCTATAGTAAGACATTGGAGGAACATGTGGATCACTTGAGGCAAATGTTCCAAACTTTGAAGGAGAACGAGCTCTATGTCAAAAACGAGAAGTGCTCATTTGCCCAAGAGGAGGTGACATTCTTGGGTCATATCATTGGCAAGGGCAAGCTTCGTATGGACAAGTCTAAGGTACAAGCCATCCAAGAATGGGAACCACCGACCAAAGTCACCGAGTTAAGATATTTTCTTGGCTTGGTGAACTATTATAGAAGGTTCATCAAAGGCTACTCTTCCATAGCCGCTCCATTGACGGACTTGCTCAAGAAGGGACGAAGTTGGGATTGGAGTTCAAAATGGAAACAAGCTTTCGAAGGATTGAAGAAGGCAATTGTGGAGGAACCGGTGTTGGCACTTCCCAACCATTCTATGTATTTTGAGGTACATACGGATGCTTCCGACTTTGCTATTGGTGGAGTATTGATGCAAGAAGGGCATCCTATTGCCTTTGAAAGTAGGAAGCTCAATGATACTGAGAGGTGGTACACAATGCAAGAGAAGGAAATGACTGCGGTTGTGCATTGCTTGCGAACATGGCTTCATTACTTGCTTGGGAGGAAATTTGTGGTCAAGACCGACAATGTTGCCACTAGCTACTTCCAGACACAGAAAAAGCTCACACAAAAACAAGCTAGATGGCAAGATTTCTTGGTAGAGTTCGATTACACTTTGGAGTACAAGCCTGGCAAGGCTAATCTTGTTGCGGATGCTTTAAGTAGAAAATGAGAACTTGCTGACATAAGTCAACCTCAAAGCAACCTGAAGGGACGCATAAAGGAAGGATTGACACATGATTCCATGGCTCAAACCATCATAGCTCTTGTCAAAGATGGGAAGACAAGACGGTTTTGGATGGAGAACGACTTGATATACTCTAAGGGAAGGCGAATCTATGTTTCACCTCATGACAACCTAAGGAAGGAAGTCTTGAAAGAATGCCATGATAGCAAGTGGGTGGGATATCCAGGTATACATCGAACTCTTGCTCTTGTGGAGGATTCCTATTATTGGCCACATATGAGGGATGATATCGAAGCATATGTAAAGACTTGTCTTGTATGCCAACAAGACAAGGTGGAACAACAGTCACCTGCCGGCTTACTTGAACCTCTCCCCATCCCAGAGAGACCTTGGGAGAGTGTTTCCTTGGATTTTATAGTTGGTTTGCCTGCATCGGAAGGTTGCAATTGGATACTTGTGGTCGTGGACAGATTTTCGAAGTATGCCACCCTCATCCCCACACCCAAGGAGTGCACAGCCGAGCAAGCCGCACATTTATTCCTCAAACATGTGGTGAAGTATTGGGGTGTGCCCAAATCTATTATCAGTGATCGGGATACTCGGTTCACAGGGAAATTTTGGACTGAGTTATTCAAGTTGTTGGGTTCCGATCTAAACTTCTCTACTAGCTTTCATCCTCAAACGGATGGTCAGACGGAAATGATGAATGCTTTGCTGGAGTTATATCTTAGGCACTATGTGAGTGCCAACCAGCGAGATTGGGCTAAGTTGCTGGATGTTGCCCAATTCTGTTTCAACTTGCAGAAGAGTGAAACGACGGGTCGTAGCCCATTTGAGATTGTCATGGGACAACAACCTATGACCCCGAGTTCTATTGCCACTGGCTACACTGGAGTGAGTCCATCAGCCTCTAAGTTTGCCAAAGGATGGAATGATCAAGCTGATGAGGCTCGATCTTACCTGGAGAAGGCATGTGCAAAGGGCCATGGGTTGATCATTGGGACCAGGTTCTATGTAGTCATATGTGTACGGCCGTACCTCTGACTCTTATCGTACTTGCAAACTAGATCTTTGGCCTTTTGTTGCATTCTCGACCAATAGTACCCTAGCGTGAGGGTTTTCTGAGCTAGTGTCCTTCCTTTGGGGTGGTTCTCGCAGATTTCTTTATGGATATTTTGGAGGACATAATCTACCTCTTTGGGGGTTAGACATCTTAGTAGAAGGCCAGTCGATGATCTCCTGTTCAACATGTCGTTGAGAAGCGTGTATCGTACCACTCTGTTTTTAGCTTGTGAGCCTCTAGCTTATCTGCTAGGAGGACTCCATCTTTTATGTGGTTGATTGGGGGCTCAACCAGTTGGTCTCCATACTTGTGGAGAAGGTTTCATGGAGCCCATATTCCTCTAAGGCCGACTTATCCTGGAACTCTATGAGTGCGTCAGAGTCATCCTCTGTGAATGAAGTCTTTTCGACTACATTGTTGGCTTCCTGGTTATTTGTCCTGGAGTGGCAGCGTAGAATTCTCTTGAACCCTCTTTTGGTGTCGATTGCTTTCCCGCAATAGGCCATCATTCGAGGTTCTTTAAAATCAAATTCACCGTTTACCTTATTGACTACTAGTTGGGAGTCACTAAACAGCGTGATTTTTCTATTTCAATTTCTTTGGCTAGTCTTAGCTCGGTTAAGAGGGCCTCATATTCCATTATCTTGTTTGAAATGCGGAAGCTAAATTTGATAGCCTTTTTTAAGGTGACCACTTCTGAGGTGTAAAGAACGATCCCACTCCGTAGCCCTTCACGATGGATGACTAATCGCATCGCAAGATCCATACCTATGGGGGCAACTCGGGGTTCTCATCACCTTGATGGTCTTTCAACCCCGGTTCTTCTGTCCCAATGAACTAGGCGATGAAGTTTGCCAGTGCTTGCGCCTTGATGGTCATTCTTAGAACGTAATGGATGTCAAACTGTCCACGCTCCAGCGACAATTTGACCATTCTTCCTGTTAGCTCAGGCATGTGCAGTACCGACTAGAGTGGGTTTTCGATCATGACTGTTATTGAGTGAGCTTCGAAATAAGGTCTTAGTTTTTTTGGAGGAAGTCACCAGTGCTAAAGCCAATTTTTTCATATTAGGGTAGTTATCATCTTCCCTATCGAACGTTTTACTGATGCAGTAGATAGACTTCTATTTCCCTTTCTCTTCCGGAATCAGAGTTGAGCTGACTGCATGATCTGAGACCGAGAGGTATAGGTAGAGTGTCTCACCCAAAGTAGGTTTTGAGAGTAGTTCCATGTTTCCCATGTATGCCTTCAACTCTTGTAAGGCATGTTCACACTGCTTTCCCCATTGAAATTCTTTATTCCCCTTCAAGATCTTAAAGAAGGGGAGACATATGTCTGAATATTTGGAGATGAACCTATTTAGGGTCTCCACCGTTCCAGTCAATCTCAAAACTTCTTTAATGTTTGCGGGTGGTTTCATGTCTAGAATGTGCATTTCTGTGGCTTGAGCTTCATTTGGTACTTCTGGAGTTGGGAGAACGTTCCTTGGAAGCTTTTTACGTACCAACATGTCGTTGATGCATACTTTCTTGGTCTTTTCGATTTCTCCTTTGAGTATTCGGTTCACCAAATGTTGGTATGTTGCCCCCACATTTTTTAGTTCGAACAACATTACCTGATAGCAGTATGCGTTTCTGCCTGTTATAAGGGAGGTTTTTTCCTAGTCCGGTGGGTGCATACTGATCTGATTGTAGCAGAATACGCATCCATGAAGCTGAATAGGTTGTGTCCGGACGTCGCATCCATGATCTGGTCTATCCGGGGCAGTGCAAAGTTGTCTGTTGGGCAAATTTTGTTAAGGTCTGTGTTGTCCATGCAAACCCTCCACTTCCAATTTTTATTTCTAACCAAGACTGTGTTACCCAACCATTTTGGGTAGCAAAACTCCCTTATCATATCGACATTCAGAAGTCTTTGCACTTCTTTATTAATGGCCTGGTTGCGCTCGGGCGCCATCGACTGTCTTACTAGCTTTAAGTCGGGATTGACTGCCTGTTGGTGTGTGATTACTAAGGGGTCGATCCCCACCATGTCTTTCATTGTCCAAACTAATACATCTTGGTTATCCTTTAAGAGTGTGACTAGCGGATCTGCTAGCACTTTGTTAAGGTTAGAGCCTATCTAGACTGCTTTTGTGTTAGCTGAATTGTCCAAGTATATTGTGATGACTTATTCTTCTGGCTACCCAACATTCGGCCTTCCCCTTGGGCTTAATGGAGGTTCGATGTTCGAAGGCGGAAGTGGGTCCTCTCTATTTAGATCCTCATCGAGATCCTTTTCTCAGGTTATTGTGCTCCATTTTCCGTTTGCTTGGTCGTGGTGTAGTGACATTCTAGAGAGATAGTTTGGTCTCCTCTGATCATCCCTACTTTAAGTTTGGTCTCCTCTGATCATCCCTACTTTACTTTCAGAGGGGTATTTGAGGCATTGGTGTTGGGTGGAGTGCCTCCATGTAGTGTAACCAATGTTAGCCTGAGATTACATTGTATTTGGAGTGAGCGTCTACAACCAAAAACTCTGTCATCAGGATCCTCTGTATTTGGGTTGCTGCTCTGTGACCATCGGCAGTGTGAAAATTTTCCATTGAAGCCAAACATGGCTTGATTTGAATTTGTCAGCTCTTCTTTTATCAATTACATTTTTAGGAATGCGTCTAGGAACAATATGTTGACGGAACTACATGTCTCCAACGATCTTTTCACTTCCCAATTTGTTATCCCTATTGAGATGACTCGAGCATCGTTGTGTGGGAAGCAGACTCCCTTCATGTCCCCTTCTGTTATTAAGCTTGGGATTTTTCTTTCCCCTCATATGTGTTGGATAAGATGATCTCAACAGTGCGATCTAACTCGCAGGTCTAGTACTGATTTTTTTAGTGAGCGATTCGAGTGTCGTCTCTCCTCATTTGCCGCATGAAGAACACATACCATGTCAGGAGTCATGTCTCTTGTTTCTTGTGCCATTCCTTCACCTTGGGGGTGCATGTCCCTGAAGTTGATGAACTCCTTAATTCGTCCTCTCCATATCCAGTACTAGATCTCATTTCTGAGGCTCCTGCAGTCTTTGGTGTCGTGGCCTATCTCATTGTGAAAAAAACAATGTTTATCCTTATCAAGTTTTGAAGGATCGCCTTTGAGTTTCGATGGCTACTTAATGTCTTCCCATTTTTCTATGGCGGATATAATGTCGGACAGACTAGAGTTGAGCTGAGTGTAATAGGGGTACCCGAAGCCACTAGCCTTGTATAGCTTTTCTTGGTCGAGCTCGCTCTGGTTCTCGCCCCGTTTTTGCTTGGAAATATCTCCCTTTTCATCCATGTCCTTAGCTATGGACGGGTGTTTTGGTTCGTTTTCCCCCATCATGGTTGCCAACATTTCCTCCAGGGTGATGTACGTTTGGGTGCTTCTTAGCAAACCCGCCACATCCGCTGGGGGTTCCAAGGTGAGGGAGTTGTAAAACTGACCTCCTCGGAGGCTGGAGGTGAAAGCGGTGACTGATATATTGTCACTACAACCATCGATCAAAGTCAACTCGTCATTGAAACGAGTGACACACTCGTCATTGAAACGAGTGACGCACTCGTCACTACAAGACATGCTTCTGCTTGAGGCTCAGTAGATAGTGAGGCTCTTTTCGGATCCATTGGCTCCCGACGAATCTGGTGAGTAACGCCTTCGCCAATACCTGGAATGAACCGAAAGATCTCGCCTAGAGGCTATGGAATCAGGTCATTGCCGCCTTCTTCCGGCCGGTGGAAAAGTTTTGCGCAGAATGACTTCTAAGCTTTTTTAAGCACCCTCACATGGTGGTAATGACGTAGATGATTTGACAGATTTGATGTTCCATCATAAAACTCAAGCTTTGGTGAAATGAATTTCTTTGGAAGAGGAGCACTCATGATCTCATTCGAGAATGGAATGATAGTGAGATCATATATGACATCAGGATCAGGCACCCCTAGTCAGAGTGGGTTCTTGGTCGTGGCCCTATCTGCCTAGGGATATGGTCTCCATGATCCTCTCATCCTCTTGGGCACCCAGCAAGTTCTTTGTTCCTATGCGGGTGGGGAGGGGTTGCCCTCCTGATGCGCTCTCGTGCGCCGTGTCGGGTATGAAATTTTCCTAGATTTTGGCTGATCTTAGATTGTTGTTGTCAATCTTGAGTGAGCCTTTTTACCACCCGTGTTAAGTGATCTAGATGGAGTAGGATTTGACTCATGTTGGGGGTGAGCCTCAACCGCCTTAGTGGCAGGACCTTGTGGGCATTCAGGTTTCTCGATCGGATCGATTTGGCCCTGTGGTTGGGCTTCCCCGGCCATAGCATTGTTTGACAGGGCATCGTCATTCAGTGCTCAAGATCTGGTGTTGGTGACCATGTCTCGATGCTCTGGTTAGCTAGAGTGTTCGTTTCAGGGGAAAACTGATGTGTCAAATTATGTCCTTGTTGATCTTGATGATCTCGAGCCTGCGAAAATGAGCAACGGTTAGCTAGGGACCACCATTGTGGTGGCCGAAGGTACTCTGATGCTTAAGTCAGATATCGATGCAAGGAAGAGTGAAGACTAGATGTAAATTGCAAAGTGTATGCGTACCTTTCTTTTTCCCTTTTTTCACCTTAAGTAGTGAGTACTCCCTCCACAACTTTCCTTGTTATTGAGGGTGTGATGGAGGGAGGAGATCTCGCCCAAGATCTTACCTGTGCATCACTGAGTCTATTCGACACTTGACTCTGTTTAAGACCAATGCTTGATTACGCTAAGAGCTGATTTTGTGCGAGTGGATCTCGGGCCTATAGTAGCTCTGAGATTTATGTTCGGGCCTTATTGTTTTGGGCCCAGCTCCAAGATCCATGCCACATGGGCTGGCGTGATTTGGGATTGGGTGCCAGATTTACGGGTTGAACAACAATTTCTAAACGGGTCCGCTTGGGACCGTGTTGAAGCCTTTCACGTATTAGGGGTGGCCCATGCCACGTGTGCGGCTGTGATCGAGTGACACTTTGATGTCTCATAAGAAACCATGAGTGACATAGGGTCTACTATGATTGGCTAAAATACACCTTAGGACGTGGGTGAGCCCCATGAGAGGATGATCCCAAAATGGTCCTCTTGAGTGATATCTTTCCATTTCCATGTATTAGAGAAACATTGTTGGCTAGATTGGCTTTGTAGGTTGGTTGTCATGAATCAATGAAGTGAGTTAGATATTTTATGTTTCATATTTGAATTCAATTTATGCTTTTCATCTTCTATTTTTCAAGCTCAAATTTATATAATTTTTGTCTATGCATTTTTTTTAACAAGCCATAAGCTTTGATGTTTATATATAATTAGTCTAACTTTCACTATGATTTTTTCAGATATTAGGTATTTCATCTAGCTTGATGAATTCATTTTATGCACTTAATTCTTATTTGATGCTTAGCTTAGTAGCATAACTTAGGCTTGGAACAAGCTGCTCACTTTGTTATATCTCTCATCCTAATGTGAGACGAGAATCTACCATAGGATGTGCTAGTGAAACAGGAAAGGTTGAACTCAAGAGTGTCCAAAGGGAGTTATCAATCCATGGTAGTGATCCCTAAAGCCCTAAGATATTATCTTATATTATCATCTTAACTAGGTTTACATTGTTGTCCTATCTTAGGATTCTTCATTAAAAAAAATCTTTGTTCTATTAGGTTAAGTATTATAAGTTAATTTACAAAATTAGTTTAAAAAATTAGCCTTCCTTGTGGAATTTGATATGTGCTTGCCAGTTTCTAACTCAATAGATAATTGTGCACTTGTGGTAAGATTTGAGATCAATCAGTAGTCGTGACCTTTACAAAAATATCGTGTTATAATTTGGCATGCCACCCTGTTAATTATGTCGTGTCTTTGGCAATCCCCCAAAATAACATTGTATTTAGAAAAAAAAAGGATTTTATTTTGGTTTCTTTTGATATTTTCACCTATCATAACTTGTCAAATTTTATATCATCAGGAAAAAAATTCATTCCTAACCTTTTTTTTTTTTTTTTTTCATGCATGTGGATGTGTTGGTTGTTGTTGGACCATTAGATCATCTTGTGTCATTTTCGTTGGAATGGTAATCTCTTTACACATTTGAAATATTGAAAATATTAATAAAAAAAATTATAAGATAAATCAAATACAATACATGAATTCTCAAAAAAATGTACAATATTATGAATTTAGTTTTTTAAATAGAAATGGTACTATAAAAAATGAAGAAAAGAGAACATTTTTTTTTCTAATTAATGTTAAGAATTATGAAATGAAGAAAATAATAATATGAAGAAAAGGGAAAATTATGAATTGTAAAATGAAGAAAATAATCTTTTTTTAATGTTTTGATTAATGTTGTTTACTGCAGATAACATACTTGAAGACTGCAATGGCAAATGATTCAATTCCCACTTGCAATATCAATCGATATATCAGGCATATATAAAAGCGATGTATGTGAGATGTGACAAATGTTGAGCATAACACTCGAGGTGGAAATAATTTACATGTAAGTGTAATATGAAACATGGTGTTCTCGTTAGAGTTAATAGCGACCATCATTTTAAATGAATTATTAGCGAAAAGTTTATACTTTTTTTTTTGAAAGGCAAGTGTGGGGATGTATATTAGCAAAAAGTTAATAAAAAAAATTACATCCAGACATATTTCCCTACCTCTCGCATCATAAAAAATTATTTCTTTTAAATCTTGGGCGAATGAACTGGGAATAATCTCCATAAACTCATAACTAGGCATAAGGCTAGCGAGTTTATCAGCTGCCTAATTGGTTTCTCGATAGGCATGAATAATTCTGTAGTCTTCAAATTCTGTAAGAGCAGTTTTAATTCTCCTAGTAGTATGTCGTGACTCCCATGGTGATTTCCTATTAGTGGTGAGATACATGTGTGCATTAGTTGAGTCCATACATAATACAATCTTCCTTAGCCCCCATTACTTTGCCAATTTGACTCCCATTTCAGCACCCTGAAGTTCATGAAGTGTAACTGTTTGCCCTACTAAGGAGATTGCAGCTGCTGCGATCACTCCTCCATTATGGTCTCTTATCAATGCACCATACCCCCCTTTTGTCCATGTGAGTGATCCATCAGAGTTAATCTTGTACCGATAAAGTTCAGTTTTCCTCCATGCATGCAAGGTATTTGATTTGATGACATACTGGAATGGCATCCTCAGTCTGTCACAAAAGCTCCTATTGTAGTCATTATCAGCTAACTTGATATCAAGCATTTCCACTCTCAATCTAACGTCCCCAACTATGCGAGAAACCAAATCAAGAGCGAGCATACGTGATGATTGAAAAAGTCTCATGTTTTTCTCTTGCCATATGTGGTAAATTGTTGCATTGAACGCTAGTTTCCTTAAGGGGATGATTAAACTTATTTTTAAGGACATGTATATGTTGGATAATGTGCCCATATGGGTACCAGTTTGAATATGCTAGACATGCATCTTTGAAATGTCGTGGGTGTGTTGCATAGCCCAAAAGGCATGCGACAATAAGCGTAGGTACCAAAAGGACAAGTGAATGTTGTTTTCTCTTGAGTCTCTTGTGCAATAGGGATTTGATTATATCCAGAATATCCATCCAAGAAACAATAGTAAGGATGAACCGCTAACCTCTCAAGCATCTGATCAATAAAGGGAAGGGGAAAGTGATCCTTTTGAGTATTAGAGTTCAACTTACGATCATCAATGCATACTCTCCATCATTTTTCACTATTTGTGGCACAAGTTCCTTGTTCTCATTTTCAACGACTGTAATTCTTGACTTTTTAGGAACCACATGGACTGGGCTAATCCATTGGCTATCAGAGATAGCATAGATGATGTTTGCATCCAGAAGTTTCAACACTTCTTCTTTTACGATATCTTTCAAAATGGGAATTAGACGCCGCTAGGGCTCTCTGGAGGTTTTGGTTTCATCTTGCAAATAAATATGATGCTCACAGACAATAGGGTCAACACACTTGATGTCATGAATATTCCAAGCAATGGCTGACTTGTGAGCTTTAAGGACTTCCAACAACTTGTCACTGTGTTCCTAAATGAGATCTGAGTCAATAATCACTGGATAACTCTCCGCAGGACCGAGAAATCCATATCTCAATTAATTTGGTAAAGGTTCAAGTTCTAGTGATTTGTGAGTGCTTGCTGATAAGTCATTCTCTTGTGACTGTCCTATGAAGGAAGATGAGGAATACAACTCTTCCTCATACTGATAAAGTGATAATGGCTCAGATTCAGGTTTATGCATTATGGGCACATTATCCAACATACTGTTGACCTTTTCAATAGCCTCGTCCATATCTAGGTTCATACCAAAGTGTGACAGACAATGAAGCAATACGTCATCTGGTGACGATTGAGCCATAGACTCAAAAAATCAAATCATAAACACTTCTTCTTCTTCTTCTTCTTCCTCAATCATGTCAAGATCATCTCTCATTTGTGAGGCCTTAAAAATATTCAATTCAACTTTAAGGTTTCCAAAGGAAACAGACATGCTACCGCTTCTATAGTTGATGTTGTCCTCCGCAATTGCTAAGAAGGGTCGCCCTAAGATGATAGAAATTTGATTATTTGGGCTCGGGCTAGTGTCTAAGACAATGAAATCAACTGGATAATAGAAATTTGCAACTTGAACAATCACATCCAGAACTATTCCTCTAGGGTATCGTTTTGACTCATCTGCTAGCTTAAGAACTACCCTTATTGGTCGCATCTCCTTTAACCCAAGTTCTAAATATATATGATAAGGTAAGAGATTCACACTCGCTCCTAAGTCGATCAAGGCACGACTTTCAAAATCTTTTCCAATGAAACACGGTACAGTAGGGGTTCTTGGTTCCCTGTACTTAACTACTTCAGTTTGTTGAATAAGCGATGTGGCATTGCTTGCAAAGCATGCAGTTTCAGGTACTTCCGTTTTTCTCTTTTTAGTACACACGTCCTTGAAATGTTTTGCATAGATTTGTACTTGATGGATAGTAGACAAAAGAGGGATGTTGATGTGTACTCCTTTAAAAATCTCTAGTATTTCTTGAAATTGCTTCTCTTTTTTGTTACCTTAAAAATCTTTGGAAAAAGTGCTTTAGATATATATTTTCTTGGCTCTACAGGAAGCTGAGAGGGTGAGTTTAAACTAGTTTGAAAAGAACGTTTAACGTTCTCAATTGGTTTAGGAACACTTTCTTTGGAAATCAGATCAATTATCTTGGGTTTTTCTATGTCATTATCAATTAATCGGCCAGAATGAAGGGTGGTGACAACTTTAACTTCTCCATGTGAATCAACACTACTACCAATTTCATTGACATGGGCTTGGGGAACCCCTTTTGGATTAGGGATGGGTTGACTGGGGAATGTTGAAGCTAGTAGATGTCTTGGGAATTAGCAACATTGGTTGCCATTAATTGGTGCATCATATCCTCCAATGATGGTTTTGGAGGTGGTAAATGAGCAACATATTGAGTTTGAGGTACCAAGTCTCAGAAGTTGCTAAGTTGAGGTTGACCATAGGAATTATGAGGGACAAGTACCATAGAAAGGTTCACGGGCTGATTTTGCCTATATGAAATAGGTCATCTCTGTGGTGGATATTGATTTTGTTGCCACTGTAGATTGAGGTCTATATTAAACCTGTCTGGGATAAGTGCGTGAGTTGTGAGCTTTTCCAATAGGTTGCCTAGGGTGGTAAAACCCAGGAGGATTCCCTGAACTTCTGGGTGGTTGTTCATAAAAGTCACCACCATAGGAAAGGTTAGAATGATGTCGATTTGCAGATGTGTATGTTTGACCGAATGTGTTTGATTTACGTTCACTGTTAAATACACACATCTCCTTTGGAGGTTCATTGCCACCTGAAGTTAAAGGACAATCAGAATCTATATGATCTCATTTGAGGCAAAGGGTACAAGGCTTAGAAGTCTGCTATTTGACTTCAGATGCAGACTTTGTCACAATAGATTTAATTTCCTTAGCAAAGTTATTGAGGAAGGTTTTGATGTCTGGTTCAGAATCTTCATTTGGTACAAATAGACGTGATTTTCTAGAAGAACTAGGTTTCAAGTCTCTATGGGAAGTCCATTGTCGAGAATCATCAGCAAGTTCACTTAGAAAGGTATAAGCATCAGTACCAGTTTTACGCATGAATTTCCCTTGGTGCATGGATTCGTTCATATTTCTAGATTCGACACTCAATTCATTATAGAAACTTTGCACTAGCACTCGTTTTCAAAGCCATGATGGAGGCAATTGATGAGTAAATCTTGAATGAGGTCCCATGCTTCGTAAAAACGTTCATCACGTGTTTGAGTAAACTCAATTTCTCTTCTAATTTCTAGGGTCTTTCTCATGGGGAACTACTTCGCTATAAAATTTCTAACTTAATCCTCTCATGATTTGATGGAATTGGCAGGGAAGTAATTTAGCCATATGGTGGCCCAATCATCAAGAAAGAAAGGAAACAAGCGAAGTCTGACATTTTCCTCATCTATGTTTTGGTTCTTAAAAGTACTACAAACTTCAAGAAACTTTCCAAAATGGACTTATGGGCTTTCTCGATCATGCCCATGAAACTTCAGCAACATATTAATAATAGTTGGTCTAATCTCAAATTGAGCTATCGTGATAGAGGACACCTCAATGCATCTGTGCACCTTAGCAGCAAGGGGAGCATTTTACTCCCAAATTGGACGTTCTTACATTTCAGTGTTGATTGGAGAGTGAGGGGAGGTAGGTGAAGAATGAGTGTGGTGAAGAGGCAAAGAGTGGATTAGGGTGGCTTGAAAATTTTTGGGTACACACTAAGCGTTTGTTGAGTCGTTCCCTAACTTTCATAAAAGGAAAAAAATGGATTGGAAATATGACAGTGACAAAGCACAAGATCAAGTATCCCTAGATGATTGCTAAGAAGACATACACAAGCAACAATCATTTCTGAACCACACAAATGTCAAATCTAAGCAAACAACGTTTTAATGGGATTTTATCTTGTTAATCTGTAAGGGACAAGATTGATTGAAACCAGTGGGCGTTACGCTGTTATCTATTATTGCCTGATTAGATAGGGTGCTAACAGATGATCCTAAAAGTTTGTAACCAACAGTACAAAGTCCAAAATTGGGAGGTCAGAGTTACGCTGGCAAGAAGCCGAATTATTGCACAAGTGACATGAGATCACGTGGCCTAATTAAGAACTGTACCTGTGCTAATGCTCTATAGACCGATTGATATGAGAACGATGCGTGTCCAATATGTACTTAGGGTGTGTGTTTCTAGCCAAAACAGTTAGTTACATCACGTCCTTCTACAGTCCGCAACTTACTAGTGACTTGGCGTATTGGGTGAGTTACCCAAGTGGCAGCGACCTCTCGGAGTTCAATGAATGATTAAATCCAATGTCACATTTAGCTTTAGTCAACACAAAATTCAGAATAACCTTGGTCTTAGTTGTCCTATGAACACCGTTCTAGTTGGCTCTAATTTTAGTTGATTTTATTATGTGCCTTGGTTTCACACAGCTGGAGTGATGAGGTGGGTGATGAGATCCCACCAGTTTCAAAAATAGGGCTAGGTCCGCCCTATCTGTTTATTGTAATTTATTAACGTAAGCAACCACGCAGTTCGTTAAGATGCAGAAACATAAACAAATACCAAACAATGTCCAATCGATTTTCACTCAGCACCCAAGCCACTAAAACAATGTGGAAAGATATACTTACTAACTTGTGAGCTCGGACACAAGGTCTCCACCGTGGGAGTAGAGAAAAGTGTTATTTGAGAGCTACTCCTCTTAAGTTCAAGCAATTTCTCTCTCCCTTACAACACCACTGGTTGTCCACTACAAAAAAAAGTTGGCCATTTTCAAAGAACAAATTTATTTGTTTTGTTTTGTTTTGTTTTTTTTATAATGTTTTTGTTCTTTTTTTTTTCTGACTTCGATTGCTATTTAAATAAATAAACACACAATCAAGCAATTACAAATGCAAAGATGTTTAATGGTCTTGGTCAAAAAGTCAAAATTGTTTTGTTTGTTGAATAAGAGTAGGGATGATTGAAAAGTTTATACTTGAGCTGGCTATTATATTGCAACAAACCATTGGGTCTAAAAGAAGCTTACAGATATATTGTTTTGAATTACCAGCTAATGAAAACCAATTTCCACTTGCAAAGGCTTGTATAAAAAATCATACACGTATGAATTTATTTGGGCTTTAATGAAATATAATAGGTCTGCATGTGAACTTACGAAAAAAGTTGATGACATAAATTCAAAATTCCACTTGAGTGCTTGATATATATAGGAAAAGTTGGAAGTGTTGCCAGATTTATCAATCTTAGCTTTGAGTTTAACATCATATGGACTTCCTAACCTTTAATTGTTGTCAAATTTTGACACAAGCTACTTAGAAAGAGAATACAAGTAATGTTTAATAATTTCACAAAGTTGATTATTTCTTTTATGAAATTACAAAAATATTCACTACATTCTATGATTTTTTAAATTCTTTAATTGAAATTTTCATAAATTTACAACGCAGTTTTATAATTTATTTTTTCAAAGATTTTCGATAATGTTATTAAATATTTATTTAGAATTTTTTTTAAAGTTGGAACTCGTTCAGTTGTCAAAATTTTTTATTTTTTGCGCAATGTGTTGGAAGTGCGTGTCATGATTTTAGACGTTCTTGGGTAGTGCTATTTTAGACGTGCTCGCGAGTCCACTTGAAGTGGCTAGAAAATGAACTAGTGCGTACACATTAGAGGGGTTTGAACAATATGTACGAGTTTTATTTCTAACTTGTTCTAGTCAATGCGTACGAGTCAACTCATTATGATGCATAAGAGTCAAATGGTACCATGGTTTCAGTCTTGAACCCAATCCGATGACTGCAATCAACCCCAAAAACCTAATTAGGTTAGATTTTTTTCAGATCTTTCGTGCAGGCGTGTTATAGATTTTTCATGCGATCAACTGTCGACAGTTTCAGATATGTTGTTGTTGATAGAAGGGTTAATTGCAATTTCCCCCCTTTAATATATGTCATATTCAGCTTTGCCCCCAATTAACATTCATATAGCACTTTCCCTCTAAGACTAACAGTCAACACACCTTGACCATCTGTTTTCAAAGCAGATTACCAAAATACCCCTGTGAAATCAAAGGCTGAGATTGAATCTTTCGTATCTCGGACATCTCATCTCGAGATAAATACTAAGGCCCAATTGAAATCGTGGTCGCATCTCGAGGAAAATCTAACAGTTGATTTAAAAAAAAAAATTCATCTAAAAAAACTAATTTCGAATAAAATCTAACGGTCCAAATTTAATCGTACACACATCTCTAGGTAAATCTAATAGTCCGAATTTAATTATGCACACATCTCGAGGCAAATATGATGATTCATCATGTATCTCGAGAAATTCGATGGTTCATATTTATTCTTGTATGCATCTCGAGGAAATCTGATGGTTCATATTTATTCTTGTACGCATCTTGAGGAAATTTAAAGTTTGAATAATTTTTTATTTAATTTTGCTCCCTGAAAAAAAATTTAATTTAATTTTTCCTCCTAAAACAGAACAGACCTGAGAGATGAAGGGGGAGGAAGGAGGAAGGAAGAGAATGAAGGATGAAGAATGAGGAAGTGGAGGAATGAAGCCCTAATTTTATTATAGGGATTGTGAAACAGAGGAGGAAAGAGGAAGTGGATGAATGAGGAATATGAGGGAGTATGAAAGGGGAAGTGCTGGCGAGGCTACAAGATTGAGGAGGTGGAAGATAATCAAAATTTTCTTGATCATCTCTCAGGTCTGTTCTGTTTTAGGGGGCAAAATTAAATTCAAATTTATCTTATGGGGTTAAGTTATTGTCAGTAATTTATTATATGGGGGCAATTTATTCAAACTTCATATTTTGTCGAGATGCGTGCACTAATAAATCTAAACTAATAAAAATTTCCTCGAGATGTGTCAAATCGTCAAATTTTCTTGAGATGCGTGTTGAACCGTCGAATTTTCCTTGAGATGCATATTAGAGCATTAGATTTTCTTCGAGATGTGTGTTAAATTGTCAAATTTCCTCGAGATGTACACTGAATCGTTAAATTCCCTCGAGGTGCATGTTGAATCGTTAGATTTTTCTCGAGACACGCACATAATTAAATTTGGACCATTAGATTTTCCTCGGGATGAGTTTTTAAGATGAAAGATTTTTAAAATCACTTGTTGGACTTTTCTCAAGATATGATTACGATTTCAGTTAGGCCTTAGGATTTTCCTCGAGATGAGATGTTCGAGATACGAAATATTCAGTCTCAGCATTTGATTTCTCAGGGGTATTTTGGTAATATGCTTTAAAAATAAACGATCAAGGCACGTTGAATGTTAGTCTTAGGGGGAAAGTGCAATATGAATGTTAATTGGGGGCAATGCTGAATATGACATCTATTATAGGGGAGAAATTGCAATTAACCCTCGATAGAATAAGTACGGACATGTTGTTGGTTGTTCCTCCTCTCTGGCTGCTTTATGAGAAGGTACTCTTTTTGTTGTTGCTCTATGTTCTCTGCTCTGTGACTTCATTGCCTTTGTTGTTACTATATTTTCTCTGCTTTGTGACTCTATTTTCTTCTATTTCCCTTCTAACCTATAGAAATGTGAGCATGAGATGGAGAATGTATTGAATATCAAAATTATATTTATTTGTGAAAGTCCACTTAATTGGTGTGAATGTAGGTTTCCAACCACACACACTTTTGTTGCTTACTGATTAGTACCATATTAAGCTAAAAATAGCCAGTTGACTTTAGATTATTAAATTATTAATATGTATTTGTGTAGTATCTATATTCTCTATTAAAATTCAAAGTGGTGTTTTACTATTTATTGCTGACTGTGATAAAGTCAAATCGAAAAAATTAGAGATAAAAAATGGTTAGGATTAAAAGTTGAGAAATGTATTGAATTTGAGGGTAGAGATTCATTTCGCATGATGACGTATTTATAAATATAAAACAAGTAGAAGGGCAAAAATAATGAAAAAATTTTGAAAAAAGTTGGTGGAATGTACATGTGGCGGAGAGAGAAAATATCGTGTTTTGCTTTTAGCAAAATGAAAATTATCATAACTATCTACATCGTTATCGAATTTTGGTAAAGTTAATATCGTTAAAATGCATTTTTTAAGAACTTTCCAACAAAATCAATGATCAGCATGAGCGCTTAAATTTTAAAAATATATATTCTATAATTAAAAAAATGTATAATGTATTTCACATCTTTAATATTTTTCAAAGCAATGAGACGAGCCGATTATACTTGAAAAATATGAGTTGGGCATCTTAATGATCATTTAAACAAAAACTCTAAACTTTATGTTTTGGCGAATTTAAAGATTAGGGAGAAGTCATTCTCGGCGTTTAGGTACCTTGAACCACACTAAAGTCTCTACAAATCAAATTATACTCCACTTTTTTTATTAGGTTAGGGATGAAAAATGAGGGTAATGAAACAAAACGCTTAATAACAGGCTCAACGGGGTTAACCTAAAGAAAATATATTATGGATCATGCTTATTTGGTAATGGTGAAAACTAGGTGCCTTTATCATGTCAAGCATGTCATGGAATTCAATATGATGCTTTGAACGAAATTAATACAAGTTCTAGTGTTTAATTCTTAATTTTGAATGCAATCCAAGTAGCAACCAAAGCAAACAAAATTGAGATCATGCAACGAATTATTATTGACAAAAGAAATAAAAGATGACCTAACTATAAACTCTCAAAATCAAAGGAATAATAGGCTCAAAACTCACATATAGGTTATAATGAGTTAAATTCAATTAAACATGCTATGAGTACCAATTACTAAGTTGATAACATGTGAATTTGCATATGATGACCATGAATAAGCATTAACCAAAGAATAATATTAGATCTTAAATCATGTTTATAAATCACCTTAAAGTCATGCAATTAAAAACCAAATCTCATCATTGTGTTGGAAAAGTATCCTAAGACTTAAAACAACTATGAAAAAAAAATTATATATTTTTTATTTTTTTATGACACTAATACCAACAAAGAAAATAAAAAGCAACATAATTTTTTTTAATGGACTGACACTTTTTATTTATTTATTTATTAATTTAAAAAAATAAAAATAAAACAACGTTTGTTCCCCCAGACTTAAACCTAACATTGTCCTCAATGTTAATAGATTATAGCACATGTAATGAAAGATTTAAACGCGAAAAAATAAACTACTAACAAACAAACGCAAAAATAACGAAAAGAAAATAAAGAGATAGAGAAAGCAAATTTGATTGGGTTGCCTCCCAATAAAAGCTTGTTTTAACGTCATGCAGCCTGACGGTATCTCCAATCAATCCTCAGAATAAGTGGGAACATGGAGTGATACGTCCTCCACGTCATGCTCCACAAATGACTCATAGTAGGGCTTAAGTCGATGATGTTTCACTTTAAACTCCTTCCCGGTTGTGACACTCTTAATCTGTATAGCACCATGGAGAAAAACATTAGTAACAATAAAAGGACCAACCCATTCAGAACGTAACTTAGCAGTTCTAAGACATGATTGGAAAAACAAGACTTTCATTCCAATGACAAAAGTATTTCCATGGATCATCTGATCATGAAAAACTATGGTGTTCTCCTTATAATTGCCTTTACTATTATAGGCCTCATCTTGAATCTTTTTGAGGTCATTCAACTGTAATTTTTTCCCATTCTTTGTGTCATAGGGAACTCTATTGCTCTCATGTCCAACGACAGTAGTGATGGTGGTCTCAAGTTCATCCTCATTTCTGATGTCTGACAATTTCTGAGCCAAATTGTCATTCACATTAATAGAAAAACAAGAATGATTTTTAATAGGATATCTCGTGGCTTCAAAGATGTTGAAGCCAATCACATCACCATCAAATTCCATGGTCAGTTTCTCCGCCTGCACATTAATATTTGTTTTCGCAGTTTTCATGAAGGGGCGTCCTAAAAGAAGAGGCAAAGGTGCTGAAAATTCTGAATCTTCCATCTCAAGCACATAGAAATCTGCTGGGGATATCAAATGGTTAACCTACACCAACACATCTTCCAACAAACCTCGAGGATATGCATTAGAACAGTCAGCCAATTGAATAATAACACCATCATTTTTTTACTTCCCGAGATTAATAGATAAATAAATAGAATACAACATAACATTAATTGAAGCACCTAAGTCTAGCATTGCATTTTCAATTTTAGTATTACCGATAATACAAGGGATAGTGAAACTACCCGGATCCTTACACTTTGGCGACAATTTCTTTTGAAGAATTGAGGAGACATTTTCACTCACCTTAACTATCTCTCCATCTCGAAGTCATCTCTTTGTTGTGCAAAGCTCCTTCAAAAATTTTACATACTTAGACACTTGCTTAATAGCATCAAGAAGCAGAATATTGACTTGGACTTTTCGGAAGGTTTCCAAAATTTCCTTATCCTGTTAATCTTTCCTAGATTTGGCTAACCTACCTGGAAAAGGAACAAAAGGTGGAGCAAGATTAGCAGAAACTGAATTTTGAATGCTCACCTTCTTACCTTGGAGCTCTAGTGTTTCAATGATGGCTGGAGAATCCTTCTGTAATTCAATTTCCCTATTTCGACTCTGTTTAGGGACTATTGGCTCATTCTCAATTTGTCTACCACTCCTCAATGTAATTGCTTTTACAGTTTCAAACCCGCCCTTCGGATTTGGAGTGGTAGAACTAGGAAGTTTTCCTTGCTTGCGAATTTTTCCAATAAACTCAGCTATTTGTCCCATCTGTAGCTTCAAATCTGTTGTATCTTTTGCTTGGTTCTGCTGAGAAATAGTTAATGATTTCATAATCTCATCATAATTAAACGGCATACCTGAATTGTGCTGACGTGGTTCAGGTGGTCCTCGAAAGAAACCAGGGGGTGGCCGATTCGAAGCTTGTTGTTGAGGTTGTTCTAAATTTCTCCAACCAAAGATGGGATGATTTCTCCAACCTTTATTGTAGCTGTTCAAATAAGGATTATTCCTATAGTGATTTTGCCCTTGAAAACCTATTGCATTAACATTCTCCCAACCGCCATTCTCAATCAGTTGAGGACATTGATAAGATGGATGTCCTGGCTTTGTACAAACGCTACAAACTTGTGCAACTCCTATCACATTTGGCTTCCCTAGGGCCTGAGTCACAAGTGAGGTAAGATTAGCCATTTGAGCTTCCAAACTAGAATTAATACTTACCTCATTGACTTGGCGTGACGGCTCTTCAATTCCCTCATACTGTTGGGCATTTAAAGCTTGGTTTGCAATCAAAGTCTTTGCTGCTGCTGGAGTTTTATCAACCTAAGCTCCTCCTGCCGCTGCATCTAACATCTGTCGCTTGAGAGGAAGCAATCCCTCATACAAGTATTGAATCAGGAGCTCCTCTTTCATCGGATGCTGCGAACATGCTGCTATGAGAGTTTTGAAGCGCTCATAGTAAGCTGGATATGATTCTCCTGGACCTTGTTGTATACCACTGATTTTCTTCCTCAACAAGATAATTTTGGAAGTTGGAAAGAATTTATCTAGAAACACCTTCTTCATGCTATCCCAAGAATATATTGTTCTGGAAGGTAATCGAGCCAATCCTTAGCCCTATCAGCAAGAGAAAAGGGGAATGCTCTCAACTTTAGGATGTTTTCATCCACATTTATTGGCGTCATACTGGAGAATACAACTTCAAATTCCTTTAAATGTTTATTTGGATCCTCCATAGAAAGACCATGATACTTCGGAATATGATGAAGTAAGCTGGATTTCAGCTCAAATGACTCAGTCTTGCCCTGCGCGGCTAATGGATACTGAATGCACAAGGGTGCGGCATTGTCTAAGGTGGATGCCAAAAGTTCTTTAATAGATCCATTGTCTCCCATATCAAACTCTTTAGATTCAGATTCAGAGCTAGATGTTTGTGACTATTTTGTTTCTCTCTTTCGTCTTCTAAAGGTTTTCTCAGGCTCTAAATTGTATTCTAATAAGTTTTCGATGGATCTCCTATTGCGCATGAACTGGTACCTGAGATAAAGATAGAAAGAAGAAAAAATCAATAAAAAGAAAAATAAATAAATAAAAACTAATGAAGTAATTAACAATTTTTCTAATCCCCGGCAACGACGCAAAAAACTGGTGCGTTATTTTAGTAGCACAGAACTTAATACCCTGCTTTGTGATTGTAGTATAGAATAAGTATGGATCGTTCTGGACTGGGAATTAGAGGGCTTGCCAATTAACACTAATAATAGCTAAAAGACAACTAACAATCTAATTAAATAAATAATGGGGGATTGGATTTTCTAAATTAAACAATGAAAATAACTACGAAAATTACTGTAAAGATAATAAAACTAAAGGGATGGCAAGATGAGAAATTAGCTAAGGGTTTATCTCCACACACCAAACATATGCTCATAAATCAATCTTCAATAATCACTTGCTAACTTGTGAGAGACAATGCTCAAGATTAACCGTGATAAGCACTGCATTAATCTTATTATTTTCCCAAGTTCGTTGAATTAAACTAAGCGTCGCTTTCAAACTATTCTTATCATGTTATCTAAACAGGAATCAGAAGTTAGATAACAATCTAAGATCATTAAGTTTTGTGGAAAATATGAACACTGACTAGGCAATTACAAGTATGATCAACATCTTGTTCTTACCTAGGTTTTTACTTAACCTTACCATTGTTCCTTGGTATTTACTACTTGTGAGTACAAGATTATAACAATTAGGTGAAACTCTCCTATACTCTAGCCCCAGATCCTAGCATGCTTACTAAGTTGGCCACCTTAACAAACATACAAAGAAAAGTTCTCTATAAAGCAGTTAAACAAAACACAATCACTAATAGCAAGGAAGATTAAATTCAATTAATTTATAAAGCACATGTTCAGGGCTTCGAATCCACCCCTAACTAAGAGAAGTTTAGCTAGACATATTAATCATGTTTAAACAGTGATCCATAATCAAATATCAAACTAAAATAAGTAAAAGAGATTAGAAGGAACGTTGTCGCCTGATCCGTGGTGGTAGAAAGAGGAATGTTGGGGGTGCAAATAGTGGACTGAAGAGAAATAAACTTCTCCTCTTCCTCTTCGTTTCGCGATCTGCTCCTTCCTCACGCGAGCTTCACTGCTCCTTCTTCTTCGATTTCTGTTTGTGAATCAGAGTGTGAGAGAGAAGGGGATGATGAGGGACAACGAGAGAGGGAGGTCAGATGGGTGTTGTGAAGGAGGACGACGGGATGAGGAAAGAGGATGGAGGAAGGGACTGTGGTTGTAAGGAGGAGGAGATGAACAGAGAACTGCGGTGGTGATGAAGGCTGTAGAAGGATGCGTTCAGGACGATGGCAGTTGTGGTTTGGCGAGGTCACGATGGTAATGGTAGGACGGCTGGAAGGTGCAGGTCATGGCTGGCTTTCAGGAGGTTGCGATCGATGCGGGATGTGGTATGGGTCTAAAACTTTGAGAGATCGAGGGGAGGGGTTGGATGTGATGATGGTGGTGTGTTCAGGACAATGGACGACGACAATCAGGGACAGCGAAAGAGAGATGGACTGAGACGAGGGTTTAGGGTCGATGATGGTTGTGGTTGCTGATGGACTGTTGCGATGATGGGTTAGGGCTTGTTGTGGAGGCTATGGATGGGGAGGCTATTGCTGGATGGATGACTTCTCAAAGCAAGGTATCGTCCCCTTTTTATACTTATTTTCTTCTTTGTGTGGTTTTCTTGTTGGTGTGGATTCCTTGTTTCCTTGTTTGTGTGGATTCCTTGTGCAATTAGTATTTCTAAATTGCCAATTTGCTTCTATTTTAAAATCTTGTAATTGGAAACTTACACAAACTCAAAAATAGCAATTAGTACCATAATTAACAAGTAATAGCTAAAATATATATATAGAAATATGGTACTAAAAATAGCCTAATTATGCCCCTATCAAATTCCCCCACACTTATCTTTTGCTAGTCCTCGAGCAAATCCAAGAAACAAAGATAAAAGACTCATATAACTCAATTTATACTTTCCAACAATTGTCTCAGAGATTTTCAACGGATCATGACGTGTTAAGATTATTTATAAACACAAGATTAAATCAACACCATTCAAAAATTAATACACGTTCATAGCAATGATATAAAAATTCACAATTAAACCAGTTCAAGTGACTGTGAAATTCAAGTGCGTGCCAAGAAGAATTAACCCAAAAACCTCACTGGGTGCACTCTTTTCTTTTTCACCGATTATTTGGTAAAATCACTCTTCCTATTCTAGTTATATGTGAGAGGATTGATGTAAAAGGGAAACAAATAGCTCACATATGATATAACAAGAAAGAAATGCATTTTTTTTCCAGATATATGATCTCATGGAAGGAATGCTACTACTTGAATGAAAGAACTAGTGACACCATATGCTCATACCTCATTCGAATCTCCACATCGGGACATTGCAAGACACACTATATCAAAAGGTCTTAATTCAGGTTGTAATGGGGCTAGGGGTCAAGGGAAGAGAAAAAACAGATATAAAATTTTCAAATGGCTTGAAGAAATGGTGAAAGCATGCAATAAGATTAGAGACATTAGCAAATAATCATATGGTTCAAGACATAAGTGGGAAAATGAAGAGGTGACCCACTGATAATGAAGAGCTTCAACCATTATTTTGTATCTACTGAAAGAATTGGACTATCTGTATGCTACTGTAATACTGAATGAATATAGACAAGGGCTTGTATCCCTTCTGAAACTTTGTAATATATATATATATATATTTTTTGTAACTCTTTCTTCTTGAACTGTCTACCATAAGGGTCTTCCCCCACACTTGTTTTTTCAACGTTCCTTGAACCACAATAAAGTCTCTGCAAATCAAATTATACTCCACTTTTTTTATTAGGTTAGGGATAAAAAATGAGGGTAATGAAACAAAAGGCTTAATAACAGGCTCAATGGGGTTAACCTAAAGGAAATATATTATAGATCAGACTTATTTGGCAATGGTGAAAACTAGGTGCCTTTTTCATGTCAAGCATGTCGTGCAATTAAATATGAGGCTTTGAACGAAATTAATACAAGTTCTAGTGATTAATTCTTAATTACGAAAGCAATCCAAGTAGCAACCAAAGCAAACAAAATTGAGATCATGCAACGAATTATTATTGACAAAAGAAATAAAAGATGACCAAACTAAAAACTCTCAAAATCAAAGAAATAATAGGCTCAAAACTCACATATGGGTTATAATGAGTTAAATTCAATTAAACATGCTATAAGTACCAATTACTAAGTTTATTACATGTGAATTTGCATATGATGACCATGAATAAGCATTAAGCAAAGAATAATATTAGATCTTAAATCATATTTATAAATCACCTTAAAGTCATGCAATTAAAAACCAAATCTCATCATTCTATTATAACTTTAATAATTTACAAAAGTTAAGCATAATACCTTGTCAATTACATACACTTTAATGCCAATATACATATGCAAAATTTAAAAACATGAAAAATTAACAATCATGACAAAAATTTATTAAAACTCTAATGACCGAAGTTGGTCATGATGGGTACTTTATACAAAGTTGAATTTGTGTTCAAATAACCTAACCTACTTTTTATTTTTCTTCAAATATCATGAATGACCTCAGTAATGTTTGATAAAATCTACATTACTAAATTTGGTACCGACAGATCCTATGAAAATTCCATTAAGTAATCTTCATTTGCTACATTCAGACATATGCTGAATAGAAAATAATTAAATTGTTTATTTCCAAAAAAGGGGAAAGAAAAATTAAATAAGAACGCCTTATTAAAAAAAAAAAAAAAAAAAAAACTCAGCCAGACTGCCTAGACCTCACCCAGACCCTACCCAGCTATTAATCTGGGCGTTTCTTTAATGCCTAGCGCCTAGGCGACCGCCTAGACCGTTTTTTAAGAAAGTGATGGAAAAATCCCTCTGTTTACATTCTCACTGTTCCATTTCTCCACTCTCCCTGCGTTTTCACTTTCTGTTTCTTCTGAGTGAAATCTAAGCCACAAGTCTCTATTTTCTTTTTCAAATCTCTGTTTCTTAGAGCCTTTGATTGTTTATTGAGATGGCTGGAAGAGGGAAGGCGATCGGTTCAGGAGGCAACAAGAAGGCGTCCTCGTGAAGCAGCAAGGTTAGTCTCCAATATTCCCTGTCGGGAGAAACGCTAGGCTCCTGAAGGTTGGCAAGTATGCAGAGCGTGTCAGTGCAGGTGGCCCTGTGTATCTTGCCGTTGTTCTTGAGTACCTAGCCACTGAGATTTGTTGTTCGTTCTATGGGTTTTGTTGATTTTGCGTTTTTTGTTTCTATGTTATGTTCGTTTTTGGTTCCCCTGTTTTGTTCTTCTTGGGGTTGATTTTTAGGTTTTCAAATGCTGGGTTTGATGAATTTTGTGATAGGTTTATTTTGTTTTTTTGAATTTCGATGATTTCTATGTCTGGGGTTGGCTAACTTTATGTTTTGGTTTATGGGTTTTTGTTGATTTGGATGATTGTATGTTGATTTCCCGTTTTGGACTTGGCAGGGAACATAGCCAGGGACAATAAGAAGAGCAGGGTGATTCCTAGAAACATTCAATTGGCTGTGAGCAACGATGAGGAGTTGAGCAAGTTGCTTGGAATGGTGACAATTCCGAGCGTCGGAGTAATGTCCAACATTGACAACCACTTGTTGTCGAGAAGGCCGGTTCTTCCAAGGCTTCCACTGTTGATGATGAGTAAAGAAAACTGTGATTTAGTGTAGCTGAAGAGTGCATCTGTGCTAAGAGTAGTTTGGTGATTTCCAACAACAATTTATGTGGGAAGTAGTCCTGTTGAAGAATTGAATTAAACATGAGAATGTGATCTTCAGGTGCATAGGCTACAAGTGGATCAAAGTAACCCGAGAGTGGTTGGTTCCATTCGTAAGCATTTGAAGAGCTTGTTAGTCAGACATATTGAATGCAACAGTTGCTTAACAGAAACCACAGGTAACCATAGTATCTCTAAGGTGGTGGTATTTTCAATTACTCATTTAATGGATTGTGAAGGATTTTAAAATCCATTAAAATTTAGAGGTATTCAATTAAGGGATTAAAATAATACATGTGAACCTAGGGGTATTCAAATGCAGATTTTAAAGGATTGTTTTAAAATCCATCAAAATCAGGGGGTATTCAAGAAGTAGTGGATTTTAATGGATTTGTTAAAGTATTGGATTTTGAAGAATTTGTGAGTGGAAAGTATATATAAAAAGAGTCATTCCAAATCCAACCTCCCCCATCATATTTCAACAAATTTGTAATGGCCATTGTTTAATAACACCACCATTTACGTTGAAAGACACCACCAACCCATTTTTTTGGGATCTGCTGAAGGACACCACCACCTTCCCTTTTCCATCTTTTTTTCTCTCTTCACTAAGGCAGCACTACTTCGCCCCACAACTTTCGGCCACAGCACCACGCCCTACCACTGCTGGCTGCACCACCACCTGTACTTCTTATTTTCCTTTGTTCTTGTTTTTTTTGTTATTATTCTTTTTTTTCTTTTCATTTTTTTTCCTTCTGACTTTTTTTTATCTCAGCTTTTTTCCTCTTATATTTTTTTTCATTTCTTTTTCTTTTCACATTTTTTTTCTTTTTTGCACTTGCGGAAGTTCCTACGAGTGGAGGCTCCCCACTTGTCAGAACCTTCGTGAGGGCAAAATAAGAAGAAAAAAATTAAGAAGAGAGGAAAAAGAAAAAAATGGAGGAGAAGAAGAAAAGGAAAAAACAGAGAAGAAGAAGATGTAAGGGGTAGGAGGAGGAGAATAAGAAGATGAAGATGGGAGGAGGTGGGATGAAATGTGGCGGTGGTGATTGATGGAGAAGAAGAAGAAGCGGGGGGAAGAGGAAGAGAGGTGGCGGTAGCGTGGTGGTGGTGGTGAATGAAGAAGAAGAAGAAGGGAGGAGGAAGAGGAGGATGAGAGGTAGCGGTGGTGAAGGAGAGGAGGACGATGAGAGGTGGCAGTGGTGATTGATGGAGAATAAAGAAAGAGATGAGAAGAGAAGCGAGTTTAGGTTTTTTTTAATTTATATTGATTGTATCTTTCAACAGGTGGTGGTGTTCTTCAAAAAGTAAAGGGGTTGGTGGTGTCCTTCAGCAGAAATTGTGGTGTTATTTAGCAACAATCGTATTGGCTTCTCTCATTCCGTTCTTCTTTTTCTCCATCTTTCTATTCTTCTAAGGTTCTTGTTCTTTTTGACGAAGATCAATAAACTCCCCATCTCATTCTCAATTCAGAGTGATGTTTTACTATTCATTACTAACTTGGACAAAGTCAAATCGAAAGAATTAGAGATAAAAGAAGGTTAAGATTAAAAGTTGAGAAATGTATTGAATTTGAGGGTAGAGATTCATTTCCCATGATGACTTATTTGTAAGTATAAAACAAGTAGAAGGACAAAAATAATGAAAAACTTTTGAAAAAAGTTGGTGGAATGTACATGTGGCGGAGAAAGAAAATATTGTGTTTTGCTTTTAGCAAAATGAAAATTATCATAACTATCTACATCGTTATCGAATTTTGGTAAAGTTAATATCGTAGAAATGCATTTTTTAAGAACTTTCCAACAAAATCAATGATCAACATGAGCGCTACAATTTTAAAAATATATATTCTATAATTAAAAAAAAACGTATAATGTATTTCACATCTTTAATATTTTTCGAAGCAATAAGACGAGTCGATTATAACTGAAAAAAATGAGTTGGGCATCTTAATACACATTTAAAAAAAAAACTCTAAACTTTATGTTTTGGCGAATTTAAAGATTATGGGAGAATTCATTCTCGGCGTTTAAATTTTTCCCCCAACTGATTCAAATTTGACTGAGTCTAATCCTAAAACTTATAATATATATTTTTTTACCTTAGAATAGGCTTACACTTCAATACTGATTGAAAGCCAAAATGAAGATAGGGACAGAGGTTTTTAGTACAAAATATTTAGTAAAAATAAAATTATGTGGAGTGCCAACGACACGAGGCATACTCTAGTCAAATACATATAAAGTTAATAACAGTAAATTAAATTTAGATTGTTAAATTGCAAACATTTATTGATGAGGTTATTCTACTGTTTTAATCTTTTGGGTTAATTGCATTTTTCCCTCCTAAAATATATAGTCAATTCAGCTTTGCCTCCCATTAACATTCATATTAATGCACTTTTTTCCTTAGACTATCAGTCAACATGCCTTTACTGTCAAACACCTCACAGGCCACCATTATTCCTATTTTGCATGACGAAAGTGTCATTCACGTGCTTATCACGCCTAATGTGATAGCATGTTAATTCCAACAGCCCGTTACCTTGACCAAGCACGTGGACAGCTGGGTTAACTCCATGTCAGCTCGTACTATTGAAGAGACGAAAAACAGTGTTCTAAAAAGTGCTAGGGCGGTGGGTGGGCGGGCGGGGAACAAGTTCCTAGCCCGAAGGGGCTTAGGCGATTTTAGGTTTTGTATTATAACTTTAATAATTTACAAAAGTTAAGCATAATACCTTATCAATTACATCCAATTTAATGCCAAGATACATATGCCAATTTTAAAAACATGAAAAATTAACAATCATGAACAAAATTTATAAAAACTCAAATGACTGAAGTTAGTCATGATGGGTACTTTATACAAAGTTGAAATTGTGGAGAAATATCCTAACATACTCTTTATTTTTCTTCAAATTGCATGAATGACCACAGTAATGTTTGATAAAATCTACATTACTCAAATTGGTACCGGCAGATCCTTTGAGAATTCCATTAAGTAATCATCATTTGCTACATTCAGACATATACTGAATAAAAAATAATTAAATTGTTTATTTTCAAAAAAGGGGAAAGAAAAATAAAATAAGAATGCCTGATTAAAAAAAAAAAAACTCGCCCAGACTGCATAGACCCCGCCCAAAAAGCCCAGACCCCGCCTAAACCGCCCAGACCCTACCCAGCTATTAATCTGGGCGTTTCTTGAATGCCTAGCGCCTAGGCGACCGCCTAGACCGTTTTTTAAGAAAGTGATGGAAAACTCCATCTGTTTTGATTCTCACTGTTCCATTTCTCCACTCTCTCTGCGTTTTCACTCTCTGTTTCTTCTGTGCGAAATCTGAGCCACAAGTCTCTATGTTTCTTTTTCAAATCTCAATTTTTTAGAGCCTTCGATTGTTTATTGAGATGGCTGGAAGAGGGAAGGAAATCGGTTCAGGAGGCAACAAGAAGGCGACCTCGCGAAGCAGCAAGGTTGGTCTCCAATTCCCTATCGGGAGAAACGCTAGGCTCCTGAAGGTTGGCAAGTATGCAGAGCGTGTCAGTGCTGGTGCCCCGATGTATCTCGCCGCTGTTCTTGAGTACCTAGCCACTGAGATTTTTGGTTCGTTCTGTGGGTTTTGTTGATTTTGCATTTTTTGTTTCTATGTTATGTTGGTTTTTGGTTCCCCTGTTGTATTCTTCTTGGGGTTGATTTTTGGGTTTTCAAATGCTGGGTTTGATGAATTTTGTGATAGGTTTATTTTGTTTTTTTGAATTTTGATGATTTCTGTGTCTGGGGTTGGCTAAATTTATGTTTTGGTTTCTTGGTTTTGGTTAATTTGGATGAGTGTATGTTGGTTTCAGGTGTTGGAGTTGGCAGGGAACACAGCCAGAGACAATAAGAATAGCACGGTGATTCGTAGAAACATTCAATTGGTTGTGAGGAACGTTGAGGAGTTGAGCAAGTTGCTTGGAATGGTGACAATTCCGAGTGTCGGAGTGGTGTCCAACATTGACAACCACTTGTTGCCGAAGAAGGCTGGTTCTTCCAAGGCTTCCACTATTAATGATGAGTAAAGAAAACTGTGATTTAGTGTAGCTGAAGAGTGCATCTGTGCTAAGAGTTGTTTGGTGATTTCCAACAACAATTTATGTGGGAAGTAGTCCTGTTGAACAATTGAATTAAACATGAGAAAGTGATCTTCAGCTGCATAGGCTACAAGTGGATCAAAGTAACTTTAGAGTTGTTGGTGCCATTCGTAAACAATTGAAGAGCTTGTTAGTCAGACACACTGAATAAAACAATTTGTTAACAAAAACCACACTTAACCATAGTATCTCTAAGGTGGTGGTATTTTCAATTACACATTTTTATGGATTGTGAAAGATTTTAAAATCCATTAAAATCCAAGGGTATTCAATTAAGGGTTTAAAATAATAATTGTAAATCTAGGGGTATTCAAATACGGATTTCAAAGGATTGTTTTAAAATCCATCAAAATCAGGGGGTATTCAATTCATGCTTTTCAAAAGTCCAACAAAATCAGGGGGTATTCAAGAAGTAGTGGATTTTAATAGATTTGTTAAAGTTTTGGATTTTGAAGAATTTGTGAGTGGAAAGTTTATATAACAAGAGTCATTCATAATCCAACCTCCCCCTTTATATTTCAACGAATTTGTAATGGCCATTGTTAAATAATAGCACCATTTACGTTGAAAGACACCACCACCCCATTTTTTTGGGATCTGCTGAAGAACACCACCATCTTATCTTTTCTCTTCACTAAGGCAGCACCACTTTACCCCACAATTTTAAGCCACATCACCACGCCCTACCATTGTTGGTTGCACCACCACCCGCACTTCTTTTCCTTTGTTCTTGTTTTTTTTTGTTATTATTATTCTTTTTCTTTTCATTTTTTTTATCACAGTTTTTTTCCTCTTCTATTTTTTTTCATTTCATTTTTTTAAGGCAAAAAGAAGAAGAAGACAATTAAGAAGAGAGGAAAAAGAAAAAAAATGGAGGAGGAGATGAAAAGGAAAAAACAGAGAAAAAGAAGATGTAAGGGAGAGGAGGAGGAGAACAAGAAGATGATGATGGATGAAATGTGGCGGTGGTGATTGATGGATAAGAAGAAGAAGAGGGGGGAAGAGGAAGAGAGGTGGCGGTAGCGTGGTGGTGGTGGTGAATGAAGAAGAAGAATAAGGGAGGAGGAGGACGAGGACGAGCAGGATGAAAGGTGGTGGTGGTGAAGGAGAGGTGGCAGTGGTGATTGATGGAGAATAAAGGGAGAGATGAGAAGAGAAGTGAAGCAAGTTTGGGTTTTTTTTTAATTTATGTTGATAGTATCCTTCAATAGGTGAGGTGTCCTTTAGAAAGGTGGTGGTGTCCTTCAGAAAGTAAAGGGGTTGGTGGTGTCCTGCAGCAGAAATTGTGGTGTTATTCAACAACAATCGTATTGTCTTCTCTCATTCCCTTCTTCTTTTTCTCCATCTTTCTATTCTTCTAAGGTTCTTGTTCTTTTTGACGAAGATCAATAAACTCCACCATCTCAATATCAATTCAGAGTGGTGTTTTACTATTCATTGCTGACTAGGACAAAGTCAAATCGAAAGAATTAGAGATAAAAGATAGTTAGGATTAAAAGTTGTAAAATGTATTGAATTTGAGGGTAGAGATTAATTTCCCATGATGACGTATTTGTAAATATAAAACAAGTAGAACGGAAAAATAATGAAAAACTTTTGAAAAAAGTTGGTGGAATGTACATGTGGCGGAGAGAGAAAATATTGTGTTTTGCTTTTAGCAAAATGAAAATTATCATAACTATCTACATTGTTATCGAATTTTGGTAAAGTTAATATCGTTGAAATGCATTCTTTTAAGAACTTTCCCACAAAATATATGATCAACATGAGCGCTAAAATTTTAAAAATATATATTTTATAATTAAAAAAAATGTATAATGTATTTCACATCTTTAATATTTTTCAAAGCAACGAGACGAGCCGATTATAGCTGAAAAAAATGAGTTGGGCATCTTAATGCACATTTAAACAAAAACTCTAAACTTTATGTTTTGGCGAATTTAAAGATTATGGTAGAATTCATTCTCGGCATTTAAATTTTTCCCCCAACTGATTCAAATTTGACTGAGTCTAATCCTAAAACTTATAATATATATATATTTTTACCTTACAATAGGCTTACACTTTAATACTGATTGAGAGCCAAAATAGGGATAGGGACGAAGGTTTTTAGTACAAAATATTTAGTAAAATTAAAATTATGTTGAGTGCCAACGACACGGGGCATACTCTAGTCTAACAGTAAATTAAATTTAGATTCTTAAATTGCATACATTTATTGATGAGGTAATTCTACTATTTTAATCTTTTGGGTTAATTGCCACCCCCCCCCCCCCCCCCCCCCCCGCTAAAATATATAGTCAATTCTGTTTTGCCTCTCATTAACATTCATATTGCACTTTCTCCCTCAAACTATCAGTCAACATGCCTTGACTGTCAAACACCTCACATGCCACCATTATTCCTATTTGGCATGACGAAAATGTCCTTCACGTGCTTATCACGCCTAATGTGATAGCATGTCAATTTCAACAGTCCGTTACCTTGACCAAGCACGTGGCCAACTTGGTTAACTCCATGTCAGTTCGTACTATTGAATAGACAGAAAACAGTGTTCTAAAAAGCGGTGGGCGGGCGGCGAACAGGTGCCTAGCGCCAAGGGGCCTAGGCAATTTTAAGTTTTATATTATAACTTTAATAATTTACAAAAGTTAAGCATAATACCTTATCAATTACATCCAATTTAATGCCAAGATACATATGCAAAATTTAAAAACATGAAAAATTGACAATCATGAACAAAATTTATTAAAACTCAAATGACTGAAGTAGGTCATGATGGGTACTTTATACAAAGTTGAATTTGTGGACAAATATCCAAACCTACTCTTTATTTTTCTTAAAATTGCATGAATGACCTCAGTAATGTTTGATAAAATCTACATTACTAAAATTGGTACCGACAGATCCTTTGAGAATTCCATTAAGTAATCATCATTTGCTACATTCAGAGATATACTGAATAAAAAATAATTAAATTGTTTATTTCCAAAAAAGGGGAAAGAAAAATAAAATAAGAACGCCTTATTAAAAAAAAAAAAAAAAATCGCCGAGACTGCCTTGACCCTGCCCAGACGACCTAGACCGCGCAGACCCTACCCAGCTATTAATCTGGGCGTTTCTTTAATGCCTAGCGCCTAGGCGACCGCTAGACCATTTTTTAGAACACCGACGGAAAGTGAGAGAAAACTCCCTCTGTTTTTATTCTCACTGTTCCATTTTTCCACTCTCCTTGCGTTTTCATTCTCTATTTCTTCTGAGCGAAATCTGAGCCACAAGTCTCTATGTTTCTATTTCAAATCTCTGTTTTTTAGAGCCTTCGATTGTTTATTGAGATGCTTAGAATAGGGAAGGCGATCGGTTTAGGAGGCAAGGTTGGTCTCAAATTCCCTGTCAAGAGAAACGCTAGGCTCCTGAAGGTTGGCAAGTATGCAGAGCGTGTCAGTGCTTGTGCCCCTGTGTATCTCGCCGTTGTTCTTGAGTATCTCGCCGCTGTTCTTGAGTACCTAGCCACTGAGATTTGTTGTTCGTTCTTTGGGTTTTGTTGATTTTGCGTTTTTTGTTTCTATGTTATATTGGTTTTCGGTTCCCCTGTTTTGTTCTTCTTGGGGTTGATTTTTGGGTTTTAAAATGCTGGGTTTGATGAATTTTGTAGGTTTATTTTGTTTTTTTGAATTTCGATGATTTTTGTGTCTGGGGTTGGCTAATTTTATGTTTGGGTTTATGGGTTTTTGTTGATTTGGATGATTGTATGTTGGTTTCAGGTATTGGAGTTGGTTGGGAACGTAGCCAAGGACAATAAGAAGAGCAGGGTGATTCCTAGAAACATTCAATAGGCTGTGAGCAACGATGAGGAGTTGAGCAAGTTGCTTGGAATGGTGACAATTCCGAGTGTCGGAGTGATGTCCAACATTGACAACCACTTGTTGCCGAAGAAGGCTGGTTCTTCCAAGGCTTCCACTGTTGACGATGAGTAAAGAAAACTGTGATTTAGTGTTGCTGAAGAGTGTAGCTGAAGAGTGCATCTGTGCTAAGAGTAGTTTGGTGATTTCCAACAACAATTTATGTGGGAAGTAGTCCTGTTGAAGAATTGAATTAAACATGAGAATGTGATCTTCAGCTGCATAGGCTACAAGTGGATCAAAGTAACTTGAGAGTTGTTGGTGCCATTCGTAAGCAATTGAAGAGCTTGTTAGTCAGACACACTGAATAAAACAGTTGCTTAACAAAAACTACAGGTAACCATAGTATCTCTAAGGTGGTGGTATTTTAAATTACTCATTTTAAAGGATTGTGAAGGATTTTAAAATCCATTAAAATCCAGGGGTATTTAATTAAGGGTTTAAAATAATACATGTAAATCTAGGGGTATTCAAAAACGGATTTTAAAGGATTGTTTTAAAATCCATCAAAATCATGGGGTATTCAATTCATGCTTTTCAAAAGTCCACCAAAATCAGGGGGTATTCAAGAAGTATTGGATTTTATTGGATATAAAGTTGTGGATTTTGAAGAATTTGTGAGTGGAAAGTATATATAACAAGAGTCATTCCAAATCCAACCTCCTCCTTCATATTTCAATAAATTTGTAATGGCCATTGTTAAATAATACCACCATTTACGCTGAAAGACACCACCACCCCATTTTTTTGGGATCTGCTGAAGGACACCACCACCTTCCCTTTTCGATCTTATCTTCTCTCTTCACTAAGGCACCACCACTTCGCCCTACAACTTTCGGCCACACCACCACGCCCTACCACTGCTGGCTGCACCACCACCCGCACTTCTTTTTTTCCTTTGTTCTTGTTTTTTTTTGTTATTATTCTTTTTTTTTTTCATTTTTTTCCTTCTGATTTTTTTTATCTCAGTTTTTTTCCTCTTCTATTTTTTTTTCATTTGTTCTTTTTCTCCCATGTTTTTTTTTTTGCACTTGCAGAAGTTCCTACGAGTGGAGGTTCCCCACTTGTCAGAACCTTCGCGAAAGCAAAAAGAAGAAGAAGAAACTTAAGAAGAGGAGAAAAATAAAAAAATGGAGGAGGAGAAGAAAAGGAAAAAACAGAAAAGAAGAAGATGTAAGGGGGTGGATGAGGAGAATAAGAAGATGAAATAGGATGAAATGTGGCGGTGGTGATTGATGGATAAGAAGAAGAAGAAGGGGGAAGAGAAAGAGAGGTGGCGGTACCGTGGTGGTGGTGGTGAATGAAGAAGAAGAATAAGGGAGGAGGAGGAGGAGGAGGAGGAGGATGAGAGGTGGTGGTGGTGAAGGAGAGGATGAGGAGAGGTGGCAGTGGTGATTGATGGAGAATAAAGGGAGAGATGAGAAGAGAAGAAAAGCGAGTTTCAGTTTTTATTTATTTATGTTCATAGTATCCTTCAATATGTGAGGTGTCCTTTAGAAAGGTGGTGGTGTCCTTCAGAAAGTAAAGGGGTTTGTGGTGTCCTGCAGCAGAAATTGTGGTGTTATTTAGCAACAATCATATTGGCTTATCTCATTCCCTTCTTTTTCTCCATCTTTCTATTCTTTTAAGGTTCTTGTTTTTTTTGGCGAAGATCAATAAACTCCACCATCTCAATCTCAATTCAGAGTAGTGTTTTACTATTCATTGCTAACTGGGACAAAGTCAAATCGAAAGAATTAGAGATAAAAGATGGTTAGGAATAAAAGTTGAGGAATGTATTGAATTTGAAGGTTGAGATTCATTTCCCATGATGACATATTTGTAAATATAAAACAAGTAGAAGGGCAAAAATAATGAAAAACTTTTAAAAAAAGTTGGTGGTATGTATGTACATGTGGCGGAAAGAGAAAATATTGTGTTTTGCTATTAGAAAAATGAAAATTAGCATAACTATCTACAACGTTATCGAATTTTTGTAAAGTTAATATCGTTGAAATGCATTTTTAAGAACTTTCCAACAAAATCAATGATCAACATGAGCGCTAAAATTTTAACAATATATATTCTATAATTAAAAATATGTATAATGTATTTCACATCTTTAATATTTTTCAAAGCAATGAGATGAGCCGATTATACTTGAAAAAAATGAGTTGGGCATCTTAATGCACATTTAAACAAAAACTCTAAACTTTATATTTTGGCGAATTTAAAGATTATGAGATAATTCATTATCGGCGTTTAAATTTTTCCCCCAACTGATTCAAATTTGGTTGAGTCTAATCCTAAAACTTATAATATATATTTTTTACCTTAGAAAGGCTTACACTTCAATACTGATTGAGAGCCAAAATGGGGATAGGGACGGAGGTTTTTAGTACAAAATATTTAGTAAAAATAAAATTATGTTGAGTGCCAATGGCACGGGGCATACTCTAGTCAAATACATATTATGCTAATAATAGTAAATTAAATTTAGATTGTTAAATTGCATACATTTATTGATGAGGTAATTCTACCAATTTAATCTTTTGGTTTGATTGCATTTTCGCCCCTAAAATATGTAGTCAATTCAGCTTTGCCTCCCATTAACATTCATATTGCACTTTCTCCCTCAGACTATCAGTCAACATGCCTTGACTGTCAAACACTTCACGTGCTACCATTATTCCTATTTTGCATGACGAAAGTGTCCTTCATGTGCTTATCACGCCTAATGTGATAGACAGCTTACCTTGACCAAGCACGTGGTCAGCTTGGTTAACTCCATGTCAGCTCGTACTATTGAAGAGACAGAAAACAATGTTCTAAAAAGCGCTAGGCGGTGGGCGGGCGGCGAACAGGTGCCTAACGCCAAGGGGCCTAGGCAATTTTAGGTTTTGTATTATAAATTTAATAATTTACAAAAGTTAAGCATAATACCTTATCAATTACATTCAATTTAATGCCAAGATACATATGCAAAATTTAAAAACATGAAAAATTAACAATCATGAACAAAATTTATTAACACTCAAATGACTAAAGTTGGTCATGATGGGTATTTTATACAAAGTTGAATTTGTGGACAAATATCGTAACCTACTCTTTATTTTTCTTCAAATTGCATGCATGACCTCAGTAATGTTTGGTAAAATCTACATTACTAAAATTGGTATCGGCAGATCCTTTGAAAATTCCATTAAGTAATCATCATTTGCTACATTCAGACATATACTGAGTATAAACTAATTAAATTGTTTATTTCCAAAAAGGGGAAAGAAAAATAAAATAAGAACACTTTATTAAAAAAAACAAAACTCGCCCAGATTGCCTAGACCCCGCCTCGACCGCCCAGACCCCGCCTAGACAGCTCATACCCTACCCAACTATTAATCTAGGCGTTTTTTTAATGCCTAGCGCCTAGGCGACCGCCTAGACCGTTTTTTAGAAAGTGAGAGAAAACTCCCTCTGCTTTCATTCTCACTGTTCCATTTCTCCATTCTCCCTGTGTTTTCGCTCTCTGTTTATTTTGAGCGAAATCTGAGCCACAAGTATCTATGTTTCTTTTTCAAGTCTATGTTTTTTAGAGCCTTCGATTGTTTATTGAGATGGCAGGAAGAGGGAAGGTGGTCGGTTCAGGAGGCAACAAGAAGGCGACCTCACGAAGCAGCAAGGTTGGTCTCCAATTCCCTGTTGGGAGAAACGCTAGGCTCCTGAAGGTTGGCAAGTATGAAGAGCGTGTCTGTGCTGATGCCCCTGTGTATCTCGCCGTTGTTCTTGAGTACCTAGCCACTGAGATTTGTTGTTCGTTCTATGGGTTTTATTGAATTTGCGTTTTTTGTTTCTATGTTATGTTGGTTTTCGGTTCCCCTATTTTGTTCTTCTTGGGGTTGATTTTTAAGTTTTCAAATGATGGGTTTGATGAAATTTGTGATAGGTATTTTTTTTTTTTTTTGAATTTTGATGATTTATGTGTCTAGGGTTGGCTAATTTTATGTTTTGGTTTCTGGGATTTGGTTGATTTGGATGATTGTATGTTAGTTTCAGGTGTTGGAGTCGGCAGGGAACTCAGCCAGGGACAATAAGAAGAGTAGGGTGATTCCTAGAAACATTCAATTGGCTGTGAGGAACGATAAGGAATTAAGCAAGTTGCTTGGAATGGTGACAATTCCGAGTGTCGGAGTGATGTCCAACATTGACAACCACTTGTTGCCGAAGAAGGCTGGTTCTTCCAAGGCTTCCAATGTTGATGATGAGTAAAGAAAAATGTGATTTAGTGTAGCTGAAGAATGCATCTGTGCTAAGAGTAGTTTGGTGATTTCCAACAACAATTTATGTGGGAAGTAGTCCTGTTGAACAATTGAATTAAACATGAAAATGTGATCTTCAGCTGCATAGGTTACAAGTGGATCAAAGAAACTTTAGAGTTTTAGGTGCCATTCGTAAGCAATTGAAGAGCTTGTTAGTCAGACACACTGAATACAGCAGTTGCTTGACAGAAACCACAGGTTACCCTAGTATCTCTAAGGTGGTGGTATTTTTAATTACTCATTTTAATTGATTGTGAATAATTTTAAAATCCATTAAAATCCAGGGGTATTCAATTAAGGGTTTTAAATAATACATGTAAATCTAGGGGCATTCAAATACGGATTTTAAAGGATTGTTTTAAAATCCATCAAAATCAGGGGTATTCAATTCATGCTTTTCAAAAGTCCACCAAAATCATGGGGTATTCAAGAAGTAGTGGATTTTAATGGATCTGTTAAAGTTGTGGATTTTGAAGAATTTGTGAGTGGAAAATATATATAACAAGAGTCATTCCGAATCCAACCTCCCCCTTCATATTTATACTAATTTGTAATGGCCATTGTTAAATAACACCACCATTTAAGCTGAGAGACACCACCACCCAATTTCTTTGGGATCTGCTGAAAGACACCACCACCTTCCCTTTTCCATCTTATCTCCACTATTCATAAAGGCAGCACCACTTCGCCCCACAACTTTCGGCCACACCACCACGCCCTACCACTGCTGGCTGCACCACCACCGGCATTTGTTTTTCCTTTGTTCTTGTTTTTTTTTTTTTTGTTATTGTTCTTCTTTTTCTTTTTATTTTTTTTCCATTTGATTTTTTTTATCTCAGTTTTTTTACTCTTCTATTTTTTTTCATTTCTTCTTCTTCTCCTATTTTTTTTTTCTTTTGCACTTGCGGAAGTTCCTACGAGTGGAGGTTCCCCACTTGTCAGAACCTTTGCGAGGGAAAAAAGAAGAAGAAGAAAATTAAGAAGAGAGGAAAAAGAAAAAAATGGAGGAGGAGAAGAAAAGGAAAAAAAACAGAGAAGAAGAAGATGTAAGGGGGAGGAGGAGAATCAGAAGATGAAGATGAAGATGGGAGGAGGTGGGATGATATGTGGTGGTGATGATTGATAGAGAAGAAGAATAAGAAGGGGGAAGAGGAAGAGAAGTGGCGATACTTGTTGGTGGTGGTGAATGAAGAAGAAGAAGAAGTGAGGAGGAGGAGGAGGATAAGAGGTGGCAGTATTGAAGGAGAGGAGGAGGAGGAGGAGGAGAGGTGGCAGTGGTGATTGATGGAGAATAAAGGGAGGGATGAGAAGAGAAGAGTAGAAAAGCGAGTTTAGATTTTTTTAATTTATATTAATAGTATCCTTCAACAGGTGAGGTGTCCTTTAGAAAAGTGGTGGTGTCCTTCAGCTGAAATTGTGGTGTTATTTAGCAATAATTCTATTGGCTTCTCTCATTCCCTTCTTCTTTTTCTCCATCTTTCTATTCTTCTAAGGTTCTTGTTCTTTCTGATGAAGATCAATAAACTCCCCCATCTCAATCTCAATTGAACCCATTTTCATATAAAACCCAAGTGGAGTTAGTGCTAGCGTGTGTAGCCTTACACAACTTTCTTCTAAAGAGTCGTTCCGATGAATTTTCAATTGAAGAAGATGACGAGCCTTCATCACTATCAGAAGACGAAAAAGAAGTTTTTCAAATCCAAGATCAACAACGAGAGAAAACTAATGAATTGAAAGCAACTATAGCTTCAAATATGTGGGGAAATGCTGTGAGTGTCGGGAGTCAACGATGAGTATTGAAGATGATGATTTTTTCTAGTTTATCTATCTATTTTTATTGGAGAATTATTTGCATTGCTTTTCTTTTCAGAAAGAAAAAAGAAAAATAGTTATTTGTATTACTTTTGGACCGTCTTCAATGTATTTTTTTTAATTTGAAGTAAAATTCTCATAGTATACAAACAATTGTTTAATTGATGTTTTGAGAGATGTTTTATGATTTGTGTTGGCATGGATAACAATGTAGGTGATGTTCTTTCATTGATTCCTATGACTAATAACATATTTATAAGAATCCATAGAAATCCGTAACAAACCTTTATAAAACCTACAAAATCCAATCATTTAAAATCCTTCAAAATCCAGTAAATTTTGTAAGATACTTTGAAATCTTTTAAAATCCACGAGATTTAAAATCCTCCCGAATTGAATACCCCTCCCTAAGTCCACAAACACCAATCCCAACATTCCTAACCTTGGCTTGAGTAAAACAAACCAGGGTTCGGATAGGGGTATACATCCATTTTGATAGTTTGTTTTTAGAGATGTCAATAGGATTGTAGTAGAGAATGTGCGAGATTTAGGCACCTCACAAAGCCTCTTGTAAATGAAGCAAACATCAATCTCATACGCTGTGTGTGGGGCAAACATCAATCTCACACAAGGTTATTATCAGTTTCAAAAGTGGGATGGGCAAACATCAATCTCATATGCAACAGGTTTCATCTTGACAAAGCTCAAATGACATTCTATTGCAAATCAGTTACAAATGAATTTGAATGTTATTGAATGCTTGTAAATTCAGATTGGTTATTGTTGTTTGTAAATTCGGATTTTTGCAATTCAGGTTGTTAGGTATTGAATGTCAGACTTTTTGATGCTTGTAAATTCAGGTTTTTGCAAGGATGTTGTGTCAGGTTGGTTATTGAGATTGTTGAAAGAACATCAAACTTTGTTGCAAGAACATCAAATGAACATCAATGAATTTAGATTGTGCTTTAACATCCAATGTACATGTACTCTTTAAAAAGCTTGTCTATTTCAAACTCCTATTCACTTGTTTGATTGTGCTTGTGACACTATGGGATCTGCAAAGAAAATCAATTAAGAGTTGTTAACTAGCAATAACTTAACCCCTTAAAATAAATTACTGGCAGAAACTTAACCCCTTAAAATATATTTGAATGTAATTTTTCCCCCTGCAACATAACTAACCTAACAGATGATGAAGATGAGTTGCAACTCAAGCTTGTCATCAAAACTTGGCAAGCTTTTCTACTTATTGATGCTTGAATATTTAATCTACAGTGAAATAACATGTTGATATAGTAGTAGAAGCAGAGGGATGAGTTATTGGTGGTGAAGGAGGAGTTGACGATTGGTCAAAGAATCAACCCGATGGAGAGCGTCCGAATATGACATCCGCAAGTTCGAAAAGCCTTATCCAAAGCGAGCATTCTCCCACGAGCATCGGGATGCAGCACAATAAAATCATGTGACTCAGTAATCCGAACCTCCGTCAGAGACCCATGGTGGCTCACGACGTCGACCTTTGGTCCAGTGTGCTCCCCCTCTAAGTCACAGTGGGGACAAAAAGATCCAGCACGAGAGTATGATCCCCTAGGACCACCTCATGAGCAGACAAATATAATTCACGCCTCACAATAGTCGCCTCCTTCTCTGATAAGGATGGCGGCTCGGAAGAAGAAGCAACACAATTACTAGGTCGCCTCCTTTTAGGAAGAATGAAAGGGGGCGTGCCCGCCTCCAACTTAGCCAACCTCGATGGGCTAAGCATAACCAGTCTCCTTTTCTTTAAATGACGACCTCCGACCTCTTTAGTCGGTGAGGTGAGTGCAGCAGAGGCCTCATGGGAGCTTTCGAGCAGCTTGATATATACGATGTTGTTCGGCGTTATAACCTCCTCAACAGACATCAATGGGAGTTCATTAAACCCCTTATCTATCAACTCTTCCTCCTTAGTGAGGATTGGGGTCGCAAACTTTTCTAAGAAAAGAAGCAAAACATCAAATTAGTGTTACATCCAAAATTCAGGATGGCAAGACAGCGACAAAGAACTTACTAAGATCGAACAAGAAGAATCGGGGACTTAAAATCCTCCCAACTTGAAGTATGGGGAGTTCGCTGAAGCCAGAAACCAATACTTTTGCCAATGTTCAATATCATCCGCTACTATAGGATGAAAGCAATTAGGAGTGCTCAACACACATACACTTCTAGAATCCAATCAAGCGGCGGTCAGGTGTTGAACTATCGCCAGAGTCATGCGAAGGCCAACATCATTTGCTCTAATAAAGGTCGCAATCAAAATCTTAAACCCACTCGAAACCAGATGAGCGGGGGGCATACGGAGGAAAAGAAAAAAATGGAAAATGTCATCCAGCACTTGGAACCGGAGTCTGGATTCAAACATACCCTAGTGTAATCCTATATACCCCTATGGGGTGCAGTAGGAGTCCGGGCCATGAACACGGGGACGAGCTCCAAATATTCGGGAACATGGTACAGGACCTGAAGCCTAATTAACTTGGATTCGTCAACCAAGCTATCTTCGAAGAGCTTGTGGTAGGTATAAGACAACTCATGTCCTGGTGTAAGTTCGATGTTAGCCGCCATTGAAGGAAAGTGCAAATCAAACTTTGCAAAAGAACACTCGCGCAAAAGAAAAACACGAGGCAGAGACAAGAAGATGCCACAGAAGAATTAAATAAATCTTCCTTGAAACAATTACTATTTATAAAGAATATAAACCATACCCCTTCTTCTTGAGCAGTCACGTGTTCATTACTGTTATGTACCACTCGAGACGACACTTTGGGATCAATCCCTACGATGGTATAGTCGCTTTTCAGAGATTTAGGGGACCGACTAGACACCCCACTAACTTGAAGGGAACAACTTATGATACACCATAACGTCCTTTCATTTACACCATACATGTGTCATGATGATCTTAAGGAGTAACATGCCTAAGCATCAATCTAGCACTGATCCGACCCAAGCAACATCAAACCCGTGAAGTGCAGTCCGCCAGACAGACCCGAATTACTACAGCCTGCTAAGCCTACACGTCTCAAAACCATCCCCAATACCCGTAAGACCTATTGAGGCAAGTTTACCGAGGATCAGTTTCGGACGGGAAAACCAACAATACTTTGTCTCCAATTAGAAAGCAAATACCAGAGTATACGTCGTACGTGGAAACTTTTACCTATGGACAACACTCCAATGGGGAACTATCTCCTGCGTATCTAGGAGCACAGGTCTAATAGTGAAACTTTCCTTTATGAGACGACTCCTAATTAGAGAAGGATCCAGGAAGATCTTTTCCCCTAAACTACGCCACCAATAGCCTGGACGAACCAGGATTCTAACACTATAAATAAGACTGGAGATTGGTGAATAAAGGTAAGTTACAAATTTCATGTTTACAACTTTAAGCCTTCTTCAGAGCCTTATTTGACTTTAGCATTGGAGTGCCATCGACCACCACAACGATGGTCTGTGGCTCACGTGCATTTCTTGTGCAGATCAGCAGGTCAAGGTAAAGCAGGGAGCGAAAATCAACTGCATCATATTGTAATTATTTATATATATTTTTTGACGATATGTAAAAATGGTCACACCCCGGAGCCGTACAGGTGTCATGATAATCTCGAAGAATTACGACTTCAAGCATCAGCCCAACACTGATCCGGCCCAAGCGGTTCTAAGCCCACCCAACTGCGGTCTTCCAGGCGGACCTGAACGCTCATAACATGCTAGGCACACATGTCTCACAGCTGTCCTCAATACCCGTAAGCCCTTTTCAGCCAAGTGTCTCGAGGATCAGCTTCAGAAGAGCAACTACAATTGCTCTTTGCTTCCAATTAGGAAGCAAACACTAGAGTATCTTCCACACAGGGAAACTCCCTTCTACGAATTGCTCTTGGATTAGGAACTATCTCTCGCGTATCTAGGAGCACGGAGCTAACAAGGAACTTCCCTCCTACAACGCGACTCCTATTTATGGAGAGATCTCCACAAAGATCTCCTTCCTAAACTACGCCTACGATGGCTTGGTAGAATCAGAACTCCTTGCACTATAAATAAGACATGAGGTTGGTAAGCTAAGGTACGCTACAAATTCCCCGTTATAGCATTACACCTTCCTCAGAGGCGTGTCTGACTTTAGCATTGGAGTGCCATCGGCCACCCCACGGTGACCTGTGGCTCACGTGTGTTACTTGTGCAGGTCCGCGGGACTAGGTCGAAACAAGGAGCGGAAAAAGACTGCATCAGTTTGGCGCCGTCTGTGGGGACGACAGGCCAGACCCTGGTCGGCCTAGCCCGGAGAAATCATCCAACTACGTTGGATCCAAAACAATGACACCCCTAAGTGCCATCTTGTCAGACGTACTTAACTCCATAAAAAGCTAAGACGAACTGAAGTGGCCCAGAAAAACCCTTCAAAGCATGACAACGACAAATACTGCGCGTACCACAAGGAGGGCGACCTCAACACCAACGACTGTGAGAGTCTAAGGTATGAAGTTGAGTACTGGATCCCCAAAGGCAAACTGAAAGAGTTCCTGAAGTCTGAAAAACCAACGGAATAAACAAAGGACCGGGAGAGTTAGTTAAAAAAATAGAGAGGGGGACTCTAGGGATAATCTATGTCCTTCATGGAGTCGGACCAAATGAAAACAATCATACAGGTCCCGCAAGCGGACACTACTAGATATGCATACACAATCCGTGGGTGAGGACAGACACATCTGCCATTCACGGATTGAAACCCCATTCCCACTTTGACTTTAACTAAGAGGGGCCTCGATGGAGTCCGAACGCCGCATAACGACGCCTTGGTCATCTATGTTTCCATCACAAAGTGGGAAGTGAAGAGAGTTTTGGTTGACATAGGAAGTTCACTTAACATTCTGTTCTAAAACGCGTTCCGCAACATGGACCTCAAGGAGGAAAACCTGACGTATTCAGAACACCCGTTGATCGGATTTAGTGGGGAGAAATGCTTCCCCATCTGAAAGATAATGTTGGCTATAGTAGTAGGAAAGCCGCAACTCAGGAAAGTCCTATTTCTGGACTTTATGGTGGTAGACACACCGTCATTTTACAATCTCATCCCAGGAAGACCTTGACTCCACCAGATGGAAGTAGTGGTCTCCACCCTTCACCAGTGTGTTAAGTATATCGCTAACCATTCCGTAGGAATCATACATGGAGACCAAACTACGACACGAGGTTGCCACTACGCCATACTAAAATCGATAGAGAGTGCTCCCAGATTCAGCTACATCATGTAGAGCAACCTGGCCCAGTGCAAAACCAAAAGATGGTCGAGACATTATTTTCAAGCGAAATAATAACAACAACCTCTTTCGCCAGCGGGTCGAAAAGGCCATGGTTTACTCTTCAGTAACCTATTAACCTATGTAACGTATGTATGGTTACCGCCCCTCTGCAAGGTTTACTCTTCAGTAACCTATGTAACGCCTCGACAATTCGTCGAATGATCCGCGAAAGCAACCCGAATCCATTTCAAGGCCAGGATCAATTTCTCTTCGTCAACAGTTAGTTTGCTTTAAGTTGTTTGTTTCCCTTTCCATAGTCAATATTGAGTTTTAGTTCTTAGAGGACTTATATGATTTTCAATCATTTAAGAAATAAAAGGAAGAATTACGAGAAAAAACAAACTCTATTGATTATTGGAAAGATGTAACAACAAGCACCTTGAGGCAGATACAAAAGGCTGCATATTGCAAACGCCCTGAGGCAGATACAAAGACTGAGCACTATAAGCGTCTGAATACAATGCAAACTAAAGTAAAATACTCGCTTAGACAATTCTGCTATGGACAGTGTCTGCCGAAGACTTGCAAACCCTCCGATGCAAGCAATCTGCAAGTGATAGCAAAGGTAAGAGAATGGGAGAGCTCGATACTTTCCCAAGATAAAGACGAAGTTGGCAGAAGGGATTGAAATATTGTGCAGTCAGATGGCTCCGTCAAATCACCCTAAAAAGTCTCGTACTACTGATTTCCTTAAGAGACATCCGACCCCCATTCTAACTTCCTCAAATAGGTTAGAAACAGGCAGATGAGGATGGCCACAAGCAGCGACGCAGCTACGGTCTCACAATGCTATCAAGAAAGACCACTTTTCCCATATGCAATGGCAGGTGTGACTGAGAACTACCACACTCGGAGACATCGCACGTCTACTAACACTTCGATCATCCATTGGTTAGTAGCAGGATTCGAGCACACGAAAGCAAAAGTGGTACGGTGTAACACCAAGGCATCTCCCTTGGTAGGAAATCCGTACAACTTCTCCGCAATATGAGAAGAAATTACGAGACCTCACCGGATCAACTACGTGCCCACCCATATCACGTGACCACGCATAACATCATCTATCTCTATGCCTAATCGGCGCAAATGTCAGAACATTTGGAGACTCCAGAGACAGAGGTTCAACTTCAGCTTTTGGAAAAGCCAAAACATTTTCCTTAGCTTTTGGAAAACCCAAAGCATCTTCTTCAAGCAAGGACATTACAGATGATAAGCTCTGTGAAAGATAGTGCATACAACGATTGGAAAACACCATTATATAGACATGATGGTTCACCAAGCGGGCACTCAAGCATTAACTGCAAAACATTGAATATCGTACAGGAAACTGGAAGACGACGGTTCCCAAGGAAACTGCAAAGATTGAGAGGGAGTAACCTTTACACATAATCATTTAATGCACGCAACCCCATCAATTGAAAGGGAGTAACCATTACACAGCCTACACCATACGTGTGTCACCGCACAATCTACGCCATACACACAATGCACCATGCAGGAAACCCTAACCCTTCTTCTGCAGGCCTATTGGATCAGTCTATTATTTAAACAACACTCTGTCACATGCTTGGCACGAGCACTAGAGATCATAGTCAACCCTGGCATATGGATTATACTTACATATCACCAGCTGATTTAAACTAATTTCATCCACTCCATGCAACGTGCGGAGGGATTAGGTTCGTATGCCCCCTAGCAGGCGAAACCTCTATTCAAACCAAGCAAGCTTAGTAGGCCAAGATTAATGACGATGGCTTTTGGTTCATCTCGATACCTAGTCTGCTTAGCACGAGCATCGACGATTTAGGAAGTGGGAGCCTAATCAGCACTATCACGCATGGTGACGACGACTCGCGAGGGATCACTGCCCCCTTCGCAGTCAATGTTCGTCGAACCTAATCAGGTAAGCCTAGCTGGTGATGACTAGCAACGAAAGCTTCTGATCTAAACCTAGACTTGTAGCCCCCACTGCAAGGGTGTAGATAATCTAGAAGGTGGGAGCCTAGTCAGTCCCGAACTGATTTCGATGGCTCATCGCGGGACAACTGCTTTTCAGCTTGGCCGCCAAATAACCAAACCTAGACTTGTAGCCCGTGCTTCGAGGGTATATATAGTCTAGAAGGTGGGAACCCAGTCAACCACGAACTGATTCTGACGGTTTGCCACGGGACCATTGCTTTTCAGCATGGTCGCCGAACCCTCCCAAATTTGTAGCTTGGTGCACTCAAGTGTAGATAATTTGGATGGTGGGAGACTATTCAGTCCTAAACTGATTTCGATGGCTTGCCATGGGACCACTGCTTTTTAGCCTGGTCGCCAAACCTCTCTCAAATTCGTAGCCCCCACGCGCGGGGAGGGTGTAAATGGTTCGAAAGGTGTGAGCCTAGTTAGTCCTGATTTGATTTCGACAGCTTGCCACGGGACCACTGCTTTCCAGACTAGTAGCCAAACCTTTACTCCCCGAATCTGTAGTCCGCTCTGCTCGAACATAAATGATTTGGAAGGTGGGAGCCTAGTCAGTCCCGAACTGATTACGATGGCTTGCCACTAGGCCACCACTTTTAAGCCTGGTCGCCAAATGGGAATCTAGCTGAATCAGCGTCTTCACGCTCAAAAGAACTGACAATCTAATGTTAAGCAAAGGCCACTCGCGCCGATACAAGGATTGTACGGCCAGTGCCCAGATAAAAAGTACTTAGGATGCCAACCCGAGCTTACGACGCCTGACTCGGCACGAACGCTTTGACATGCACACTCAACCATCACAACTCGCTCATAGCAGCAGCTACAGCCGACCAGTCAGACAAGCAAGGTAACTCTCAAGCAACTTACCTTGGGGATAGGGCACAACTCGAATGACTTAATCCCCAGCTAAACTTTTCATAACATGGCCACTATCGGACATGACTACACCGTGATGGTCCGAGTCATTCACAGCATAGAGCGGTCAAACTCTCTCCCATAGACAGACCAGTCAGCGTCCTATTGATTCAACTAGCTTATGCCGAAGCAAGACAACAAGGCGAAATGAAAAACATGCGAAAGTTCACTCGTTATCTGGAGAGGGTACAAAAATGGAAGAGTAAAGCCTAGTGGAAGGAGCAAAATTTGCGACCACACACGCCGCAGCCTGAGATCAGGGCTCAAACTGTCTTCCTTGATTGATGACGTCGAGGTAACAAATAGGTCCACATACGACATCTTCTTATAGCGGCTGAGATCCCACTTCGGATGCTCCTCCTTTATCAGCGCCAGCAGCTCCAGCTGTCCATGTACAAGCCAGCAAAACTCACATTTGCCTTGTTCCTGGAGAAGCTCTTCCTCCTGCACCTTTGCGCCAACAAGTTCATGCTCTAGTAGCTCCAACTTGCCAGTTAGTGCGTCGACTTAAGATTGTTTTGTGGCCAGACTGCTTTTCACGACACTAAGTTCATGCTGCCCCATATCGGGCTGGTCCTCAGCCTTCCTTGCTTCTCGAGCATAAAACTCCACACCGGATTCCAACTGTTGCTTCTCAGCAGCCCAGTCGGCTTTTTTCAAAGCACTCTTTTTAGCGAAAGACAACAGTTCAGAACTCGCCTTAGCCGCAGCTTCTTGCACAACCTCGACTTCTCGGCGGATACGACTCACTCATGCCTAAGTCCGTCCCTTTCGGACACCACCTTTGTTAGATCACGCTCAAGGTTCTCCAGACGAGCCCTCTGAGCCTCAGCGGCCACGGTGATCCAACCATTTTTTTTTGGCCTGCTTCTTAAGCCGCTTGATTTCATGAGCACATCAGAATACATTGTCCGCATATGTAAGAAGACACGCTCCAAGGTGTATACTCTCTCACAAGCCGCCTTTACTTTCGTCCCTGCAATGGTCGCATGGCTCAAATGAGACATACCCATCATAAGGTACTTCAGGCCCTTATCCATAACCCTTCCAATGAATCCTCCTCGAGTTTTTGAGCGTGATCCATCAGCTAGCTGTGACGCCTGCTTATATGTTTCCTTGAAGCATATTCCACGTCCAACTCTTGGTGCTAGAGAAGTGAATTCAGCTTCACGAAATCTGGTGCAAACAGGTTTATCCGTGCACCCAGATGAAGTTTTCCTTGATTGGGAACTACGCCGGTAACGCCCTTCACTGTCGCCACCGTCCTCAAGCTCTCCTCCATGGCTTTCCCTTGTCAACAGCAGCAACCCATTTTTTGCTAGACAACTCAATGGATCCGGAGGGAGAAAAGACAGTGAAGTATCCAAAGGATCCTCCAACACTTCTAACTGAGGCCTACAGCGAGACGGTGAGCAATGTGGATTGCAAGAGACACGGCCGATACCACGGCCACTATCAGGCGAAACAACTATGGGGCCATCAGATTCTACCACCTCAGGCAAATACTCACAAGAGCCTTCCATCGGAGCGGCCTCACGCAAATCAGCACAAGCGGAAACAACCATTGCAACCTGCACGAGATGATCATTTAGAGCCTCGACCTGCGCATACTAAGGTTCAACCTATCTATAACTCCTGCCAATTGCAAGTAATCTTTCTCCAAGCCGAAAACATCAGTCTCCACCTCAACAGGTCTAGCAGACTTGTATTCCCTCTTTACCGAAGCAAAATGTGACTAAGACGGACCGGTTCTAACGCGAGACCTCTTCCTCATGAAGTAGGCAAGAGTCTCAGACGACTCCTCCACTTCAAACATAACAAAAGCTTTGGACCCAATAACCTTCTTCTTCCTGAAAGGGGTTCCATTTTCCAACTTAATGCACGACTCTCGATACAGAGTGAGGGCGACGTGCCAGTTGTCCCACAACCCACTACGAATGAAGTTGGAAACCTTTATGACATCAACAACTATCTTTTCAACAGGACGCAGAACTTCTCGATAATGTTTTGCTCTTCTAAGGTAAGAGGAGTAGTGGGAAACCTTCCTGCAAAAAAATGCAAACGATGGTTAATCAACCCACTATCAAGCACATCAAAATCATAAGAAAGGAGATGAACTTACAAAGTGGCCTGAACTGTCGCTCAAGCGGAAGACCCTTGCATTGAAAATACTTTGAATCTGCAGGGGCTAAGAAGCAATACTTCTGCCAGAACTTTAAAACATCAGGTAGCTTAACAAAGAAATTTGACAACTTCATCTTACAAACAACATTACTCTTTAGCCGAAGAGAGGTCAGCAACTGAATCACCCACAGAGTCACGTTAACGCTGGTCTCCTTAGCATTGAGCAAAATCATGAAGATGATCCTATATCCATTGGGCCCCAATCGAGGCGGAGGAATTCCTAAGAAGTCCAAGAACTCTCAGATCACATCCAGAATTTGAAAACACACTCCAGTTTGAAGCATCTCGCGGTGCAAACATATAAAACTAGCCAGAGGTGATATCAGCGTCTGGTCGCCCGTCAGGAGATACAATGGCAGGTCCTCAGGGACCCCAAACTTCATACGGATTTTGGAAAGACTAGGTTCGGAGAAACTCCAGGCCCTCAGCCAAGACAACGTCATCAAGAAGATTTTCTTGAGCTATGAGGAAGGTGCACAATCTTTTCTAATCAGAGCGGTAGCTTCGAAAGCGAAAAAAATAAAAGAATCAGAATCTACATAGTGGATGACCTAAATATAGGTTGGCTTCTTACCACTTTTCCGCTGAACCAACGCACATTCAATAAATGCAGCGCGTGGCTCAAACAACAATTCAGACTCAATCATCATGAGCGGCGCATCCCTTCAAGAGATAACTTAGTGAACCAATGTGATGGCCCACTAACACGGGGGAGTATTTGTTGATACATAAAAACAGTCACACCCCGAAGCCGTACACATGTCATGATAATCTCGAGGAATTATGGTCTTAAGCATCAGCCCAATACTGATCCGGCCTAAGCGGTTCTAAGCCCGCCCAATTGCGGTCCGCTAGGCGGACCCGAATGCTCACAACATGCTAGGCCCACAAGTCTGACAACTATCCGCAATACCCATAAGCCCTCTTCAGGCAAGTATCTTGAGGATCAGCTTCAGACGGGCAACTGTAGCTGCTCTCTGTTTCCAACTAGGAAGCAAACACTAGAGTATCTTCCACATAAGGAAACTCCCTTTTACGGATTGCTCTTGGATTGGGAACTATTTCCCGCGTATCTAAGAGCACAGAGTTAAAAGGGAGCTTACCTTTTACAGTGTGACTCCTAATTAGGGAGGGATCTCCACAAAGATCTCCTTCCTAAACTGTGCCTACGATGGCTTGGTAGAACCAGAACTCATTGCACTATAAATAAGACATGAGGTTGGTAAGCTAAGGTACACTACAAATTCCCTGTTACAATATTACACCTTCCACAGAGCCCTGTCTGACTTTAGCATCAGAATGCCATCGGCCACCCAACGGTGGTATGTGGCTCACGTGCGTTACTTGTGTAGGTCAGCGGGACTAGGTCAAAATAGGGAGCAGAAAAGACTACATCATTTTTAATCACTTTTTTTTTTTACAAAAAAATGATGAGTATCCCTTGAAAAGCATTAATGCACCGCTTCTCCTTAAAAAAAGCTTGATCGCCTTGAGGCTGAAAAACACTTTTTAAAACATTGAGTGAAACAAATATTTTATTTTATAAATCGGAAGACAATTGCAACCATTCGTGGTCTTTCTTCAAAATACATTAACTTTACATGTTCGAACACATAACGTCTAGAAACCAAATAATTGAGGTCGTATCTTTGAAATGTATCTAGCAACTCTAAAAGTCCCTTTATTCCTTTTATTAATAGCTGCACATATATAACTACCTCAAAAGGTATTGATGCAGTCATTTTTCGCTCTCTACTTTGACCTAGTCTTGTTGACCCATTGACCTGCACAAGGAATGCACGTGAGCCAAGGACCACCGTTGTGGTGGCCGATAACACTCCGATGCTAAAGTTAGACAAGGATCTGAGAAAGGTGTAATGTTGTAAACAAGGAATTTGTGGCATTCCTTAGCTTACCATTCTCATGTCTTATTTATAGTGCAGGAGTCCTGGTTCGACCAAGCCATCGATGGCGTAGTTTAGGAAGGAGATCTTCGTGGAGATCCTTCCTTAATTAGGAGTCGTACTGTAGAAGGGAAGTTCCATGTTAGCCTTGTGCTCCTAGATACGCAGGAAATAGTTTCCTATCAGAGGGTAATCCGTAAGAGGATGTTTCCCTGTGTGATATGTACCCTAGTATTTGCTTCCTAGTCGAAATAGGAGAGCTGCTGTAATTGCCTCTCCGAAGCTGATCTTCGAGATACTAGCCTTAATGGGGCTCACGGGTATTGAGGATAGCTATGAGATGCATGGGCTTAGCAAGCTGTAAGAGTTCGGGTTCGTTTGGCAGACTGCATTTGGCAAGCTTAGAACTGCTTGGGCTGGATCAGTGTTGGGCTGATGCTGGGGCCCGTAATTCCTCGATATTGTCATGACGTGTATGGCTCAGGGATGTGACCGTTTTGGTGTATCATCATCTACCCCCTCTGAGTTAGTGGGCCATCACATTGGTTCGCTAAGTCATATCTTGAAAAGATACACCGCTCATGTTGATTGAGTCTCAATCATTGCTTGAGCCGCATGCTGTATTTATTGAACGTGTGTCGATTCAGTGAAAAAGAGGCAGGAACCTAATCCCTATTTAGGTCATTCGTTGTGCGGAGTATGACTTTTTATTTTCTTTGCTTTTGAAGATATTGCTTTGTTCATCTTTTGATTGAAAAGATCGTCCGTCTTCTTTATGGCTCAACAAAACCTTCTTGATGACGCAACCTTGGCCAAGGGCCTTGAGTTTTTTGAAGACAGGTTGCTTTTTGAATCCGACCTTGCTAAAATCTGTTCGAAGTTTGGGGTCCCCGAAGACCTGCCGTTGTCTGTTTTGAAGGGCGACCAGACGCCAATGTCACTACCGGCCGGGTTCATCTACTTGCACCGGGGGATGCTTCAAACCAGAGTACGCTTTCCAGTTTTGGATGTGATTTGGGAATTCTTGGACTTTTTTGGGATTCCTCCGGCCCAGTTGGGGCCTAATGAATACAAGATCATCCTTCTCATTCTGATTAGGGTGAAGTAAGCTGGCGTTAACGTGATTCCATAAGTGATCTAGTTGTTGACTTCTTCTCAATTGAAGAGTAATGCCATTTGTAGGATGATTTCGTCGTGTTGCTTTACGAAGCTTGCAGAAGTATTGCTTCTTAGCCCCTGCGGCTTCAAAGTACTTCCAGTTCAAAGGTCGTCCGCTCGAGCGAGAGTTCAGACCACTTCGTAAGTACAACTTTTTCTTCTGGTTTCATTGCGCTCTATTGCGTGCTAATCTCACTTGCGTTTTTTTGCAGTACGGTTTTCCACTACTCCTTTTACCATAGAGAAGTAAAACACTATGGAGAAAATCCGCAGTTTGTCAACGAGGAACGTTGTGGGTGTCATATGTGTTCCCAACTTCATTCGCAGTGGGACCCCAACTGGCACGTGGCCCCCACTCTTTACCGAACATCGCAAGTTAAGCCTGAACTAGGAAAAGAAAGGTCGTTGGAGCCAATGCCCCTGTTTTGTTTGACACGGTGGAGTTGTCAAGAAGCTTGCCTCCATCATGAGTTCAAAGAGGTCACATCAGAACTGAGTTGTCTTCAATACGACCCGCTCCAGTGAGTGAAGAACGCGAGTCTGATATGCACGTCAGGGCAGAGGCCGATGTATCTGGCTGGGAGAAAGACTACCTGCGATTTGCAGGGGTTGAAAACATGTCGAATCTCAGTGTTGTGCAAACGGAGGCTTTTAGTAAGTGGTTGATGCGAGTTTCAATGGCGACTTCTGCTAGTGCCGATTCACACGAGACTGTTCCAATAGAAGGTTCTTATGAGGATCCACCTGAGGTTTTGGAATCTGATCATTCCGTTGGTATGCTATCTGATATTGGCCGCTGCGGCACAGGCCAAGTTTCTTATAGTTCGCATTGTTCACCGTCTCGTTCGTGGCCACGGCTCAAGGTGTTGGAGGGTCCTTTGGATAACTCGATTCCTCCCTTCCCCTCGGATTTTGTTAAGCCATCTCGCACTAAAAGGTCGGCTGCTCGTGATAAAGGAAAAGCTGCGGATGAGAGCATGAGAACAATGGCGACTGCGAAGGGTGGTGTAATTCCTAATCCGAGAGAGTTTCATCCGGACGGGTTGATAAGCCTGTTTGCGCCAGACTTAGTAAAGATGAACACTCAGGTCTGACTCCGGAAGGTTGATGTGGAATATGCTTCGAGGAAGCATATAAGTAGGCATCATAGCTAGCTAATGGATTCACTCCAAAACTCGAGGATGATATACTAGAAGGGCGTATGGATAAGGGTTTAAAGTGCCTTATGTTGGGCATGTCTCACTTGAACCAGGTGGCCGTTGCCGGGACAGAAGTCGAGGTGGCTCGTTAGAGGGTGTACACCATGGAGTGTGTCTTCTCGCACATGCAAGCGATGTATTCTGACGCGTTTTATGAAATTGAGCTGCTGAAGAAGCAAGCGAGACATGGAGGTTGTGCAGGAAGCCGCGGCTGGGGCGCGTTCTAAAATGCGATTTCTCGCTGATGAGGATGCCTTGAAGGAGGTTTACTGGGTTGCCCTGAAACAACAATTGGAGTCCGATATGGAGTTCAATGTTCTGGAGGCGAGGAAGGCCAAGGACCAGCTCGAATTGGATAAGCATGAGCTCAGTGCTGTGAAAAACAGTTTGGCTACAGAACTGTCTCAGGTTGATGCACTGACTGGCAAGTTGGAGCTGCAAGAGTGTGAACTTGCTGATGTGAAGGAGAGCGAGGAAGAGGTTCTGCAGGAACAAGGCAAGTGTGAGTTCCGTTGGGTTGTACATGATAGGCTAGAACTAATGGCGCTGATGAAGGAGCATCTGGAATGGGATCTTGGCAGCTATGAAAAGATGTCATATGTAGACTTGTTCGTTGCCTTTGCGTCATCGAACGAAGAGGGCGGTTCGGACCCTGATGTTCAAGCCGCGGCGCGAATGGACGCTACTCCTGTTCCTTCCTCCGGTAAGCTTAGCTCTTCTGTTTCTGTACCTTCTCCTGATAAGGAGTAAACTTTGTACACTTGTTACCATTTTACTCCGACTGTTAATGAAAACAATTTTATTTTAAATGCGTTATGTATCCATTTTGTGCCCGTTGTCCCTATTTTGTGTTTTTTGTTTTGCCTTGTCGTCTTACTTTGGCATAGGCTGGTTGGATCAATAGGAAGTTGAGTGGTCTCTCTACAGTCGAGAGGTTGAAAGTTTGCATTGTGAGTGACTCAGAGTCGGTGTTGCATAGTCATGTTCGATAGTGGGCATGTCGAGGACAGTTTGGTCGTGGGTTACGTTACCTGGGCTATATCTTGATCTTAAGGTAAGCTGCCGAGGGCTTATCTCGCTTGTCTGATTGGTCGGCTGCAGCCGCTGCCATAGGCAAGTAACGATAGCGGAGCGTACGCTTTAGAGCGTTTGTAGCAAGTCCGACGTCATAAGCTCGGGCTTGCATTCTATGTGGCATTTATCCGGGCGTTGGCTGAATGATTTATGTGTCAACATGAGTGGCCTTTGCTAATAATTGAATGCCAGCTCGTTTGAGCGTGAGGACGTTGGTTGAGCTGTGATTAATCTTTGCGACCGTTGTTTCGGAAATAAGCGGTGATTACATGGTGAGCTACTTAGGGCCCCCACCTTCCGAACCATCTATGTCTGAATAGAGTGGACTACAGGTTCGGGGAATAATGATTTGGCGACCGTGTTGAATAGCAGTACTCTCGTGGACAACCATCAGCATCAGTTAGGACTAACTAGTCTCCCACCTTTTGAACAATTTATACCCGCACGGTGGGGGCTACAAGTTTGAGACAAAGGGGCTTGGCGACTAGGCTGAAAAACTGTAGTCCCGTGGCAAGCCGTCAGAATAAGTTCGGGACTAACTAGGCTCCCACCTTCCAAATTATCTACAGTCGTGCGCATCAAGCTACAAATTTGGGGGATTTCGGCGGCAATGCTGAAAGCAGTGGTCCCGTGGCAAACCGTTAGAATCAGTTCGGGGCAAACTAGGCTCCTACCTTCTAAACCATTTACACCCGTGCGGCGGGGGTTACAAGTTCAAGGTTGGTAATTCGGAAGCCAAGCTGAAAAGCGGTGGTCCCGCGACGAGCCATCGGAATCAGTTTGGGACTGACTAGGCTCTCGCCTTCGTAGTGGGGGTTACAGGTCTGGGCTTTTATATAAGCTTTCATTGCCAGTCGTCACCAGCTAGGCTTACCTGATCGGGTTCGACGACCATTGACCGCGAAGGGGGCAATGATCCCTGGCAAGTCGTCGTCACCAGGTGTGATAGTGCTAATTAGACTCCATTTCCTAAACCATCGTGATCCGCGCTAGACAGACTAGGTGTTGGGATGAACTAGAAGCCATCATCATCAGCCTTGGCTAACTAATCTTACCTGGTTGAAGAGCGGTTCCACCTGCTTGAGAGTGTGCGAACCTATGTCCGCGGGCATGGTGCATTGTGTGGACAAAATTACCTTAAATCAGCTGGTGATCCGCAGGTACGATCCATGTGTCAAAATTGACTAGAATTTCTAGTGCTCGTGCCAGGAATGTGGTAGAATACTATTTAAATAGTAGGCCAAGCCCATGGGCCCGCACAGGGAAAACTAGAGTTTCTTGCACAAATTGCGTTATGCGTGTGGTGTAGATCGCGCAGTAGCACGTGTACGGCATAGGCTGTAAAACGGTTGAGTATCACCTATTGCCCTTCAATTGATGGGGTTGCGTGCAGCACCATTAATTGGATGAACGTGGTCTGCGCAGTTTCCTTGGGAGCCGTAGTCTCCTCGTTTCCCATACAGTATTCAATGCCGACAGTTAATGCTGAAGTGCCCGTTTGGTGAACCACCATGTCTATATAATGGTGTTCCTTAATCGTTGTAGGCGTTATCTTCTGCAGAGCGTATCTCCTGTAATGTTCTTGTTCGAAGAAAATGCTTTGGGTTCTCCAAAATCTTAGGGGAGATCTCCATCTTTGGAGTCTTCGCATGTTCTGACATTTGCGCTGATCGGCCATGATGATAAGCCTTTTTCAGAGCCCTATCTGACTTTAGTATTGGAGTGTCATCGACCACCACAACGGTGGTCCGTGGCTCAAATGCATTCCTTGTGCAGGTCAGCAGGTCAAGGTAAAGCATGGAGTGAAAATCGATTGCGTCAGTTTGTAATTATTTATATATGTTTTTAATCACTTTTTTTTTTACAAAAAAATAATGAGTATGCCTTGTTACGCATCAGTGCACCACTTCTCCTTAAAAAAAAAAAAAAAAAAGCTTAATTGCCTTGAGGCTGAAAAATACTTTTTAAAACATTGAGTAAAACAAATACTTTATTTTATACATATGAAGACAAATGCAACCATTCATGGTCTTTCTTCAAAATACATTAACTTTACATGTTCGAACACACAACGTCTAGAAACCAAATATTTGAGGCCGTATCTTTGAAATGTATCTAGCAACTCTCAAAGTCCCTTTATTTCTTTGATTAATAGATGCACATATATAAAAACCACAAAAGGTATTGATGCAGTCATTTTTTGCTCCCTACTTTGACTTAGTCCTGTTGACCTTCACAATGAAGGCATGTGAGTCACATACCACTGTTGCGGTGGTCGATGACACTCCGATGCTAAAGCCAGACAGTGATCTGATGAAGGTGTAATGCTGTAAACAGGGAATTTGTAGCATACCTTAGCTTACCAACCTCATGTCTTATTTATAGTGCAGGAGTCCTGGTTCGACCAAGCCATCAATGACGTAGTTTAGGAAGGAGATCTTCATGGAGATCCTTTTCTAATTAGGAGTCATGCTGTAGAAGAGAAGTTCCCTTTAAGCCCTGTGCTCCTAGATATGTAGGAGATAGTTCCCTATCAGAGGGTAATCCGTAAGAGGAGGTTTCCCTGTGTGATATGTACCCTAGTATTTGCTTCCTAGTCGAAAGCGCAGAGCTGCTTTAATTGCCTGTCTGAAGCTAATCCTCGAAATACTTGCCTTAATAGGGCTTACGGGTATTTAGGATAGCTGTGAGATGTATGGGCTTAGCAAGCTGTAAGAGTTCGGGTCTATTTGGCGGACTACATTAGGCGGGCTTACCGCTTGGGCTGGATCAGTGTTGGGCTGACGCATTGGGCCCGTAATTCCTCGAGATCATCATGACACATGTATGGCTCTGGGATGTGACCGTTTTGGTGTATCATCAGGTATTTATCAATATTATGACTTTAGCTATATATTCAATTTGTAATTATTCTTAGTATGTCTCATAAACTAATGACAACAAAATAAGATAACAACAATCATAAAACTGGACAGTCCTAAAAAATAATCAAAGTATCAATGGAAAATCAAGCTCATCATTTCTAAATATGCCTAAGATGTTACATTAGACATTTCAGCTAGCCACAACAAAAGTGAAAAAGTCACATTTTCAACTTCCCTTCCCGCCACCTCGTCAACAGATACAAATAAGTGTTCCTTGTCCTTTCAAGCTTAACTAGAAAACATTGAGAAACAAAGATAGAACAAGAGAATCTACTTTATTGTGCCAACGAAAGAAAACAATGAATTCAATTTGGACAATATCCTACACCCAACCCCATATAGTATTATGAAATATAGATTTTATTATATAGAAATTCCTGATCAATCTGGTTTATCCAAACACCAATTGTCAATCCATTCTCATTCACTCGCCCTATTTTCCTTTTGCTTATTCGAAACCCTCTATCCTTCATTTTTTCCATCTTCTGAAAATCTAAACAAAACGAAATCAATAAATTCGATTGACTCAATTACTAGAAATCAATTTTTTTCTCATCATGAAGATACCAGTATCAAGAACAAATACCAAACCATGTTCGAAGACCTCTACAACTGCATAACAAAACAAAACAAAACCTGCAGGGATCTGAAACTTTTACTAATTCGTGTTATTTAGAATTGTCAAAAAAGAACCAAGTTCAACATAGTGATTTTTGTTACCTCAAAAAATCCTTTAACAACTTAGGTTTGATTGAGAGAGACAATTTATGTAAGATTGAAGATATATAAGGGTCCAGTTCAGACAAATGATTTTCACAAAACATTGGTAAATCAAGCATTTAAATAAAAATTCTTATCTCATAAAACCAAATGTGATTTCTGTTAGGGTTTGGGTGTTTGGAGATTCTTTGGAGAAGCGAGAACATAACTAAGTCAATGAATGGCGGTGGTGGTAAATGGAGTTTGGTGAAGGTAAGTGTAGATCCGAATATCAGATTCTCTTCTCGAAGCCATGACGTATGGTAGTGGGATGGAGCTCGGTGAATATGGAGAGTAGATTTGAATCATCTTTCTTTGGATTGGAGAGTTAGAGCATTCATCAGAATTGGGAGATTTGAGAACAAGTCAAGGGGGCTTCTTTGGTTTGACTGACTAAAATAGGGATTTTCTCTCATCTTGATCAAGGTTTCAAAAAAAAATAATAATAATAATGTTAAGAATTTTCCATTGGACGGGTATCGAACGCTGGTCTTTCTTTAATTGGGAGCGGTTTATTTACGAAATTACATGTTCTTTTGGATTTGTAGTGCGGCCTAAAATGCTATGTCAAACTTGCAAAACACTAAAAAATAATGTAAATAATGTGCAAGCCCTATTACATAGCATTATTTTAAACAATACTATGCAATATATGTTTTCCATAACATCCGCGATTTTTTTCAATTATAAATTAATGTTATAGAATGGCATTTTGTTGTAGTGGAAGAATTTGAATGGATGTGCATGAGAATGTTCGTGGACAAACATATGAGAATTGTTGAAAAAAAGAAATGTTTGACTAGAAAACTAAACTTTTGTATAGAAAAAGAAGTTTTTTTTTTTTTTTTTTGGAAAGTGAGCTGGGTTTTTATAGGATTTCATAACTTATCAACAAGGTGCGATCGACATGTCAACACCATAAGAAAGTAACCATGCCACCGGCGGGTCACGAACCTAGGACGTGAGGGATAAACCCACATAGCCCTAACCATTGGACCATAACACCATTGGCCAACAAGTAAGGTCGAGCACAAATCCTTTTCTTCTTCGTTCTCTCTTCTCAATAGACCTCTTCAAAAGGTGCAACGTGAAACCCTAACCGTATCTATTCTCACATTCCTATCCTTAAATACTCTAGCATTCAACTACTTTAACCACTCAAACCGTTTCTCTTCATTACCCTTTTTTTTTTTTCATTTCCCATCTCTTCAATCACCAATTCCTTCTCTTTCTAAGGGGGGGTGTATTGTATATGGATTCTTATGGAATTGATAAATAATTTGAAAAGTCCACGGACTCTTTAAATTGTCCACAGACTCTTTAAATTGTCCACGGACTTCTGCTGATTTCTTAAATCCATAGACTTTTGCTACAGACTTACTAGAGATTTATGAAAATCCACGGACTTTGTATGAACGACTTTTACAAATTTCTAATTATTTGCAAGATAAAAAAGAAGTTGGTCAATAGTGATGAAACAAAAAAACGTCCGCATATAATTAACAAAAGTGAGAGATACATGTGATAAAAAATCTAGAAAAAGAAAAGGTCGTTAATTAACATCTTTAAAATAAAAAGTAAACGTCCATAAAATTGTATTATGATCATTCTTCTCCTTCATGATCATGGTCACTTTCTTCATTATCATTGTTAGCAACGTTGACGTTTGCTAGAGCTGCTGCCCACATTTGATTAGCAATACTCATTCTCCATTGATTAGCATTTTTTCTTTGCTGCTATTGGGTTTGAATATCATCCCATTCAAAATTATCTTCATCATTCTCTACCGGATCATTTTCTGGTTCAGGAGGAAATTCATCTGAACGACATTCTTGTCGAAGAAAATTATGCAATCCTTTACAAATAGATCTGCTTCTCTATTGCAAATTATGCAATCCTTGTCGAGGAAATTTAAAGGTCTGAAGCTCCCACACACACGCCCTTTACAAATAGATCTTCTTTTCCATTGCACTGATCTGATCTATCTTGGGGGGTGATGGCAAAGACAGCTCCACTGGGGTGTGAAGCAGTGGTGGGGTCATTAACACCTTCAAAGAAGAGAGAGTACAAAATCACCAACAGATTACAGGAAGGCAAACGCCCCCTCTATGCCATCACTTTCAACTTCCTTGACTCCCGTTACTTCAATGTCTTCGCAACTGTCGGTGGCCATCGGGTAATCTCACTCTCTCTCGAATTCAATCCATTTTCGTTGCATAAAAACAGGACCAAATTAGATTGCTGGTCATTAATTTCTACTATTATTTCACAATGCAACTCTGCATTTTCATCAATCACTGTTTATAAGTTTTTTTTTTTTTGTTCTTGTGAAGGTGACAGTGTATCAATGCCTAGAAGGGGGTGTAATTGTTGTTTTACAATCATACGTTGATGAAGATGTAAGCATGTATAGCTTAAATTCATGTCAATGTTCTTGTTATAGTTATAGTGTGTTGATTGAACTTATAAGATTGTGAACAATAATGTGTTTGTTCTTTTGTGTTTCTAAAGAATGTTTTGGGTTTCCTATTTGCGTCCTAGTTCAGAAGGAAGAGTCGTTCTATACAGTGAGTTGGGCATGTGATATTGATGGAAGTCCGTTATTGGTTGCTGGTGGAAGCAATGGTATCATTCGGGTTATTGATGCTGCTAAGGAGAATATATTAAGGTATTTTATACATGATAGCATCAGCAATGCAGTAGCTTCTTGCTTGGTATAAACCATTTGTAGAAGTTTACCAATGAAATAAAATTAAAACAATAGCTGAAAAACTACTCTGTTTGGTGTGCGATATTGAGTTCATACAAGCACGTTAATCTGATGCAAACCAAAAAATCTATGATTGATTGAATAATATAAAATATATAACAACTTCCAGATTTATAGACCCTAATCCAAACACTAACCCAAAATCATCAACGATGCAACTATGAACACTTTATGCAAAGATAGAAAAAAAATCGAGAAAACAAGGGGATGGGAACCAACCTTTTCACGGCTGACACAAGGAAGAACTTTGGGAGACTTTTTTTCACGTTGAAATCTTTGATATGGAGGCTGGCAAACTATTGAACTTTGTTATTTATACCTAACACTACAAAGTCAATGAGAATCCATGATTTTCCAAATCCGTAAATATGAATGATATTTTGAATACCCTAAAACTTTTGTGGACTTTCTGAAATCCATATTGAATACCCCTAGACTTTGTGGATTTCAGAAAGACTTTTTAAAATCCATATTGAATACTCCTAGACTTTTGTGGACTTTTTAAAATCCAAATTGAATACACTTAGATTTTCAAAATTCATGAAATTTATTAAATTGCCCACAAAATCCAGATACAATACACCCCCCTAAATCTCCATTTATATTTCATCGAAATCTTCCATCATGGCACCAAATACGATGCTTCCATCTAAGAAGAAATTGAAAGGAGATGGTAGCAAAAAGAGACACCTCCCGAATAAAGAAAAAGAAGCAGATGAAGTTGTGGTTCTTGTTGAACTAGCGGATGGAGAAGATGAAGCAGAAGAACAATTCAAGGAAGGAGAACGTAATCATGCTGAGGTCTGAATTTCTAAAAGGACTTCCAAAAAATTGATCACGATCAGGATCAAATGTTGTTTGATGACGAGAAGTGTCGCACTAAAGGGGCTAGTATAGACTTCTTCAGATCGTAATATGCCCGCAAGATTGGCCTTGAGCGTGTAGTGGATCTAAATTGTGGGAAAATGTATTATGTCACTGAACACATTTTTGCACCCAATGTTGGGAGTTTTGTTATTGAAAACGATCAATGTTGTCGAAGTCTGATGAGAGAATTATTTTATGGAAACATCAATTGTATTGGTCGCTATGTTTGTGTCTTCCACACTGCTGTCAGAAGAACAGAGCTATCTGTCACTCCTCAGGATATCGCTCAGATTTGGGGTCTTGAATTTTTGGAAGATCACTCCATTCCTCAAGTGATCAAGGCAGAAGAGAAGGAAGAGTTCGAGAAAGATTCGGTTGATGTGTTGTTTGGCGAGGATTTGATCTATACATTACTCATCATTCCAGTGAGTTGATAACCAGGATTCGGGTTCTGCTGAGGATGTTTGTGTCCAATATTTTTGGAAAGACATGGAGTTTGACTATAGTAACCAGTAACCAGTTGCACATCATGTGGATGATTATGACTAACAGAGATATCAACACTTCTCTCTACATCTGTTATGAGATTCTACACAATCGGGTTAAAATTAGAGTCTCACTACCCCTACGGGATTACCATTGATAGGTTTTTTTCCAAAAGATATTCCCCAAGTAAATTTTAAGTCAAACCCTATGATTACTTTGAATAGAGTCACCATCCATCAGACGTTTGGTCCCGAGAAGAAGAGTCAGAACCTGGTTCAGGAAGAGATTCAAAAAACGAAGGCATATATGAATAAAGAGCAATGCTAGCTGTCCAGGGAATGGGCGAGGAAAACAGCGAGGGGAGGGCGGTGGAGGGGGGAGCCTTCTAGTTCATTGACCTTATATCCTTTTAATAGTGAAGGAGTCCTTGTTCGGCTAGGCCTTTAGTGACGTAGTTTAGAGAAAGTAATCTTGTTGTGGAGATCTTTTCCGGATTGGTTGCTGACCATGTGGGATAGTTTCCTTACAGGACTTATGCTTTTAGATCTACGAGAGAAATTTTATTTTTCTGAACGTTGTTCATGCAAGGAAGTTTCCTTGCCCAATTTATACTCTAATATATGTTTTATAGTCGGATCTAATGTGTTGTTGGTCTGTCTGTCTTGGGTAGATTTTCTGATATTTGCCTTAGAGACCTTATGAGTATTGGGTCTGACCGCGTGACGTGTGGGCTTACTAGCTCATTGCAACTCGGATTTGACTATCTAGATTCTGCCAATGATAGGTTTGCTGCTGTTTGGACCTCGCTAGATTGTGCATGCAATCGGATCTGCTTCGTTTTGTTGACAAGATTATCATGACACGTGTACGGTTCTGATCAGAGGACGGTTTGATGTATCATAAGCTACTCCCCACGAGTTAGTGGGTCGTCTTATCGATCCACTAGGTCATTTCATGAAGCAAATGTGTAGTCATGATGATTGAGTCTGAGAGAATTCCTCGAGCGACGAAATGCATTAATTAGGTGTGTGCCAGCTTGTATTGGGTGATGAAGCCAAAGCCTGAAGGAGTGTCTATTTCGTGAAAGAGGAAGCTTCCCAAGCTCAAGGTTCCAAACCCTTCAAGGAGGGAAAAAATAGATGAGGCGCTTCCTTCTCCTGTGCATCAGAAGAGATCTCGCGCTTTGTCTAGGCGCGTAAAAAAACATCTGGCCTCGTCCGAAGGACGTGATGCTGTTGGGTAAGAGCTTGGTCAGATTGTTGTTTCTGAGGAGCGTGATGCTCAAGTCATGGCCCCTGCCTCTCTTCCTGACTCGGAGAGAGAATATCTGCAAATGGTAGGTGTGGAGGATGTTACCAAGCTGAGCACCAAGCAGGCGGAGTTTATGATTAAGATGTTGTTGCAGGTAGGCGTGGAAGCTTTTAATGGTCGTCTTTTTTCAATAAAGGACTTCGAGTTCATTTTCTCTCTAGATCATGAGCTTGTTGAAGAGTCGTCTGATCATCACCGTCATGGCAAAAATTCTTCTTCTTGTCACCCATGTTGTGCTCCATCTCGTTCCCGTTCTCATATTCGAGGAATAACTCATTTTTTTCTTCCCCTGAAGCTGGGGCGACACGTGAGAGAGAGCCGACAGCTATGGGCAACGGTAAAGCTGTTGATGAAGCCATGATACAGTGAAGACAACTAAGGGCAGTGTGAGTGATTTTGGCTCCAAATGATTTTCATCCGAATGCACATATTAGTCTGTTAGCTCCAGATGTAATAAGGATGGGCAACCAAGCTTGGCATCAAAAGGTTGACATCTCTTACGCTGCAAGGAAGCATATTAGCAGGTGGAATGACTGGCTGGCGAACTGTGTTATGTATCCAGTGGGAAAGACGCTTGCAAAAATTTAGATAAAGGGCAAAAACAACTTGTGTTGGGGATGTTATATCTAAATCAGGTGGTCGCGTCTGGAAATGAAGTCGAGGTCACTCGTAAGAGGGCGCATACCAAAGAACGATTATTTGCAAATCTGCAGAAGTCACACTTCGATACTCTTCACGAGATTGAGTCATTGATGAAGCAACTTGAAGTTTTCTCAGATACTAGAGCGGAGTCCAGGTCCATTGGGTCGGAGGCTCAAAAGGTTCACTTGGAAGCGTTTGAGTCCGACTTCGCAGGGGCAACGTTTGTGAGGGATCGGTTCGAGAATGAACTGAACCTTGTTTGTCATGACTTACAACTTGCCTGTGATTCTGTTGATGGAGTGCGGGCTAAACTGTAGGCTCTACATGCTGAGAGGATTAAAAAGGAATCTGAGTGGACTATCCGATGTCAGCAGTTGGAGGTTAGTGCTAAGTTTCATTCTGAGTGTGTGCGGATTGCTGGAAAGCAGCTCCAACTTACGTAGAGTGAGATGAATATTGCTAGTGATAAGCTGGATGTGGAGTAGTCCAAGACTGAAATCTTGTCGGGCGAGTTGGAGCAATTGAAGCAGAAGCTTGCCGTGTCAAGAAGGCGCGAAGAGAAACTTCTCAAGGCCAATGGCACATTTGAATTCAACAGAGTTGAGCAAGGAAGGTTGGAGCTATTGTGTCTGATGGAGGAGCAGCATCCTAAATGGGATATCTCCTATTATAAAGATATTGCATATACAGAGTTTGGAGCGACCCTCGATTCGTTTGAAGACGAAGGTGGTCCTGATGAGGGGGTCGAGAGGCAACACCAACAATTGTGTCTCCTGCTTCTTCCCCTGCTAAGTCTGGTTCTGTTTTATCTTATTCTTCTTCTGTTGAGGGGTGAATCTTGTACTTGAGTTTGCAAATAAATAGTACTTTACACTTTTTTGTTTTCCTTTACTTTCTTGCTAGCTTGTCCTTGCTTTGTCTTATTTCGACATTGGTTGTCAGACGAGGAACATTGCTGGGCTAGGTAACTCATGTTTGATTCGTTGTTGGGAGCTTTGACTTCTTATGCTGCAGTAGTTGGTACAGTTCTGGTCAGATTCCTTTGTAGAGATCGGGGAGTGTAATACACCCCTTGTTTGGCGGCTTAGCTGTCTGTTGGACCAACAATTGTTGTCGCCGTTATAGGCATATTAGTCAGGTTGTGGTTCTAGAGCTCACGCCCTTGTAGATGAGTGGACAATAGTCTTTGTGAGTTGCCTGGGTCTAGTTTTTTAGAAATTTGACCAGACATTTACTCGTCTTTTTTTTAAAGAAAAGCGTGTCGTCGATGGGTATAGAACCTAAGATGTGGGGGTTAAACCACCATAGCCTTAACCATCCAACCAAGCTACCATTGGCATTTTTTGACTCGCCTTTATTTGCTATTGGAGAATAGGCTTAATTGGACCGGGGTTCCAGTTATGACTAACAAAACTGGGGTCAGGTTTCGATGACCATGGTGGTCCTTGGCAAGCCGTCTTCACTAGGTTACATGAGCACTGACTAAGCTCCCACTTTCCAACCCATCTTGATCCGTTTTGACTAAAATTTTGGCGGGGGTTCGGTGATCATTGTCTGTAGTTGGCCAATGATCCCTGGCAAGCGGTCTTCACCAGGCTACATGAGCACTGACTAAGCTCACACTTTCTAGGTCGACGGAATCCACGCACAGCGAACTAGGCTTTGAGCAGACCGAAACCATCGTTATCAGTGGCGACTGACTAAGCTTTGGTCGGGGTTTGGCGATCACTATTTGCGTACGAGTAGTGACCCTTGGCAAGCCATCTTAATCAGTCATCGAGAGAGCTTACTAGATTCCCAATTTCTAAGCCATCAAAATCAAGAATGTGCAGACTAGGTTTCGAGCAGACCAAAAGCTATCGTCATCGGTCATCACCGACTAAGCTTTGGTCAGGTTTGGTTTCTATCGTCCATGTTTGGACAATGATTCCTGGCAAGCCATTTTGATCAAGCATCAAAGCGCTGACTAAGCTGTCAATCTCTAAACCATTGACACCCATTTAATTTGGTTAGAATAAGATTTTGGGAGCGTAAGTCTGACTTGGTGGTCCTGACTCACTTAACATGTTTGAGAAATTTGGTGCATGTAAGTCTGACTTGGTGGTCCTGACTTACTCAACTCGCCTGAAAGATTCGGGGTGTGTAAGTCTGACTAGGGGGTCCTGACTTACCAACTCGCCTGACGGTCTAATTTCATTGCCGAATCAATTGATCAGACTAATAATAGGTTGAATGTAAGTGAACAACAACAAAATAATAGTGCAGTTGATGCCTTTGGTTTAATAATACTTTGTAGGCGCATTCCTTATTCTGTGGGTGCTCAGGGCCTTTGCTGTTTGTTCTTTTGAGTGTGCTGGGTCGAATCTGGCAGAGCATAAGCTTGGGTCCATTAGTTGAAGGGCCCATTTAGAAAAAATATGTGTGGATCAGCGTGTCAGGGATACGGCGCATTCTATGAAACACTTCAACATCGTACTCCCCTAGTTAATTGGGTTGCCTACAGGGCCATTAATTCAAAAGAAGTGGACGTGTGCAGTTGTTATTGGAACCGTCGTTTTCACGATTTCCCGAACGACCTTTAATGCTGAAGTAACTTCTTGTTGATGCCTCTTCATAAACCATTTTACCTATATATGGGCTGTCTATTCTACGTTCAAGCACTAAAATGCAAGTAGCAGAGCATGTTAATCAAATGCATCTTACTAGAAAGTTTGTTTCGGGTTTCCAAAGGCTGAAGGAAGATCTCTTCCATTGGAGTCTTCGAATGTTCTGACATTTTCTCTGATGAGTCTTGATAAGACTTGCTGTTATGTGGTGCCGCCTGATCTGGATGGGTACTAGATTGATCTCATGAGATCTTGTAATATCTTCTTACATTGCGAAGAAGAGTTGCAGACTTCCTTTCGAATGTCAGGTTTGTCTTCCATCCTCCGGTACTCAAGCACTCTCTCATCTATGTACTGCTATCGAGGGATGGTCGTCGTAGCTTGTTTATGGTTGATGGGAGCGTAGGAGGTGGTGACTCTCATCCCTGGGGTGGCATCTCTCACTGCAGGCATTACTCATCTGAGTGTCGGCCTCGCTTGGCAGCACTGTGAAACCTCAATCGTTCGCTTGTCTGGGGACGTTTTCGTCAGTTTTCTGTTGCTTTCTTTTGTTACTCCTCATGAGGCAGATTGAATCGAGGTTTCCTTTTCGAATCATTTTTGTGGGGTGATTCGATGGAGCAATGATTTAAGTGCGTTCCTTCACCTTCTGCTCCGGACGCTTTGCTTTCTCTACCTTCTCTTCTAGAGACGGAATAGCAGATCGGAGTTTCTACCCTTGTTTCAGTGGATAGTTGCTTGCATCGGACTTAGTTACTTGTAGTGTATAAACTGATGTACTAGTTGGTCGGCAAGATTTGTAATAACTCTCATTGTAATAAATAAATTTATTTCTGGAATGTGTTTTGTACGAACAACTCTTCTACACTGAAATGAAAAACAGAAAACAAGAACTAAATCAAAGCAACAAACAATTTAACTCCGAGCAGAGACTAAGCTAATCCGGCCTTAATAGAGGCTCAAATGGTCCTGGCTCGGATTGCGTTGTCCCTCAAGCGAAGTTTTTTTTTTAAAGCTAACGAAGTTACTGAATAGTGGACTTCGTGCTGGCAGGCAGTTCCTAGCTGATGAACAGCTCTAAGAGTTGGTGCCCGTTTGCTGAAGTATTGTTACTTAGCTCTTTAATAGTCTAAATTGCCTCACTAGCTTCTGGGTCTTCGCATAGTTGCTCATCGGTTATGTGGGCTCTTTCACCTTCATAGAGTAGTACACCTTTTATGTCCTGGCCCGATGCCTGACATGTTGGCTCTATGTGCCGAGCTGTAACTGGCAATCGTTCAGCTGCTTTAGGGCTGCGTAGTGACAGTCTCTATTTGTTTGCTGATCTCCTCATATAGTCCCTTGAGTATGGTTGGTTGTATACTTTATGCATTGGTGCATGGTGGATACCACTGCTTCCATATGATGTAGCCAGGGCCTTCCCATAATGATGTTGTAGGTGGACGGGGCGCCAACTACCATGAACTCTTGGACAAGATGTTTCCATAGTTGTGGCTCTCCTACAACCACCATTAGATTAATCTTCCCTATGGGAAAACATTTTTCTTCGTTGAATCCATTCATAGGGTGGCTGGCGGGTGTTTGGTCCTTCTCTTGTAGCCGCATCTTGCGGAATGCACTGAGGAACATGAAATTTAATGAGCTTCCAGTGTCCACCAAAGCTCTCTTTACCGTCCACTTAGCGATGAGGACGAAGATGACAGGGCGTCATTGTGAGGAGAATGTACCCGTTGGAGATCCTTTTTCGTAAACGTTAGTGATGGGATCGGGCTGTGAACTCGTGCGTATTGCATTTGTCGATCCTTATACTGAGATGGTGTTCGCATATCAGTCAGTGTCCTTTTGCGGGACCTTTTGATTGTTCTCCCTCAGAACCGACCCCGTGGAAGACGTAGATGATGCCAGAAACCTCATTTTCAATCTCCTTAACAACGTCAGCTCTTTCCTTTGCTCGGCCATGCCTCCTGTCTGAGCCTAGGACCTCCTTGAGTTTGCCTTTCCTTATCCAGTACTCGACTTCTCCTCTGAGACTTCTGCAATCCTTAGTATCATGTTTTTCTTCTTTGTGGTAGGCGTAGTATTTGTTGGTGTCGCACCTAGCAGGGTCTCATTGCTGCTTAAGTAGCCACTTTAGTTCTTCCAAATCCTTGATGGAATCAAGGATGTCAGATAGGCTGGTGTTTAGAGGGGTGACAGACCTAGACCCGACATAATTCGAGGCCTTATCCTACCAGTGGCGGCCCGAGCGGTCTTGCTGCCTGCGCTTCCTCTTGTTACTGTCGTTGTATTCTTTCTTCTTTCCCTCTTTCCTATCCTTTGGGACATAGGGTTTCTTGTTTGACTTCGTCTCTCTCTTAGCGGCTAGCATTTCGTCCAGAGTGATGTATCTTTGGGCATCTCTGAGCAAGTCCGTCATATTGGCTCGGGGTTCAAGGTGAGGAAGTCATAGAGCTTGCCTCTTCTCAGACCCAAAGTGAAATCCGTAACGGCAGTGTCATCACTACAACTGTCGATGAAGGTTAGCTCATTATTAAAATGAGTGACGTACTCCCTTAACGTTTCATTTTGTTTTTGCTTCAGGGTCAGCAGATAATGTAGGACCACCCGAGCCTTTGGCTACCTACGAAGCGTGTAAGGAACGCCAAATCCAACGATCGGAATAAATCAATCGATTTTGGGGGAAGGTTGTGGAACCACATCAGTGTTGCATTTTCAGGCTTGCAGGGAATGATCGGCACATTATCGCATCAGACCTTTATTTGAGCGCCATAACTTGCTGGAAGTGGCGCAGGTGATCGGTCGAGTATCTGATCCTATCATAAAACTCCAACTTTGGTTGGTTGTATTTCTTGGGTAGCGGTTCGTTCATGATATGGTCCATGAACGGAGGGACCGTGAGGCTGAACAACACATCTGGGTTTGTAGCACCATTATGGAGGGGGTTGTGCGAGACGTGCCTGTTGGCTCTGGGTGGTGGGTCTCTATAAGTCATGACTGCACCTATTGTCCATTGACAAGTTGTTGGGGCTGCACGGCTCTCCTGAACATGCTCCGTGGAACTTTATAGGGAACGAGCCCTTCGCTTCTCACGATCTCCCTCTGCAGGTAGAGGATTTCACTGTTTGAGAGCCTCCAGTGTTTCTGCAATCCACTGCATCTATGCTGAGAATAGCTCAGGTCTGTTGCGTCCGCCACCGGCGCGGGGGTCTAAGGAGGTTCCTCCCGTGGCGGTGGTGGAACTGGCGACACTCTGCTAGTTTGAGCGTTTGAAGGCTCGACAACATCTCCATTGTTGCGAGACCTTGTCGTTACCATCTCGTTGATTATCTGAAAAAGGTGGAACTACAGTTCTTATTGAGGAACTCTATCATTCCCCATGGACGTCGCCAAAATGATGTAAAAGATTTTTACTTTCCTTCCTTGCTGATTACCTAGACCTGCACTGGTAGCAAACGTGAGCCAAGGTCCACCGTGTGGTGGTCGATGACCCTCCGATGCTTAAGTTAGATAATTTGAGAGACTTAAAACTGTAAATAGAGTTATATTGCGTAGCTCTAGTTCATCGACCTTATCTCCCTTTTATAGTGAAGGAGTCTTTGTTCGGTTAGGCTTTTGGTGGCGTAGTTTAGGGAAAGTGATCTTAATATGGAGATCCTTTCCTGATTGGGAGTTGTCCATGTGGCATAGTTTCCCTACACGACTTATGCTCCAAGATCTGCGAGAGATTTCCCTTTCTGAGCGTCGTCCATGAAAGGAAGTTTCCTTGCCCGACTTATAAGCAAATATATGTTTCCTAGTCGGATCCAATGTGTTGTTGACCTGACTGTCTTGGGTAGATCTCTCCGATACTTGCCTTAGAGGTCTTACGAGTATTGGGCTGACCTCTTGACGTGTGGGTTTACTGGCTCATTGCAACTCGAACCCGACCATCTGGATTTTGCCAATGATGGGCTTGCTGCAGTTTGGGCCTCTCTGGATTGTGCGTGTAATCAGGTCTGCTTCGTTCTGTTAACGAGATTATCATGACACGTGTACGGTGCTGATTAGATGACGATTTGATGTATTATCACCCATATTATGCATTTTTAAGCTAACTTGCAGAGAAGTAAGGATCAAATTATAAGTGAAAAATGCTCATACTTGATATTCAAAACCCTAGACTTATGTTTAAGCCTGTAAAACCTCAAGTACCTTGAGTGTGATGACGTTACAATGGTACACCTTATCAGTTGGTTTGCTTTACATGTAAAGGTTGATATTGATATATGTCACCAATTCCAACTAAGAGCAAATTGACTTTTAAGTATTCTTTTTAGGGGGAAGCCTAACCTTTGTTTAGGGGACATTCACTTCTTTCTATTCATCATTTGAGTTGTAAATTCCTATAAAAAAACAGGGGGAGAAATAATTAAAGTCAAGAAATGCAAGAACTGAACCTAGATGGTTCAAAACAACTATTATTTGGTACAAACAACTACTGTCTAGTGTAAAAGTTGGCACGAAGAAAACTAGTATCCAGTTTCAGTGGTACATAACAACAAGTGTATCTTACCTTGTTATAGACAATAGTTGACCTTTGTATGACAATTATATTCGTAAGTTTTTTAAAAATGTTTTTGAAACCCAATGGAATGAGTGTCAAATATTTCTCAATAACACAGATTATACCTAATAAAGACCCAAAACATTGGATTTTATCCCCCATTTAGCTCTTTATTAGTATCTAGTTGTACTTAAAATTAATTAAATGCCTCTATTTACCTGAAATTTGATTATTGTTATAATTTTTTATGAAATCGAAAAATGCGAGGAATTACACCATTAATTTGCATGTCGAGGAGCAACTGAATAGACGATGTATGCAAAAATTCAAGCTAGACCAAGCCTAAAATCCAATCCAAATCTAAATACTCCTTAGTGTCCCATACAATGTCTTATTCCAAAAATCACATTTTTTTTACCTATCGACATTTTATTTTAATTTCTATTTGATAACCAAATGTACCACTAACAATTTCCACTAATATCATTTCAAAAATCCCTCCAAAACCACTCTTAAAAATTTTGAATTATTTAATTCCGAATTTTTGGAGATTTTTCTTTCTCTATTCCAATACAATCCATCCAACAATTCACTTAAACCTAAACCCTAATAAATTTCAACCATCTACTCTCTAGTATCAATCTATAAATAGTTGCATCCTCATTTGTCTTTATTCAACTTTGGGAATTCAAGAGAAACTTGTTAAGGGTTATTCAAGAACAACAGATCTAACAAGAAGAATATCAAATTTCTCCCCATTGTTCAAGTGAAATCTATCCATTTCTCGATACTATCTTTGTTTGAGCTTCAAAAGTAAATGAAAGAGAACTAGAGCTCAAGTTGAGAATTTTACCTAGACCAAACAACTTTTTTGTTTGAGATCTAAAGGCCCTAGTAAGAAACCATCCTTTGTTACCCAAAACCTACATAATTGTAGAGGTGAACCTCACTCTAATCTATAAACAAGTGACAGATCCGAGCTTAAACTTTATCTTATTCATCTATTTGATAGACATCTTTAGAGAAATTACTTTGAGTGTTAGCTTGCCAGAACTCAACCAACCCCGTGTGGGTTCTTAAATTGGCATGGATTCCTACGAATATGTTTCATAGGAGATCCCAAGCAAGTCATAAGTCTTCGTTATGTTGTATTCCATGATGGTGTGGTTTTGGTTAATCGATAAGTCTCACGGAGCACAATCATTAGACTAGGTTGTATCTTCAGATTCCCAAGCACACGTCTCACATGATTGCCAAGGTATTCATAAGTCTTGTGGAGTAGAATACTTGGTTCGTGTCGGTAAGTCTCAGAAGAACACGATGACTTGACCTTGCGAGGTTGTGGAATATTATTTGAGAGTGTAGTTCTCTTTTAATCAAGATAATTGAAGTTTGAGGCTTGCGAGCCCTTTGCATCGAGGAAGTAAGTGGTCGGGGCCAATTAAACCCTAGCTTAGGTGACTTATTATATCTCTGTGTGGTATTGTCTTTTCCCTTCTCTTTAAATACTTATGCATGTTTGCTAATATTATTGTCTTTGATATCTCATCTTGTATGTTTTAAGTTGTATTATCTACATAAAAAGTTAGAATGGTGCATTAGGTTGGAGATAAAAGACGACTGAGATTTACCTAAACATAAAGATCAAATGGATCACATATAGGAGGGAGGGTAGGGTGTTTGGCTAAAATTTATGTTCGCATAGGACTGATATACCACTGGCCAATATTGAAAATTTTCCTCCTATCAAAAAACTTCAATGTCGAAGGCATGATGAATACCTTAGCCTATATTACAATTCAGAGTGGTGTTTTACTATTCAAATCATAAGGATTAGAGATAAACGATGGCTAGGATTGAAAGTTGGTAAATGTGTTGAGGGTTGAGATTATTTTCTTATGATGACATGTTTGTAAATATAAAACATGTAGAAGGCCAAAGAAAATGAAAAAAAAATTGTGAAAAAAGTTGGTGAATTGTACTTGTTGCGAAGAGAGAAAGTATTGTGTTTTCATTTTTAAAATGAAAATTGTTATCTATGTAATTGTCCGATTTTGGTAAATTTGGTATCTTTGAAATATAATTTTGATCCAACAAAACCTATGATTAATACAAACACTTATAATTTCAAAATATGTATTTCATTATTAAAACATGCAAGTATTTTTAATATTTTCATGCCCAAGTATAATATTCTTCAAAGAAACGGATGGATATTTTAATGAAAATTCAAACAAAGACCCCGAACATTCAATTAATTCTAATTTTAGTTGAGTTTGACTCTAAAAAAATAAATATTTTTAGTTTTCATTTTAAAATATGTTTATTTTTATGGAACTTATTGAGGGCAATGGTGGGGATGGTAGTGAGGGTGTCAAGTGCATGATCATTAGCAACAAAAAGTTTTTTATGTGAGTGCCAACGACACGAGAATTGATTGATGCCAAAAATTAACATTAATGTCGTTGCACGATTTTCGACATCAATCAAAGAAATAATTATCTTATTTGTTTATGTTTTACTTCAACTTGCAATACGTACACTTCAACAATGCATAGTGGAAGTAATGGTTATCGACTACTTCACTTGGATTAGAAAATAAATCTGATTTTCAATTTTAAAGAATAAAGATAAGAGTAAAATAATGGATGGTGAGAGAAAACTAAAAGTTAAAGGAGAAAGAGAAACAATTGTAAAAGAGAAACAAATATAAACACTTCTTCAATGGAAAAATTAAAATGTAGTACATGCACTTCTCTACCAAGCAAAAATATAAAGCCAAGAACTACAACAACAAAAAACTCTCTAAGACTAATATCTTCTATGAACTCCGTGTATGAGGTTTTTATAGGTAAAAAAGGTTTGAGTGAAATAAGGAGACATGGTTGAGTGAAACAAGGAAACATGGTTTGAGTTAAACAAGGAAACAATGCCACTTTTGCTGGTATGACTCGATTGCATTTACAATATACAACAACGCCTTGAACCTCTAGCATGATACAAAAGGAGGAGTTTTAGCCTCCTGAGGGTTATCTAGGATGACACCCACAAACATTTCATTTTATTTTATTTTATTTTATTTGTAACAAAATTGATGTGTGCTCTATTTTCCTTAGAGAATGTCCTTGTTATTAACCACATAGAAGACAAGAAAAATGTAACTAGTTACTAAAATGCACATTACAAGTAACTTTGGAACAAGGTGTGTGTGTGTGTGTGTGAATAACCAACAAATGCAACTTTTCGTGTCAAAGTAACGTACATCCTAATCCACCTTTGGAATAGCCGTTTTGACTTCAAAACTCACCAGTTAATCTCTCTGAAATGATCACTCTGAGTTTGGGTAAAATATTTTCTCTCTTGCATGTGAGGAAAAGATTAAATGCAAAAATTCTAACTTCTCACATGCTCATACGAATAAACGGACATGAAAAAGAACAATAGTCTCATGGAAGGAATGTTGATCACTTGCAAGAATGTCGAGTAACCCACCATAGCACCTTCTCATCTACTCGCCACTTCTTACCATACCTTACCATAGGATTAATTAGGACTTCTCTAAAAATGAATTTGGCTTGATTTGTTTTATGAGGAAAAGTGGGGTAGATGGTAAGTAAAAAGATGTTTATGAAAAGAAAGGGTCTTCAAATAGCTTAATAGGGAATTCATCAATCAATTCCTTTTATTTTCCTTTCTTCACAACCCCTTTTTTTGTTTCCTTCTTCAGAACCTCTTTTTTTTTCACAACTTTTTTTTTTCTCTGAAGTACCTTGGACTTTGGATTTTCACTTTGCACTCCAGCTTTTCTTCATAAATCTTCCTTACATTTTTCAGAAACATAAATGGGAAAATGAGGTTTTTTATATCTATAAAACCAAGACAAAGGCTCACATTAGTATTGGATGAAATGTTTAGCAAGATGCTTTTGAGAAGGTTCAGATTGACAAGAGATGCCTAATTTACCTTCTAAGGTTTGGTAATGGTTATAAGTCTCAAATAGACTACAAGACCTATGTTTCTCTTAACTCGAAAAAGAAGTCATCCTCAGTGATCAACCAAAAAGAATAATAATGAGACTTCACAACAAGTTAATGTCCAATAAAATTTTAACTCATCATATGACTCGGAGCTGTGTAAAAACTCTTTGAATAAAATGAAAGGTTTGATCGGTCACAAGGTCAAAGTCTCCACTATTATTCCTCTAGATTCTCAGGAAGTTACTTCTGTATTCCAGACTATATCTGTGGTCATTGTGCAAAAATTTATTTGTTCTTGAATGCTCAAATACAATGTTTACTCTAGTAATAAACTCCCAACATCTCTTTTCCTAAATGTAATTAATCAAGTAATCTAATCTCATCATAGCTAGGATGCCACGCTTTTTTTTTTTTCTTTTTTAGAAAAAGATTTTCAAAAGAGGTATGAGTTTTGATAAATCTCCCCACCCCTAAACAAATAGAACACCATCCCCAGTGTTAAACAAATGAAATGAAAAGTGAGAAATACAAATTAGAACTTATTACCTCATATAATTTGTTGAACATTTGTACCGTCCTTTGCAATGAAAAAGAATGAGTTGGTGGGGGTGATGTATTATTAAAAACACATCACCCCAAATAGGCATTGACGGTATTATTTTTATTTTTATGAATAAATAAATGCATAAATGGACTGGGTTGCCTCCCAGTAGCGCTAAGTTTAAGTCATTGGCCGAACGTAATGGGGGTGGTGGATACCACCCCCAAACAGGCTTAGTAAAGTAGGAATTTGTGGGCATGACTAATCCTCATAGTTAGGATCAATCAACTGAATGGTTTCCACTGACCTTGTGGGAAGTTCATGGTATGGCTTCAGTCATTGTCCATTTACTTTAAAGAGACTACCGTTTGTAGGGTTTTCTACGATGATGGCACCGTAGTCTTTAACATCACGAATAATGAATGAACCAGACCAACGAGTTTTTAGCTTACCTGGAAAGAGGTGAAGACGAGAGTTGTAGAGTAGGATTTTCTTACCAAGATGAAATTTTTCTCATGATGCTTTTGTCATGTATCCACTTCATTTTACCTTTGTAGTTCTTGGATAAGTCATAAGCATCATACCTCAATTCTTCTAGCTCATCAAGCTGAAGCTTCCATTTTTTACCAACCATATCGAGGTCAAAGTTTAGACTTCTTTGTAGCCCAATAAGCTCTATGTTGGAGTTCGACAGGAAGGTGACAAGGTTTACCAAAGACCAATCTATAGGGAGACATCCCTAAAAGAGTTTTGAATGCAATTTGGTATGCCCATAAGGCATCCAAAAGGCGTAAAAACCAATCTTTCCGATTTGGATTGATAGTCTTTTCGAGGATGTTCTTGATTTGACAATTTGATAATTCAACTTGACTGCTTGTTTGAGGATGGTAGGAAAGGGCAACTTTGTGAGTAACCCCATACTTTTTAACAAGATGCTCAAAGACGTATTTAAAGAAATGATTACCCCCATAACTAATGATACCCTTGGGGGTGCCAAATCTACTAAAGATAAACTCCCTTATGAATGAAAAAACAATTTTGTGATCATTGGTCTTAGTGGCAATGGCCTCTATCCATTTAGAAACGTAATCTACTACAAGAAGGATGTATTGATACCCATGGGAGGATGGAAACGGTCCCATAAAATCGATGCCCTAAACATCAAACACTTCAACCACTAGAATAGGATTCAGAGGCATCATGTGTCGACTAGTTATTCGCCCAAGTTGTTGACATCAGTGACAGGCTTTATAATACTCATGGGCATCTCGAAAAAGTACGCCAATAAAAACACGATTGGATAACCTTTTCCGCAGTTTTCTTAGAACTGAAATGCCCACCACAAGCTTGATCATGGCAAAATGAGAGAATTCTCAAATGTTCAACTTCTAGAAAACATCTCCGGATAAGTTGGTAAGGGTAGTATTTGTACAAATATGGCTCATCCCAAGAATAATACTTGACCCTAGACAAAACTTGTCACGATCTAGCTTAGACCAGTGTGAAGGGAGTTCCTCAGTTGCTAAAAATTTGATAATGTCGGCATAACAAGGAAGTTCTTGTTCTACCAAGAGAAGTTGTTCATCTAGGAAGTCATCTTGAATGGGAAAGATAATATTAGTTGACTATGATGTTAGCCTAGACAAGTGGTCGGTGACAACATTTTCTGTACCTGACTTATCTCGTATTTCAAGATCAAATTTTTGAAAAAAAAGAACCCATCGGATGAGACGAGGTTTGGTGTCCTTCTTATTGAGAAGGTATCTAAGGGTTGCATGGTCAGTGTACACAATGACGTTAGCTCCAATGAGATAAGGACGGAATTTATCTAATGCATAAACAATAGCTAACATATCTTTCTCCGTGGTCGAGTAATTGAGTTGAGCCTCATTCGGAGTTTTGCTAGCATAGTAGATGACATGAGGAAGTTTGTTAACTTTCTAACCCAAAACTGCACCAGCAGCATAGTCAGAGGCATCACACAAATCTCAAAAGGTAGCACCCAATCAGGAGCTCAGATGATAGGAGCTAGACTAGTTCAGATTTAAGATGCAGAAACGCAGATATGCACTTGCCGTAAAAAAGAAAGGGAACATCCTTGGCTAAGAGACTGCTCAAAGGGCATGCAATCTTTGAGAAATCTTTAATGAGGCGACGATAAAATCCAGCATGCCCTAAGAAAGATCGCACATCTTTACCAGATTTTGGAATCGGAAAAGATGAAATGGCATCAATCTTAGCTTTGTCCACTTTAATGCCTTTTGGAGAGACAACGTGCCCAAGAACACTGCCCTACTTCACCATGAAGTGACACTTTTCTCAATTTAGAACAAGACATTTTTCTTCGCAACGCATTAAGACAAGTGAGAGGTGATGTAGGCATTGGTAAAAAAATGAGCCGAATACTGAAAAATCATCCATAAAGATCTCAAGAAAGTTTTCCACCATTTCACTGAATATGCTAGACATGCATCTTTGAAATGTTGTGAGTGGGTTGCATAGCCCAAAAGGCATGCGACGATAAGTGTAGGTACCAAAAGGATAGGTGAATGTGGTTTTCACTTGATCCTCTTGTGCAATAGGGATTTGATTGTATCCAGAATATCCATCTAAGAAACAATAGTAAGGATGACCCGCTAAGCTTTCAAGCATCTGATCACTAAAGGGAAGGGGAAAGTGATCCTTTCGAGTATTAGAGATCACCTTACGATAATCAATGCATACTCTCCATCCCTTTTTCATTTTTTGTGGCACAAGTTCCTTGTTCTCATTTTCAACGACTGTAATTCCTGACTTCTTAGGAATCACATGGACTGGGCTAACCCATTGGCTATCAGAGATAGCATAGATGATGTTTGCATCCAAGAGTTTCAACACTTTTTCTTTTACAACATCTTTCAAATGGGATAAAGACATCGATGGGCCTCTCTGAAGATTTTGGTTTCATCTTCCAAATAAATATGATGCTCACAGACACTAGGGTCAACACCCTTGATGTCATGAATATTCCAAGTAATGGCTGACTTGTGAGCTTTAAGAACTTCCAACAACTTGTCACTGTGTTCCTTAGTGAGATCTGAGGCAATAATCACTGGATAACTCTACACAGGACCAAGAAATGCATATCTCAAATCATTTGGTAAAGGCTTAAGTTCTAATGATTTCTGAGTGCTTGTGGATGAGTCGCTCTCTTGTGACTGTCCTATGAAGGAAGATGAGGAATACAACTCTTCCTCATATTGATAAAATAATAATGGTTCAGATTCAAGTATATGCATTATGGGCACATTATCCAACATATTGTTGACCTCTTCAATAGCCTCGTCCATATCTAGGTTCATACCAAGGTGTGAGAGACAACGAATCAATACGTCATCTAGTGACGATTGAGCCATAGACACAAAAGATCGAATCATACACACTTCTTCTTCTTTTTCTTCCTCAATCATATCGAGATCATCTATCCATTGCAAAGCCTTATAAATATTCAATTCAGCTTTAAGGCTCCCAAAGGAAACAGAAGTGCTACCGCTTCTACAATTGATGTTGGTCTCCGTAGTTGCTAAGAAGGGTTGCCCCAAGATGACATGAATTTGATTATTTGGGCTTGGGCTTGGGCTTGTGTTTAAGATGATGAAATCAACTGGATAATAGAAATCTACAACTTGAACAATCACATCCATAACTATTCTTCTAGGGTATCGTTTTGACTCATCTGCTAGCTTAAGAACTACCTTTGTTGGTTGCATCTACTTTAACCCAAGTTCTAAATATATATGATAAGGTAAGAGATTCACACTCACTCCTAAGTCAATCAAGGCATGGCTTTCAAAGTCCTTTTCAATGAAACACGGTACAGTAGGGGTTTCTGGATCCCTGTACTTAACTACTCCAGTTTGTTGAATAAGCGATGTGGCATCGCTTGCAAGGCATGCAATTTCAAGTACTTCCGTTTTTCTCTTTTTAGTACACATGTCCTTGAAAATGTTTGCATAGATTGGTATTTGCTAGATAAGAGACAAAAGAGGGATGTTGATGTGTACTGCTTTAAAAATCTCTAGTATTTCTTGAAATTGCTTCTCTTTTTTGTTACCTAAAAGGGTTTTGGGAAAAGGTGCCTTAGGTATATACTTTCTTGGCTCTACGGGAAGCTGAGAGGGTGAGTTTAAACTAGTTTGAAAAAGAACTTTTAGCATTCTCAATTGGTTTAGGAGCGCTCTCTTTGGAATTCACATCAGTTATCTTGGGTTGTTTTATGTCATTATCAATTGCTCGGCTAGAACGAAGGGTGGTGAAAACTTTAACTTCTCCATGTGAATCAACACTACTACCAATTTCATTGACATGGGCTTGGGGAGCACCTTTTGGATTAGGGATGGGTTGATTGGGGAATGTTCCTTTTTCCCTTCCCACGGTCAACTGTTGAAGCTGGTGGATGGCTCGGGAATTAGCAGCATTGGTTGCCATTAATTGGTGCATCATATCCTCCAATGATGGTTTTGGAGGTGGTAAAGGAGCAACATATTGAGTTTGAGGTACCAAGTCCCGGAAGTTGCTAAGTTGGGGTTGACCATAGGAATTATGTGGGACAGGTACCATAGAAAGGTTCGCAGGCTGATTTTGCCGGTATGAAAGAGGTCCTCCCTACGGTGGATATTGATTTTGTTGCCACTGGTTAGATTGGTGTCCATATTGAACCTGTCTGGGATAAGTGTGTGAGTTGTGAGCTTGTCCAGTAGGTTGCCTAAGGTGTTGAAACCCAAGAGGATTCTCTGAACTTCTAGGTGGTTGTTCATAAAAGTCACCACCATAGTAAAGGTTAGAGTGATGGCGATTTGCAGATGTGTATGTTTGACTGAATGCGTTTGATTTACGTTCTTTGTTACATACACAGACCTATTCTAGAGGTTCATTGCCACCTGCAGTTAAACGACAATCAGAATCTATATGATCTCTTTTGAGGCAAAAGGTACAAGACTTAGAAGTCTGCTCTTTGGCTTTAGAGGTGGACTTCATCACAATAGATTTAATTTCCTTAGCAAAGTCCTTGAGGAAGGTTTTGATGTCTGATTCAGAATCTTCCTTTGGTACAAATAGATGTGATTTTCTAGAAGAACTAGGTTTCAAGTGTTTATGGGCAGTCAATTATTGAGAATCAACAGCAAGTTCACTTAGAAAGGTATAAGCATCAATACCAGTTTTACACATAAATTTCCCTTGGTGCATGGATTCGATCATATTTCTAGATTCGACACTAAATCCAGTATAGAAACTCTGCACTAGCACTCATTTTTCAAAGCCATGATGGGGGCACTTGATGAGTAAATCTTGAAAGCAGTCCCATGCTTCATCAAAAAGTTCATGTGTTTGAGTAAACTCTTTAATTTCTCTTCTAATTTCTAGGGTCTTTCCCATTGGGAAGTACTTTGCTAGAAACTTTCTAACTAAATCATCACATGATTTGATGAAATTGGCAGGGAGGGAATTTAGCCATGAGATGGCCTAATCATCAAGAAAGAAAGGAAACAAGTGAAGTTTGACATTTTCCTCATCTATGTTTTGGTTCTTAAAAGTACTACAAACTTCAAGAAACTTTCCAAGATGGACATATGGGCTTTCTCAATCATCCCCATGAACCTTTGGCAACATATTAATAATAGTTGGTCTAATCTAAAATTGAACTATCATGCTAAGGGGCAGCTCAATGCATTTGTGCACATTAGCAGCAAGGGGAACATTGTATTCCCAAATTGGATGTTCTTCTAATTCAGTGTTGATTGGAGAGTGGGGGGAGATAGGTAGAGATGAGTGTGGATAAGAGGCAAAGAGTGGATTAGGGTGGCTAGAAAAATTTTGGGTACGAACCAAGCGTTTGTTGGGTCATTCCCAAACTTTCATAAAATGAAAAAATGGATTGGAAAAATGACAATGACAAAGTACAAAATCAAGTATCCCTAGACAATTATTAAGAAGACATACACAAGCAACAATCACTTCTGAACCACACAAATGCAAAATTTAAGCAAACAACATTTTAATGGGATTTTATCTTGTTAATCTGTGAGGGACAAGATTGATTGAAACCAGCGAGCTTTACGATGTTATCTATTATTGCCTGATTAGATAGGGTGCTAATAGATGATCCTAAAAGATTGTATCCAACAATATAAAGTCCAAAATCAGGAGGTCAGAGTTATACTTGTAAGAAGCCGAATTATTGCACAAGTGACAGGAGATCACGTGGTCTAATTAAGAACTGTACCTCTGCCACCTCTCTGTAGACCGATTGATATGAGAGCAGTGCATGTTAAATACGTACTTAGGGTGTGTGTTCCTAGACAAAACTGTTAGTTACACCACGTCCTTTTACGGTTTGCAGCTTACTAGTGACTTTGCATACTAGGTGAGTTACCCATGTGGCAGTGGCTTCTTGGAGTTCATTGAATGATTAAACCCAACGTCACGTTTAGCTTGAGTCAGTACAAAATTCAGCGGAGTAACCTTGGTCTTAGTTGTCCTATGAACAACGTTCTAGTTGGCTCTAATCTTAGTTAATTTTATTATGTGCCTTGGTTTCACACAGTTTGAGTGATGAGGTGGATGATGAAATCCCACCAATTTCAAAAACAGGGCTAGGTCTGCCCTCTCTATTTATGGTAGTTTATTAACGTAAGCAACCACGCAGTTCGTTAAGATGCAGAAACATAAACAAACACCAAGCAATGTCCAATCGATTTTCACTCAGCACCCAAACCACTAAAACAATGTGTCTGAAAGAGATACTTACTAACTTGTGACCTCGGACACAAGGTCTCCACCATGGGAGTAGAGAGAAGTATTATTTGAGAGTTACTCCTCCTAGGTTCATGCAATTGTTCTCTCCCCCACAACACTATTGGTTGTCCACTACAAAAAAGTTAGCCCTTTTCAAAGAAATCTTTTTATTTATTTCACTTCGATTGCTATTTAAATAAATAAACACACAATCAAGCAATTACAAATACAAAAATGTTTAATGGTCTTGGTCAAGAAATCAGAATTTTTTTTGTTTTTTTTTTTTGAAAGCGAATTAATTTTAACCTAAAACTAACAATCAACATAATGCTCAAATAATTCCTAACTATTACAAGTTGCACTCGACATATCAAAAAAATTATTACAGAATAAACTTTCTTCCTCACTAGAAAGTACAAAAAAATAAAATAAAAAGGGTCTTCAAGTAGGTCTTAGGCAATTTCGCAGCTTTATCACAAACTTTTCCAAACAAATTTGTTGCATAGGCAACCGACCTCACATAGTTTAGGGGAGTGTCACAGAATTTGCTGTAAACTTTTCATGTTAAACGGAGGTTGTTTGAGCCGTCTGCTGCTGTGTTGTTTCTATTATATACTGAAAATTACCAAAACAAATGCATAAAGAAGAAAAAAAAATTAAAGAAAATGGAAAAAAAAACTTAATTAAAAATCTTCTCTATTGTCTCCAAAGTTGTATCTTCAAGAATGTATTCCTTCACCAAGTGATGTGCAACGTTGAGATTTGATTGATGCCAAAACCGACATTAATGTCGTTGCGTGATTTTCGACATCAATCAAAAAAATAATTATATTCTTTGTTTATTTTTTCCTTCAACCTGCAATACACTTCAACAATGCATAGTTGAAGTAGGGGTTATCGACTACTTCACTTGGATTAGAAGACAAATCTGATTTTCAATTTAAATAATCAAGAAAATAGTAAAATAATGGTTGGTGAGAATAAACTAAAAGTTAAAGGAGAAAGAGAAACAAAGATAAACTTACTTCTTCAATGGAAAAATTAAAATGTATTATATGCACTTCTCTACCAAGCAAAAATATAAAGCCAAGAACTACAACAAAAAAAACTCTCTAAGACTAACTATCCTCTTTGCACTCTATGTATGGAGTTTTTATAGGTAAAAAGAGTTTGAGTGAAATAGGAAAACATGGTTGAGTGAAACAAGGAAACATGGTTTGAGTTAAACAAGGAAATATGGTTGAATAAAACAAGGAAACATGGTTGAGTGAAATAAGGAATGGTGTTGGAGTTGAATAAGGAAACATTTCTTGTAGAGAGTTTTTTTATGATAAAGTTGGCCATGTAGACATCCAAATCTTCATGTTGATTTTCTCAAGATCCGTAGTTGTTGATGCTTTGTGGGCTTGACTTCCTGGGTCTTGGGATTGAAATTCTTTAATCCTTATGAATGCATTTGAACTCCCATTGGGCCTTGTAGTTGTTGAATTTAGCCTTATTTTGCCACTTTATGTATGATTTGAGATTTGTGCTTGAATTCCTACAAAATGCACAAAATACACATAATGATATATTTTTATTAGATAGATGGATTTAACAATTGTATATTTAGGGGCATAAAAATCGATGTTTTGGGTACTTATCAGGAATACCCTAATTTGTCTTACAAATCAGATATGTGTTTCACAATTCTTAAGAAGTCTGAGATAAAAGATGGCTAAGATTGAAAGTTGGTAAATATGTTGAGGGTTGAGATTCATTTCCTATAATGAAATATTTGTAAATATAAAACATGTATAAGGGAAAAGAAAATTTAAAAAATGGTGGAATCTACATGTGGTGGGTAAAGAAAATTTTGTGTGTTTGTTTTCTCAAAATTAAAATTCATAATTATTTGCCTGGTTGTCGAGTTTTGGTAAACTTGGTATTGTTGGAACGCATTTTTTAATATTTTTCCAATGAAACCAATAATCAATGCAAGCAATAATGCATTTTATGTCGTTAGTATTTTTCAAAGAAATATGAGACGGGTATCTTAATGCACGTCTAAGCAAAAATCCCGAACTTCAATTTTTAGCGAATTCAAATTTTGAGGGAGAGTTCACTCTCGGCGTACTGATTCAAATTTTGACTGAGTATAACCCTAAGGTTTATAGTATATATCTTACCTTAGAATAAGCTTGCACTGCAAAATATATTGAGCGCAAAAGTGGAGATGGTGATGGGGGTGTTTATTACATGATATTTAGCAAACAAATGTACATGGAGTGCCAACGACATGGGAAATACCCTAGTTTATATTATAATTTTGAGTGATGTTTTGTTGTTCATTGTTGATTGAGACAAACTAAGGATTAGATATAAAAGATGACTAAGATTGAAAGTTGCAGAATGTGTTGAGGGTTGAGATTCATTTTCCTATAATGACAAGTTTTTAATTTAAAACATGTAAAAGGGCGATGAAAATTTAAAAAAAAAAATGGTGAACAAAGTTGGTGGAATGCACATGTTGCAGGTTGAGAAAATTTCGTTTGTTTTTTCTAAATATTAAAATTGTCATAATTATTTACTTGGTTGACGAAATTTGATAACATGATATCGTTGGAATGTATTGAAGATTTTTCCAAAGAAACCAGTGATCAATGCAAGCACAAATGCATTTTATGTCGTTAGTATTTTTTAATATTTTTGAAAGAAATGATACAGGTCGATCATACCAAGAAAAAAAATGAAACGAGCATCTTAATGCACATCTAAACAAAAATCATGAACTTCATATTTTGGCGAATTCAAAGTTTGGGAGAGAATTCACTCTAGGCTCCAAATCCTCTTGCCCACACCCCTTCTGAAATATATATATATATAATAGGTTTGCACTTCAAAATTCAATGAGGGCGAAAAGTGGAGATGATGAGGGGGTTGTTTATTAAATGATATTTTGCATAAAAAAATGTACGTGGAGTGCCAACGACACAAGGAATACCCTAGTCTATATTACAATTCAGAGTTTTGTTTTACTATTCATTGTTGTTTGAGACAAACTAAGGACTGAAGATAAAAGATGACTAGGATTGAATTATTGGTCTCTCAAGGACATCGACTCCTATCTCTATTATGATCACAACCTCTTCTGAGGATGTTCCAGTTCTGACGACCACTACAAAAGGGTCACCCAAGTACTCATGATTCTCTCTTGGAACGCCCGAGGCATCGGGTTTGCCAAAGTGTTCCGAAATCTGAATACCTTGTCCCATCAGTCCAATCCAGTTATCTTTTTTTTGTCAGAAACCAAAGCCTCCTCAACTTCCATGGACCACTTACGTCGGAGACTCGACTTCAGACACGTTGCAGGTAATGGACTTTCAGGTGGCATTGCACTATTCTAGAAAGAAGGTATCCATCTCACCATCCTTTCATCTTGTAAATATTATTTTAATTGCACTTTAGGTGATTACTGTATTTTATCTACTTGGTCGATCATTTTTTCCTATGGTGAACCCAACCCCTCTCTCCAAAAATAGTTTTGGGATACTATGTTTACCATGTACCACTGCCAATTATTTTGGGGTATTTTTATTAGGGATTTTAATGCTATTATTAGACTTGAGGACAAAATGGGGGTAATTGGCCTACTTTCTCTTCCTTGAATCACCTCCAAACCTTTACTAATACCCATGCCTCTTCTAGACTTCCCGCTTAATGGCTCCCAATTCACTTGGAACAACAAACGGAAAGACAAATATGGTATCAAAGCTACACTTAACCATACTCTAATGACTACTGATTGGATGCACCTTTTTCCCTCTACTATTGCTCGTACAATTCACACCTCTACCTCAAACCATAGAGCCATCTCTCTTCAATTAGCTGCGAATATGAATAGGGGTCCCAAACCATTTAAATTTTTTTACATGTGGAGTAGACACCCCCATTTTAGGGATCTTGTGACTTCTTTTAGGGCTCCTAGAAGATATACCAGTTCGGACAATAACTTCCATCTTAAAACCAAAAAACTGAGTTGATGTCTTACTCGATGGAACAATAATGATTTCAAAAACATTAAACTCTCCATTCTGGAAACTCATCAGGCTTTGAATATCTTTCAAAATCAACAACCGTCGAGAGACAATGCTTTGGCAATTTTTATGCTAGAAGCTAAACTTTCAGAACTCCTTCTACGAAAGGAACTTTTTTGGAAAAACAAGTCTGGGCGATCCGGCTCAGGGACGTATATAAAAAACAATAAATTTGTCCATCTCTCTGCTTTGTTCCGCCGCAAAAGGAACCATATCTTCCGCCTTAAGGATAATGATAATGGTTGGCACTCTGACACTGCTGTTGTCGAGGAAATTTTCAATAATTACTTTGCCAATATTTTAGTTCTTCAAGCCCTAATCCAAATCCTGAGATTTTGTCTATTTTTTCTTCGGTCATTAGTAAGACAGACAATGATGCACTTTTCTCTATTCCTACCAAATCAGAAATTCATCAAGATGCACTTCTCTATATTCCTACCGAATCAGAAATTCGTCGAGTTGTTTTTGATATCGCTGGTCACAAAGCGTCTGGTCGAATGATTTTCATGCATTCTTTTTTCAATACTGATGCAGTCGATTTTCGATCCCTACTTGACCTTGACCTGCTGATCTGCAAAAGGAACACACGTGAGCCACAGACCACCGTTGTGGTGGCTGATGGCACTCCAATGCTAAAGTCAAACATGACTCTAAGGAAGGCTTAAAGCTATAAACAGGGAATTTGTAGTGACCTATATTCACCAACCTCCTGTCTTGTTTATAGTGTTGGAATTCTGGTCTGTCCAGGCCATCGGTGGCATAGTTTAGGGAAAAAGATCTTCCTAGGAATCCTTCTCTAATTAGGAGTCGTCTTGTAGAGGAAAGTATCCATGTTAGACCTATGCTCTTATATACGCGGGAGATAATTCCCTATTAGAGTGTTGTCCATATTTGGAAGTTTCCATGAACGACGTATACTCTGGTATTTTCTTCCTAATTGGAGACAAAGTACTGATTGTTTGCCCGTCAGAAGCCGATCCCCAAGATACTTGCTTCAATAGGTCTTACGGGTATTGGGAATGGCTGTGAGACGTGTGGGCTTAGTAGGTTGTAGTAATTCAGGTCCGTCTGGCGGACTGCACTTTGCAGGCTTGATGCCACTTGGGTCGGATCAGTGCTAGATTGATGCTTGGGTCTGTTACTCCTTGATATCATTATGACACGTGTACGATGTAGATGAAAGGACGTTTCGGTGTATCATCAGATACTCCCCCTAGGTTAGGGGCGTCTAGTTGGTCAACTAAATCTCTAAAAAGTGACTGTACCGTCGTAATGATTGATCCCGAAGCGTCGTCTCGAGCGGCACATAACATTAATGAATACGTGACTACTCAAGGGGTATGGTTTATATTCTTTATAAATAGCCATTGTTTCAAAAAAGATTTTTTTTATTTCTTTTGTGGCGTCTCATGTTTTTCTTTTGCGCAAGTGTCCTTTTGTAAAGTTTGATTTGCATTTTCCTTCAATGGCGGCTAACGTCGAACTTACTCCCGGACAGGAGTTGTCTTATGCCTGCCACAAGCTCTTCGAATATAGCTTGATTGATGAAACCAAGTTAATTAGGCTTCGGGGCGTGTACAATGTTCCCGAAGATTTGGAGCTCATCTATGTGTTCACGGCTCGAACTTAGGGATGGCAGTGGGGCAGATTTTCATGGATATCCGCCCCACTTGCCCATTTGGGGCGGATTTGGTTAAGGGCGTATGGAGGTTGGGGCGGATATTGATATCCAAACTGTATCCATTTATTATTCGGGGCGGATACGGATTTGGCCATATCCGCCTCACGGATATCCATTTAACCGGTGAAATTACTAAAATACCCTTGAACTATATAAAGGAAAATAAACCCTAGATCCAATCTCTCACTCTCATCTCACATTCTCACTCGAAGAGTCAAAGTCGAAGCCTCTCACAGTGACAAACTCGAAGCTCTCACAATCGAAGCCTCTAACAGCGACAGACTCACAGTCACTCAACGCTTGACGTTCGTCGCTCGTCGCTCAACGCTCTTTGCTCAACCAAGCTTGACAGTCGACACTCAATGCTCAACGCTCAGTCGCTCAACCCTGCTCCCTCCCTGCGGCTCTTCTGATTCTGCTCAATGCTCAACCAAGCTCGATTCGACGGAAAGCACAACAATTGATCACTTTCAGTTGGATGCAATTGATATTTGGGGGCAGTTGCTTGAAGTAGACCCAGAAATTTGTTCTTGATGCAATTCGTGAAGGAGGTGGTTGCTTATCTTCTTGTTGAAATTGTTGAAGGAGACAGTGAGAAGAGAAGAACTCTCTTTGGGCTGCAATTTCTTGCTCTTGGTTGTGTTTGAGTTGCAGGTTGATGCTTTGTGAAGGAAGAAAAAATTGAGGGCGTGAAGGAGTTTGTTCTTCTTCCTGGCTGACTGTGATTTACTACTTGCCTGGCTGCGATCAAACTCTCATTGAGATTTTTGGCTGTTGATTCTTGATGGAGGTGAGTTAAGCTTCTTACCTGTTGCGATTTGTTGTTGAGTAAAGAAGAGGAAATTGTTGCAGCTGTGTGGCTGCTTGAATTACTTCTCTTCTTGTCTGCAATTGAAGAGAACGAAGAGGGATTTGGGAAGTAGTTGCGTGAATAGAAGAGATACTTCCACCTTATTGCTGCTTTTGTGCGTCATATCTTCTGCTACAGATTCGTGAACAATTCTTCTCAGCTTCATCTTCCTTCTTGGTTGCTTCGTGAAGAAGAAGATAAGAGAATTGGCCGATTGTACACTCTCGCTAGTTGGCTGCGTTCATGAAGATGAATCTCCTTCCTGGCTGTTGCGTGAACATTGTTGGGGCGGATCAAAGCGGGGAACCAGCAACCCAACAACAGAACTGCAAACGTGTAAAGGGATTGGCGGGGCAGAGCGGTTATGGTTTTTAATTAAAATTATAAACGGATTGGCGTGGCGGATTTGGGAATCCGCTTTTCCTGATGGAGCAGGGATGGATTTGCTCAAATCCGCCCCAATCAAGCCCACTGCCATCCCTACTCGAACTCTGACTACACCCCCATAGGGGTATATAGGATTGCACCGGTGTATGTTTGAATTCAAACATCGGTTCCTAGTGTTGGACGACAATTGTCATCTAGTTCCGAGCAGGTTTAAGATTTTTATTTCGACCTTTATCAGAGCGAATGATGTTGGCCTTCTTTTGACTCCTGCGATAGTTCGATGCCTGACACGATTGGATTCTAGAGGTGTTTGTGTGTTGAGCACTCTTGATTGCTTGCATCCTGTAGCGGATGATATTGAGCCTTGGTAGAAGTATTGGTTTTTGGCTTCAGCGAACTCCCCGTACTTCAAGTTGGGAGGACGTTGGGTCCCCAGATTCTTCTAGTTTGATCTTAGTAAGTGTTTTGTCGCTGTCTTACCGTCCTGAATTTTAGATATAGCGCTAACTTGATGTTTTGTTTCTTTTTTTTTTCAGAAAAGTTTGTGACCTCGATGCTCACTGAGAAGGAAAAGTTGATAGAAAAGGGGATTAATGAACTCCTATTGATGTCTATTGAGGAGGTTATAACACCAAACAACATCGTACGTAGCGGGCTGCTCGGAAGCTCCCATGAGGCCTCTGTTGCACTCAGCTTACTGACTACAGAGGTTGGAGGTCGTCGTTTGAAGAAAAAAAGTCGGGTTATGCCCAGCCCGTCGAGGCTGGCTGACTTGGAAGCGGGCATGCCCCCTATCGTTCTTGCTAAGAAGAGGCGGCTCAGTAATCACATTGCTTCTTCTAAGACGCCATCCTTATTAGAGAACGAGAAGACTGTTGCATGATGGTCTTGGTTGTCAGTTGAGTCGTATCAAAACTAACTGTGTTGGGTAACCTTTGTCTACAGTGTAGCAATGGTCCCTGGCGAGTCACCGCCGCAGGTCACGAAACCACCGAATATGCTCTTGCTCCCCAAGCAATGTCCACGCACGGTGGACTAGGCGTTGGGATGTTCCAGAAGTCGTCGTCATCAATCGGAACTGACTACCTGGTTAGGTTCGGCGATCATTGTCTATGGTAGAGTAATGATCCCTTGGCGAGTCCTCATCATCAAGCGTGAGAGTGCTGACTAGACTCCCACTTCTTAGGCCATCGTCATCCTCGCGCAGCGTACTAGGCGTCGAGTGCACCATAAGCCGTCGTCATCAGTCAAAATTGACTAAGCTTACTTGGTCAGGTTCGACGATCATTGTCTGTGGTAGAGTAATGATCCCTTGGTGAGTCGTCAACATCAGGCATAAGAATGCTGACTAGACTCCCACTTCTTAGGCCATCGTCATCCGCACGCAGCGGACTAGACGTCGGGCACACTAAAAGTGTCATTATCAATCGTAATTGACTAAGCTTACCTGGTCAGGTTCAGCGATCATTGTATGTGGTAGAGCAATGATCCCTAGGCGAGTCATCGTCATCAGGCATGAGAGCGATGACTAGACTCCACTTCCTAGGCCATCGTCATCCACGAGCAGTGGACTAGGCATCGGGTGTACCAGAAGTCGTCGTCATCAGTCAGAATTGACTAAGGTTACATGGTCAGGTTTGAAGATCATTGTCTGTGGAAGAGCAATGATCCCTAGGCGATTCATCATCATTAGGCATGGGAGCGCTGACTAGATTCTCACTTCCTGGGCCATCGTCATTTGTGCGCATTGGACTAGGCGTTGGGCGCACCAAAAGCTGTCATCATCAACTAGAACTGACTAAGCTTACCTAGTCAGGTTCAGTGATCATTGTCTGTGGTAGAGCAATGATCCCTTGATGAGTCATCGTCATCAAGCATGAGAGCGCTGACTAAACTCCCACTTCCTAGGCCATCATCATCTGCTTGCAGCGGACTAGGCGTCGAGATGGATTTTCTCAGATCTGTCCATTGCAGGATGATTGGATGTTGGGTTGGTTGTAACGAACAGTAGTGGAAGTTTAGTGAAAGCAAATATTTTTTATCAACAATATATTTTGAGGTGTTCTACATTCCACGGTCATTTAAGTTTGTCACTATTCATGTCTTCCAACCAATACGTACCCGGCCTATTGACCTTGGTCACCCTGTAGGGCCCTTCCCAATTCGGGTTTAGCTTTCCTGCACCCGCTTCATTGGTGTTCTGTTTGGTTTTCCTGAGTAACCAATCTCCCACTTTGAATTCGCTTGGCTTAACCTTCTTGTTGTAGTATTGTGTTATTCGTTGCTGGTAGGCAGCTATTTTGGCAAAAGCTTGATCCCAATTTTCCTCGAAGAGGTCTTGTCCGACACGCAAGGCTTTGTCATTATCATATGCTCTGAAATTCTGCGTTCAGAAGGTAGGCACTTCGAGTTCCACCAAAACCATGGATTCTAACCCAGGGCTAGGGCGAAGGGTGTTTCTCCGGTCGGGGTTCTTTTGGTTGTTCGATACGCCCAGAGCATTCCTGGTAGCTCTGAAACTCGTTTTCCCTTGGTTGCGTCAAGTTTTTTTTTTGTCGCTTCCAAGATCGTTCGGTTAGTAAGCTCCACTTTGTCGTTGGCTTGTGGATGCCCAAGTGCGAAGAAATGGTGACTACTGTTTAGTTTTTAACATAGTTTTTTTAACCTTGCTACCTTCGAATTGACCCCTATTATCTATGACCAATACTCTGGGATGCCAAATTGTAGACGATTGATGACCATATCAACTTCTCTAGTAGGTTTTGCCCTATCTTGGATAGGGGCTCTGCTTCGACCCATTTGGTGAAGTAGTTGATTGCCACTAGATGAAACTTTTACCAGTTGATGCTTGGAGTGGCCCGACGATGTCCATCCCCCATTGCGCAAATGGCCACGGACTAGTCATTGATGTCAATGGTTGGGAGGCATGTGAGTGTATGGTACGAACCTCTGACATTTGTCGCACTTACGAACAATATCTTTGGCATTTCGTTGCATCGTCAGCTAATAGTACCCGAGAGTTAGAGCTTTGTGCGCAAGGGTTTCCCACCCGGATGATTTCCACACATCCCGTCGTGGATGTATCTCAGGACCTGATTTTCCTCGAAGGGTGACAGGCATCAGAGCAGGGGTCTGGTTTTTGATCTCATGTATAACTTGTTGTTTAATAGAGTGTACCGCGCTGCTCCTCTTATGAGTTTTCTGGCTTCGACTTTCTCGGCCTGCAGGGCTCCGCTTCCAATGTATTCAAGAATCGAATTTATCCAACTCGCCTCTGTGCTTGTGGCGCAAACTCGCTGGGCTCTTATTCGTCTAGGCTTGATTGCTCTTGGTATTCAATAAGACCGTTCAAGACTTTTGCGGAGGCTGAGGCTTCTTTGGCCAGTGAATCAGCTCTTTTACTATCGTCTTGGGGGCATTGTAAGAGTTCAAATCTCTTGAACCCACTTATTGCATAGAGTGTTTTTTTGCGGTAGGCTATCATGTGGGGATCTTTGCTATTTAATTTCCCTTTTGCTAGCTTTAGGCCGGACAGGAGGGCCTCAAATTCAGTTTCGTTATTTGAGGCAGAAAAACCGAACCTGGCGGCTTTCTCGAGGGTGAAACCGTTGGGGGAGCAGAGGGTGATTCCAGCTCCGTTTGTCTTCCTTCTTGATGACCCATTGCATCGCAAGGTCTATCCTTGATTGTCTGAATCTTGGGCTTGAAGGTCCGTTTTTAGTTCCTCTCTGCTGGTAAACTCGGCGATGAAGTCCGTCAGCGCTTGGGCTTTGATGGCTGTTCTTGGGGCATAACTTATATCAAACTGCCTGAATTCTACCGACCATTTCATCATTCTGCCAGATAACTCTGGCTTGTGCAGTACCGTGCGGAGCAGGTGCTTGGTCAGAACTGTTATAGAGTATGCCTGAAAATAAGGTCTCAATTTCCTCAAGCATATGACCATTGCTAGAGCTAATTTCTTCAGGTCTGGGTAGTGTGCCTCCGCTTCCACGAAGGTCTTGTTGGCATAGTACATTGGTCTTTGGATTCCCCGGTCGTCACATACGAGGGCTGAACTGACGGCGTGCTTGGAGATGGACAAGTACAAGTACAACGTTTCTCCTGTTGTTGGTTTTGAGAGTAGTTCGGGGCTCCCCATGTATGCCTTCAGATTATGGAAGACTTGTTCACACTTTTCATCCCATGAGAATCCAATGCTTCCTCTCAGAATTTTGAAGAAAGGAAGGCATTTGTCGGATGATTTGGATATAAACTTATTGAATGCTACCACCCTCCTAGTTAGGCTCTGAATGTCTCTGATGTTGACGGGGGGTTTAATGTCGAGAAGAACCTGAATCTGTTTTGGATCAGCTTCGATTCCCCTTTGGTTCACTATGTAACCTAGGAATTTCCCTTACTCAACTCCAAACTTACACTTTTGTGGGTTGATTTTCATCTGATACCTTCGAAGTTCACTGAAGGCTTTGGTAAGGTCTGCTATATGGTCGAGGCTATGGATCCTATTGACCAGCATATCATCTATATAGTCCTCCATGTTCCTACCGATTTGCTCTTTGAATATTCGGTTCACTAGTGGTTGATACGTCGCACCCATGTTCTTCAAGCCGAACGAAATCACCCTGTAACAGTATATTCCTCTCTCAGTTATGAAAGATGGATTTTCTTGATCTAGGGGTGCCTTAATATCTGGTTGTAGGGCGAATAGGCGTCAATAAAGCTCAAAAGGTTGTGTACAGATGTGTCGTCCACAATCTGATCTATGCGAGGAAGTGGGAAGTTGTCTTTCGAGCACGCCTTATTTAAGTATGTGTAGTCTACGCAGACTCTCCACTTTTCTTTCTTTCTTACCAGTATGGTGTTTGCCAGCAAGTCCGAGTATAGCGCTTCCTTGATCATGTCCACTTTGATTAACCGTTGTATCTCCTCGTTGACGATTTTTTTCTTTCGGACGCCATAGGCCTCTTCTTCTGCCGTATGGTTTTCCTCGTGGGATCCACTCCAGGCGATGAGTGATCACTAACGGGTTGATTCCCACCATGTCTCACATTGTCCAGGCAAAGATGTCTTAGTTCTGCTGTAGTAGCTTTGTCAGTTGCTTGGCCAATTATTTGCTTAAGCGAGAGCCTATCTAAATGGCCCTGTTGTTGAGAGAGCTGTCAACGTAAGTCGTGACAATTTCTTCCTCCGAACGATCGACTGCCCCGGGGCTCACTGGAGTTTCGTCGTATGAGATTGGTCGCTCTATCCCTATTTCTTTGGCAAGGTTAAGAGATATCCTGGCAGTGGGCTTAATCGCCAGCTGAAGATTATCAGGCTGATGCGGGGTTACGTATTGGCATTCTCTTGCCACTGTTTGGTCACCTCGTATGGTACCAACTGTTTGATTGGTTGGGTACTTGATACATTAGTGTAAAGTGGAGACTATTGCTTCCATTTGGTGGAGCCAAGGCCTCCCCAGAACAACGTTATAAGTGGACAGTGCATCGATCACTATAAACTCTTGAAACAGGATTTCATGAAGCAGTGGTCCTCCCGGGACCACTATTAGTTGTAACATTCCCACTGGGAAGAGATTTTCGCCGTTGAATCCAATCATCATACGACTATCAGGGGTTGGGATCTTTTTCTTAGCTGTATGTTGCGGAACGTGCTGAGGAATAGAACATTTAATGAGCTCCCGATGTCCACCAAGGATCTCCTTACTTCCCAACTTGCTAGGGAGATCGTGATTACCAGAGCGTCGTTTTGTGGAAGCTGGATTCCCTGGAGGTCATTGTCAGTAAAGGTTAGTGATATAGAAGGATCATGGCTCCGAGCGTGTGATACTTGTTGGTCGCCGCATATCGCTCGGACCCTCATCTCCCTTAGCCTTTTTCGGGACTTGTTTGATTGTTCGGATTCGGAATGTTCCCCATGGAGGACACCTATCTTGCCTGATAATTTGTCCCTTACTTTCTCGTTTGAAGGAACATAGAGTTTTAACTCGGACTCCCCCTTTTTCCTAGCGATCCACTCTTCATCTAAAACGATGTAATTTTGTGCTTGTTCCAACAAGTCCGCCATATTCGACAGGGGGTTCAAAGTTAGGAAGTTATAAAACTTGTCATTCCTAAGACCGTTGGTGAAGGTTGTGACGATTGTCGCATCGTTACAACCGCTAATGCGAGTCAACTCGTCATTGAAACACATGACGTATGCCCTCAACCTCTCATGCAGCTTCTGCTTTATGGATTTGAGTATCTTCATTGTTTGCAGGATCTGTTGTATATGAATTGACAGTAGATTCGCCCTTTTGTCTGTGATAGTTACCACCGGTACGGGGTCTGCGAAGATTCCTCCCATGGTTGCGGTGGCACCAGAGCAGGCAGCGTTTTGCTACTTCGAGAGTTTGGGATTTTCGCCGCTTCTTCATCGCTGGTAGACCTTGTTGTCGAAATCTCGTTGATTCTCTGGGAAAGGCGGTGTTCCTGTTCTCTTTGAGGAACTTTGTCGTCCCCACGAACGGCGTCAAACTGATGCAGTCAATTTCTACTCCCTGCTTGATCTTGACCTGGACAAGGAACGCATGTGAGCCATGGACCATCATTGTGGTAGTCAATGTCACTCCGACGCTAAAGTCAGACAGGGCTTTGAGGAAGGTTTAAAGTTGTAAACATGGAATTTGTAGGGTACATTTATTCACCAACCTCCTATCTTGTTTATAGTGCTGGAGTCTTGATTCGTCCAGGCCATCGATGGCGTAGTTTAGGAAAAGAGATCTTCCTGGAGATCCTTATCTAATTAGGAATCGTCTCGTAGAGGGAAGTTTCATTGTTAGACTTGTACTCCTAGATACATGGGAGATAGTTCCCCATTGGAGTATTGTCCGCACGTGGAAGTTTCCACGTACAACGTATACTTTGGTATTTGCTTTGTAATTGGAAACAAAGTATTGTTGGTTTGCCCGTCCGAAGCTGATCCCTGAGATACTTGCCTCAATTAGTCAGTTATTGGGGATGGATGTGAGACATGTGGGCTTAGCAGGCTATAGTAGTTCGGATTCGTCTGGCAAACTGCACTTCACGAGCTTGATGCCGCTTGGGCCGGATCAGTGCTAGATTGATGTTTGGGCCAGTTACTCTTTGAGATCATCATGACACTTGTATGATGTAGATGAAAGGACATTTCAGTGTATCATCAAATACTATTGGGATATAGTGAAGCACAATGTCTATGAGGTTGTTCAACTCTTTTTCAATACCTTCATTGCTCTCATTCTTAAAGTAGGAAACCTTGTGTTTTTGGATAAGTTTCGTCCTATAAGGCTCTGTAACGTTATTTATAAGGTTATCTAAAAAATCTTGGCAAATCGACTGAAACCCCTTTTAGATGACATTATATCCCCCAGTCAAGGAGTTTTCCTTATAGGTCGATCCATAGCAGACAATGTTAGCATTGCTCATGAAACCTTTTTTTTCAAATGAAGCAATTTCAAAAAAAAAAAAAAACAAGGTTGGATGGATAAAAATTGACATGGCTAAAGCCTATGATCGAGTGGAATGGTCCTTCCTGCTCCAAATTCTTGGTAAGCTTGGTTTCACTTCTGAATGGATTCAATTGATCGAGCAATTCATTTCCACTACTTCTCTGCAAGTCATGGTCAATGGTTTTCCTCTCTCCCCTATCAAACCTTTTAGGGGCATTCGGCAAGGAGACCCCCTCTCCCCTACCTTTTCATTCTTATTGTCGAAGTCATTTCCCGTCTTCTCGCTCATGTTGAATCTGAAGGAACCTTCAAAGGTATTGTTATTAAAATACAATCCTCGTCTATCAACCACTTGCTCTATGCAGATGACCTCATGATCTTTTGTCGAGCCTCGTTGCCTGAAACTCACTCAGTCAAGGATATCCTTCAACACTATTGTTCTGCGTCGGGGAAATCCGTCAATTTTGATAAATCCTCGATTTATTATAGCTCGAATGTCCACTTTAAACATGTGAAAATGATCAACATGATCTTGGGTTCCAAATTTTATAACCCTAGAGACAAGTACCTTGGATCCCCTTTGTTTTTCTCCAAAAAGAAAGCTAATGACTTTTAATTCCTCTTAGAGAAGATCAACGCTAAGCTCCCTAGCTGGAAATCTAGAGTGCACTCCCAGGCTGGTCGTACAATTATGATCAAAGCGGTCCTTAACTCTATCCCAATCTACAACATTCAAACTTTTCTTCTCCTTATCTCTATTTCCACTAAAATTGATAACATTGCCCGTAATTTTTGGTGGAATGGGACAACATACAATAAAGCAAAACATTTTTGCACCTGGGATCGCATCTCAAAGCCTCGTAACCTGGGTGGTCTTAACATTCCTCCCACTAGAATAAAAAACATGGCTTTGATTACTAAGAGTATATGGCAAGTGCTTTCCTCCCCTTCTAATGCGCGAGTCCAACAACTCAAAGCTCTATACTTTCGTACCAAGAGCATTTCTAAAATCTTTCAATTGCCTCATTCTCTTGGAAAGACAATCTCTTGGCACTTGCCAAAATGAAGTGGCCAAAGATGTGATGTCTTGGTGGTTAACTACTAACATGTTAAATCCCAAGATTCTCAGAGAATTGTGTAGAATTAAAGCGCCTTCAAGTGCCCTTTTCTTATTTTGGAAGATCAATCAAAATATCCTTCTTACAATGACCAATCTACAATGACTTCACACACCCATCGAAAATTTTTGTATTTTTTGTAATAACCACACAAAGGATACTACCCATCTCCTCTTCCTTTGCCCGGTCATTCACCAATTATGACAGATCTCTCCTATCTCAATTGATTGGCTCAATGATAACATTGTGATGCCAAATACCACTCTCTTTCTCAATTTCATGTGGGATACTGTAAACATGAACAATGATATCAAAGATTAAATGATTGTCTAATTCATCGCCTTTCTCCTAATTATTTTGCAAACTCAGAACAATTGGGTTTTCAACAACACCAAATTTTGCCCTTAGTAGTTCTTATCTTCCTTTCACCATATTTGAAAAACTTGGAAACACCAATGGTTCCCCATAGCATCAAGAATCTACGTTTAATGAGCCTTTATGCCATGAATTTAGCATATCGAACACAGTTCTTTGAATCTGTCCCCACTAGCTATCATTTCGTCAAAAAAATGTTTTTAAAAAGAAAGCGTTCTTCCGTCTTGTCACCCGCGAATAACTCCAACTTGGCTATCCGGGGAAATGATTTTTTCTTTCCTTACCAGAAAAACAGAAAATTATCTATTTGAAGAGGTCACCAGACTATTCATGAAGAATGTGGGAAAGTATTGGAGCATACCAAAAACTCTTCCCTTGGTTGTGAAACCACCATCACTCTTTAGATGGGATCCGCTCGAGTGGTTAACTTATTCCTAAAAGGAAGAACTCGAGGAATCAAAAGATATATGATATTGGTACATCGACATGACATGAGCTTGAAAGAGGTTCAAGAATCGGTTTTTTTTTCAAGTGGATAAATCTGTCAAGTAAATGTCAACATACTTAGCAGCAAGGATGATGCATCGCCTATTTTTCGTTCATGCTTGGACCCCAATAAAATGGGGTTACAAAAGCTTCCTTCCTGCACCTGCATGCGCGCTTCTTCAGAAAGAGGCACACATCGTAACAATTCAAAGGAAGCAACCCCCTCCCCCGAATTATACCAAAAGAATGTGAAATTGAAGATGATGATTTTGTGTCCAATGGATTTGACCACAGCGTTTCGCTAACTCGAAGCGCCTCGCTATGAGAATCTAGCTTCGCTAACGCAATGTTCTCTATTCCTCTTCTATCTATGCTTGGGGCTTCTTTTCCAGTTCTACTCCGTGGTGGGGTTTGTTGGTCGTTGTTTCGGTCGAGCACTCTCTTTTCTTTGCTTTGTCCAATAGCAGGATTAGCTTTCTTTCGAATTCGAGCGATTATCAACAGAAATAAGAAAGGATTTCGAGTTTTTTGTTGATCATTTTTCTTGAGAAACTGGTCCCTAATGAAAAAAAGATTTATATTTTCGCTTGCCTAAGATTTATGGCTTATGTGGTTGACTACACTACATGAAACATTTGCGTAATGTTCTCTATCAACTTCCCCATTTGAATAAAAGTAACTCCTTTGAAGCGAAAAGAGCAAACCAATGCGAAAAATGGAATATCGCAAGTGCCCTGTCGAAAGGGGGCCGAGTATAATTGCCGAGCTGCTCAAAATTCTAGTGATTCTTACCTCGAGCCTTTGCCAGTTGCTCTTCGGTTAACATTTCCAGATTTAGGGATCTCGAGCCATGTTTCTAAGATTCAAGTCTATGGAAATGGGTGCCTCGACTCAAGATTCAAGATTCAAGCAGCCCTTGGGGGAAGAAGAAGTAGCTCTCCCTCCTGCAGCACCTTGTGCGATGGAAGGCTTGTGATGTTACATTGATTATCTGTAATCTGGTACCTCGATAAAATTCTAAGGTCGCAGAAAAAACCTCATACCTCACCAAATCCCCGGAATCGCCGAAATCAACCGGCTCTACTGAAGCAACTACTCGCTCTGGATCTATTGCCATCCTCGTAAAGTAAAAGGTAAGTTGTACTTTTTTTATTATGAAGTTTCTAGAACAATCCCTATTCGCTTGTGCCAGGATAGCTTGCTAAGCAAGCTACCAGTTATGTAGGCGCCAACTCCCAGTTTTTTCTCTTCTTTCTTTTTTAGTTTAGTGAAATTACAAAAACATTCAGTTCATTTTTTATGATTTTTAAAAAAAATTCTTTTACTTGAAATTTACAAAGAAGTTTCTATAATTAATTCTTCAAAATATTTCAATAATTTTATTGAATTATTAATTTAGAAATATTTCTAAAGTTTGATTTATTGCAGTTGTCAAAATTATTAAAAAAATATTTTTGCAATATGTTTTAAGTTTGCATCGTGATTTTAAACATGCTCTGGTAGTGCTATTTGTTGATGATGAGATACTTGAAACATTGCAGTGCTAAATGATACAAGTTTCTACTTGCAGTATGAATCATTATATCGAGCATGCATACAAACGATTTATGTGAGCTGTGATAAATGTTGTTTACAACAGTAAGGTGGAAATAATTGACATGGTGATTGATGCGACCAAAAATCGTCCTCCTCTGAGTTTGACTTGCAAAATCACTGTTAGACTACCAAGGACCACCTTTTTGGTGGCCGAAGGCACTCCGATGCTTAAGTCAGTAACTCTGTTGGAAGAAGGAAGTAATTATGGACAAAACTCAGTTAAAGTTTCATACCTTTGTCAAAAGTTTCCTTTACTTTTTATAACGATCGTAGTTAACTCTCTGCGTGACTTAAACATATGAGGCGCAACGGAAGGAGATGTTTCTTTAACAATCTCCTCCTTAATTTAGATGCGTTCATGGAGGCATAGGTCCCTCCACAGCTTTTTCTTGGTGCAACGTTCTTATTCTTTATGAGAGAACATATAACAGGCTTGGATTTGAGCTTTAATTCGTCTAGGCCTGGATTCGGATCCCGCTTACTCTTAGAGGTTGATCTGTTCTGGGCCTCTATAATTGTCCTCAATCCTTTTGGGTTTTATGAGCTGGCCCAATGGATCGGGCGTTGTATTCTTGTGATGGGGCTTTATTCCAAGCGTACGGTAGTGATGATCGGTTTATTTTGATGTATCATTAGCTACTCTCCCCCTTAGTTAGTGGGTATGGTGACATGTCCACTAACTATGTGACAGTTAGTATGTTGATTGTGTTTTTGCACTGACCTTGACAAATTTTAATTGCTTGATCATCTCGGTTACTTCGTTGTCTATTCGTTTTTACGCATATTTTTAATGCGCAATTATGTCCCGTATGTCACTCCATGAGCATTCTATTCGTTTCCCAATTGTTTAAAAGGTGTTGTGGCTACTCTTCTTCTTTCTTTATGCCATCTGTAGTGTTATTTCTTTTATTCTACTGCCTTTTTTTCCTTGTTTGTTCTCCCCTATTTATGATGCCTGTTGGCGGCATTTTAGTTGGTGATCATCTTTTCGCTTGTGAAGCTCATTTTTATCCAAACAAAGCCACTTAGGCTACTTTGGATATTGTCCGTTCCAACTATTCTTTGCCTGAGGACCTTGAAATCATTCTTCCTCAAAAAAATGACAGTCCTTGTTGCTCGATAAAAGGATATATCACACTGTATCCTCGCATGTTCTATGTCGATCTTCGGTTCCCTGTTCCGCAGTTGTTCTAGTCAAATGGGGCCAAAAGAATGGAGGGTCATGGTTGCCACATATGCTAAGGCCATTCGTTCTGGTATTTCTTTAACACCTCGAATCTTGCATTCCTTGGTGGGGTTCAACGTGATGTCCAGCCACACCTTTTTTATTTATTCTCCTGCGTGTTTTGGTAACCTTAATGACGACATTAGAGATTGGTTCTATATGTTTGTTGGTTCTGGCCACTTTAATTTGTGTGATCTTCCGATAATAAGGTCTTTCCGAGTTCCTCTCAAACATCGAAATATGAAATTAACTGTTGAGTAGCAGATTATCAGTGAGCACTTCTTGGGGCTTTCGGTGGTACCGTTGGGTTCCTATCTTACTGATGTTATGGTGAGGCGCAGTGGCCTATACATCATGAATGAGACTGAAAGAGCTTTGTTGACTACGAGGCAGGCTGCAAAGATTGTTGCCCGTGTTGTTGGCGATGAAGTGGTCGTTGATCAGAAAGTGGGCTCTGATGTTATGGATCTCGATGCTCCTATTCGTACTGCTATCGGTTCTTCTAGAAAGAGGAAAGTGGCAAGGTCGGTTAGTCCGTTGAAGCAGTTGTTTCTATCTTCTGATCGTGAGTCGAAGAAGAAATGGCATGTTGATTATAGGCGTCACAAACTCTTTATTCAGATTTTATGGACAACGATCCTTCAAAGGAGGACCGCTGCTCTTTGCAGGAGGCGGAAGAGTTGAGGTTGGCTCTGGAAGGGATTGAAAAGGATATTGTTCGTCCCTTTGATGATGGTGAACAGAGGCTTATCTCGGCTTATGGTGGCCTTAACATTATCAAGTGTTTTGAAGAGGATCCTCGGTCTTTGGATGACAAGATGCTCCAGTTGGCTATTGTTCAATCTGAAGAACTTGGCAGTCAAGGTCTGGCTTCTGAGTCGCAGTCTCGTCCTCCTCCTTCCCCTCTTGCTGACGGAGGGCCAGGTTCCTCATTCCGTAGCCTAATTGAATCCTTCGGTTGTCATTCGTTCTGTCTCTACCAAGCGACGAGATGGTGATGGAGGTTCTCATGTTGTTTCCTAGTCTTTTTTTGCCATGGGTGGTGGTGGTTCCTCCATACTACCCGATCCTCGCGTTCTTCATTCGCGGATCATTTGGAAGGAACCTACTTCTGAGGATATCCAAGTTAAATCAGATGAGAAGTTTTGTTGGTTTTCTTGTCTTGGTGTGCAGGATGGTGCACTTAAGCTGATAAATGAATGGCACAGGCAGTCAGTAGAGAAGCCCCCGATGTTTGTGCTGAATCTGGACCTTCACCTTGAGGATGGTGCTAGGCTTGTAATGAAGGGGATGACTCATCTCGCCTATGCAGGGGTGGCGGGCTTGAGTCGTAAAGTCAATCGCAATCTTATGGGTTCTTTGGAGAGGAAGCTTTCTGTGCTTCTCCTGGTGTTCTCCCATGTTCTTTACCAGTATGATGCGTTAAAAGCGCGATGTTGTGAACCAACCAAGGCGACTGAAACTGCTCGAGCAATGTTGGCCGAGGTGGAAAGTGCACAGGATTGGTCTGCGGGCACACTCGAATCTTTAAGAGCTGACCTGAAAGGCGTCCACATACGTTTGCTCAATGTGGAGAATGAGCTTTCTACTAAGAAGGCATTCCATGATGAGACCGCGCGGGCCATTATAGAGGACTCTAAAAATCGCGATATTGTTGAGAAAATGGTAGAGCAATTGTTGTCTTCACTTGACAAGGTCAAGGCTGATTCCTTTGCAATGCTTTCTACTGCCGAGGGCCAACTTATCGTGGTAAGAAGTGAGTTTGCTTTTGTTAAGGATAGACTCCGTGTTATGGAGGTAGCAAAGCTTTTGGATTATATCGAAGGTCTTGATGTTGATTTGACCCAACATCGTCCTCTGGTGCATCAAACTTTTGAGAACGTGGAAGATGTCGTTGGAAAAGCCGTTGAAAATCCTCCTGGTGTCCTACTGGCTGAAGGACCTATTCCCCCTCTTGAAGAAGGAGTCATTGTTGTTGATCCGGCTCCTGTGGGTGATATTGTCGATGATGTTATAAATGTTTCCCATTAATCTTCTGTTGTTTCTTTTGTAATTGAATGGAATTAATTCCTTTATCATCTTTGTTCACTTGTCGTTGTCTTCAAATTTGCATTTGATGTTTCACAGATGTTTGTAGTAACTTATCGGTGGTTTGATTTTTCCCATGCTTTAGTGCGCATGCCTTGATCTAGGACTTGTTGTTTATGAATTGTTGTGGAAGGCTACTTTGCTTGGGTATTTCTTCATTTAAATTATTCGCCTGATATCTTGTTTTGCTAGCTTGTCTTGATACGAAGTTGCTTTGTTGAATTGGCTCGTTCATTCAAGGTGTAACGCTCTAGTTGATTTGAAGTCATTTCATTTAGTTGAAACTTTTACTTCGTTAACTCGATTCCTCAATTGATTCGAAGTGTTTGTTTTCTCTCTGACTCGGGTGTCCAACTATTGCTTCATTTTGTGCGACACTCTAGTCGACTCGAAGTCATTTCCTTCTAGTTGACTCATTCGTCCAACTTTTACTTCGTTAACTCAACTCCTCGGTCAATTCGAAGTTTTTGTTTAGTTTGACTGGGTGTCCAACTTTTGCTCAGTTTTGTGCGACACTCTGGTCGACTCGAAAACATTTCCTTTTTAGTTGACTCGTTCGTCCAACTTTTACTTCGTTAATTCGACACCTCGGTCGATTCGAAGTTTTTGTTTAGTTTGACTTGGGTGTCCAGATTTTGCTTCATTTTGTGCGACACTCTGATCGACTCGAATCCATTTCCTTTTAGTTGACTTGTTCGTCCAACTTTTACTTCGTTAACTCGGCACCTCGGTCGATTCAAAGTTTTTGTTTAGTTTGACTTGAGTGCCCAACTTTTGTTTCTTTGGTTGATCAGACAAGAAGCTTATCGTGAATATCTGACTTGCGTCTTGATTCTTTGTGGGCTTTTGCGCCCTTTTTTTTGTAGCTTTCCTATGAAGATGTTTTACTTTTGTGAGATGTTGATTCCAAAAATGAAACTTCATTGACTTCTTTAGACCATTTTAGAAGTCATTCTCCTACAATGGCTCTGTTACATTGTGGAATGTTTCTTCTTTTATTCCTGCATTACTATTGTTTACCCTTGTCTTGGCATTCGTGTCTCTTCTATTCCTTCTAATTGATGACCTTATTTGCTCGTGTGGCTATTGTTCCTCGCTTGGCCCTGCTTTTTGTGGCCTGATGTAGTTTGTTAGTTCATTTGCAATTGATTTTGGCCGAATTTGTCTCTGCTATTGAGTTATTTCAAGCGTTGGCCTCTCGACTTCGATATAGGTCTGTTCGAGTGGGAGGTGTTTTTTTCCCAGGGCGAATGTTGTGTAGAGTGTAAATTAATTCACTTGATCATTCATTTGATCCCGTGGCAGTAACGTCCGCTTTTTCCTTGCCCTTGAGCTGCTTATCTGATGTGCCGACGAACTCATCCAGTCATCCTTTCTGGATCCAATTTCGATCTCTTCTTTTAATTTGTAGCAGCCCCCGGTATCATGTCTGTGATCCTTGTGGAAAGAACAATAACTACTATTGTCTCGTCCTTCCGGGTCTTCTTTCATTCTTGTAGCCAGTTGACATTCTCCCAGTTTGATATGTGTTTTAAGATGTCGGTTCGGCTTGCTTTTAGGGTTGTGTATGGTTTATACTCCTTCCTCATTACACTGGTTATTTGCTCATGATTAGGTTGTGTCGACTGCGATTTCTTGGATGCCTACTAGTTGGATTTTGTGCGCCCGACGCTTCGATGTTTCTTTAAATGACTGTTGTCCTCCTGTGGTCCCTCTATCTCGTCCTTTCATCTTTTCTTTCTCGCTTCCTTGAATAGTTTTCCTTCTCCTTGTCGTTCTTTTTCCTCGTGGCTTTCATTTCCTCAAGGTAAATATGTTTTTGTGTTATTTTCAGCAGGACCGCCATGCCTTTTGGAGGTTCCAAGTTAAGGGCATCAAAAAATGTACCTCTCTTCAATCCTGAAATGAAAGTCGCAGCGGCTGTGTCTTCATTGCATCCATCAATCATTGTTAGTTTGTTGGTGAAACGAGTAACATATTCCTGTATTGTTTCATTCGGCTCTTGTCAGATGTGCATAAGGTAATGGGTTTATTTCCTCATTTGTTGGCTCCCGATGAATCTGGTAATGAAAACAGTGGCTAAGGCCTGGAAAGAATATATTGACCTTGGCGGTAAGCTGTTGAGCTAGTTCATTGCTGTGGAAGTGAGGTTGGTTGGGAATGTTCTTCATAGGATCGACTCTGTGGTTTCCTTTAGGGACATCATATGGTGAAAATGTCTTAGGTGATCAGTCGGGTCAGTGGTGCCATCGTATACTTCGAACTTTAACGGAGTGAACTTCTTTGGCATTGCCTTATTCATGAGTTCGTCAGAGAATGGTGGCTTGGCCAATTGGTATAGTATGTTGGGATCCGTGACTTTGATCTCAGCAACTGTTCCACACTACAGAGTTTTGTCTCGGTTGAGTTCGTTGCTCTCGATGTTTCCCTGTTGGTGTTCCACTAAAGCTTATTCGCTCCCTTGAGTTCGGATAATGGAGTTTTGTTGAGGCGATGCTGGAGTAGGGTCGGCTGGCTGAACGCGTTCTTAGGTGACTTTCTCTAGCATTTCCGAGCCATGAGCAAGTCTACCCGAGCGTTGTGGCAGTACCGACGGCCGTCTGGGCTCTTTGAACTATTCTGTGTAGTGGATCCGCGTTTTTGGATGCTAATGGTTCGGTGATTCGGATTGTGTCTTCTCTTCCAGCTGTTAGTGGTGCATCGAATAAAGAGTTGTCATGATCTAGGGTCTGCATTATTTTATCTGATGGTTGGTTGGCCTTTTGTCAAGTTGTAATGAACTTTATCACTGTGTGTTCTATAAAGAGGAAACTTGTCGTTCCCCACGGATGACGCCAAACTAATGTGTCAAAAAATCGTCATCCTCTGAGTTCGACCTACAAAACCACTGTTAGACTGCCAACATGACCTTTTTGGTGGCCGAAGGCACTCCGATGCTTAAGTCAGTAACTCTGTTGGAAGAAGGAAGTAAATCTGGACAAAATTCAATTAAAGTTGCATACTTTGTCGAAAGTTCCTTTACCTTTTATAATAGTCGTTGTTAACTCTCGGTGTAACTTGAGCATGTGAGGCGCAACGGAAGGAGATGTTTCTGTAACAGTCTCCTCCTTAACAGAGATGCGTTCGTGGAGGCGTAGCTCCCTCCACAACTCTTTATTTGTGCAACGTTCTTCTTCTTTATGAGAGAACGTATAACGAGCTTGGATTTGGGCTTCGATTCGTCTGGGCCTGGATTCGGATCCCGCTTACGCTTCATTAGAGGTAGGCATGTTCCGGGCCTCTATAATTGTCCTAAATCCTTTTGGGCTTTATGAGCTGGCCCAATAAATCGGGCGTTGTATTCTGGTGATGGGGCTTTATGTCACGCGTACAGTCATGATGATCGGTCTATTTTGATGTATCATCAGTGATAAACGCCAAACTAGTGATCAAGTTATTCTTTGAGGTGATTTGACTCTTAAGCATAATATGAAGCATGTCAATGTTGTTAAACTTAGTAGTGAGCGTCATTATAAATAAAATTACTATCAGAAATTTACACTTAGGTTGGCTATTATAATGTAAGTAACCATTGGGTCGGAAAGAAGATTCCAGATTTATTAGTTTAATCACCAGCTTGAAGAACTTCTCCGCTTATGATGACTTGTATACAAAATTGTAAGGTCCGAAGATTTCAAAAATAAATCATGGAACTACACATGTTGAAACAAGTTATCACAAGAGTGTCATAAGTTATAACTTTGGGAAGTGTAGGGGATATAAAGAAGACAGGCATCAATAAAACCAAATTAATACGAGTATAAAATAACAATATCTAGGTAGTCAGGCCAGCCAGTCATTTTTTTTGCCAGGGTTGGGCCTTTTTTAGAATTTTACCCCTTCTATATATGATAGGGGTAAAATTGTAAAAAGGTCCAACCTTGACAAAAAATTGGCTGGCTGACCTGGCTACCTAGCAAAACTGATAAAATAAACTAAACTAATGACCATTCAAAACTAACTGTTTATTGTCCCATCCTGATAGAATGCTTGTTATTGAAACTTTGTGGCCTATTAGGCAGGGGTGGATCTAGGATTGCAGACAAAGGGGGGCAAAAATTTTTAAAATAGATAATTTAATTATTAAAATAAATAGATTGATTAACAAAGTTTCAAGAGTAATACAAGTGAAACATACTTAATGAGTCAATGTCCATGTACAGTGGATTTTGGTAGAAGCTGTCTGTGGGTTTTCATGTTCTGGTAATGTTGCATAATCACCTCATCATTGATGTCATCAAATATATATTTCTCAACATATGTAATCAAACTATCTATCATCCATTGATCTCCCATCCGATACGTAATCGATTTTTGACAATCTTCATAACAGAAAAAGTTCTCTCGATATTGGCAATTGCAACTGCTAATATTAAGGCTAAAATAATAAGCATAGATCAAAGGATACAAAATGTCCTTCTTTGTCTGTACCATCTTTCAACAATATTGCTAATTCAAGTCAACTCCAAGAACTCGCTATTGGACCTTACATCAATGATAAATGTCTCCAACTGATTATCAAGAGCATCGAATTGTACTTCTGAGAAATCATTTGGATAGAACTGAGCAAAATGAATTAGTTATAGAACTGAGCAAAACGAATCAGTTTTCCTTATCAAAATTCGAGAAGGAATCATTTGGGCTCAAGCTCTAAAGACATAAAAGCAACTCAGTATTCTCTTGAAGTTGCAAATCAATAACAACATTAAATAATTGAACCCAATAACGATGAATATTTGTCACATTTTCAACATTACGCGTAATCATCCCCGAGCAACATAAAATTCACCAAGATTAGCCATTTCTATATCATGTTTGCTACAAAATAAAGAAACTTCATCTAGCAAATTATTCCATCCATCATCTCGCATCAATTGTAGGTGTATCTTAGCTCTTTTGACCAAACTCATGGCATTCACAACATCTTGATCCTTTCTTTGCCATGCTTGTGACAATTCATAAGTGATTCCTAATGTACTTTTCATCATAATGAAGTCCAAATATAATATCAAAAGATTGAGAAATCGATCTTTGTCAAAATCATCTAGTGTGATTGGGAGGGGATTGGAGTAAATCGATCTCTGTCGAATTCGACTTGTGCGATTGGAGGAAATCAATCACTGTCCAGTTGAAATCGTCTTGTGTGATTGGAAGGGATTGGAGGAAATCGATCTCATTTGAAAACGTCATGCAATTGAGAAGGCGGAAGGACGAACTAGCGAAGGCTATGTGATTTTGTGAACTGATTTTCGTGAAGTGAATGTATCTATTAATGTGTATACTATTATCTATAGGAGGGGGGCAACTTATAAATTTAAAAGGGGGGAAAGATCTCAAATATGACTAATTTGGTGAATTTTTTTGAAAAACTAAGGGGGGCAATTGCCCCCCATACACAGCATAAATCCTCTCGTCCTATTAGGCTATTATATTACCTTTTGAAACATCTAGAAACCCACCATTAAAAAATGAAGAGATGGGGAAGCTTAATTTAATTTTTTAGGGTTCTTTGCACCTATACACTCTAAGCCCTAAAAATATATTTTTGTAAAGGTTTAGTTGTTAATCTCCTAATAGATTCAAAGAAATATAGTATAGCTAAACAAGACAAACACTTTATCTAAACCTTCCACATCTAACGATAAACATACATCACATAGACAACAAACAAGTAACAAAAAGATAAGTATCAAAAGCATATTATGCATGGAAATGATATGTGGAATATATGTATTGTTTCTTCTTAAAGCATAAGATGTAATGATTAACTATAGGATATCAATGAACAAGTATTTGTTTCAATGCCTTCATAGAATTCCAGCTCTTCAACGGTAGATTCCACTAGAAGATGTAGCCCTACTAGTGCTTTTGGATTTGGTTTTCGTCATGTTTTCCAACACAAAACATATCAAATGATAACATTTTAGAAAAAAAAAAATCTACATTGTAAACATCAATTTAAATGGATCCTAGACAAAAACTACTGAATATCATCTAATAATGTTCCAACCATGTACCACTTTGAGTCAATGAAATATACTTTGAGATGTATCTAGAGGAATTATAAATTTGTTTAGTCATTAGTGGAGATGGAGACCTTTGAATCCACCATAGTTCATGTGCTAAAAATTTCTTTAAAACCACATACAATTTGTTGTAGTAACAAAAGTATGAACTCCATTAGGGGTGGGTTGGGCCGGTTATCCGGACCGTGTAGTCCAAACCGAAGACCGGACCGACCTATCAAAGCCCAAAATTTTATAGCCCGAGCCCGGCCCGAGTAACCCTGGTTAACCGAGCTTCGGTTAACCAAAATTTCGGGCCGGTCCGGGTCAGTCTCGGTCAAGCCCTAAATTTTTAGCCCACATCCTCTTCCTCCTTTCCCACATTTTCCTCCTCCTTGTTCATTAACTTCAATACATGAGCTGTGGAATATCTTAGAAACAAAGAGTCCTTGAGAAGAATCTACCATTTCAGATAGCTCTCCTATATCCACAAATGGCGAAACTAATCCTAATTCATGTATGGTTTTTGAAGCTTCAAATCCAAATGATATTTTGAACCTGGGAAATGCAAAATCTCCAAGACGATCTTGCCAAAGCTCAAAATGTTGATTAAAGAACCCAACTTCAGAATTCAAGTTCTCTATTAGCTTCTTCAACCCGTTTCTCTTGTTTGGGAGAAAGAAATGCATGGAGAATTGTCATTTGTCGAGGCCATTTTGGTAGGGGAGTTTGAGGACCTTAAAGTCTTCAAGATTTTGAAAAAGTTGCCTCTCCCTTAGGTTACTTGTCATGAAGGGCACTTGAACAGTGTCTCCATTGAGGCAGTGAAACACTTTGTCCCAGGTTTGGGATGGATCAAACCTCTAATCCCAGATGCCTTTGAAGTATAGTGCATTTGCTAGTACAACTGTACAAGTATGGTATTGATGTTAATAGAACTGGTAGGGAAAACCTCTTTAATAAGCCCATTTGTAGCATTCTCCACCCATGAATTCACTTCCTTGGTCATTTCATCACCCTATATCGACAACATAGATATTATTGCAAAGATTATTCAACATTACAATAGAGGAATCGATGACTGACTCAAGGAGGCATCGTCATTGATCAAAGGAGGATGAGGCGTCGTTGATCAAAGGAGGAAGAGGAATCGAGGATGAGGAAGCGTCGTCTGAAAGGTTGGTGAGACAGAGAGGTTGCATGGAGATATGAGATTGGGCTTAGGTTTTGGGCTATGTTGGAAAGTAAAAAAAAAAAAAAAGGCAATTGATTCTGGCCAGGCCGATTAATCATGGGCTTTTAGAATAGAAACCAAGGACCGAACCGAAAAGCTTGGGGCGAGCCGATTTTTAGGACCGAAGAAAAAATTAATATTAGAAAGACCGAGCCGGACCGACCCATTCGGTTCGGTTTCCGATTCGGTCTGGTCTTTCGGTCTGAAATGCCCAGCCCTAACCTCCATACAATCAGGACTACAAGGCAAATGAAATGAACCTCCACTCTTCAAAAGCTAGGCCTTTGATCCTCTCGATTGTTTGTTTTATTTTCTAAGACCAAAACACAACTAAGAAATAACACATGAGAGGAAAGATAGAGGTGGTGCTTGCAAAAGTAGTGTTTGTGTTATTTGCTTGTGTTTCATCATAAAAATAGAAATTCAAGGAACAATAGTAGTTCATAGAGAAGAAAACTTGGGGTAATAGATGGTGAAAAAGGCAAAAAAAAGCAATGTGGTTTCAAAGAAGAGGGGCGAAGAGATGGTAAAAAAAAAAAAAACGAATCTTGGAATCCTGAATAGAGAAACAAAATAAAGATATTTGGTTTTTTAGTTTTGGTGGTTATTGAAAATGATGAAACAGGTGTTGAAAATGGAAAGAGCTGTAGATTTGAAGTTATATATCCAAAAACAGTCTATAGATTTTAGGGTAATTTGTACTTTATCTTCTATTATACATAGTTAATTAATAATAAGTGGACCCATCATTAATCACTATTATAATTATCTCCTTAACTAGCGGTCAACGTCCATTAATCGTCAATGTTCAAAGCAGATTACCAAAATGCCACTCAGAATTCAAAGGCTGAGATTGAATCTTTTGTATCTCGAACATCTCATCTCGAGGAAAATCCTAAGGCCCAACCGAAATCGTAATCGTATCTCAAAGAAAATCCAACAGTTGATTTTTAAAAAAAAATATTTCATTTTAAACAACTCATCTCGAGGAACATCTAATAGTCCAAATTTAATAGGACACACATCTTTAGGTAAATCTAACGATCAAAATTTAATTATGCACGCATCTCGATAAAATCTGACGATTCAGCGCACATCTCAAGAAAAACACATATGCCTCATATTTATTCGTGCACTCACCTCGAAAAAAAATCTAACGCCTCAGATTTATTCGTGCATGCATCTCTAGGGAAATCTAACGACTCGAATTTATTTGCGCACGCAACTCGAGAAAAATCTGACATTTCAAGGTGCATCTCGAGGAATCTAACAGCTCAGTACACATCTCGATGAAATCTGTCGACTTAGATTTATTCATGCACACATCTTGAGAAAAGCTGACATCTAAATAAATTTTAATTTAATTTTGCCCTTAACCCCATAAAATAAATTATTGGCAATAACTAAACCCATCAAATAAATTTGAATTTAGTTTTACCCCCTGAAACAAAACATACCTGAGAAATGATCAAGAAAATTTTGATTATCTTCTTCATCTATCTCGCAGCCTCGCCACCACCTCCCCCTTCATCCTCTCTCATCTTTCTCATTCCTCCACTTCCTCCTTATTTTCCTTCATCCACTTCTTTCTTCCTCCTCTGTTTCACAACCCCTATAATAAAGTTAGAGCTTCATTCTTCTTTCCTCCTCCTTCCTCTTTCCTTCTCCTCCCTCCTTCCCCCTTCCTTCTCCTCCCTTATCCTTCCTCTTTCTTCCCCCTTCTTTCTCCTCCCTCATCCTTCCTACCCCCTTCATCTCTCATGTCTGTTCTGTTTCAGGGGGCAAAAGTAAATTAAAATTTAATCAGCCGCCAGATTTTCTTGAGATGCATGTTGGACCGTAAAAATTTCCCTTGAGATGCATGTACGGATAAATCTAAGACGTCAAATCCTCGAGATGCGTGCACAAATAAATATTAGTCGCTAAATTTTCTCGAGATGCATGTTGAGCCATTAAATTTCCTCGAGATACATGTATGAATAAATCTAAGCCGTCAGATTTCCTCAAAATGCATGCACAAATAAATGTGAACTACATATTTCCCTTGAGATGCGTGCTGAACCGTAAGATTTTCTAAAGATGCGAGCTGGATAATCAGATTTTTCTTGAATGAATGCATAATTAAATTTGGACCGTTAGATTTACCTAGAGATGAATGTACTATTAAATTTGGACTATTAGATTTTTCTCGAAATGAATTGTTTAAGATAAAATATTTTTTTAAATCAACTGTTGAATTTTCATCAAGATACAATTACGATTTCAGTTAGGACTTAGAATTTTCCTCAAGATGAGATGTTCGAGATACGAAAAATTCAATCTCAACCTTTTATTTTTTAGAGGCATTTTGATAATCTGCTTTGAAAATTACTGATCAATGGACGTTAACCGCTAGTCAAGAGAATAATTGTAATAGTAATTAACGATAGATCTACTTATTTATTACCTATGTATAATAGGGGGCAAAGTGCAAATTACCCTAAATTTTAAATAGTATAGCGAATTATATATTCATGCAATCTACAAAACAAAACTTGCACGAATAGAACATAACATATATAGATCTCAAGACGCATGCACAAAACCAAACATTTGACGTGCATTTTTGTATGAGAATCAAAGAAATCACTACTACTGAACTTGCCTACTTCTAACCCAAACTGAAAGGTCAAATGCAAAAACAAAAACAAAAACAAAAAACAACCTACAATTTAAGATAAAAGAAGGAAATAAGATTCAATGAATATATCAAGAGCATGTTGAATTGGAAGAATCAGTCAGTCGTGAACAACACACTCTTACTACCTATTGAATGAATAATGAATTTGAGAGAGAGATGAGAGCAGATTAAAAAAAAAAACGCAACATCATTGAAGATAAGGATGGCCTCATTATCAGACTCCATAATTTGCTTAGCAACAAGTATTAAATTAGAAAATATATTTTGTTGTTCAGTGGCTTTGAGGGAGATGATGAGATCGGTTAAGACAGTGAAAACAAATGGAACACCTTTGAGATCTGATCCTTTTTTTTCCTGCAAAATCAAATAATATCAAATAGAGATGAACGAGAATTAATAGGTGTGTGATTGGTGGAAGAGACGCAAAGAAAGAGACTGAAGGGCGACGTACCCGACCACCATTATCGAAGCACGAGGAGGTGAGGTTTTTCAAAGTAAAAGAGATAGAGCCTTAGAGGTGAGAGAGCTTGAAAGAAGTTTTCTTTTATGCTATGACAGATTAAGAGATGGAGAGAGAGATTTTTTCGTTGCTGAGACACCACCAGATTCGCCTCTTCGAGCAACAGAGATGAGACTCCTCAAACCCTAGTTTATAAATGAGTTTATTTAAAAATGAGTTTATTACTTAGGTTTGGGCTTCTGTTACAATGGGTTGGGCTTTAGTATAGATTGGCCTTGGACTTTGTTACAAATACAAATACTTGGACGGTCCGGGACTAAATTTGTTGATCCCGATTTTGTCCCGATTTGAATAGGTCCTGGACCGGAACAAAATTTGGAGGAGCCAGTTGGTCCCGGGTCGGGACCGAGGTTGTTGCCATCCCTATAAAAAAAGGCACTTGACTGCTTTAGGGATGGCAACGGGGCGGATTGGGGCGGATTTAAGCAAATCCATCCCCGCCCCGCTCAGGATTGCGGGGCTAAATATCCGCCCCGCATATCCGTTTATTAGTAATTTTCAAAACCACCCGCCCCAGACGGATTTACGGATATCCGCCCCGCCCCGGATATCCGCATAAAATAGATTTAAAGGTTGGGTTTTGAATCCCCGCCCCAGCCCATACATTTTATACATACATACAACAAATTTTATACATACAGAAAAAATACTTCTACACTACAGATCATTTATACATACAACAAATTACAAAAAAAAAAAAAAAAATTCCAAAGATCAAACTCTGATCTAAAAAAAATTACAACAAATTCAAAAAACAATTACAACATATTACAAAAAATTCGATGTCTGAGATCAGATTTTGATCAGATTTGATCATATCAGATCTTGATCAGATCTCAGATCTTGAAATCTGATCTGATCAGATCTTCATCACATCGGTTCGGATCTTCATCACATCGGTTCGGATCAGATCTTCATCAGATCGGTTCGGATCAGATCTTCATCAGATCATATTCGGATCAGATCTTCATCAAATCACATCAGATCATATTCGGATCAGATCAAATCAGATCTCGGATCTTGATCTCTGTCTCGGATCTTGATATCAGTCTCAGATCTGATTTGATCTCTTGATCTCGATCTCTGATGGGGGAGTGGAAGAAACCCCTTGTCGGATTTGAAGCTTGGAGATTGAAACCCTTCGCGGCGTGAGGGAGATCTCGACTGTGAGAGGAAGATCTTGGCTGTGAGAGGTCGCGGCGTGAGGAGAGCAGGGAGGATCTCGCGGTGAGGGATCAGGGAAGCAAATCGCGGCGTGAGGGGAGCAGGGAGGATCTTGCGGCGTGAGGGAGAGAGATCGCGGCGTGGCAGCGTGGCTAGGTGGTGTGCAGTGTGCGGTGTGCGGTGTGCGGTGTGAGGGAGGGCGAGGTGGTGTGCGGTGTGAGGGAGGGCGAGGAGATCGCTCTGTGACTGTGAGAGGGAGAGCTTGGTGAATGGTGAGGGAGCGATTGTAATTTGACAATTTGTATTTGTGAAAAACAAAAACAGATTACCCTTTATATAGATGAAGGGTACTTTTGTAAATTTGTTTGTTAAACGGATATCCGCGGGCTTGCGGGGCGGATATGGCTAAAACCGTATCCGCCCCGAATAGTAAACGAATATTTTTTGGATACCCGAAACCACCCGAAAACCCATTCAGCCATATCCAAATTCGCCCCATACGGATTGGGTGGGGCGGATATCCGTAAAAATCCGCCCCACTGCCAACCCTAGACTGCTTCATATATGTAGAGGAAAAGTTGGAAGAGTTGCCAGAGCCTAAAATTATGTAGACTTCATAATCTTTATTCGTTATAAAAATTTGGTACTAGATCCATATATAGAGAGTTTGAATAATTTTTTAAGAATTTCACAATTTTATTATTTACTATTTATTTTCTTTAATGAAAATTACAAAAATAGTCACTGCAATTTATTCCTTTTTAATAAATTAGTTGATTGAAAATTTCAGAAATTTACATAATAGTTTCTATAATTTACTGTAATTTGTTTTATGAGATTTCAGAATTTTTCAATAATTTAAATGAATTGGAATTTCAAAAAAATTCTAAAGTTGGATCTCGTGCAATTGCCTTTTTTTTTTTTTTTTTGGCAATGTGTTATAAGTTTGCATCATATTTTAAATGTGCTCGGGTAGTCTATTTGTTGCAGATAACATACTTGAAGACTACATTAACAAATAATTCAAATTCCCACTTGTAGTATTAATTGTTATATCGTGCATGCATAAAGACGAATTATATGAGCTATGTAAAATGTTGGGTATAAGTATAATAGTTAAGGTGTAAATAATTTATGGGGTGATAAACACCAAATTAGTGATTAAGTGATTCTTTGAGGTGATTTGGCTCTTAAGCATAAAATGGAGCATGTTGTTGTCGTTAGAATTATTAGTGAGCATCATTGTGAAGGAAATTTTTATCAAAAAAAGGTTGAGTAAGTCTAGGGAGCCATGTTTGGTGGTCACTTTTGATTTTTTTTTAACTTTTTACCTCTTATTTTTAAAGCCAACAATTTTAGGCAGACAGGGTTGGTAGCCACTTTTGGGTCAGGTTTTGGGATTTCTCTTCTATAGATGATGTTTTTGGTTGTGTTTTAAAAAAAAATAGATAAAAATGTAAAAAAAAAAAAATCCAAACCTGACAAAAAAATAGTTGCCAGACCTGGCATCCTAGACTTACTGGCTATTATAATGTAAGTAACCAGTGTGTAGAAAAGAAGTTTAGACTTAAGCTGGCTATTATGATGCAAGTAACCATTGGGATTAAGAAGTTTCGAGATTTATTGGGGTGAATTACCGGCTGGAAGACCAACCTCCACTTACAATGGCTTGTACAAAAAAATTATACACTTGCGCTATTCTTTGGGCTTTGATAAAAGATAATCAAGCTAGAAATGAACATACAAAAAAAGCTGATGACCTAAATTCAAAAAATGTAGTTGAGTGCTTGATATATGTAGCAAACGTTGGAAGTGTTGTCGTATTTATCACATCTGGGAGCCTAACATCAGACGGAGTTCCTAACCTTTATTCGTTATGAAATTTAAAACGAGCTTCATATAAAGAGAATTCAAATAATTTTTAATAATTTCACAAGTTTATTTTCCTTTTTTTTCTTTTATGAAAATTACAAAAATATTCACTGAATTTTTTTAAATTTTAAAAAAAAATTCTTTGATTGCATTTTTTAGAAATTTACATAGTAGTTTCTATAATTGACTGTAATTTATTTTATGAGATTTCAAAAAAAAAATTTGAATTGTTATTTTAGCGTTTTTTCAAAAGTTGGATCTCGTGCAGTTGTCAAAATTAATAATTTTTTGTGCAATATGTTATAAGTTTGCATCATGATTTTAAACACAATCGAGTAGTGTTATATGCTGCAAATAAAATACTTGAAACTTTGAAATAGCAAATGATACAAATTCTCGCTTGTAATATCAATCGTTATATCGAGCATGCATATATAAAGACGATTTATCTTAGGTCTGATAAATGTCATTGATAATAGTCAATGTGGAAATAATTGACATAGTGATACACGTCAAGTTAGAGATCGAGTGATAGTTCGTGGTAAAAATAAAAATAAAAATAAAAATAAAAATGGTACGGTTGGGATATTGGCTAAAATGGATTCAGCACATACAAGTTTAGAATGCAGTTGTTGTCCTTTGTAGGTTGATCCTTAAGATATTCAATAGCTTCGCTTATTGTGGAAAATGTATGTTATTCATCCTTCCTTCTGAGTTTCCATATTCAATGAACAATGTTCCGCTGCATTGTTGAGTTTGATTCTGATTCTTGTGGTAATTGTAAACATGATTATAACATTTTTCTTCTGTATTTTTCTTCATTAATTGACAAATATTTTTCCTTACAACTCCACAATTTTTGAACTTTATTTTTTAAAATTTTCAAATTAAGATGCATGTGGCATGGTATATGGCTTTCTTGAATTAAGTTACAATTTGATATTTTTCCTTCGATAATTGCAGGTTATATAAAGAACTAAGATGAAATTAACCATCTTGATATAGTTGTTATAAGCTTGGCGACATTAAGTTTTATTATTTTTATTTTTGAAAATTTTCTCTTTAAGTTTTCCTTTGAATTGGATTTTTTGGTCACTGCTGTCTAGGAAGCATAAATTGAAAGAACTCTTGTTGAAGGAGGAGGATCCGTTGAAAAAGAAGAAGAAGATTGTTTGAAGGACATCACGTGACATTTCTTTGTTTAAACTTTAGAGCCAATTCTTTTAGGGCCGTCACCAAAAGTCAAAGCCCCAATAGTGGATTGAGGGGGGCTCCTGCGCACAGTGGGCAGGAGCAGCTCCTGCGCGGGCCTCCCAGCCATTGGATCAGAATCCAACGGTTCAGATAGAGGAGAGAGGTTTTTGGCGGGAAATTTTTTAAAATAAAATTTGAATTTCAAATTCAAATTCATATGATCTAAACCGTTGGATTCTGATCCAACGGCTGGGAGGCCCGTGCAGGAGCTGCTCCTGCCCACTGTGCGCAGGAGCCCCCCTCAATCCCCCAATAGTTGTCATCTTAAATGCAATTGTAGATACTTAAAAAAAAAAAAAAAATTTAAATAAAAAAAGTTGATCAAATAAACTAGAATAAACATCATCAACTTTTTTTTTCTTGAAATTGTCATGTACGTTATTAATAGGGTAAGGCTGAAAATTCTATATATGAGGATGTAGTAATAATGTTTTAAAGAAAAAAAAAAAACCTGAAAATTGGACCAATCTGGAATAGTTTTTTGTTAACCTAACTTTAAAGAATAATTCTACGCAGCCCGCGGCTACAGCCCGCTTTATGGTCCGGACCCTCCCAGGCACGTGCCATAGGGAGGGTGTCTCGCACGTGGCCGACCGAAGTTTCAAAAAAAAAAAAAAAAAAAAAGCGGGAAATATTTTTGAATTTCGTTGCTGAAATTTAAGAGGGAGGGAGGGACCAAAAAAAAGGGAAAACAGAGAGAGAAGGAATGCTTAGACCCAGAAATTCAAGGGTGCTTAGCAACCTCTCTTCTTCTTCATGGGGTCTTTCCAACTTATCTGATTTTCAAGGTCTAGATGATCTCATCAGCCCCACCACCACCACTTCAGCAGCCTCTTATGCATCAGTAACAGCTATGAACAATAACAACATGGTTTATGGTGGTGGTGGTTGTGGCTCTTCTGATCTCATAGATGAGTTCCAACTCCCAGATCAGTTGTCTTTCCTAAATGATTCAGCTCTGGGGTCCCCAACAACAGCAACAGCAGCAGCAGCAACAACAACAACAGCTTAGGTGGAGCTCTGGTTCCCAGCTCATGGCTTCATCTACCTTCCCACACAGTTCTGGAAAGTGCATGAAGAAGGCTCTTTGATTCTCCTCAAGTTGCATTATAATATAACCCATTTTTCATTGTCCCTGGTGGAGATGAAGAAGGCTCCATCAGCATATTCCTACGACTGCAGGTTGCTCATATGACTGATTTTATCAACTACTTCTATAAAGATATAGGTGACTGACATTGCGCATCCATGGGTTCTCTTGGGTGTGGTACAGCAGGGGAGTCCCTGTACCAGTTCTTTTGAGTTTTTTTATTTGTTATAGTTTGTAAGCTTGCTGGAGATATAAGTGCATTTGGTTTTCATGTATTATGATTGTCTGAATGGAATTCATTGTTATATTTTTATTTTTGTGTTTATTTTCGTATATATTCTTGACCTGTGCATAATCCAAAAATAATGTGATTGTTGAAATTGAGTTGCGTGTCTTCTGATCTTTTCTCCATATCTTCATTGCATTGGCGTTTGCTCAGTTTTTAATGACTAAGCTTGGGCTGAGCTGAAGCACCAGAACCCAATCTACAGCTCATATGACCTGTTAGAGGTATTTGGTTAGCACTTGGAATCTACTAGTCCAAAACTTGTACAAAAAAAACTCCATGTAATTTCTCATTTAAAGATTATTGCATGTACATATCCGATTAAATTATACATATTAAGTCATCATCATCAGTTGAAACTCATGAAAATCAATCACCCCATTGTCATCAAGATCAAAACAACTCAACATGGCTAAACACTCTTCATAATTTTTCTCTTCTCCAATTCGATTCAAAGTTCGTTGCAAGCTTTTTGCTGTTATATACCCAGAACCTTCATCTTCCACATCTCCTTCCATCAACTTCATGAAGTCCCGAACATCCAACAATCCATCGCCATCTCCATCAAACTCATTGATCACATCTTCTGCCTCATTCACTGTTATGAACTCACCCAGTGATGCCAAATAGGCTCTAAGTTCATTACTTGAAATCCTTCCATCTGCATTACTATCAAAGTATCGAAAAATTGCATGACATTCATCTTCCCTTGCTAAGTCTGTGGACTTCAGAGTAGCCATGCATGAGCTCGGTGGGTGACTTGGTGCATCAGGTTTGCACGACTTGGGGCTCAAATTTGTGAACCATTTGGACGATTTAGAAGTAATGAAACTCGCAAGATTGGCTAACATGTTGTGCATGTTATCAGGTTTGATAAAAAAAAATAGCCATGACATGTAGTAGTTATATAGAATAGAGTGATAAAGTGGATTGCAAAGGTGGTAAGGAATGATTTCCATGAAGTTGCCTAGTAAATAAACTGAAGAAGTAGTTCAAGGGGTTCAGGTAAGTGTTGAAAGTGCAATAGATGTTCACCAAATATACTCTGGAAGTCATCAAGTCTTTACACATCATGCCTTACAAAAAAAAAAAAGTCTTTACACATCATAAGGTACATAATGGAATATTATTCAAATCTTTTATGCGTAATAACGCGTAATTGCTATTTGGAAGAATCAAGAACATGCCACATTGAAGAATCCACTCTTCAACTACGAAGCAAGTGCAACACAAACCCACCACCAACTACCCCTTTGTTGTTGTTGTTGCTGTTGCTGTTGTTGCTGTTGTTGGGGACCCCAGAGCTGAATCATTCAGGAAAGACAACTGATCTGGGAGTTGGAACTCATCTATGAGATCAGAAGAGCCACAACCACCACCACCATAAACCATGTTGTTATTGTTCATAGCTGTTACTGATGCATAAGAGGCTGCTGAAGTGGTGGTGGTGGGGCTGATGAGATCATCTAGAACTTGAAAATCAGATAAGTTGGAAAGACCCCATGAAGAAGAAGAGAGGTTGCTAAGCACCCTTGAATTTTTGGGTCTAAGCATTCCTTCTCTCTCTATTTTCCCATTTTTTGGTCCCTCCCTCCCTCTTAAATTTCAGCAACGAAATTCAAAAATATTTCCTGCTTTTTTTTTTTTTTTTTTTTTTTTTTTTTTTTTGAAACTTCGGTCGGCCACGCGTGAGACACCCCCTCCCAGGCACGTGCCTGGGAGGGTCCAGACCATAAAGCGGGCTATAGCCGCGGGCTGCGTAGAATTATTCAACTTTAAAATGAGTCAAGAAACACAAAATCACTTAAACTATGCACTAACCAACTCAGAATATTTGTCATGGAGATATTCCACTATAATCCCTTTTATAAGTCAAGTAACCAATGTGGAACCCCCAACTGCTCCTCATAGAGTAGGTAAATTATATTATATTCCATCAAGAGATGCTCTTATCTCATACAATATAAAACACATTATGGATATGTTTGTTTTAGATCATAAAATAATTTAATGAGTTAAGTAATTGTCTTTATGTTGATAATGGGGGATTATATCTGTAAAGGGACGGTGCGTGGTTGTTCTAATCAATTCTAAACTATGGTCGGCACCGGCTATGGCCCTTGTTTAGTAGAAAAACCTCCTCCTTCATCACTATTTAAACCATGCATTGTTGAGGTTCAATTTCAAGCAATTCTATTTAGGGCATTTTTTTTTTTTTTTGGGGTGAAGATGGTGAAGTTGGCAGTTGGAAGCATTGGTGACTCTTTCAGTGTTGGGTCTCTCAAGTCTTATCTTGCTGAGTTCATTGCCACACTTGTTTTTGTATTTGCTGGTGTTGGTTCTGCCATTTCTTTCAGTAAGTTGTAGCAAACAAAAGCTCATATAAAGAGTTATTTTGCCACCTCCTCCTCCACCTATACTTGAGAATTTAGGAAATGAGTTAACATGTTTTAGATATAAGTAGGCCCACCCAGCCCCTGCTGGTTCGTGTGGTTAATTAAGGTTAATATTTCATTTCCTTGTTACTTTCTAGTTGCACATAAAATTTTATTCTTTATTTTTTACCTAGTTTTTAGTCTTACTTTCATCTATTGAATATGTTTTAATCATTGGTCAACTAATCTTGATTGCCTTAGCTAGTAAGGTTTATGGCGTATGAGATTAAAAGTCTTCTTACTGCCCCAAGAATTCGATGGTTGGAGGAATTAAACAGAAATAAGCCAAAAACAATTTAGCACTAAGTGCTAAAAAGTGCATAAGGAATAATATTTCCCTTTTTTATTGCAAGAAAAAATCTTCATAGCAGGGGAGACAAAGTGGGCATCCCATCTCACGATCCTAATCCCATCCCATCTCGATTTTTTTGGGTCTTATTTGGATTGATTAGATCTAGAATGGAATGGGATGGGATGAAGATTTTCAATTCCGTCTCGTACTGATTTTGTAATATTTATTATTAATAATTTTAATATTCATTTTATATATTTATTTTGGAATTGCAATTGTTTGGATGCCCATATAAAGTTTGGGCATAATGTTACAGGTTGTGTATTATTGTGTTACAGAATGAAATTTATTATGTTACAAGTTGTGTATTATGTTTTGTATTATGTTTGTTATGTTTGTGAATTGAGTCATAATGAATCAATGAAGTGTAAATCAAATTAGAATGAAGTTTATGTTACATATTGTAATGAAGTCTATGTTTATGTTACAGATTGTGAATGAAGTCTGTGTTTTTTTATGTTACAACATAGTAATATGTTACACATTACTATGTTTATTATGCTAGAGATTGTGTTTATTATGTTTTGTTGAAATATATTATTATGTTACATGCTGTAATATGTTACAGATTGTGTTTATTATGTTATAAATTGTCAAAATAATTTATCAACAGATCGAGCATATTGATCATGTCCCGTTCCGAACCCGTTTGGGATGGGACGAGGTCGAGATGAGGTCTATCTCATTTCGATCCCAAATGAATGGGATGAGATAATGATGGATTCATCCCGTTCCGTACCCACTCCTGTAAGTAAGAATGAAAATAACTAAAGAACCTTGATGTACTTTATCACCCACTCCAACAGTATTGCGGGGTTTTGTTTTTCATATTTTAAAACAATGAATAAGAAAGTATATGTACACAGGAGCGGAGCCAGGATTGCTAACAAAGGGGGGCAAAAAAAGTTTGAAAATACCAATTTACCCCTGAACGTGGTTTTTGAACCGAACGAAGATTTTTTTTCTTTTTTAACTCCCAGCAAACCCATCCTCACCAACCCTCTCACTCTCTCCTCTTATCCTTCTCATTCTCTTATATTTTCTCTCCCTCACAAACCCTCTCTCACTCTGTAATCTCTCAACTCCGCCTCTCATCTCACTCCCAATTCGCTCAACTTTGTAGCAGCTGACTATATCGAACCTTGAAACGTGAACATATCGGTAGCAGAGATTTGTATAGAAATTGGGGACCTAAACTTTAAAAATAACCCATAATATAATTTTTAGTGGAGTTCGGAGCCAACATTGTATACAAAAGGGGGCAACCTAAACTTTTAAAAGGGGGCAATATAAAAAAATTGAGTAATTTAGTGGAATTTTTCATAAAGATAAGGGGGGCAACTGACCCCCTTAGCCTAAGGGTAGATCCGCCCATGTATGTACAACTTTAATCATTTCAACTTAATAATATAATCAACAACACCTATACAATAATATATTTTATTAATCAACAGCTCCACAACACCTAGTTACGTATTTTTTTTTTAATTGGATTAGTTAGAAAAAAAGGTAATGTTGTTTCGTTAGAGCATGTGGAAATGTGCCCTCACAATACAATACAATACAATACAATACAATACAATACAATGGTTTAACTAATGAGCACTACTACAGTGCCTGGTGGTATGCTTGGTGTTATGCCTGGTGCCACCAGGCACCGTCTATCTGTTGCGAGATATGTATTAATGCACATCTCGAGACAGATAGACGGTGCCTGGTGGCCACCAGGCACAACTCCAGGCATACCACCAGGCACCCTAGATTTTTCCTTAACTAATAATGGGGTTGGGTGAAATGTGCAGGTACGCTCACAGCTGATGCAGCTTTAGATCCTGCTGGCTTGGTTGCCATAGCCATAGCCCATGCATTTGCTCTGTTTGTTGGGGTGTCCATGGCAGCCAACATCTCAGGTGGCCATTTGAACCCAGCTGTCACTTTTGGATTGGCCATTGGAGGCAACATCACCCTCATCACTGGCTTCTTCTACTGGATTGCCCAGTGTCTTGGAGCCATTGTTGCTTGCTTCCTTCTCAAGTTCGTTACAAATGGCCAGGTAATTAAATTAACTATTCAAATCCATATAAAATTCATATTGTCCATCTACACCAAGACACACATTCTTAAGGCTATTGTTTTGTTTTCATTGCCTCAAAAGTAAGCAACTCCGTTAAGTAGCACAGAAAATAAATATATTGGAGATAAATCAAATTGGTATATAAAATTAAGGTGGAAAAATTAATTTCAAATGTAAAATTATATGCGGATAAAAAATATTAGATTATTTGCGATTTATCACCTATCATAAATAGCTAATTAAAGGTTATTTTCGTCATTAATCCCTATTGTAGTCTTCCCTCAGGACTAGCAGTCAACATGCATTGACTGTTAAAAGGCTCACATTGATTACCAAATGTCCGTCAAATGATAACATACAGATGAACCTTAATATACAAACGTGTATCTTAAGGAAAAATTAATGGATCAAAACTTTCTTATATCTTCGAAAAAACCCTTATGAATAAAATACAAAATTAGACCTCGAGATACGAATATATATATATATATAACCTTCTTCATCGTTAAAGTAAGGAAGAAATGTTGGAATTGCTGGTGGCAATGGTGGGAAAGATATATAAATGAAACAGCGAAGGAAAGAAAGAGAGGAGGAAACGACGAGCGGGACAAAAACAAAAAATTCAAAAAATCAGTGAAGGCAAGTCCCTCACTTGGCCGATGTAGGTATTTTCCTCCTGCTTACTAATATTCGAATCTATCCACTATTTGGTATGCTGAAATTTTGAGATACCCTGGCTAAGTAAATTTAGATTTATATAGAACTAGTGTAATACCCGTGCCGTTGGCACTACCTCATAGTACATTCTATCTTCACGACTCTATTCATGAACACAACCCTCTTTGAATTGTTCATGAACATGATATATAAGCCAAAACTTATTAAGCTACATCACAGTGTTGTTAAGAATTTGGCCTATTCAACTAAAACCACATACCAATCAATGGTAGTTTTGTATGCTAAGAAACAATAAAAGTGAAACAAAACCTTATAGTTGAGCAAACAGATATACAAACACCCTTCACTAAGATCAAATTGAAAAATACATGACGAATAAAATCATTCTTCAAATTTCCATTTTTCTATAATCTAAGTAGTGAATTATGATAATGCTATGATGCAATATGTAATGGACTAACCAAACACCTTTCGACATACATTCAGCACACAAATATGGGATCCCCATTGAAATTTACACAAACCCCATGATTGAAATTCAGGAAAAAACTTGATTGACTTCCTATAAAAACTCATAACATAATGGAAAGATGAATAAACAGCAATTGAGAAACGAAATGGAAATTCGCAGAAAAGCTTACCGACACCTAAGAGATAATTGATTGAGAAGAATCAAGTCAGTCAAGGATTTGTGGAGGTAATATCTTCTTCTATGAGGCTGCTCATCAAACACCTTATATGTAAAGTTCCCCAAGAAAATCATAACCTGCTACATGAACATGACTCTAATATCATTTCAAATTCAAAACATTCACATATAGTTCATTTTCAACACAAATTAAATTCCCCACTCCACCAACTAACGTAGAGATTGAGTGAAGGATGAAGAAGCTTACCTATTGGAGGGAGATTAATTACTTGATAATCTCCACCCGAGACCATTACACTGGGCAAGACCAAAAACACCAATCAATATTAGGAAGAGTGAAAGAATGGGTTTTGGAATAGTAAAATGAAAGATTAGAATCGAAATTAGGGCGAAATTAGGGAGAGATTGGGGAAACCTTGCGAGAAGCGGTAGAAGAGCTGGACATCTCCAAGAAAGGGGCTGAAGAACTTGAGATCCTCTCTGTTCCAAAAGTTCGACCACTTAGATAATAAAGGAAAGTGAAAAATGAAAAGAGGGGCTGCTCTGCGAGAGGGCTGCGAGAGGAAGAAGAGAATGGAAGAAGAAGAAGAAGAAGAAGAAACAACTTCTGCCAAAAAAACAACTTCAGATCTGAAGAAGAAGAGGAGATGTAGAGGAAGAGGAGCTTCTTCTTTCGTCCTTCTTCTTCAATGCTTGGTGGGAGGGGTTTGGGTAGAGGAAGAGAGGGGAAATGAGAGAATGAGGAAAACATCGATTTTTTTTTTTCACTTAAATTCTGCCAAGGATATAAGTGGTGCCACGTAGGACAAACACACTGTAATCACTGTTCATGAACAGTAAAAAAACCTATATGTATTGTAAGATAAATATATGTTATTTATTATTTAAAATACCACTCTGTTTTGACAGGGTGTCCCTACTCATGGTGTGGGAGCAGGTGTGTCTCCTGTAGGAGGGTTGGTAATGGAGATCATCATCACATTCGCTCTCGTCTACACAGTTTATGCCACCGCTGCAGACCCAAAGAAGGGATCCCTTGGAACCATTGCTCCAATGGCGATTGGGTTCATCGTGGGTGCCAACATTCTTGCTGCAGGTCCCTTCAGTGGTGGTTCCATGAACCCAGCTCGTTCTTTTGGCCCTGCTGTTGCTGCTGGTGATTTCTCACAAATCTGGATTTACTGGGTAGGCCCACTCATTGGAGGTGGACTTGCTGGGTTAGTCTATGGCGACATCTTCATTGCCTCCTATGCTCCTCTCCCTGCTTCTGAAGACTATGCATAATGATCGATGATGACGGATATGATAAACATTAATGCTTTTGTTGCTTTAAGTTTACTTCTTCTCAAGTAAATAACAAATTGTAAATGAGTTTGCTCTATTTGTATTGTCACAATATTTTCCATTTCCATTTCGTTTTACCTTCTTTTCTTGGTTGGGGTTGGGTTCAACAGCACAATTACCAGTGTACGTGATCATCAACGATCTCCACATAAATGAAGATATACTTTATGCCCCAAGAAAATGAATACAAAATTTGAGACTACAATAATTCCATCAACAAAGACGTAAGACATGGCTTGGAGTCACACTTACTCTACTGGTATACAAGATAACCGAAGTACGTGTTGTAATATAACTTACATGTTTATCCTATCACATTAGTCCTCACGGTTGTATTCATTTTGATAATGAAAGGGTAACAACCAAAAATACTAATAATTATCACACTTGCTACAACATAACTATCTCTCTTTTGAACTATTAAAAACGAATCAATTTATAATTGAACCCCTATTTATAGGTTCTCTGGTGCAACATTTTTTTCCACTCTGCAGTAACCTAACCTGTGGAACTTTACAATACTTGAACTTTGTCGATGTCAGGGCAATGATATGATGATGTTGGTCGCTCATCCTTGGTAGAGTTGTGGGTGTTCTTTAGACGCCATTTTGGGCAGCTTTAAGTTTGCCTCCTGCCTACTACTACTTTTTTTTTGTTTATTTCACTAATCATATATTTAAGAACCAAGCAAAGAGGAGGGTCAACATGAACAAAAAGTAGCCCCCGCTCCGTCCAATACATCAAATTTACACATACAAAAGTTTATTTCTTACTTATGATATATAAAAACGGTCACATCCCTGGGCCATACACGTATTATGATGATTTCGAGGAATTACGGGCCCTAGCGTCTGCCCAACACTAATTCGGCCCAAGCAGTTCTAAGCCCGCCTAATCCAATCCGCCAGATGGACTCGAACTCTTACAACATGGTAAGCCCACATGTCTCACAACTATCCTCAATACCCGTAAGTCCTACTAAGGCAAGTATCTCGAGAATCAGCTTCAGACGGGCAACTACACCAGCTCACCAAAGTACATTTCAAATAGGGAAACTTCATTATGCGGATTGCTCTTGGACTGTGAACTATCTCTCACGTATCTAGGAGCACAAGGCTAATAGAGAACTTTTCTCCTACAACACAACTCCTAATTAGATAAGGATCTCCACGAAGATCTCCTTCCTAAACTACGCCTACGATGGCCTGGTAAGACCAGGACTCCTGCACTATAAATAAGACATGAGGTTGGTAAGCTAAGGTACACTACGAATTTCCTGTTTACAACATTACACCTTTTTCAGATCTCTGTCTGACTTTAGCTTCGGAGTGTCATCGGCCACCACAATGATGGTCCGTGGCTCACATGCGTTACTTTTGCAAGTCAGCAGGTCAGCGGGATTAGGTCAAAGCAGAGAGCGAAAAATGACTGCATCAGTTTGGCGTCGTCCATGGGGACGACAAAGTTCTTAACTTTTCAGTAGTGTCGTCTCCCTTCAAAACCCAGAGAGATGGCGACCACTAGGTCATGCAACAACAAAGAACAAGGGGATACGTCAAACGCTCAGGTTGGCGCAGCACCGCTGCTTTCAGCGGTTTCAATCATGCACAGGCAACAGACTTATACCCCCGCAACGACAACAAAAACGACAGATCCCAGAATCAACATACTATCATTCCAAATACAGCGAATTGCCAAGGCGATGGAGACTCTCACACGAAAAAATCCGCCACCTGCTAATGGCGAACAGGACTTCACAGGCCTCCGTCTCTGGAGAATGGCAGGGATCAAGCACAGTAAAGCCAAGCCCCCACTAGTTCTCATTGGACTAGTGGAGGCTGCGCGGCTAACGCTGAGTCCGCCGCCAGGGCAGAGAGGCCCGAACCTCAAAACCCCCTCAGCAGAGAGGCGCACAATCCAGACGTACTTTACGGCCTCTCTGTCCCGCCATTTATGGAACGGATCATGAATGAGGCCCTTCCGAGGGAACCACCAATCCATTCGACCACCTGCGCCATTACCAGTATGTAATGGCCCTCAAAGAAGAATCCGAGTCGGTGATGTGCAGAACTTTTCCTACTAGCCTGAAGAAGTCAGTACTGACATGGTTCCATAGCCTTCCGCCGAGGTCGATCGACTATTTCAAGACACTGGGCAAAGGAGTTCCTGACACGTTTTGTTGGAAGCTAACGTTTCTGAAAAGGCCCACACTACATACTCTTTCTAAAACAGGGGTCCCACGAGACTCTTAGAGAGTATGTCACGCGCTTCAACAACGAGCTGACTCTCATTGACGGATGCAACGACGACACAGCCATGGCAGCCTTCACTACGGGCCTCAAGGAAGCAAAGCTCTACAAAGACCTTACCTTAGAGCCCTCTTTGGACATGACAGAGCTCCTCAAGAGCACTCAAAACACATTACCTTGGAAGAGCTGAGAACCGTGAAGAGGGAAACTGAAGGTGAGAAGAAACCCTCCACTCCTAAGGACAATAATGACGGAAAGAGATGCAATGACGAAGAACGGAGCAAGAGAAAACGTAGTGACAACGGGTCAGACCCTAGTCGATCCAGACCAGATAAAACATTCAACTACGTTGGATCCAGAAATGTGACACCCCTCGATTCCAGCCTATCGGGCGTACTAAACTCCATGAAAAACTGGAAGGATTTGAAGTGGCCCCCGAAGCAGCGCGGAGACTCCGCCAAGCGTGACAACGAAAAGTACTGCATGTGCCACAAGGAGGGTGGCCACGATACCAGCGACTGCAAGAGTCTGAGGTATGAAGTTGAGTACTAGATCCGCAAGGGCAAACTGAAAGAATTCCTTAACTTTGAGAAGCGAATAGAACAAACCGGGGACAGGGGGAGTCAGTTAAAAAAATAGGGAAGGAGACTCTAGGGATAATCTATGTCCTTCATGGAGCCAGACCGAATGAAGACTAGTCGTACAGGTCTCGCAAGCGGACCTTACTGGAGATGCGAGCACAACCCGCAGATGAGGACAAACGCATCTGCCACTCGAGGATTTAGAGCCCCATTCCCAGCTTGACCTTTACGAACAAGGACCTCGAAGGAGTTCGAGCGCCACACAATGACGCTCTAGTCATCTCGGTCTCCATAGCAAGGTGAGAGGTAAAGAGAGCTTTGGTGGACACAGGAAGCTCAATCAACGACCTGTTCTACAGCGCATACCTCAGTATGGACTTCAAGGAGGAAAACCTAACACACTCGGATCACCCGCTGAGCAGCGGGGAGAAATGTTTCTCCATCGGAAAGATAAAGTTAGCCATAGTGACAACGGAGCCATAGTTGAGAAAGGTCTTGTTTCTAGACTTCATGGTAGTAGATGTGCCATCAACCTACAACCTTATCTTGGGAAGACCATGGCTCCACCAGATGGAAGCAGTAGTCTCCACCCTTAACCAGTGCGTTAAGTATACCGCTAACCACTTCGAATGGACAATAGGTGGAGACCAACCTAAGGCACGGGGTTGCCATTATGCTGCACTGGAGGCACAATAGTCAAGCCATACAGGAAAGGATGAGGCAAATGAGAACACAACCACCCGACCTTGCGTCGGTGTGAAGGTTAACCCTTCTACAAGGTTTACTCTTCAGTAACCTCTGTAACGCCTGCAAGTCTCGACAGTCTGCAGGAGAACGCTAACTATCCGCAAGGGCCATCCGAGTTCACATTAGGGCCATGATCAATCTCTCTCTGTCAACAGTCAATTTACATTCAATTGTTTATTTCCCTTTCCATAGTCAATGTAGAGTTTTAATCCTTAAAAGAATTATGTGATTTGCAATCATTTAAGAAGTAAAGGAAGAATTACAAAAACAGACTCTATTGATTATTGAAAAGATGTAACAATAAGCGCCTTGAGGTGGATACAAAAGACTACATATTACAAGCATTTGAAATCAATCCAACATGAAGTAAAAACTCACTTAGACAATCTAACTACGTAAAGGTATCCGAAGAAGGCCGTGTAGACCCTCCGATAGCAAAGGTATGTGAACGGACTTCACTCGACCCCTTCCCAAGATAAAGACAAGGTGTCATAGGGGATTGAAAAGACTAAGCAGCCAAATTGCTCCGCTGAATCACCCTAGGAAAGTGTCCGTACAACAGCGTTGTAGACCTTACAACGGACTGTTGATTTCCTCAAGAGACATCCCACCCCTTTTACAAACTTTCTCAAATGGTTGTTGGCTTCCAAGGGAGATGGAAGAAGGCAGATGAGGATGGCCACAAGTGGCAAAACAGATAAGGTCTCACAATGTTTCCAAGCGATACCACTTTTCCCATGCACGACGCCAGGAGTGAATGAAAGCTACCACCATCGAAGCTAACACTTCGGTCAGTCATAAGTTAGCAGCAGGAACCGCATACGCGTGGACACAAATGGCACGAAGTAAGACCAAGGCGTCTCCCTTGATAGAAAACCCGTACTAATTCTCCGCAATATGAAAAAGAATTACGAGATCTTAGCATATCAACTGCGTGCCCACCCAGAACAGGTGGTCACATAACAACAACTATCGTCGTGCCTGATCAGTGCAAATGTCTGAACATTCGGATACTCCATAGATGAAGATCCACATTCAGTTTTTGGAAAATCCAAAACATTTTCTTCAAACAAGAACATTACAGGAGAGAAGCTTTGCGAAAGATAGTGCCTAGAACGATTGGAAAACACCATTATATAGGAGTGATGGTTCACCAAACGGGCGCTCCAGCAATAACTGCCAAGCATTGAATACCATATTGAAAATAGGGAAATGGCGATTCCCAAGGAAACTACAGACCACGTTCGTTCAATTAATGACGCTGCACGCAACCCCATCAAATGAGGGGGAGTCATCGATACTCAACCGTCACGCAACCTACGTCGTATTCGTGTCACTACACGATCTGTGTCGTACACGTAGCGCAACTATGTAGGAAACCCTAGCTCTTCTTTTATGGGCCCATGGGCCCAGTCCACCATTCAAACAATATTCTGCTACATGCTTGGCATGAGCACAAATCAAAACTAGCCTTGACGCACGGATTGTACCTACGGATCACTTGTTTGTTTTAAGGTAATGTTGTCCACACAGTGCGAGACACTAGCGGACATGGGTTCACATGCTTAGTCAGCCAAAAGATGATGACGACGGGTTTTGGTACATCTCGACACCTAGTCTGCCCAGTGCGGATCTCGATGGTATAGGAAGTGGGTGTCTAATCGGCGTTATCACGCCTGGTGACGAGGACTTGCCAGGGATTATTGCCCCCTCGTGATCAATGTTCGCAGAACCCGATCAGGTATACCTAGCTGGTGACGACTTGAAGCGAAAACTTCTGATCAAAGCCCAAACCTGTAGCCCCATTGCGTGGGCGTAGATGGTTTGGAAGGTGGAAGCCTAGTCAGTCTCGAACTAATTTCGATGGCTCGCCACAGGACCATTGCTTTTCAGCGTGGCCATCGAATCACCAACTATGAACCTGTAGCCCCCACTGCGAGGGTGTCGATAGTTTAGAAGGTGGGAGCCTAGTAGTCCCGAACTGATTCTGATGGCACGCCATGGGACTACTTTTTTTCAGCGTGGCCGCCGAATCACCAACCCTGGACTTGTATCCCCCACTGCGTGGGTGTAGATAGTCTAGAATGTGGGAGCCTAGTCAGCCATGAACTGATTTCGATGGCTTGCCACGGGACCACTGCTTTTCAGTGTGGTCGTCGAAAACTCCAAAATTTGTAGCTTGATGCGCACAGGTGTAGATGATTTGGAAGATGGGAGCCTAGTCAGTCTCGAATTGATCTCGACAAATTTCCACGGGACCACTGCTTTTCAACCTGGTCGACGAACTCCTTCGACTCGAACTTGTAGCCTTTATCACGCGGGTATAGATGGTTCAAAAGGTTGGAGACTAGTCAGTCCCCGACTGATGTTGACGGCTCACCACAGGACTACCGCTCTTTAGCGTAGTCGCCAAATACTTACTCCCCGAACCTGTAATCCGCGTGGTTAGGACATAGATGGTTCAGAAGGTGGGAGCCCCATGCAGTTCGTCACGCGACCCCCGCTCTCTTTCGAAACAACGGATGTAAAAACGAATCTAGCCGAGTCTCCGTCTTCACGCTCAAACAGACTGGCATCCTATTACCAGCAAAGGCCACTCGAGCTGATACGTAGATCATATGGCCAACGCCCAAATAAATGCTACATAGTGTTCCCACCCAAGCTTACGATGCCTGACTCAGCACAAACACTCTAATGCATATGCTCGGCCATAACAGCAGCTGCAACCGACCAATCAAACAAACAAGGCAAGCCTTAAGCAGCTTACCTTGGGGGCAAGACACAGCTTGGGCAACCCAATCCCTAGCTAAATTTCCCGCAACATGCCCACTATCGAACATGACTACACAAACAATGATCCTGAGTCATTTGCAATGTAAAACGTTCAATCTCTCTACTACAGACAGACCACTCGATGTCCTATTGATTCAACCAGTCTATGTCAAGGCAAGACGACAAGGCGAAACAAAAAACATGCAATAGAGACAACAAACACAAAACGAATAAAATTGTTTTCATTAACGGTCGACAAAATGGGTACAAGAGTACAAAATCCACTTTTTATCAGGAGAAGGTACAAAAATAGAAGAGCTAAGCTTAGTGGAAGAAAGAGCAGGAGCTACGTCCGCACGCACCACAACCCGGGTATCAGGGCCCGAACTGTCCTCCTCGTCTGACGATGCAGAGGCAATGGACAAGTCCACATACGACATCTTCTTGTAACGACGAGGTTCCACTTCGGATGTTCCTCCTTCATTAGTGCCAGCAACTTCAACCTACCATGTACAACCCAACGAATCTTGCATCTACCTTGTCTCTGCAAAAGCTCTTCCTTCCGCACCTTCGAGTCAGTAAGTTCACGTTCCAACAGCTCTAACTTGTCAGTCAGTGTGTCAACCTAAGACTACTCCGTGGCCATACTGTTCTTCACAACGTTGAGCTCATGCCACTCCAGTTTGAGCTGGTCCTTGGTCTTCCTTGCCTCTCGAGCATTGAACTCCACATCGGATTTCAGTTGTTGCTTCTGAGCAGCCCAGTCGGTCTCCTTCGAAGCATTCTCTTCAACAAGAAACCACAGTTCAGAACACGCCTTAACCACAGCTTCCTGCGCAACCTCTACGTCTGGACGGATCCAACTCAACTCATGCTTGAGTTTGTCTCTCTCAGACACTGCCTCTACCAGATCACGCTCAAAGGCATCCAGGCGAGCCTTCTGAGTCTCAGCGACCACAGTTGACTAATCTAGCTTCTTCTCCTCAGCCTGTTTTTGCAGCCACTCAATTTCATAGAGCGCACCAGAATACAACGCCTGCATGTGCGACAAGACACACTCCATAATATATACATTCTCACGAGCCACCTCGAATTTCGTCCCATCAATGGTCACCTTGCTCAAGTGAGACATACCTAACATAAGGTATTTTAAACCCTTATCCATACACCCTTCCAGCGTATCCTCCTTGGGCTTTGGAGCGCAATCCATCAACCAACTGTGATGCCTGCTTATATGCTTCCTCGAAGTATACTCCACATCAACCTCTTGGTGCCAGACCTAAGAGCTCGTCCTTACCAAGTCTGGTGCAAACAACTTATTCGCGCATTCAGATGAAGCTTTCCTGGATCAGGAATCACGCCGTCACCACCATTTGCAGTTGCCACTACACCCAGGCTCTTCTCCGCAGCCTTTCCCTTGTCACAAACAACCGACCCTTTAGTGCGAGATGGCTCGACAGGTTCTGAAGGAAGAGGATGAAGCGAATTATCCAAAGGACCCTCCAACACTTCTAGTTGTAGCCTGGAATGAGACTGTGAACAACGCGGACTGCAAGAAACTTGGCATATGCCACGACCACTTTCAGATGGCACACCAATGGGATAATCAGATTCAACAATCTCAAAAGAATCTTCACTAAAGCCTTCCACAGGGACAGTCCCGCGCGAATCAACACCGGCAGAAGTCGCCATTGCAACCTGTACCAAATGTTCATTTAAAGCTTCGACCTGTCTTCAACCCCTGCAAACCGTAGGCAATCCTTCTCCCAGCCGGACACATCAGTCTCCGCCCTAACAGGCCGATCAGACTCGCGTACTTCTCCCACTAGAGCGGGTCGTGCTAAAGGCAACCCAGTCCTGACACGGGACCTCTTCCAACTCATGAAAGAGGCAAGCATTTCAGACAACTCCTCCATGTCAGACAAAATGGAAGCTTTGGTCCTAGCATCCTTCCTCTTCCTAGAGAGGACCTCATCTTCTGACTTAATTCGAGACGCTCGGTAAACAGTGGGGGCCACGTGCCAGTTATTCCACAATCTACTACAAATGAAGGTGGGGACGCTTATGACATCCACCTTGTTCCTCATCGACAAGCCGTGGAACATATCCATAGTGTTTTGCTCCTCTAGGGTAAGGGAGTAGTGGGAAACCTTTCTGTGAGGAAACACAGGCAATGATCAGCTAGCCTGCAGTCAAGTATGTCAAAGTCAATAGAAAAAGTTGAACTTACGAAGCAGCCTGAACTCTCGTCCGATCGGACGACCCTTGCATTAGAAATACTTTGAATACGCAGGGGTTAAGAAACAATACTTCTGCCAGAACTTAAAATCATCCGGCAGATTCACGAAACAAGTCGGTGACATCATGTTACAGATGGTGTTACACATCAGTTGAGGAGAAATCAACAATTGGATTACTCGTGGAGTCACACAGACATCGGCCTCCTTCGCCCTAATCAGTATGAGAAGGATGATCCTAATTGGGCCGGAGGAATCCCCAGAAGTTCCAAGAATTCCCAGATCACATCCAAAACAGGAAAACTTACTCCAGTTTGAAGCATCTGTCGATGCAAGCAGATGAATCTCGTCGTTGGCGACATTGGCGTATGATCATTCTTCAGGACATACCACAACAGGTCCTTGGTGACCCCGAACTTCGTATGAATTTCAGTGAGGCCAAGCTTAAAAATTAACCTGTCTTCGAAGAACTCCAGGCGCTTGGCCAAGGTTGCGTCATCAAGGATGTTTTGTTTAGTCATGAAGAAGATGAACAATCATTTCTAATCAAAAGATGAATAGAGTGGTAGCTTCAAGAGTAAGGAAATTAAAAGAATCAGATTTGACACTACGGATGACCTAAATAGGGATTAGGTTCCAGCCTCTTTTCCGCTGAACCGACGCACGTTCAATGCAGCGCACGGCTCAAGAAGCTATTCAGACTCAATCATCATCATGAGCGGCGTATCTTTTCAAAAAGATGACTTAGCGAACAAATATGACGACCCACTAACTCGGGGGGGGGGGGGGGGGGAGTAATTGATGATACATAAAAACGGTCACATCTCTGAGCCATACACGTGTTATGATGATCTTGAGGAATTACGGGCCCCAACGTCAGCCCAACACTAATCCGGCCCAAGCGATTCTAAGCCCGCTTAATCCAGTCCGCCAGACGGACCTGAACTCTTACATCATGCTAGGCCCACACGTCTCACAGCTATCATCAATGCCCCTAAGTCGTACTAAGGCAAGTATCTCGAGGATCAACTTCGGACGGGCAACTATAACAACTCTTTACTTCCAACTCCTACATTCCACACAGGGAAACTCGTGCACTATAAAGAAGAGACACAGGGAAACTCCTGCACTATAAACTCCTACAACTAGAAAGCAAATACCAGAGTACATTCCACATAGGGAAACTCCTACAAATTGCTCTCTGATTGGGAACTATCTCCAGCGTATCTAGGGGCACAAGGCTAACATGGAACTTCCCTCCTACAACACAACTCCAAATTAGAGAAGGATCTCCATGAAGATCTTTTTCCTAAACTAGGCCTACGATGACCTGGTAAGACCAGAACTCCTGCACTATAAATAAGACATGATGTTGGTAAGCTAAAGTACGCTACAAATTTCCTGTTTACAACATTACACCTTCCTCAAATCCCTGTCTGACTTTAGCATCGGAGTACCATCGGCCACCACAATGGTGGTTCGTGGCTCACGTGCGTTACTAGTGCGGGTCAGTAGGTCAGCGAGATTAGGACAAAGCAAGGAGCGGAAAATGACTGCATCACTTACATACTTCAAACAACTAGTATTATGACCACTTGCTCCATATTCCAACATCCTCAATAGCATGGCTTGAATAGAACTTGCAGTAAGAGGTGGGCATCCCATCCCACGATGTCGATCTTGTCTCGTCCCAATTTTTTCGAGTCCTTTTAGGATTGATCAAATCCATTCTGATCCTGTCCCGTCCCGAATTTATTTATTAAAGATTTATTATTATTAATTTTAATCAAACTACTCTTCTAAAGAAAAGTTTAGGATTTGTTGAAATTAAATCAAAACATCTACTGTTTGAAAATTTACTTGCTTGATTTGGCTCTCTTTGTTTAGGTAAAAACTTCAATTTGAATATTTTAGGTCAAATATAACTCATGAAAATTTATGTTTTTCCACAATTTAGATTGATTATAGGACAATTATTCTTGTAGAAAATAAAATCAAATGATGGTTTGGGTTATTTTTGCACTATGAGTTATTTAGTTTGAGAACTTTGCTCATAATTATATCTTATATGAATGGCATTTCAACTCTTGCAGAAATATGTAAGACAGATCTATGGAGGGGCTCCTTCCATCTCACATCATTCACTTGAAAAACTTAATTTCATTGTAAGGTAACTCTCCACAAATTTTATATGACATTTAATATTGTTATGATGAAAGTTATATGAAAATAAATTTGACATTATTTGTGTGTGAGCAATGTGAGATGAAATTTTTTTGTTAGTTTTTATTGGTGGATTATTTAGTACATGTTCATCTCGCCCCGTGCCAAACTCATTTAGGATGGGATGAGGTCCCGATTAGGTCTATCCCATCCCGATCCCAAACGAACGGGATGAAATAAGGATGAGAGTCACGTGCCCACCCCACTTGCCTTTTGCTAAATGTCTTCATCCTCATAAGATTCTGGACCCAACAACTAGTTAGGAGCACGAAATGAGTTTTCACGAAAAAATTTGGTTTTTTTGGATTATGAAAAGAAAAAGGGCTTTTTTTGCGGCCCATTTCATAAATTTCGTTCAAACCCAGAAAAAATTAAGACCAAATTTACAAAATTTTAGTCAAAAAAATTCGACACAAAATTTTGTTTCGTGGGGATTAGCAGAAAACAGAGCATAGAGGAAAGGTGTCGTTGCAAGTGAATTCAAAGATAGGGATGGTGGGGGAGGGTTTGGCCGGTGGGGAGGAAGGGTTGCTCGAGTACAAACAGAGTGAGGGAGGAAGGGGGAGGTTAGTTGTTTGATGATCAAAGCAAAGTTGTGAATGGGTTCTTCTTCATATGGACAAGGAAAGATCTTCCACTCATTACTATCATGAACATCAAACCTCCATAAGAGTAAAAAAGAAGTGGACCTTTTTGCAGCCAAATATAAATAGCATTTTGAGTCTCATGAGTCGTGTGACATACAACGTTGTTGGATGATTATCAACAATCCAACGGTAAGGGCGATAAGTCTATGTTTTTATCGTTTTGCTAAATTTTCAATCACTTTGTGTTGTTTAGGGCAAAGAAGAAGATGGATAAGTTGAATTAGGCCTGGGTTATGGGAAAATTGTAGGCCCATGCACACCCCGAAGGCTTTGAGGTGTTTTGTTTTCTTCCGTTTTGATATCCAAAATTTTTCACTTATACATTGTGACGTGACATCATCTGGTTGGTATTGGAGAGACACTTGGTATTTAGGATTCATTTAATATGTTTAATAGGTTTATTTATTCAAATATTTTTCTCATATACCGTCAAAATTTATTATATATATTTTATGTATTCTCGTACGTTTTTTCTTTACACACCGAAACTTTTCTTAAAATCAAATGACCAAAATTACTTGGTTAGGAGCTTCAGCTTTACACACCAAAAACCAAATTCTTTTTCAATCCTTTGACACATTTTTGCATCAGCTTTTTCATCACTATATATCAAGCCCATGGTCGACCTATCCAAATACAATGGTGAAATCAAGAATCGTAACATTACTATAATCATCAATAGCTTAAAAAACTATAAAAATCATCTTCTGGTGCATGCAAACATGGAAGTCCAACTCAACTCTAATCCATTCTTCCGTGTTGAAAAAAGTGTGGCATTAAATCCCATATAACAATATAATAATTCCCAGAAATTACAAAGAAATAGGAGCAGCAACAACAGAAGGACCGCATTCATTACAAGTATAGGTGTGGTTATCATTTCACAAACTCGCATTTTCATATTTCTCAAAGATAGCGCAAGAAAATAGAGAGACTCATATGTGACAGACACATTTGATGGGATGGGCCAATCCAATTACAACTTCAGTTTCTAAAGAAATCCACAACACCAATCTAAAGGTCATGGTCATCTATGATATTGTTAAATCTAGACAAAATTTCATGATGTTGATGGCTAAGTTATTTTTTTTTCTGTTATCATATCAATGCATTAAGGTTGATGGGATGTACATATATTGATGTGAGCTTGTTTCTTTTGTGTTATTTAGTGAATGCTTCTTCGATATCTGCCAACTTATACAACATTTCAGTGCTTAATGGATCGAAATCTAAAAGTGGAAAGAACATAAAGTCATCGTTCTTGGGTGTATGGATTTGGATTACTCACTTCATATTAATGAACCCACTAAGCCTACTAATTATAGTTTAGCAGAAGAAAAAACCTCTTATGAAAAGTGGGAGCGTTATAATCGCATTAGTATTATGATAATGAAACACTTTATTTCTGAAACTTTTTGTGGTGCCATGCCTAAGGAAGAAAACGCTAAAGATTTCATACGCCAGGTTGATTTGTTGCATCGGAAAAGGTGGAAGCAAGTACATTTCTTAGCAAACTTGTTACCATGTGGTATACTGCAAAGGAAATATAAGATAGTACATAATGAAAATGTCTAATCTTGTTTCCAAAATGAGGACACTAAAGTTGAAGTTTTCTGATGATCTCTTTGATAGCCTCATTTTAATTTATTTTTCTACACAGTTTGGTCCCTTTAAAATCAATTATAATACTCAAAAGGAGAAATGGACTCTTAATGAGCTCATTGCTTAGTGTGTGCAAGAAGAGGATGAGAAAAGACAGAAAGTGCTCACATGACGATATTTTCTAATGGCAATTCAGATACCATGAAAAGGAAAAAAAAATATTTCTGTTAAAGCTAAGGGAACTGCATTTGATGGGACTTCATAGACAAATGTGCAACAAAAACATGATAAAGTCGCCACATGTTTCTTTTGCAAGAAAGCGATCATGTGATGGAGGATTGTCTCAAATATCAGAAGTGGCTTGCAAAGAAATGTGCTAATTTTAGTTTTGTTTGTTCTGAATTTAATCTAGCTAAGGTACCACACCATTCTTGGTGGATAGATACACGTGCAACTATTCACATCAATGTTTTCGAAAACCAAATGATGTTGAAATTTTCATTTACATGGGGAATGACAATAAAGTTTGTGTGGATGCAATTGGAGTCTCATTTTTATTTAGATTTGAATGAGACTAATTATGTACCATCATTTAGGCGAAATTTAATTTACGTTTCTAGTTTGGATAAATGCGATTATACTGTTTCTTTTGGGGGGGGGGGGGGGGGGGAAAGTTTTAGTCTCTTACAAAATTCCAATGTTATTGGTACTGGATCTCTGATTGATAATCTATATAAGTTAAACTTAGATGTTTCCAACTTATAGTCAAATGAAACTTTGTATGTTATTAATTATGGTACTAAGCAAAGATTAATTAAAGAGACTTTTTCTATGTTATAGCACAAGCGTCTAGGTCATATCTCTCGATCAATGATTGAAAAGGCTTGTGTCAACTGGAGTTCTTGGTACCCTTGATTTTACGATTTGTATTGAATACATAAAGAAGAAACAAACAAACACTAGGGAGTTAGGTGCACATAGAAGTTCACGAGTCTTAGATTTGATAAATACTTATATTTTTGGACCATTCCCTACGGCTTTTTGGAATGGTCAACGGTATTTTATCACTTGTACAAACTATTATTCTCATTATGGGTATCTATACTTAATACATGAAAAATCAAAATAATTGGTTGTGTTCAATGCTTATAAAGCTGAGGTTGAAAATCAACATAATAAGAAAATTAAGGTTGTTGGATCTGACCGTGGTGGTGAATACTATAGTAGATAGGATGATTTAGACCAATGTTCAAGTCCATTTGTGAGGTACTTACAGGAATGTGGCACGCCCCTCAATACCCCATGCCAGGCACACCACATCAAAGTGGCAGAAAAATTGGACCCTAAAAGACATAGTTAGGAGCATGATTTGTTATTCTACCTTGCCAAAGTCTCTTTGGGGAGAGGCCTTAAAGACTGCAATTTATATCCTTAATAGAGTATACAGTAAAGCAGTCAACAAAATCCCATGTGAGTTATGAACTGGTAGACGTCCTAGCATTCTACACTTACATATTTGAGGGTGTCCAGCTGAGGCTAGGCCTTATAGGCCTCATGAAGGAAAATCGAACTCCAAAACTCTTAGTTGCTATTTTATTGGATATTCAAAAAGATAAAGGGGATTCAAGTTTTTTGCCCCTTTACTAATACCTTAATTGAGACGGATAATGCCAAGTTTATTAAGGATGTTGAGAATAATGAGAGTACACAATCCATAAATATTATTTTTGAAGAAGAACGTGTTGACATTTCTATGATGGATATTCAACCTGTTAACATGATCAAACATGTTTTTGAACAGGTTGTAGATGCAAATCATGAAGATATAGCTGGATTGCCTTCTGCTAATGTAGAACCACCTCCACCTCCACAATTACAAATGTCAATAAGGAGATCTAATATGGAGAGGAGAGGAGATCTGCTATTTCAGATGATTATGTAGTTTATCTCGATGAGCATGAGTTTGATATAGGAATGAAAAATGATCGTATCATTTTTCTTCAAGCCAAACAAAGTGTTCACTCTTCATATTGGATGAATGGTATGTTAGACGAGGGGTGAAACCAATTGGATGCAAATGGGTTTTTAAAACCAAACGTGATTCTGAAAGTAATATCGAAAGATATAAGGCACGTCTTGTCGCTAAAGGCTTTACTCAAAAGGAAGGCATTGATTATAAAGATACTTTCTCTCAAATTTATACAAAAGACTCTTTTAGAATAATTATGGCCATTGTAGCTCAATATGATTTAGAGCTACATCAGATGGATGTAAAGGCTGCATTTCTAAATGGAAATGTTAAAGAAACTATTTATATGAAGCAACCATAGGGTTTTGAGATTACAGACTCAGAACATAAGGTTTGAAATTGAAGAAATCCATCTACGGCTTAAAGCAGACATTTCATCAATGGTATAAAACGTTTGATCAAGTAATTTCCTCATTCAGTTTTGAGGAAAATTTGGTTGATTAGTGTATTTATCGTAAGGTTAGTGGGACCAAATTTGTTTTTTTTTTGGTTTTATATGTTGATGACATCCTACTAGCTAGCAGTGACACAGGCTTATTGCACGAGACCAAGAGATTTCTTTCAAAGAGTTTCGAAATGAAATATCTTGGTGAAGCATCTTTTGTGTTAGGCATAGAAATTCATCGTGACAGGTCACGTGGTAGTGTTGGCTTATCACAGAAGGCTTATGTAGAAAGGGTGTCAACTAGAACTGACATGCTTAATTGTAAACCAGGTGATGCACCTATTGCTAAGGGTGATAAGTTAAGTTTGCTCCAAAGCCTAAAGAATGATTTAGAAAAGTCACAAATGAAAGATATCCCTTATGCATCTGTTGTGGGGAATCTTATGTATGTTCATATTTGTACGCGTCCATACATCTCGTATGCAGTTGGAGTGCTTGATAGGTATTTGAAGGATAAGGCATGGATCGTTGGAAAACGACTAAAAGAATAATGCAGTATTTGCACAGAGCAAAAAAATTTATGCTCACATACAGAAAATCTGATCACTTAGAAGTGGTTGGGTATTCAGATTTAGACTTTGCAGGTTTCCTTGGTACAAAACAATCCACATCTGGTTATATTTTCATGCTAGCTGGTGGTGCCATTTCTTGGTAAAGTGTCAAACAACAACTCATTGCTTCATCCACGATGGAAGTCGAGCATGTTGCTTGTCATGAGGTGTCAAGTCATGCATTGTGGTTATGAAACTTCATTTCAGAGCTTCACGTAACGAGTTTCATAGAGAAATCATTGAAGATCTATTATGATAATAAAATTGTTGTTCTTTATTCCAATAATGACAAGACTTTTGGAGCGTCAAAGCACATTGACATTAAATATCTTGTTGTTAAACAAAGAGTTTGAAATCATCAAATTGTACTTGAGCACATTATTACAACTCTCATGATCGGGGATCCTTTTACTAAGGGCTTACCACCTAAAGTTTACAAAGAGCATGTTGCTCGTATGAGAGTGGTTATTCCTTATGATGTATCTAATTAGTGGAAGTTTGTAATATTTTGTCATGTTCAATGAACTCATAGTTATCATTACATTTGATTGATAATTTTTACATAAAGTTTTCTACTTTTTCAATTATGGTTGTGCATATACAGTTTGATTAAGTAGAATAAGGCGATTCAATTTTGAATTATAAGGTAGTACCAAATGAAAATGGACATGATCAGATATCACATTACATGTCATTTTCATGCTACACATCTATACTTTGATCTATGTCATTGATTGTGGTGGTATTTATGACCATGGATGGGTCCAACCACGATAAATGTAGTGAAGGCCGCTATGATCCTATATCGATATTTTCAATGGACTAGATTGTTTTGAGATGACACTCACTACTCTCAACAGTCAAGTTTTGAGCTCATCAAGTTTTACAGTGTATAATCTATGAATGATCTATGTTGTCCAAGTAGTAGATCGTTAAAAAATTTCCTTAAGGTGAATCTACATAGTTCATATTTTTATACATTATAAATTATCGAACTATAGATGAGTGTTGTTTGATTAGACCCGATTAGTTGTGATGATTAAAAAACAAGACTAGGGTCATAAACACATTTCTAATTGCATGTGATGCAGTCGCTTTCTGCTTCCTGCTTTGACCTAGTCTCACTGACCTGCTGACCTACACAAGTAACGCCGTGAGCCACGGACCACCATTGTGGTGGCCGATGGCACTCCGATGCTAGATAGGGATCTGATGAAGGTGTATGTTATAAACAGGGAATTTGTAGCATACCTTAGCTTACCAACCTCATGTCTTATTTATAGTGCAGGAGTTCTGGTTCCACCAGGCCATCGAAGACGTAGTTTAGGAAGGAGATCTTCGTGGAGATTTTTCTCTAATTAGGAGTCATGTTGTAGGAGGGAAGTTCCCTATTAGCTCTACGCTCCTAGATACGCGGAAGATAGTTCCCAATCCCAGAGCAATCTGTAAAAGGAAGTTCCCCTGCGTGGAATGTACTCTGGGATTTGCTTCCTAGTTGGAAGCGTAGAGCTACTGTAATTTTCTGTCCGAAGCTGATCCTGGAGATACTTGCCTTAGTAGGACTTACGTGTATTGAAGATAGCTGTGAGACGTGTGGGCCTAACATTCTGTAAGAGTTCGGGTCCATTTGGCAGACTGAATTAGGCGGTCTTAGTACCACTTGGGCCGGATCAGTGTTGGACTGATGTTGGGGCTCGTAATTTCTCGAGTTCATCATGACATGTGTATGGCTCAGGAACGTGACCATTTTTATGTATCATCAGCTACTCCCTCCGAGTTAGTAGGCCGTCACATCGATTTGCTAAGTCATCTCTTAAAAAGATACGCCGCTCATAATGATTGAGTCTAAATCGTTGCTTAAGCCGCGCGCTGCATTAATTGAACGTGCGTCAGTTCAGCGGAGAAGAGGCGGGAACCTAATCCCTATTTAGGTCATCCTTAGTGTTGAGTCTGACTCTTTTATTTTCTTTGCTTTTGAAGATACTCTTTTATACTCTTCATGGCTCAACAAGACCTTCTTGATGATGCAACCTTGGCTAAGTTCTTGGAGTTTTTCGAAGACAGGTTATTTTTCGAGTCCGGCCTCGCTGAAATTCGTACAAAGATTGGGGTCCCTGAGGACTTGTTGTTGTATGTTCTGAAGGGTGACCAGACGCCAATGTCACCCTCGTCGGGGTTTATCTGCTTGCATCGAGGGATGCTTCAAACTGGAGCGTCTTTTCCCATTCCAGAGGAGATTTGGGAATTCTTGGACCTCCTTGGGATTTCTCTGGCCCAGTTGGGGCCCAACAGATGTAGGATTATCCTTTTCATTCTGATTAGGGTAATGTGTTCGCATGACTCTGCGAGTAATCCAACAGCTAACTTCTCCTAGGTAATGTTGTCTGTAAGATGACATCACTGATCTATGGTTTGCAGGGGTTGAAGAAAGGTCGAATCTTAGTGAAGCGCAGGTCGTAGCTTTGAATGAGCGGCTGGTGTGGGTTGCAATGGTGGCTTCCACCGGTGTTGATTAGCACTGGATCGTTCCAATGGAAGGTTCATGTGAAGATCCAACTGAGGTTGTGGAATCTGATCGTCCCGTTGGTGCGTTATCTGATAGTGGTCGTGGTAGCACAGGCCAAGTTTCTTGTAGTCTGCATGTTCACCGTTTCATTCCAGCCACAACTCGAAGTGTTGGAGGGTCATTTGGATAATTTGCTTCCTCCTCTTCCTCTGGATCCAGTCAGGCCTTCTCGCACTAAATGGTTGGTTGTTCGTGACAAGGGAAAGGTCGCGGATGAGAGCCTGGGAACAATGGCAACTGCGAAGGGTGGTGTAGGCGTGATTCCTGATCCAGGAAAGCTTCATCTGAATGAGCGGATAAACCTGTTTGCACCAGACTTGGTGAGAATGAGCACTCAGGTCTGGCACCAAGAGGTTGATGTGGAGTATGCTTCAAGGATGCATATAAGCAGGCGTCTTAGCTGGTTGATGGATTGAGCTCCGAAACCCGAGGAGGATTCGCTAGAGGGGTGCATGGATAAGGGTTTAAAGTACCTAATGTTGGGTATGTCTCACTTGAGCTAGGTGGTCGTTGTTGGGACGGAAGTCGAGGCAGCTCGTGAGAGGGTATATACCATGGAGCGTGTCTTCTCGCACATGCATGCGTTGTACTCTGATGCGCTTTATGAAATTGAGTGGCTACAGAAGCAGGCTGAGGGAAAGGGGCTGGAGGTTGTCGGGACTCAGAGTGGTCGTCCGAAGGCCCTTGAGCGTGAATTGGCAGATGTGGTGTCGAGAAGTTGATCCGAGTCTGTCAAGATGCAAAGGCTGCGCAGGAAGCTGCGGCTGAAGCGCGTTCTGAACTGCGACCTCTTGCTGAAAAGAATGCTTTGAAGGAGACTAATTGGGTCGTTCAAAAGCAAAAATTGGAATCTGATGTTGAGTTCAATGCCCCGAAAGGCAAGGAAGGCTGAGGACTAGCTCAAATTGGAATGGCATGAGCTCAACGCTGTGAAGAGTAGTCTGGCCACAGAGCAGTCTCAGGTTGAAGATGTTGGAGCATGAACTTGTGGATGCAAAGGTGCGGGAGGAAGAGCTTTTGCAAGAACAAGGCAAATGCGAGTTCCACTGGGTCGTACACAACAGGCTGGAGCTGCTGGCGCTGATGAAGGAGGAGCATCCGGAGTGGATCTTGGTCGCTAAAAGAAGATGTTGTAAGTAGACTTGTCTGTTGCCTATGCGTCATCGAACGAGGATGACAGTTTGGACCCTGATGCCCAGGCCGTAGTGCGTGTGGACACAATTTCTCTTCCTTCCCCTGCTAAGCTTAGCTCTTCTATTTCTGTACCTTTTCATGATAAGGAGTGAACTCTGTATTTTGTACTCATTTTGTTTGACCGTTAATGAAAACATTTTTACCCGTTTTGTGCTTGTTGCCTCTATTGTATGTTTTTTGTTTTGCCTTGTCGTATTGCTTTAGCATAGGCTGGTTGAATCATTAGGACGTCGAGTGGTCTGTCTACTGCCAGGAGGTTGACCGTTTTCGTTGCGAATGACTCAGAGTCACTTTTGCATAGTCATGTCCGATGGTGGCCATGTTGCAGACAGTTTAGCCCGGGGTTGGTTTGCCCGGGCTGTTGTCCTGTCCTCGAAGTAAGCTGAATAAGACTGGCCTCGCTTGTCTGATTGATCGGCTGCAGTTGCTGCTATGGGCAAGTTGCGATAGCCGATAGTACGCGTTGGCGCGTTTGTGCCGAGTTAGGTGTCGCAAGCTCAGGCTGACACACTATGTAGCATTTATTTGGGCACTAGCCGAATGATCTATCTGCCGACGCGAGTTGTCTTTGCTATTAATAGGATGTCGGTCTGTTTGAGCGTGAAGACGCTGACTTAACTAGATTTGACTTTGTGGTCGTTGTTTCGTGGGAGAGCGGTGGTCACGTGGTGAGTTGTTTGGGGCATTCACCTTCTGAACCATCTATGTTCGAACAATGTGGATTACATGATCATGGAGTAAGGATTTGGCAACTACGCTGAAGAGCAGTAATACCGTGGCGAGCCATCGACATCAATCGGGGACTAGCTAGTCTCCCACCTTTCTAACCATCTACACCCGCACGGTGGGGGCTACAAGTTTGAGTCGAAGGGGTTTGGCGACCAGGCTGAAAAGCAGTGGTCCCGTGGCAAGCCGTCAGAATTAGTTCAGGATTGACTAGGCTCCCACCTTCCAAATCATCTACACTTGTGCGCATCTAGCTACAAATTTGGGAGTTTTCGGTGACCACTCTAAAAAGCAGTGGTCCCATGGCGAGCCGTCAAAATCAGTTCGAGACTGACTAGGCTCCCACCTTTTAAATTATCGATGGGGCTACAAGTCTAGGGTTGGTAATTCGGCGACCATGCTGAAAAGCGGGTGCTCCCGTGGCGAGCTGTCAAAATCAGTTTGGGACTGACTAGGCTCCCACCTTCTAAACCATCTACATCCGTGCAGTGAGGGCAATAGGTTTGGTCTTTGTTCAGAAGCTTTCGTTGTAAGACATCACTGACTATGCTTACCTGATCGAGTTCGGCGATCATTGACCACAAAGGGGGCAATGATCCCTGGCGAGTCGTCGTTACCAGGCGTGATAGCGCTGATTAGACTCCCACTTCCTAAACCATCGGGATCCACACTAGACGGACTAGGTGTCGGGACGTACCAGAAGTTGTCGTCACCAGTTTTGGCTAACTAAGCTTGCCCGATTGTAAAGAGGTTCGGCCCTTTTGAGGGCATCCGAACCCATGTCTGCTAGTGTCGCGCATTGTGTGGAAAACATTACCTTAAAACAATGACCCGTAGGTACGCCGTGCGTCAAAGTTGGATCGGATTTGGGCTCGTGTTAAGCATGTAGCAGAATATTGTTTAAATGGTGGGCCGAGTGGGCCGAGCCTATGGGCCCGCTGAGGAAAAAACTAGGGTTTCCTGTACGATTGCGCTATGTGAACGGCGTAGATCGCGTGGTAACAAGTATATGGCTTAAGCTGCGGGACGGTGGAGTATCGGTTACTTCCCCTCAATTGATGGGGTTGTGTGCAGCGCCATTAATTGAATGAACGTGGTCTGCGCAGTTTCCTTGGGAACCGTCGTCTCTTCATTTCTCATAGGGTATTCAATGCTTGACAGTTAATGTTGGGGTGCCCGTTTGGTGAACCATCATGTCTATATAATGGTGTTCTTTTGTCATTGTAGGCACTATCTTTCGCAAAGCGTATCTCTTGTAATGTTCTTGTTTGAAGAAAATGCTCTGGGCTTTCCAAAGGCTGAAGGGGGATCTCTAGCAATGGAGTCTTCAAATGTTCTGACATTTGCACCGATCATGCATGATCATAATTGCCCTCATGCGAAGTCACCTATTCTAGGTGGGCACGTAGTTGATCTGCTGAGATCTCGTAATTTCTTTTCACATTGTGGAGAAGTAGTACAAGTTTGCTATCAAAGGAGACACCTTGGTCTTACTTCGTGTCGCTTGTGTCCGCGTGAATGCGATTCCTGCTGCTAACTTATGGCTAATCGAAGTGTTAGCGGATGTGCGGTGTTTTCGGTGGTGGTAGCTCTTAGTCAACCCGAATATCGCGCATGGGAAAAGTGGCCTCGCTTGGCAGCAATGTGAGACCTTGGTTGATTCGTCGCTTGTGGCCATCCTAATCCGCCTTCTTCTATCCTCTTCGGGAGGCCGAAAGCTATTTGAGGAAGTCTGTAAGGAGGTAGGATGCCTTTTGAGGAAGTCAGTCGTCCTTTGTCAGGTCTACAACGCTGTTGTAGAGGCGCTTTCCTGGGGTGATTCGACGGAGCAATCGATTGCTCAGTCTTTTTAATCTCCTCTGACACTTTGTCTTTAATCTTGGGAAGGGGTCGAACGAAGTTCGTCGAATTAGTCGATTTATTAGTGAGCAAGGAAAAATATTTTGTTGTCACTTGCAAATAACTTGCATGGCCTCCTTCAAATACCTTTACGTAGTTAGTTCGTCTAAGCGAGTCTATACTTCATGTCGCACTAAATTCAGATGCTTGTAGTATGTAGTCTTTTGTATCCTTCTCAAAGCGTTTGTTGTTACATCTTTCCAGTAATCAATTGAGTTTGTTTTCGTAATTCTTTCCTTGTTTCTTAAATGATTACGAATCACATAAGCTTTTAAGAACTAAAACTCTACATTGACTATGGAAATGGAAATAAACAATCGAAAAAAAGCCTAATTGTTGACTGAGAGAGATTGATCTTGGCCCTGATGTGAACTTTGATGGCCTTTGCGAACCGTTAGTGTTCTTCAGTGGACTGTCGAGATTTTCTTGCGTTACAGAGGTTACTGAAGAGTAAACCTTGTAGAGGGGTTAATCTCCTCACCGACGTAAGGTCGGGGGGTTGTGTTCCCGTTTGCCTCAGCATCTTCGTTTCGCTTGGCTGAAGAGCTGATTGCTCCTGTTCGGCTTAAATGTGGTGTTTCCGCTATCACTCGACCTGGCACTGGTTCAGGTTGCTCCTAAGACTCTGTTGGATCTGGGAGCACTCTATTTGTTTCAGTGCTGCGTAATGGCAGCCTCGTGTCGTAGGTTGGTCTCTGCGTATTGTCCCTTCGAAGTTGTTAGCGATATACTTAACACAATGGTAAAGGGTGGAGACTATTGCTTCCATCTGGTGGAGCCATGGTCTTCCCAAGATAAGGTTGCAGGTTGATGGTGCATCTACTACCATGAAGTCCAGAAACAAGACCTTTCTTAGCTGCAGCTCTCCTGCCACTGTTGCTAACCTTATATTTTTGACGGGGAAGCATTTCTCCCCACTGAAACCAATCAGCGGGTGATTTGAGAATGTTAGGTTTTCATCCTTGAGGTCCATACTGCGAAATGCGTTGTAGAACAAGATGTTGAGTGAGCTTCCTGTGTCCACCAGGGCTCTCTCCACCTCCCACCTTGCAATGGAGACCAAGATGACTAGGGCGTCGTTGTGCGGCGCTCAGACTCCTTCGAGGTCTTTGTCTGTAATGGTCAAGGTGGGAATGGTGCTCTGGATCCTTGAGTGGTAGATGCATCTGTCCTCATCCACGGGTTGTGTCCGCATCTCCAGTAGAGTTCGCTTGCGGGACCTGTACGACTGGTGTTCACTTGGTCCGACTTCATAAAGGACATAGATTATCCCTAGAGTCTCCTTCTCTATTTATTTCACTGAACCCCCCCGGTCCCTGGTTCATTCTGGTCGCTTCTCAGAGTTCAGAAATTCTGTTAGTTTGCCCCTGCGGATTCAGTACTCAACCTCATACCTCGGACTCTTGCAGTCGTTGGTATCGTGGCCATCCCATTTGTGGTACGCGAAGTACTTGCCGTTGTCACACTTGGAGGGGTCTTCGTGCTGCTTTGGGGGCCACTTCAGATCTTTCCAGTTTTTCATGGAGTTTAGTACGTCCGACAGGCTAGAATTGAGGGGTGTCAGGCTAGGATCCAATGTAGTTGGTGGCTTTTTCTGGCTTGGACCGACTAGGGTCTGACCTGTTGTCATTGTGCTTTTTCTTGCTCCTTTTTTCATCCTCTCGTCTTTTTCCTTCCTTTTTGTTCCTAGGAGCGGAGGGTTTCTTCTCGCCTTCGGTTTCCCTCTTCACGATCCTCAACTCTTCCAAGGTAATGTGTTTTTGGGCGCTCTTTAGGAGATCTGTCATGTCTAGAGGGGGCTCCAAGGTGAGGTATTCGTAGAGCTTTCCCTTTTTGAGGCCCGTAGTAAAGGCTGTCACGGCTGTGTCATCATTGCATCCGTCGATGAGAGCCAGCTCGTTGTTGAAGCGTGTGACATACTCTCTGAGTGTCTCATTGGACTTCTTCTTTAGAGAGAGTATGTAGTGTAGGCCTTTTCGGAAACGTTGGCTCCCAATGAAGCATGTCAGGAACTCTTTTGCTAGCGTTTTGAATGAGTCGATCGACCTCGGTGGAAGGCTGTGGAACCACGTTAGTGCTGATTTCTTCAGGCTAATGAGAAAAGTCCTGCACATCACCAACTAGGATCCTTTTTTCGAGCCATTACGTGTTGGTAATGGCATAGGTGGTCGAATGGGTCGGTGGTTCTGTCGTAGAAGTTGAGCTTTGGGGGAGAGAACTTTCTTGGAAGGGCTTCATTCATGATTCGGTCCACAAATGTGGGACAAAGAGATGGTACAACACGTCCGGATCATGTGCCCCTCTGCGGAAGGGGTTATGAGGTCGAGCCTCTCTGCCCTGGCGGCAGACTCAGTGTTAGCCACGTAACCTCTTCTAGTCCAATGAGAACTAGTGGGGGCTTGGATCTCATGTGCTTGCTCTTTGCCTTCCTCCGGAGACGGAGGCCTATGCTGCTCCTGGTCTTCGTTAACAGGTGGTAGATTTTGTCGCGTAAGAGCCTCCACCGCCTTGGCGATCTAATGTATTTGAAATGACAACATCTCTATTTTGGGGTCCGTCGGTGCGGGGGCATGAGTCTGTTGTCCGTGCATGACCGAAACCGCTGAAAGTGATGGTACAGCGCCAGCCTGAGCGTTTGACGTGTCCCCTTGTTCTCCATTCTAGTGAAAAGTTAGGAACTTTGTCGTCCCCACGGATGGCGCCATACTAATGCAATCGTTTTTTGCTCCCTGCTTTGGCCTAGACCTGCTGACCTGCACAAGTAACGCACGTGAGCCACAAACCACCTTGTGGTGGCCGATGGCACTCCAATGCTAAAGTCAGACAGGGATCTGTGAAAGGTGTAATGTTGTAAACATGGAATTTATAGCGTACCTTAGCTTACCAACCTCATGTCTTATTTATAATACATGAGTCCTGGTTCTACCAGGCCATCAAAGACGTAGTTTAGGAAGGAGATATTCGTGGAGATCATTATCTAATTAGGAGTCATGCTATAGGAGGGGAGTTTCATGTTAGCTCTGCGTTCCCAGATACGCGGGAGATAGTTTCCAATCCTAGAGCTATCTGTAGAAGGAAGTTCCTCTGCGTGGAATGTACTTTGGTATTTGCTTCCTAGTTTGAAATGTAGAGCTGGTGTAATTGTCTGTTCGAAACTGATCTTCGAGATATTTGCCTTAGTACGACTTACGGGTATTGAGGATAGTTGTGAGACATGTGGGCCTAGCATACTGTAAGAATTCGGGTCTGTCTGGTGGACTGAATTAGGCGGGCTTAGCTTGGGCCATATCAGTGTTGGACTGACGCTGGGGCCCGTAATTCCTCGAGATCGTCACGACACGTGTATGGCTCAGGGACGTGACCATTTTTATGTATCATCAACATGTTTTATGTCTTGACATGTATTACTAAATTGAGTATGGAGGTTATTTATGTGTAGATACCAATTTAAGTCCCACTATAATTCTATTATTGATGATGGGCTAATAATAGAATTAGGGTTCTACATATACGATTGAGGTCCCCACTCCAAACCTAATTCTCTATCTCCTACTTTTTTCATATGGTTTAAGAAATACAAGAGAAAGGTTCTGGAGGTGGAAGACCTCTCCGCTGCGTGTTGCTAGTTCGTGGGGATTATTGCGAGGAACTTTTCATCAATAGAGACTTCAGGTACGCATTGATTACAATTTTTCTTCATTGATTATTGACATTAGGTCTTGGTTTATGATCTGTTAGAAATCTCCTATGTACCAAAGTTATAGGGTTTATGTTTGTATTTAGTGTTTATGAGTTTATGTGAATTGGTGGCTAAAAATGGACACTGCAGGTTGAGGCACAAATGGAGATTTATCAACTTCAGGTGGAGTAGTCAAAGTGCCGGCATCTGGAGTAGAGACTGTAGACGGAGAAGGTGAGGTGACAATGTTCAATACGTTTATACTTGTCTATGTGCCATTTCTCTATTGCTTCCTACAATTTAGAAGAAATGATCAAACAAATAATTTGTATTGAAGAACATCTAACCACACATATCAATCGATCATTTTTTAACATGCTCATGAAGATTACAAAATACCATACTCACAATGCATTTGGAAATCGATAAGCACACAAGAGATAAACATAGCGAGAGAGTTTATCGATGAGAGGTGTTTTCTACAAGTGTTAACGATAGGAAGAATGGATAATGAACATGAATAGCCAATCGATATGTGGGCTTTAATGGCATTGTGCACCGCACATGTCTTTGTGGTTAGGCACACAGGCCTAGGATGAGGTGCAGTCATGGAGAATTGGAAGACCAAGCCACCCAGTGTAGCCGGTGAAGTGTAACCAGTGGACTAGCAGAAACACACGCCTAGATGCTCATGAATGAACATCAATAATTGAGGCAAAGAATTGATGTTTAGTTAATAGAAGAAATAGTAACAGGAAGAAGTGTGGTTTGGGAAATTCAGGTTTACAGCGGAAAGAACACATGTTGCGTGGGAAATTCAGATTCATCCAACTAAGATGCAAAGGGGTATAAATCAAATCAGGTGGCCTTGGGATCGATTAGCAAGCAAAATCAAATCTTGTATGGCTTTGGGGTGATCGGGGAAGTTGATCTCACTTACCTTGTTAGCAACCAATTTCATTTTTGAATTATGATTTTTTCTCATTGATTAGGTATATTTCTAAACAATTTTAGGCTAATGTTGTATTACAAGAAACGTAGAAGGAACTAATGAAAGGAGTGTTATTTAAGGCTTGTGCTCTATTACAAGAAACGTGAAGGAACATATGAAGGAGTCATATACGACTAGATATACTAACTCCTATTCTTATTGACCTTCTCATTTCTTCACTTTGACCACTTCTCCCAAACAATTTGAATGAGGGCAGTTAGCTCATTTAGTTTACTTGTAGTTAAGATAGCCCAATTGTATTAAAACATGTGGTTTTCTTTCCAACATATCATGCTCATGTTCTTTTTGTTGGAGTTTATATAGCAAATAATAAATAGTCCCACATGGAAAGTGAAAAGTCAAAGTAACGTATTTATAAGTGTTGATTTTCAAAACTTATTAAATTATCAACTAGCATTGGGCCTTAACCTTATAACTATTTAGGACAATAAATTATATAACAATGTTCTATAAAACAATTGTTCTTGATGGTTATGGTGAATATTTACTTATTCTTAATGACATTAATATCTTGTGAGATCACTGCACCAAAATAGAGTATTTGTAACATTAATATTTTTCAAGTTTGTAACTCATGATCATGTTGCAAGCATTGCAAGATAAACTTGTGTCACAAAGTTATGGCAATTTAGGTAATAAAAAAATAAGTTATTTTCAAAATTAAATAGTAGGGATTTCAATATCTCGCTCTCATCTCTCTCACGCTCCTTCTCAATCTCTCGCACTCTTCGGATCTCTCCATGCCTCTCCATCTCTCGCGCTCTTCAGATCTCTCCATCTCTCACTCTCGAGCTCTCGCGATCTCTCGAGCTCTCCATCTCTCTCACTATCCCTCTCCATCTCTAATCACTTCATCTTCTTCGAAGAAAATCACAGATAAAATTGCAGTCTAGTTGAGTTCGATTGAGGAGTTTTTCGGAGTTGGTTCACAATGGAGGAGTTGTCGTTGTTGTTTCAATGGTGGTGGAGTTTTAGGGCTCAATTTGGTGGGAGGAGTTGTCGCAGCAGCGTGAGTTGCTGAGAATGAGGTTTCGATTGAGGTAGGTGGAGTTAATTTCTGTTCAGTTTATGTGTTTGAGTTTAGCTTAGATGTTTGATTTGATTATTGCATTTTGTAGATCTATAATGAAAGTGTGGATGCAAATTTCCGTCGGGTCACGTGTTGATCACACGGTGCAATCTGCATAAGGTAGAATCACGTGTTGATCATGCAGAGTAATCTGCACAAGGTAGAAATTAATTCTTGACACCGGTGTGGTGCCTGCCACGGAGACTCTGATGCCAAAGTTTAAATAATGTATTTAGGAAAATGAGAAATATCTCTATATTTGAAGAGAAACACTACAAGAAATACTATCATTAATAGCGTTTCAAAAACGCTATGGTAGGCTACCATAGTGTTTTAGCAAACGCTGTGTCTGCCGGAGCTATAATAGACACAGGGTCTATTATAGCGTTTTAAAAACACTATTGTAAGTTGACTACGATAGCGTTTCAGAAACGCTATGGTAGTTCTATTATAGCGTTTTTAAAACGTTATTGTAAGTTGACTAATATAGCGTTTTATAGTAACATTATTTATAGCGTTTCTGAACCGCTATAGTAAGTCTATTATAGCGTTTTAAAAACGCTATTGTAGGTTCACTATTTATAGCATTTATAGTGTTTCTGAAACGCTATTGAAAGTCTATTATAGCGTTTTAAAAACGTAATTGTAAGTTGACTTTTTTTTTTTTTTCCTACCAAATGACTTTTTATAACATCTTATAAGTTTTATTTCTAGAAAATAAAAATCTAAATGTGCCAAACACTTAAACATTTCCATTAATGGAGGCAAAGTAATGTAATTAATAAGATAATGTATTACATCGAGTCACAAAATCTACCAAATAATAAAGATAATGTATTACACTTATGGTACTTGGGATAACAAACTAGAAATTAAGCGATGGTTTTGCCCAGTGGATCAATGAGAATCATGCCAACACCACCCGCTTCTCTAACAAAAATGGCTTTTTCGCTTCTAAGGTCTGGGAGTTCAAAAGCATAGACAACGATCTTCCCCTTTATCAAGCTACGATCAAGAGTGTTGTTCTTGCATAAGCTGAAAAAACAGATCAAGACGTATAATAATTAGCACTATATGAAGATGAGTGTTCATCAAGCACATTGGACAAGCATATATATATATATATATATACCATGCATATATTCTGAGCTGGAACACACCAGGAGCAGCTGCTGTACTTGCATTAATAATCTCATAATACATGTCCATCTTAAGAGGGTTTATTGATCGCCCCTGCAAATTTAAAGGTTTTTAGAGTAAATAAATAGTGGGCATTACATATACTACAAATGTTCCTTGGGTGGGAATTCATGAATTTGCATTTAATAGTACTAGCAGAATGGTTCGTCAATTAACTTATAAAAATTTGAATTCCCAAGATGCAATATGGACTCAATTGACGATCAATAGAACTAGCAGCTACGGTGAGTATCCAGGGAGCAACATTAGTTGCAGTGCCTGGGAAGAAATAATTTCCAGCTGAACCATAAACGACTATTCTTTTCCTAAATGCATGAAATCCTCCAATCGTTATCGAGTGATGGAAATAACTCGGTTGTGGTGGGTTCGAGCCTGCGGAGACCGAAATTATGTCTACGCCATCATTAATGGCATCATCAATGGCTGCAAGAAGGTCAGCATCGCTCCACAAGAAAAACCAACATGCCTTGTAGATAGCAAGCCTAGCACTAGGTGCGCCTCCCCTAGCAATACCAGCGGCTAGTCCATATAGGCTCACATTGGTCACCACTGACCCAGCTATAGTAGGCCTACCTTGGTGGTTGCAGTGACTCCATTTGTTAAACATAAACTCAAGAAGCACAGAATGGTGAAACCTGTAGACAGTTCCATGATTTTGAAAAATCTCTGACACCACAAATGAAGAAGCTTCAATTTCATGCTGCACCCTTTTATAACTTTCGGGTTTTGGAATTTTCAAATGCCGCTTCGAATTAAAACCACTCAACTCCACCATAGAAGGTTCCTCCTTCCCGGTAGATTTCGGTTTCTTCCCTCCAATGCTCCTGTCAACGTGTAAATCTGCCAGTAGTTTTCAGTAAAACATTAACAAAATTCAACTTGATCTATATGATTTTCCTCAGACTTGAATTTCTCGATCAAGTCCAATATTTCACTTTGGTTTTCAGTGTAATGTTGAGAAGGAAAAAAACAGGGCAGTTCATAGTAGATTTTGAAACCACATACAAAACATGAATAAACAAAGCACCTGTTAATCAGGAAAGCGTATTTTGATTGCGACATACGTGCACGACCTCTAGACTGCACAAAACTTGCAACCGACTGTGGTAAATCATATCTGATTACTAAGCAGCAAGTCTGAATATCAAGACCTTCTTCTCCAACTTTTGTTGCCACCAACAGATTCAGCTGCCAAGCAATACAAAATTAGCAATAAACACCTCAAGCCAAAAGAGAAGTCCATAAGAACAGCTCAAATTCAGTTTTAATAGCCTTACAGATTGTAGGTTTGGAAGACGCTGAATGGAAATAAAACATTGATCTTACATGTATGCATCATTCCAAACCATGAGCTTACCTAGAGGAAGCAGGGCCATTTCTTTGTGGAATATATAATCCTCATGTAAGCCATCTCCATGCATTTGTACATTAATGCAGCAGAAGCCATTTCTTAGTGTCTTTCATACTGCTGAGAAACAAACCTATGAATGTAAAAAGCATACGACGTCAATAGGGAAAAATTAGAGGTAATGCAACCAATTTTTCAGAATTTGTTGGTCACTCAGTGTGCATCTCACTTTCATGAACTTGATTTGTTACTAAGATCACTAAATTCTAAGAATATGCGTTACCATTTACAAAGAATAATGTACTGAATAAAATTATGTATACTTGGTGCATGATTAAAAAAACAGACATGTGTGTGTAGAATGTTGTGTCGATCCATAGAGGTTATAGAACCCCACACTAGGAAATTTGCCTAGCAACTGAAAGCTAATGGCCTCATCTACCAGTTCATAGCACTTGTATTTCACAAGTCTAAGATTTCTTTCCTGTTTTACATTGTTCATTTTTTTATCTATTACTTGAGCTCCTAGTAAGATATGTACCTTCTTCGTTAGTAATATATTTCTATTCTTCTACATATCAAACAGTAGCCAAAAAAAAGAAGAAACTAGAGGTCGAGACTTTTTGGTGGGGTAACAATTCAACCTCTGAAAATTCCAAGATTATTCAAAGAAATCACAACTACATGAATAGGTTTTTCAGTTTTTACCATCCAGGTTTTAATAGAGAAATAACAACACATTTCATAAGGAGAAATAAGGAGTCATCCCAAGCCAAAAGGTTTTCATTTAGATAAAACTAGCTTAAGGTGATCCAAGTTACACCAGTTTAATTTACTTGTGCCCGATTGAAACTAAAGAAATATAATCCAAGAACAAGGACTGTAGTGCCATTGTTCCTCAAATGTGCTCCTATTCCCTCTGAGGTGAAACTCTCTATCATTCGTGGAGACTCTATGGTGCCAAACTCAGCAACTTCACCTGCTTCCTTTCACACACAAGTCCTTTTCTATTCGTCCCCCATCCCCTGGTCCCTACAGTACTCAAGTAAAGCTCTTCTTACAACTCATCTCACTCATGAACCCAACCCAACCCAAGCTTCAGCTTATAGTTTGCGAGCCTAACCAAGCTAGAATAAAACTTGGCTCAGCTGAAGCTCGTGGTTTGTGATTCACAGGCATGAAGAGGCACAGGAAACGAATACAAAAAATGAAATAAGGGGACAGAACACAACTCAGGACCATGGAATGCAACAGAAAGAAATAACCCAAAAACTCAGATATGTGGCATACAACGTGACACAACACAAGAAGTAAATAAATATAAAGTGTCTATACAGCTTCTCAAAACTTACTTGCACATTTTTGCAGTTTCACCATACAGGTGGTCATCTCTATATGAGTTATCATATAATTGGAAGGTTCTGAAAGTGATGCCCCATACAGAAAGTTTCAAAGCAGCCTAGAAGTACAGACCTATAGATTCAAGTTCCCCATATTGAGTTCTGCACAAAGAATATTAAGGGAACTGGGATTAATACAGTACAATACCAGATTAAGCTTCAAAAGAAAAGTTAAAAAGTCAAAAAAGGTCATTACGAAAAACCTCAAGAGGAACAACTTTACGCTTTAGAAAGTACCTGGTTTGAACTTCCTAATGGCAATGATCTCCATGGCACATCTTCAGATTGTGCTCTTCTACGATCAACAGATCTGTTGATGGAGGTCGATGCCCTTGCACGCCTAGCCACTATGATGAAGAACCAGAGCAAATGGAATAAAAAAAATGCATCAGTAACGGAGTGGTTTCCGTTGTCGAATTGAAAAATGAAACACACAATGCCATTTAGATAAGAAAAGTCCAGCTACGAGTCATTATGCGAGTACCTGGACGGAGTATGCCAACAAGAGTCCCTGGACTTGACCCAGAGACACCTGAAGATGACCCTGGGTGAAATCTAGGAATGGAGTTAGTAGCCCGTCTTGCAAATGGTGGATATGGTGATGGCTGCAGTGGTGGTAATATGTTAAAACACACTTAGAATATATTAGAAGTACACCTTGAAACGCGTTTAGAATATGTTAAAAGTATCTAATTTAATTTACCTCATGAGCATCCGATGGAGAGAAATACCCGGCTCTTGATCTTTGTCCTCTTGGTGTGTTGCTGACCGGAGATGGACCCTGAGCACCAATGGGTCTATTAGAAACATTGTTCACTACAAGGGGATTGGATTGTTGTAGAGGAAACGTAGGAATGATATTAGTAGCCAGTCCATATCGTGGAGATGATGATGGCTGCAATAAAGAGGGGAAAACAAAAACAACATATTAGTATATTTAAAATAAAACCTTAAAACGTGTTTAGTATATATGTAACGAGCAACTGATTCCATTTAACCTGACGAGCATCTGATGGAGTGAAATTCCCTGCTCTTGGTGTTTCACCCCTTGATGTGTTGCTAATCGAAGATGGACCCTGAGAATCAATGGGCCTCCTAGGAAAAAGGGGAGCCGATTATTTTTCTAAAAATAAAAACCCAACATTTCATTTTCTAAAAACAGACTGATAAAATCGCAAAACAAAGTAGAAATGCAAAAAATCACATACTTATAGAGTAGTTCAAGATACTTGTGCTTGCGGATCTCAAAGAACATATTCCAAGAGTGCCAATTATTGTTGATCGTTGTAAGCCCCAACAAGTACTGCTCTACTTCATCCCACAAGCCACTTGTTATCAGGTCTATCACATAATTCACGTCTAGAAATAACCTGGTCTCTTGCTCAAGTCTACAGAAAACACCATGAATCAAAATCAAAACATCTAACAAAATACAAGGAACGGAATGAAACAAATCAAAGATCAGAGAAAAGATCGTGATTCATTACATATGAGCCGATTGGGCCAGGTTGTTGTTGATCAGGAAGTGAAGTATCAAGTACAAACAATAGTCTGTCATTGGATTTGATTGAACCATCTTGTACTAGTACAGAAGAAACACAAAATCAATGGAAAAAAACCTGTTAAGGAATATGAAAACAAATCCTGATGGGGAAAACTAATCCATGAAACAAAACTACTAGATCAAAGAGAATTGAACAAAAAAAAAGTATCACAGTGCATATTCATCATAAAGCATGCAAAAATATCACAGTGTGATAGGCCCCCTATTCGATTTACTTATACTAGGAGGAAACATGCCACAGGGAAACAGCACGAGGACTGACTGCCATAAATGCAAGCACTGTCACACGAATGGAAGTAGTGCAAGTTATTGCTGCTATTACTGATGAATGCAAGTGACTGAGATGTGATTAAGAATAACTGCTGGCTGCTATTACTGAAGTAATGTTGTTACTGAGATATATAAGTGGATGCTGCTACTGAGAAATGCAAGTGGCTGAGATGGGGACCAAGTGCTATGACTGAATACAATAGAATGTTGAAACAGAATAATATGCTGAAGTAGGGACTATAAATAGTAATAGAATAGAAGAGAGAAAGGTCATTCATTGATTTGTAATCTCATTGTACAGATAGCATTAGCTGTCTAGGAGTTCAGGAGCTTCTCGAATAGCTCTACAAGGAGAATGGCACTCTCTAAGTTGCTATGTACATTGCTTGTTATCCCACTTCAATCTTTCTAATACAATATCATCTTTTTCTTCTGCTTCACTTCTCTGTCTTCCATATCTGCTACTTCTAATTGGTCTGTTCCCATATCATTTCATTGTCTACCATTGAGAATCATCAACTGACAGTATATGATCTCTGAAGTACAGTGCTGATCTTGATCAGTTGAAATTGCATCCAAGCTTCAAATCTGCAAGCAAGAATCAAGATAAAGGTCAGTTCATATCAATTGGTATCAGAACACTCGATCTTGAGTGAATATGGCTGGCAAGGGTGCATCGACAAGTAATGTGGCAAGATTTGAGGCCATAGAAGAAAGCATTGTAAAGGTTCAAGAACATGTTCAAGAACAAGTGGAATCGTTGAGGGGAGATATTCAAGAAATGCTCAAGATGATGAAAAATCAACAAGAATCCCTAAAACCAGTCTCCACAGCAGAGAAAGATCAGATGCATCCAACAAATGTGGAAGCACAAAGTTTGAACGGAGTAGGAGGAGGAGTTTCTTCTTCTCAAGGTTATCCATATGATAGGAGACCTAGAAGGTTAGAGATGCCTACCTTTGAGGGATCGAATCCAGATGGATGGATTCTAAAGGCTGAAAGATTTTTCTCCTTACAGAGATACAGTAATGAAGAGAAAATGGAAGCAGCGGTTATCTCTTTCGAAGGTGATGCCTTGTTGTGGTATCAATGGGAGAGTAAACGAAGGCCAATTTTTTGTTGGGAGGAATTGAAGGGTTTAGTATTGAAACAGTTTAGATCGATGCAAGAAGGATCACTTTGCGAACAGTTTCTTGCACTTCGACAAGAAGGATCGGTAGCTGATTACCGTCGAGGTTTCGTTTCGCTGGCTGCACCATTGGAGACTGTCACAGAGGAAGTCTACCTTAGCAAATTCATAAATGGATTGAAACCCTCCATTAGAGCTGAGGTGAGAATGCTCGATCCTGGACATCTGGGTCGGGCCATGGACCTTGCCCAACAGGTTGAAGAGAAACAAAGGGTAATGGGTTTCGCCAGATTAGGTTTTCAAAGTTTCAGTAACCGGCCCATGACTGGCCCAAAACCCTTTACAACCGGTTCATCAGGTCAACCACAACAAAATTCTTCCAGAGATTTTTCACACAAACAATTCAGATCTCAACCCTATTCGCATTCTTCCAGAGAGTACGAGAGAAATGGAGGCGACAAGAAAGAAACTCGCCGATTCTCAGATGCAGAGTACCAGGACAAGAGAGCGAGGGGGCTATGTTTCAAGTGTGACGAGAAGTACTCACCGGGTCATTTGTGCAAGAGAAAAGAGGTGAGTGTCCTTATTGCTCAAGCTGATAGCGACGAGGATAAAGAAGGGGATCTACATGGTGATGAAAATAAAGAGGTAGAGGCGGCCGAAATGAATCAGATCATTGAGGTTTCCCTTAGTTCCGTCATGGGGCTGACCAACCCAAATACCATGAAGATTGAAGGCGAAATTGAAGATCAGACAGTGGTGGTGTTGATTGATAGTGGCGCAACGCATAACTTTATTTCACAGAAGTTAGTCGACAAGGTGATGTTACCTGTTACAGCGACAGGGGTTTACGGTGTCACAATGGGGTCAGGGGATTCGGTTCAGGGGAGTGGTGTATGTAAAGGGGTGAAACTGATGTTGCAAGGCGTGGAAATTGTACAAGATTTTCTTCCCTTGGTGTTGGGAAGCTCGGATGTGATTTTGGGTATACAGTGGTTAGAGACGTTGGGAACGACTTCTATAAATTGGAAAGATCAAATTCTTCGATTTAGGGCTTGCTTAGATACCATTACTCTCAAAGGGAATCCGACCTTGGGTAGAAGTTTGGTCTCCTTGAAAACTATGATGCGGGAAATGAAGCAAGAGGGCTTGTTGAGTTGGGCAGTATGGAGGGACATGGGACTGATCACTCTTCGTCTACAGATAGTTCAATCATGCCTGTAGGAGTATCAGAGGTAATACAAAAGTACTCTATGGTTTTTCAATTACCATCTGGATTACCTCCCCGTCGAGGTTTCGAGCACGCAATTACATTGCAAGAAGGTTCCAATCCGATTAATGTCCGACCATATCGTTACCCTCAAAGTCAGAAGAATGAAATAGAGAAGCTGATTGATGAGATGTTAGAAGCAGGAATTGTGCGACCCAGTGTGAGTCCCTTTTCAAGTCCTGTTTTGTTGGTCAAGAAGAAGGATGGGGGATGGCGTTTCTGCGTGGATTACCGAGCTCTCAACAAACAAACGGTACCTGATCGGTTTCCTATTCCGATTATTGAAGAATTATTGGATGAGCTTCATGGATCGGTGATTTTTTCGAAACTAGACCTCAAGTCCGGTTACCACCAGATTCGATTAAGAGAAGGAGAGGAACCAAAGACGGCTTTCAGAACTCACGAGGGGCATTACGAGTTTTTGGTGATGCCATTCGGACTTACGAATGCTCCTGCGACATTTCAGGCTTTAATGAACTCGATTTTTCGGCCTTATCTACGTAAGTTTGTCTTGGTATTTTTCGATGATATTTTGGTATACAGTAAGGGAGTCGCAGAGCACATTCAGCATCTTGAAGTGGTACTGGAGATATTACAAGCACAGCAATTGTATGCAAATCAGAAAAAGTGCGAGTTTGGCAGCTCGAGGCTATGTTATTTGGGACACATAATATTTGAGGATGGGGTTTCGGTAGATCAATCAAAAATTCAGGCTATGTTGGCATGGCCTTCACCCAGGAATATTACGGATTTAAGGGGATTTTTGGGTCTCACGGGGTACTACCGTAAGTTCATCAAGGAGTATAGTCAGGTTGCTTGGCCCTTGACCTCTCAGTTGAAAAAAGATAGCTTCGCATGGAATGAGGAAGCCGAGTTATCGTTCCAACAATTGAAGCGCATCATGACGGAGGCCCCAGTATTGGCGATGCCGGATTTTTCTGAAGAATTTATTGTTGAGACCAATGCTTCGGGGTTTGCAGTGTTGATGCAGTCCAACCGACCGATAGCATTTTTTAGTCAAGTTTTGGGTCCAAGGGCAAGACTTAAACCCATTTATGAGCGAGAACTCATGGCAATTGTGTTGTCAGTGACGAAGTGGCGCGCATACTTGTTAGGCCGTAAATTCATCATCCGCACGGATCAGAAGAGTTTAAAATTTTTGATGGAGCAACGGGTTATTGGGCCGGAATACCAAAGATGGGTGAGTAAGCTTCTGGGCTATCAATTTGAAATTCAGTATAAGGTAGGAGCATCGAATAAAGCGGCTGATGCTTTGTCCAGAATATCTCTACCACCTTCATGTTCTCAAATCAGTTTACCTACTTGGCGCGATTGGACAGTGTTGAAGTCTGAAATTGAGGCTGATTCTTCAATTGCAGACATCAAGAAATCAGTTTTGGATGGTTCGGGTCGCCCTGGATTTACAATTGCAATGACATCCTGCATTATAAACACAGGTTAGTAATTTCTCCAAACTCATCTCTGATTCCCACCCTCTTTCATGAGTTCCACACTTCTTCTGTGGGGGGTCATTCCGGAGAGACTAAGACATATCAGAGAGTTGCTAAAGAAATTTACTGGGTGGGGATGAAGGCGGCCATCAGAAAATTGGTTAGTGAATGTGACATGTGCCAACGCAATAAAACCATGGCTACTAGTCCAGCTGGACTTCTTCAGCCGATTCCTCTTCCTACACAGGTTTGGGATGAGATTGCGATGGACTTTATAGAAGGTTTACCTATTTCGGGTATGATGGACACGATTTTGGTGGTGGTGGATCGGCTCAGTAAGTACGCGCACTTCATTGGGTTGAAACACTCATTCACTGCCAAGCGAGTAGCTGTGGTATTCAGTAAGGAGGTTGTCAGACTTCATGGTATGCCATTGTCCATTATCTCGGATAGAGACCGCATTTTCCTTAGCAACTTTTGGAGTGAATTGTTTCGGTTTCAGGGAACACATTTGAAACACAGTACGGCCTATCATCCACAAACAGACGGTCAGTCTGAAGTCGTCAATCGCTGCCTGGAGACCTACTTGCGGTGCTTCACTTCTGCGAAACCCAATTTATGGTCTAAGTGGCTTCCATGGGCAGAGTATTGGTATAATACATCTCACCATTCGGCCACGGGTTTTACGCCTTTCAAAATTTTATATGGTAGAGATCCTCCTACTCTGTTGCGTTATAATACAGGGAGGACGGCTGTGTCTTCTGTGGAGCTAATAGTATCAGCCAGGGATGGAATTCTGGAGTGTCTACGGGAAAATTTATTGCGCGCTCAACAACGCATGAAGTGGTTTGCTGATAAATCTCGGCGTGAGGAGGTTTTTGAAGTAGGGGATACAGTATTTCTGAAAATCAGACCTTATAGACAGAGGTCACTGGTTCAGCGCCATAATCAGAAGCTTTCTCCCAGATTTTATGGGCCTTTTGAAGTGTTGGCTAAGATTGGTGCGGTTGCTTATCTGCTAGCACTGCCTTCTTCTTCTCAGATTCATGATGTTTTTCACGTATCTCAGCTCAGACGGGCCAAGGGACCTTGTTCGGTTAGTTTTTCCCTTCCATCCCAATTAACTGATGAAATGGAGTTACTGGTTCAGCCTGAGAGTTTGTTAGATGTCCGACATGCTGTTAAGGGGAACTCGGAGAAAGTGGAAGTCTTAATAAAGTGGCAGGAATTACCTGCTTATGAAGCTACTTGGGAAGATTTTGATTTGCTTGCTCAACAGTTTCCTTCATTCCACCTTGAGGACAAAGTGCGTTATTGGCGCGGGGGTATTGATAGGCCCCCTATTCGATTTACTTATACTAGGAGGAAACATGCCACAGGGAAACAGCACGAGGACTGACTGCCATAAATGCAAGCACTGTCACACGAATGGAAGTAGTGCAAGTTATTGTTGCTATTACTGATGAATGCAAGTGACTGAGATGTGATTAAGAATAACTGCTGGCTGCTATTACTGAAGTAATGCTGTTACTGAGATATGCAAGTGGATGCTGCTACTGAGAAATGCAAGTGGCTGAAATGGGGACCAAGTGCTATGACTGAATACAATAGAATGTTGAAACAGAATAATATGCTGAAGTAGGGACTATAAATAGTAATAGAATAGAAGAGAGAAAGGTCATTCATTGATTTGTAATCTCATTGTACAGATAGCATTAGCTGTCTAGGAGTTCAGGAGCTTCTCGAATAGCTCTACAAGGAGAATGGCACTCTCTAAGTTGCTATGTACATTGCTTGTTATCCCACTTCAATCTTTCTAATACAATATCATCTTTTTCTTCTGCTTCACTTCTCTGTCTTCCATATCTGCTACTTCTAATTGGTCTGTTCCCATATCATTTCATTGTCTACCATTGAGAATCATCAACTGACAGTATATGATCTCTGAAGTACAGTGCTGATCTTGATCAGTTGAAATTGCATCCAAGCTTCAAATCTGCAAGCAAGAATCAAGATAAAGGTCAGTTCATATCACAGTGCATATCAATTTCCATTAAAAAATCACTACCAACCTGAATACGAGCTCCAGACCTGTTTTGCATGTTCTTGATGGTCTCACCCCCTTTACCAATAATAACGCCAACCTGGATGACATCATTCCAAACCATGAGCAGAGAGAACCAAATGAATGCTAAGAATGAAAAAGGTAGGTTGTTACCTTTCCATTTGGAATTGTTATTTGTTTGCTCGTGCTCTGACCATAAATTCCATACAATATTTACAAGATCTTCTTCCATACAATATTTACAAGATCATAAATTCACTACTGATTAAGATTACTAGCTTATCTCATTACAGCAGCTGCTTTCATATGGAATGAATATGGGTAAACAATTGAGATGAATGATCACTGAAACTCAAAATAGACTTCCATCTAAAACTTGAAAAACTATAAAACTTTGGGTACACAGTACATTATACAAAACTTAGCCAAAGCAAAGTAGACTAATCATTCACCTCCAAACGACGCAGTGACAGCAATAGAGCCAGCCACTGATCCTGCAGCACTTGCTGCAACTGCAAACCTACTTGCTCCAATCACGGGGATCAGAGTTCCTAATGTAGGTGTTAAAGCACTGAATCCTGCAGCTATTGCTGGAGCAGCCAGACCTGTGAAAGAAAGGAACTGTGTACCATGTTAAAAATTTGTTGTAACTGCTCCATTTCGCCACCTTGTTCTTCATCTCTGCATGCATGACCAATTTGGACAAGTATTTCATAAGCCTTATTTCTTGTTTTCTTATTAGCCTGTAAACAAAATGATTTAATTATTCACCAAACTCTTTTCCCTAAAACTAAAAATAGAAAAATGATGCATTGAGTATTAAATGGACATCTGATGGAACAGGTCTAGAATGAATAAGCAACAATGACAATGAAAGCCGCTAGGCAGAAAAAGTAAATAAACAAAGTAACGAAACACAATCCTATCACTCCACTATTACAAAATAGGTATGAAATGCCCATTAGAAGTGGAAAAATTAGACCTAAGCAACATTTTGTGGCAGGGATGTGTCTTTAGGTTGGACTTAAAATCAGCAACTTGATCACAACGCCTCTTGCCAGCCTTGCTCAAAATATTTCCAGCAAGCAACCTCTCCACCAACAGGAGAATGTACACCCAAAATTTTCAACGAAAGAAACAGCGAAACAGGACTAGTTTGTTGTATTGTCATAATCAAATTGTCCAATTCAACCCTTCTCCTACATAGGAGAATCGGAACCTTAACCATATGATTAGCAAATTAAAAAAGATTTCCAGACAGGTAGTACTCATAAAAAATTGCAAACCCAAATGAAAAAGCTCAACACTTCATCAAAGTTGTATTCTTGCCAACATATCCTTATCATAGTAAACCAAAAAAAAAAAAAAATTCAAACTAGAAATCTTAATCAACTAAGGCCCTGTTTAGTTCAATGGAAGATACCTGAAATAAAATATAGTTTTCAATTGAACTACTAAAACCAAGGAAAGTTCGTGTTTTTGAATTAAGATGTCATAAGAAACCAATGACCATATAGCTTTATCTTTGCAGAAATTTGCCAGAATGGCTTGTAGAAGCAACGGTCTAAATGATTAAATCGTGCATTTACAAAGGGAAGAAGTGTAGTAGCATTTTGAGGTTTACCTTGTTGTTCCATCAAACCTGGGAGGAGGGGCTGAATTGGTGTTCAGAACAGGTGGAAGAACTTCTTGCACAATTCTGAATCACAAAAAAAAAAAAAAAAAAAAAAAGACCCATCACATTACCTCATCAAAAAAACACAAAGTACTCGAGAATCCAATAAAACAGAACACTAGACGATTCAAAGCACAAAAATGCATTGATTCAGAAACCCCATCAAGCATGTCAAAGAAAGATTGAAAAACTAATACAAGAATTCAGAAATCCTACCCAGTTGCCATTTTTTCTTGTTAATGTAGGAGCTCTGGTTTTTCCTAATGGATTAACGAAAACTTGGTTTGCTAACTTGAACAGAAAAATTGATGAATAGAGAGATATCTTTACCAACTTTCTGCTAGCAAAATTCATTTACAAACTTTCTAAAATGCCCTTATTTCATTTGAAAGGAAATATCTTTTATCCCATGTATAGACATAATGCCCTTATTTCATATGAAAGGAAATATCTTTTATCCCATGTATGTCTTACCTTCGGTAAAAACCTCTCAACACATGAGACTAAACATTTCATCACATTTGATGCTGAGCTTAAAGCTACTTTTATCTCTTCGATGCTAACCTGCGAATCATGAAATTTCATTGTGATATACTCTATTGAAAACTTTGGTAGCCAGAAAAAATATATACCCAGAATTTTTTACTGATCATTCAGGAACAGAAAGTGCAGGCAGAACAGGACAGATATATTACTCTGACATTGCCATCGATCGGAAGACGAAGTGAGGCATCCTGCAACGCTTTGATTGCTTCTGATATGGAACTTGAATACTCCCTTTCCAAAGCAGATCATTCATCCAAACATGGCATCTAAAACAGTCCCAACAAAATAATAAATTAGGTATGTGTACTACACGTACAATATGCCAACATAATCAAATTACGTTGGATGTCCAATCCACAGAACAATAAAATATTTTTAATTTTTTTAGTGAATCATGTTCCCTTTGAACTAATTGCAAATGTTCAGACATAATTTTCCATTCCCATTGAGTTCATTCACAAGTCACAACAAATATGCAAATGATAAAATGGATGCTAGTACTTGGAAATTGGAATGGCATTCCAACTTTGGAGAAATACCAATAAAGGGCCACCAGAAGCATGGAGTACCCATCGTGGGTTCTCTGGAGAAGGCTGCTCTAGTTTGTAAATCTAAAGCAATTATTGTAGATAACACCAACTTGATTATATACATGGACAATACTTGCAAAGACACCTCAACTTTTGCATACACTTTTTCCAATCACGCATTTTGTATACACTCCTAATCACTTGCACATAATATTTGTTAGCACATCTGATTGGATTTTCTATTCTGATTGAATTTGCAAAGCACTTCAAACTTTTATCTCTTTAGTGTGCAAACTGCCAGCATTCACCCACTAATATTCTATTCCATGTGACAATGAGGAGGGCTTTTCTTTTTCCAGGTTCAAGTCAGACCTTTCATGTATCACACAAACAATATTATAAGCTTGCTAGGAAAATCTAGAACTATACTAATGTTTGGAAGGCTTCTTGCTTCTCATACGGCCTTTTCTTTGTTTGTTTTAAGATTTACTGGCTATTATATTCATCATTCAGGGAATGCAATACTTTTATAAAGAAACATACAAGAGATGTCACCGCAGAGGTATGCAAAAAGATAGAACAACAATTTAGTAATTAGTCTAGATAGGTATGCAAAAGATAACACACGGGGCTAAGGACACATTTAATAATTTAGAGGACTTGGCAGAAGGGTTGCTAAACCATTATAGTTGTCGAAATATTCTATTGCTCAATAGTTTTCGAGGACCATGGACTTGGAAATGTCTTGGCATTGTCATGCAGTAGACATGGGTAAACTTGGTTACTAATTAAACACTACAGATGGGTTCTATAACAATAAATTAGAAAAAATTACCCAAATGCCTTGGCAGTATCATAGCATTCTAGGGTCCAAACAAGAGACTTCTTTATGTCATAGAACCTCTGTGTTAGACAATTCAAACTCAACATCACCTCTTTATCACATCCAAATAAAATATGTCTAATCCTACTAAACATGAAGAACAAAACTTATCCAATTTATGAACTCAAAGGAGTTTACCAAGCCAATATTTATTTTACGGAATAATTTTTACATCTTTTTAACATGTAACGGAAATACGTTGAATTATAACCATGCTGCCCTACTAGCTATCGAAGTCTATTGAGGTAATCTACATCTAGATTTGTAATTCATCTTAGCCAACCTTGACTGCTTGTTTTATTTTTCATGTTTAATGTTATATTTTGCCTTTATAAAAGTATTTTTGAGCATTGAGGATATGTGCAGAAAATTATTTACACTTATTTATTCTCAGAATGAGTTTTCTTATCCATACAAGAAAGCAAGGTTGTCACGAGAAAACACTAATATTTGTTGAATTCTTGAGCACGTCATAACACTAATTCAAAAAATTGTAAGCACAAAATGCATTTATCATGAGAATAGTCTTACTTGAGCTTCAAGGATATTATATATTATTTCTGCCTTCTTCAACTGTCCAACTGTAGTGTGCTTATTTTCAACAGAATCATGCAACTCTGATATTTTGGCAAAAAGGGCATGAAGTGATTTCTGCAGAGAAACAAAATAAAATTTGATGTTTGATGAACAACACTGAAAGCAACATAAAAGCACACATTATAGAAGCGAAAATGAATTGGTAGTAGTTCATAAGCAGTTCAATTCTAACTTACTTGGTCAAATAGATATGGATGAAAAATAGGAATGTATATTTGTTCAAGAAGTTGTGCTTGATAATCTACATTACCCTGTTATGCTACTATATAACCTAGGGAGCACTAATACTTCCAAAACCCATTGCATGGTGTTTGATACAGCTTCAATATGTGTCCTGCGGTCTTTGGAGTGTGGGACAGTCAAGAAGAGAGTTTGTCTTTTTGCTTATGCGTACTTATGCTATTGCAAGTGTTGTGGCTATGATGCATGTTTGTTTGTTTGTTTGACAAATGACTCAGATGACTTCGGTGTTTATGATTATTTGTTTTACTGGTGTAATATAGATTTCTAGTTATAAAAAAAATATATTATTTTAATGGTGTGTCCTACAGGTACCATTATCTTCACAGTGTCCTTATCCATGCAACTCACTGTATAACTTTCTCCTGTCGGAAGCTTCTCAACAAAGTTCACAAGTAAATGAGAAAATACACTTCTGAATGAAATGTTTGTTAGACTGTTATTGTTGCTATTATTTTCTTCAACTTTCTACTCTCTTGCAAAGAAATAAATAAAACCAAGACTCCAGATTTCTACATACACAAATTAAGATAAGTAGATGAGCAAAACATAAGACAGAATCACTGCAATTGCTGCTCACTGCCACAAGATCTAATGTGAGAAAAAAGGTGACTAACCTGAGCTGTAGTTAACTGTGCATTCATGGAAGCCTTGGCTTTCGCATTAACATATCTCCATTGTAAATAACGGTTGTAAAGCATACGTAGAGCATGAACATTTTCAGTGTGGCTTGAAACCCTCCTAGCCTTGTTTGTGTCTGCCCCATTCCCGAACTTGGTGTAGGATGGATGTGGTGGCTAAAGAATGCTACTTGACTTGAGAGAGCTTGGATTTGACTTGGAAGCCACAAAGGGGGTTGGCTTGTATACAGACTTGGTTGCATTAGAAAAGGTGTGTTGAGAAATTGGGGAATTTAGAGAACGATGGCAGTCAGACACCTTGGGAGAATCTCCAAGAGAATTCCATGAATCACAACTCCTTGTAGTGGAGGACATAGTTGGAAATAGATCTGCCTCAGGCATGGAAGAGCGCAAATCCAAATTGGGAAGACAGGGAGTGTTGCACATAATACCTTCCCTATCAACCTGTTCCTCCTCCTCCTTTGTTTGGTTGGTGCTAATGAAATGTCAACCAGGTTTAGGTTTTCCGAACCACAATTCCTACTGAGGCTCAATTGGAGCAGCAGCAGTGGAGGATGATGTTACTGAAGCTGAAGCTGAAGCGGGGGAGCAGTTTGGAAAGGGAGAGTAGAGCGGAGCGGAGAGGGAGAGCAGAGTGGAGCGGAGAGCGAGATCACAACGCCGAGAAGTAGATCAGGCGGTGAGTAGAACGAGAGCAGTGAGGGAGAGCAAGGAGGAGAGGGAGAGTGAGACCAGAGCGAGCTTCCTTCGTTTCTTTCTTTTCTTTCCTTCCTTCTTTTCTTTCTTTTTGATCGTGAGGGAAATTTGGCGCTTTGTTAAATTTTAACTTTCACTCGTTTGATAGCGTTTTAGCAATGTAAGAGATATGAAATTGGACAAACCTTGGGCTTTTCGTAGCACCAAGCGAAAAAATGTTATTGTCATGTGCTATTAATGGGTAGTTGTGGTGTAGTGAAAATTGTAAGTCAGGAAAGTGTTACCTCCAGAAAGTTTTGCATTTGACTATTTATAAAGGTTAAAAGAAGTAACTGTTGGCTGATGAGTGAGACATGTGGCTGATGAGCAAGACACGCGGCTGATGAGTACGACGCGTGGCAGATTAGTAGGTTATCTACTTGCAAGCGGTTGCAACTTCTTTCAGGCGGTTCCAACTTCCATGCAAATCCACGTGCTCAGCTGAGCATGGTGGTTGACGCCGAGCACTTCTCTTCTGCTGAGGAAATAGTGTTCTACTGATACTGAATTTGTATTGGGCCCGGGCTCGAGCCTTCTATACTTGTAGCTTTCGTGGATAATTTTCGAGTTTCTTAAGAAATGCCCAAATCTTTGGGCTTCTTTATCCAATTGAGCTAAAGGTTAATTTCTGCTTCCACAAATGCCCATGATCTCCTTTGTTTTATAAAATAATAAAACAAAATAATAATAATAATAATAATAATAATAATAATAATAATGATAAAAAAAATTTAACAAAGGAGATGTGCCTAAGGAGCATGCCAAAAAATGAAGCTCCTTCTGTACTGAGAAACTTCCACTGAGGAGATTCATCTGGATTAGAAGTCTTCTTATAATGAAACATCTTCATTAAAGAGTTCTATCTGGATTAAAAGTCTTCTTGTACTCAAATATCTTCATTGAGGAGTCTATCATGACTAGGAGTCTAGCTTGAAATAAATTCTCCTTTTCAAAAGGGTTATTTTATTCCCTTTTTCTGAATTTACCGATTTCTATTTTTTTTTTATTCCCCACAGAAAGAAAAAGTTTCTTCTTTCTCCTCCATATCTGCAGACGGTGAAGCACAGGAGCTTGTACTTCTTCTTCTTTCTTTCGGCTTGGCTAATTGCAAAGTGAGATTTTTTTCTCTATGTTTTTTATTTTTTAACCATAGAAATACAATCACTGGGTAGTGGGTACTAACGTTTAGGAGGAGATCATTGTCCATCATTGTTTTTCTTTATCCGGGGATGTGCGATGAGCGCGGCGTTCATACGCCTATCGACATGGTGAAAGAAATATTTTAGGTTTTCCTTCTTATCTTTCTGCATCACTGATGAACATATGCACACGAGTCCTGGATGTCATCTGTTTCATATGCCGCATCCTTCGGCTCTTTCCACCAGTTTTGGACTGTCAAGTTAGCAACTTGTCTCTCCTCTGCATTATTCATAACATCTTTGATTGTTGTTCTGGAAAGTTTTTTCATCAATAGCAGTTGAAAAGATGAACTGAATGTTCTCTTTGTGATGAGGTCAAATTGAATAAACAGGTGCCTCATGCCCTTCAAAGTTGAAAAGCTTCCGTCCTGTTAGATCCCATACTTTAATTAGGTAGTCATCGTCGCAAGTTACTACACATAGTTGCTTGTTTGGATAAGAAAACGCCAAGTCATTCACACCACCAACATGTGCATCAATTTCCACACACTGATACGAATCATTACGCCCTTCAGTAGCATACAACTGAATCAATTGTTTGGTGAATGCAACCCCAATCATATTCCTATTCAGATTCCATCTTACACGACTAATAGATAATGAGGGATTTTTGACAAAAACAGCCTGGAATGGCAAAGATCTCGATTTGTATTGGTTGTACAGATAATACTGGTGTAGCAACTCATCAATTTGGATTTCATCAACTCATCAAAGGATTTGAACCCAAATCAAGTTTGGGTTCACTGTCATTGTGCTTGTAAAGGGCTCCAATTGATTTTTTGTTTTTCTTCAATTGCTTCCTGTTGATTTTCTTCAAACCCAAATCAAGTTTGCTTCCTGTTGGTTTCCTTCAATTGCAAAAGAAGTTGCAAACATGGGTTCGAAGTTGCAAATTTGCAAACATGGAAAATAAGTTAAAATGCAAATAAGTTGCAAATTGTAAAGATGGGTTCACTGTTGTGAACATGGAAAAGAAGAAACATGGAAAAGAAGTTACAAATTGCATAGTTGCAAAGATGGGTCACTGCTGTGAACATGGAAAATAAGTCACAAATTGCAAAGATGGGTTCGAGGTTACAAATTTGCAAACATGGGTTCACTGTTGTGAACATGAAAAAGAAATTGTAAATTGCAAAGAAAGGGTTTTGTAAATATACGCAGCAACCATTTTTGCTATGTACCACCATTTTTTTTTTACTCCAACTACATTTGCCTTACCCTTGTAATTGTGTTTCTTTGCTCATTTGCAGGTGGGCTTTCTCTCTGATTTTATTCCGTGTCTGGATACCATGGGCTCTAAGAAGAAATCTGGTAATAACTTTGTCTCTTATGATCAGGAACCTTTGTACCGCCAAGGGGGCTCCATTTCTCATTTTGGAAGATTCGTTCCTAACTTGCCTAATTTGGAGAACAATGCCTTCCTTTTTGAAATGGTTTGAAGTTAATCGCTCCGCCTTTCCCGAAGGAGTGCATGTAAGACTAGTTGACCCGAGGAGTGGCAAAGAACCTTGCATTTCTCCTGATAATAGAACCATCAAATTCCATCCATTCATTATCTCCTTGCTCTTCAAGTTTCTCATGCCAAAATTCTTTAAAGAAGTGCTCTGTGAAATGGGATGTGCCCCTGCTCAATGTTGCCCAAATGTATACAGAGCAATCATGTGCTTCTCCAATCTCAGTACTTTTTTTGGGGTTGAGTTGACTAAGGAAGAATTTTTCTTCTGCTTTGAGGTGAGAAGGCATGGTGAGTATGCTCAACTTAGAGTAAAAATTATTAAACTCTTTGATGAGCTCAGCGCTGGCGTCCATGACTGGAAGAATGACACTTTGGAGATCAGCGGTGCCTGGGAAGGTGATATGGTAGATGGCCTCCTTGTGCATGTCCTCTTCTGCCCATGTATGCATTTTCAATCCCTTTAATCTATAATTGCATATACATGCATTTTTGTATTCTACGCAGATTGTTTACTTTGTCACCTTTGTTTGTAGGTGAGGAAATAGTAAAGAAAATCTCTGTAAAGCCTGACATGGACAAGATTCGAAGGGCGCGTGGCATACCATCCGAATATCGCGAATGGAGGTGGTTGTTGACCCCATTGAGAAATGAAGAGAAAGGTCGTCCTCCGGCTGAAGACATAGAGATTTGGAAGAAAAATGCTGCTTATCTTATTGGCTTTTCCATCTCTACTAGTGAGGTTCCTTCTGAGGGTTTTTCAAAGATAAAGAAGAGTCCCCAGGAATCTGCTAGGATTGAGGTCGACTCCTCTACTGGGGAGGAAATATCTATTAAATCTCTTAAAAAGAATAAAACTTCTAGACTATCTCCCTTGGTTGCAAAGGGATTATCCGCGAGAATTGGAGTTTCTTCTGAAAAATCTCTTTCCAAAAAGAACAGTTTGAAGAATGTAACATCTCCTCCGTCTGGTCATCCTCCTATTCTGAATACTAAGACTATCCAACACTGTTCTGCCTCGACCAAGAAATTTGCTAGCCATAAAGTTACTTTTTCTCTTCCCCAGAAACTTGACTCTACCCAACATTGTTCTGCCACGACTGAGATATCTGCTAGTCGAAGAGATATTTTTCCTCCTCCATTGGCCATGAAGGTTATTTCTTCTCTTGGTGCATCAAAATCTCAAGTAACTGTAGATCGTGTCGCAAGTTTAACTCGTACTCCTCTTGAAGCTAGGCTCATGCTGATCTTCAGAAAGTCTGATCTCTTGAAGCAGAACAGAGTTGACACTCCTGATATAAAACTGAAAAGTCTTGATTTTGATATGCCTGCAACGGATGTTCCTTCTAAGGTAAATATTGTTCCAGGACCCTTTCCTATACAGAAAAACTTTGTCTTGTCTCCTTTTTTTTATTGATCTGCGTGTTGATCTGCTTTTGCTGGTATGTAGATCATGCCTTCACCTTCTGAACTGATGTTGATTGATAGCGTCTGTGAATCCAGTTCGGTGGATATTGTTCCCTTAGCCGATCTACTGAAAAAAGATCTTCTAGCTGACAAATCTGGGTGTACTAACTTGGTTGAACGTCTACGTAGATCATCCAACTTCAGTAAGTTTCAAATGAGTTCATCCGCCGAGCTACGTGAAGAGGTGTTCTCCTATCTTTTGAGAGGTATCATTATGGCTGAAGAGTCTATGAGACATTTGTCTTATATGTCATAATCTGCTACTGTCACTACCCCTACTGTTGATCAGCTGAAAAAGTTGGAGGAAGACAATGAGAAGTTGAAGGCTGGCCTTGGAGGTATTTAGAGGGTGCTTGAAGCTGAGCAGCAGTTACACCAAGAAAAGAGTATCCAGATCCTCCAATTTGAAAATAAGTGTGTTGATCTGCAAACTTCTCTATCTAATAAAATCTCTGAGATGGTCTCTCTGAATCTCAAGTTTAATGATCTCACCCTGAAATATGAAACTAGATATGGAAGAGTTTGAGACCTTAAAAAGAACCCATGAATTACTTGAAAAGGAGTGCAACGAATTCAAGTTGGAGGCAATTCAGGCAGTTGAGAAGCGTGCAAAGGCTGAAGAAGACTCCTATAAGCTCGGTTATGTTGAGGGTAAAGGAGGATGTGCACCTTTTTTTTGCAATAACTGATGAAGATGTTGATTTTCACCTGCAGGTTATAAAACTTCCATCGACTCCCCTCGAACAGACTATTCCTGCTTCTCTTGCCGAGGTTGATAGTTCTTCTACTCATGGTGAGCAAGGAGATATCGTTGTTGCCAATGACCTTGGCCCTTCAGCTCTTTCTAAGAACATGTAGTCCTTAAAATGCTTTTGTTATCAGTTTTGTTTTTGTTTTTTCATGTATTTGAATTGTGGTCTGCTGACCGACTGTGGTTATTATGAATCCAAACTTTCCTTGTTTTTAATATGTTCAACTGTCGTCTCCCATACCAAAAAACAATGCATGAATAATAAACTTAGAAAATATTTTCATAAAAAAATTATCATTAATGCAAGGATGTACCTTTCACTTGTTGAGAAGAGGATGTGCCTTTCGATTGAGGAGAGGATGCATCCTTTCATCTGCCAAGGAGTGGTATTTTACCCTTCACTTACTGAGGAGAGATTGATCTCATGCACCTGCTGAGTAGGGTTTACCTTTCGCTTGTTGAGGAGAGGTATTCTATTTTTTGCTTATAAGGAGAGGTGTCCTACCTTCTGCTTATCTGAAAGAATAGTTGTTCCATACATTGTTGTACAAGAACTTCAAACTTGAGTTGTGATCTACCAAATGGGGAATTTGAGTAGATTTGTGAGTGAGAACTCAATCTTGGATTGTATTGTACATATTCTCATCTGCTGAAGAGAGATATGTTTTTATTCGAAAAAAAAAAATACAAGTACAACCTTTTATAGGACTTTTACATTCCTCGACTAAGGAAAGAAAAGTGCAGTGCTTACACATTTCCAATAGGTATGTTCCTCTACTGGAAAGAGTAAATACAATCAAGTCTTTTTAGTATGTACAATGCATTTTATTTCTAAAAAGCTAAAATACTATAATTTACTTGATAGGTAATCTGCCGACGACAGAATGATCTGCTTGTAGGGTCCTCCGCTGAAGACGAGTTACACATAGTACTTTCTGAGGTTGTTGGCATTCCATTGTCTAGGGATTTATTTGCCTTCAAGCGTGTCCAGTGTATAGCTTCCCCGACCGCCAACTCTACTCACTACATACGGTCCTTCCCAATTAGGATCTAACATTTTTTACCCTTCTACCTTCCTGGTGATGAAGGACTTTCTCAAAACTAAATCCCCAGGTTCGAATTGTCTGATATTGACTCGCTTATTGTAATAAGACATAAGTTGCTGATGATAAGCGACAACTCTTGTGATAATTTTTTCTCAATTTTCTTCTACTAGATCCAAGTTAATCGCCATTTCATTGATATTTGCTGCTAAGCTGGATACTTCGGTTCGCAAGGAAGGGACTACTATGTTGGATGGGATGATAGCTTCAGTTCCGAAGGCTAAGAAAAATGGCGTTTCTCCAGTAGGTCTCCTTTTGGTTGTGCGGTAAGCCCATAATACTCCAGGTAACTCCTCAACCCATTTTCCTTTAGCTTTATCTAATCTTTTTTTGATGCAATCCAGAATAGTTTTGTTGGATGCTTTAGCTTGACCATTTCCTTGTGGATACCTAGGAGTTGAAATCTGTCGCTTTATGCCTTGCTTCTCCAAGAAGAGTTTAATTTTCGTTCCCACAAATTGAAGACCATTGTCGGTCACAATGGAATGCGGAATACCAATCGGCAAATTATGTTTTGCCAAATAAATTTCTTTACATCTGCTTCTTGGTAGAAGCGAGGGCTTCAGCTTTAATCCATTTTGTGAAATAGTCGGTTGCCACAATCATCATATTCTTTTGTGCTGGAGTCATTGGCATTGGCCCTACAAGGTCAATTACCCATTGCATAAAAGGCCATGGACTGATTTGCGGATTCAATTCTTCTGCGGGCTGAGTAAGAATTGGTTTGAACCGTTGGCATTTGTCACATCTTTGTACGAAGTCTCTCGCATCTTGATGCATGGTTGGCCAATAGTAACCAGCACTCAAAGCTATTTGTGCTAGTGATATGCCCCCAGAATGGTTTCCACAAGATCCTTCATGAATGCTACTTAGAACTTCAAGTACTGCTGGAGAACTAATACAGGTGAGGTCTGGCCCCAAATATGATTTACGGTAGAGCTTTTCTTTCTTTACATAATACCTTGCAGCCTTTTGTAGAAGTTTCTTGGCTTGAACCTTGTCTGTTGGCAGATTACCATTTAGTAAAAAATCAATAATAGGATCTTGCCAAGTAGGACTAGCATCGATTATCATCATCTTGACTTCTTCTTCAATACTTGGCGTCTCCAAGTGCTCTACTGGGATGGAGCGCTTGAATTGATAATCTAAAACTGACCCCAAGTTCGCTAATGCATCTGCATGAGAATTTCTTGCTCTAGGGACCTGCTTAATTGTGAATATTGGAAAATCCTTAAGAAGTTATTGGACTTTGTCTAGGTAGAGGATCATCCTTGGGTGCTTTGCAATGTATTCACCAGATGCTCGACTGGTTATAAGCTGAGAATCCGAATAGATGGCTAGCCTTTTAACGGACAACTCCTTTGCTAGGCGTAATCCAGCAAGCATTGCCTCATACTCTGCTTCATTATTGGAAGCTTTGAAGCCAAGGTTAATGGCTTGTTCTACCATGGTTCCATTAGGCGTGAATAAAACAAGTCTTGCTCCGGCACCCTTGTGGTTTGACGACCCATCTACATATAAGTGCCACATATCTTTGTGCTGATCTGCCCCTGTTCCAGTGTAAACTAAGGAATCTTCTGCTGTTGAGGGATGCAACATTGTTCTGCTAGCTGACTTTGTCTCAGCGGCTGAGGAAGGTGTGAATTCTATTATGAAATCTGCCAAGGCTTGAGCCTTTATAGATGTCCTTGGCCGGTAGATCAAATCGTATTGGCTTAACTTGATGGCCCATTTCATGATTCTTTGAGAAACATCCGGGCTGTGGAGGATTGACCGTAAAGGATATTCCGTCATGATAATCACTCGATGGGCTTGAAAGTAAGGTCTCAACTTCTTTGCTGAAACCAAAAGAGCTAAAATTAATTTTTCCATTGTTGGGTATTTGGTCTCAGCATCGAGAAAAGCTTTAAATATGTAAAATATGGGAAGTTGTGCCCCCAGTTCTTCTCTGATGATAGCTAAACTCACTGCCACATTTGAAGCTGCTAAGTAGAGGTACAAGTCCTCACCCGACTGAGGTTTTGACAGTAGAGGGGGAGAAGATAAGTAAGTTTTCAAATTTTTAAATGCAGTTTCACACTCTTCATCCCATTTGTCTCTCTTTCCTTTTTTCAATGCTTTAAAAAATGGTTTACACTTGTCTGTTGATCTGTTTAGGAATCGATTCAAAGCGGTTGTTCTACCTGTGAGACTTTGGATTTCTTTTGGAGTTGATGGTGACTTCATGTAATTGATGGCTTTGATTTGATTTGGATGAGCTTCAATTCCCCTTTGGGTGACTAGGTACCCCAAAAATCTTCCTGATGAAACTCTGAAAGTGCATTTCTCTAGATTTAACTTCACTCGATATTTTCTTAGAATTCCAAACGTTTTTTCAAGATTTCTGATGTGATCTGCCTGGTGAGGACCTTTAATTAGCATGTCGTCTACGTAAACCTCCATGGTTATTCCAATTAAATGCTTGAAGATTCTGTTCATTAACCTTTGATAGGCCGTTCCGACATTTTTTAAACCAAAAGGCATTACCTTGTAGCAATAAGTCCCCCTTTCGATTACGAATGAAGTTTTGGCTTTATCAGGTTCCTACATCATAATCTGATTATAACCTGAATAGGCATCCAGAAAGCTGAGCAACTGGTTACCAGATGTAGAGTCTACTAACTGATCAATGCGAGGCAGGGGATAGTTGTCTTTGGGACATGCTTTGTTGAGGTCAGTGTAATCTACACAAACTCTCCATTTTCCTTTTTCTTTTTTCTTGACTAATACCACATTTGCCAACCAGTCGGTGTAGGATACCTCCTCGATGAAACCGGCTGCCAAGAGCTTGTCAATCTCAGCCTCAATGATTGCTACTCTTTCTGGGGCAAAGTTTCGCCTCTTCTGCACGATAGGCCTAAAGGTTGGGTCTACATGCAGTTTATGGCAGATCACGGTTGGATCAATTCCGGGTATGTCTGAGGCTGACCAAGTGAACACATCTTTGTTGCTTTGGAGGAAACTAATGAGCTCTGCTTTCTCATCTGCGCTGAGGTGAGAACCAATTTTCGCCTTACTTTCAGGCAAATTAGGATCAAGAATTACAAGTTCTGTGTCTTTTTTTGGTCTCCATCCCTCCTCAACTGAGGATTCGAATTGAACTTCTCCTTCTTGATCCTGTTGTTGTAATTGCTATTGGGGGGTAGAAGGCTTTTTTCCTTTCACTTCGGCTGAAGTGATGGGAATAAATTCCTTCTGTTTTGTTTCCTTCAAGACTCGGGCTGCACACCTCCTTGCCATGGCTTGATAACTTTTTATTTCTCCAACTCCGCCTTCTGGGTTTAGATATCTGATTTTTTGGTGTAGACAAGACGTGACGGCATTAATTTTAGTTATCTATGGTCTCCCCAAGAGTTCGTTGTAGGGAGAAGGCTCATTTATTATCATAAAGGCTTGCGAGCAGATGACTGGTGGTGAGTAGACGTCTAGAATCATAGTGCCAATTGTTACTGATGTAGCCCCATTGAAGGCAGTCAAGACTTTTGTCTTTTTGGTGATAAGTGATTCTAAATTCATCTGTTTGACTGGTGAAAGTTGAAGTATATTGGCTGCACTTCCCTCATCTACATGAATTTTATCAATCATTGCATGAGCAATCTGGATGTTGATGACGAGCGCGTCTTCATGTGGTAGATCAAGGCTTTGCGGGTCACTTTTAGTGTAGCCGATCATCTGATTTTCGATTGAAGAACTAGTTGTGGGGCCATCGACTGAGGCGATTTGCACTTGAGCAAATGAAGTTGCTTGTTTGATTTTTTGCTTCCTTTCATTATTTGTGGAACCAAAAAGTTCAGATTCAATAAAAATTCCATTGATTCTTATGACTTTCTTTGGAGGTTTCTTGGCTACATCTCTTTCTTTAATTTGCTGAATGGCTTTTTTGGCTACATACTCTGTGCAATGTCCTGCTTTGACTAATTCCTCAAGGTGGTCCTTCCATGCTCGACATTCTTTTGTTAAGTGACCAGTGGCTCCATGGAATGCACAATATTTATTCGGATTTCTTTTTGTCGGATCTCCCTTCATGGGTGGCGGTTTTTTCAGCCAAGGTTGGTTCTTTATCTCGTGGAGAATTTGATTGATTGGAATCGAGAATTTTTTGTATGCTCTACTGGTAGATGAGTTTTTTGCTGGAGAGTGTGCTCTACGCTTGTCGCCCATGTTCTTCTTACTCTCATTTTGATCTGTATTCTTTTGTGTAGGTTGGATATCCTTCTTGAACACATTAGATACCTTAGCAATATTTTTCTCATCGTCCGACAATGCATAGCATTCTACCATTGTGAATACTTCTGCAAGAGTTTTGCCTGGTTTCATGGTCAGCTCGTCGTACAACGGGTGGTCTGGGGGCAGACCCTTCCTGAAAGCTGAGGACGCAATTTGATCATCACACCCAACTATGCTCGCTTTTTCTGCCATGAATCTTTTAATTAAGTCTCTGAGCGATTCATTTGACTTCTTCTTCATGTTGAAGAGGTGGTCGGCATGCTTTTTGACAGTTCGGTAAGATGAATATTCTTTTGTGAAGACAAGGGATAGATCTTCAAAGTTGTTGATTGACTGAGGAGTCAAAGTGTGAAACCAATCTTGGGCGACTCCCTGTAAAGTCATAGCAAATATTTTATACATAAGCGTGTCATCATTTTTTGTGCAGAGTCATGATACTTCGAAAATGCTTCAAGTGTCTCTTAGGATCAGAATCTCTTTTGAAAGGGGTAAAAGTTTGTGTGGTAAATCTCGCTGGTGGAGGAGCATCTTCGATGTTATCTGTAAAAGGCGAAGTGTTCATCAGGGCCACCTCTTTGCGCAGAGTATCATCTGGATTTCTCATAACCTGTAAATTCATCAACTGCTCTTTGACCATTCGTGCCACATCATAATCTCCCAAGGGCTTGTGTATGTCCTACTGATCAGCCGTATGGTGATTTCGGTTCTGATTATCTGCGGTAGATGACTCATCACATTCCGAATTTGATGGTGACTTACCTACATGTGAGTGAGGTAGAGTTTTAATGGGATTGTCCTGAAGGTTCCTTTTGTTTCGACGAGCCTTTGAATGTGGGACGTGGGAAAAATCAATGTAGTGGTCTGATCTCCTGCGTTGTTCGCATCCATCGGGATTATGTCTTCTGCGCTGACCGCTTATATTGGGTGTAATCTGCGGTCCTAGTCTTGAGTGCACGGTTGCTTGGGAGCCCAACCTTGAGAAGACTCCCCTTTGAGGTCCGAGCCTAGAGTGCACACGTACTTGTGGCCCTAATCTCGAATGAATGCTTCCAAAGGGATTGTTTCCCTTTGATGGATGACCATTCCCACTTCTATGCACATGACTACTGGTAGACGACGATGTGTCATCTGCCTTGGTTGTTCGCTCACTAATCGCTCTACCACCTGGGCTTGTTCTTCCAATATTTTGGTCAGATTGGCGATATGACCTACAAGATTGCGATTAATGGTCAGTAGGCGGTGGCAGACCCACTATTAGTGGTTGTCCGGCTGGTAACGGTTGAACCTGTGATGTCGACGGCAGCCTAGTACGAGTAGAATACCTTGTAACATTATTTTTGCTAGTTTTTTTTCGAGTTCCCACCATTGTATAGAATTGACAAAAGTGTTTGTGAGTGAAATTGAATTTGAATGAATGAACATTTTTTTTGTGAATGGAAGAGAGCATGCAATGAGTTTGATTCAAGCTCTCATTGAAAGCACCAATTTGTGGATGCAAATTTCCGTCGGGTCACGTGCTGATCACACGGAGCAATCTGCATAAGGTAGGATCACGTGTTGATCACGCGGAGTAATCTGCACAAGGTAAAAATTAATTCTTCACACCGGTGTGGTGCCTGCTACGGGGACTCCGATGCCAAAGTTAGAACAATGTATTTAGGAAAATGAGAAATATCTCTATATTTGAAGAGAAAATTGTAAGTTAGGAAAGTGTTACCTCCAGAAGGTTTTGCATTTGACTATTTATAGAGGTTGAAAGAAGTAACTATTGGCTGATGAGTGAGACACGTGGGTGATGAGCAAGACACGTGGCTGATGAGCAAGACACGTGGCTGATGAGTACGATGCGTGGCACATTAGTAGGTTATCTACTTGCAAGCGGTTGCAACTTCTTTCAGGCGGTTGTAACTTCCATGATTGGTTATAACTTCCTGTTTTGAGAAATCTCTTTTGCAAGTCCACGTGCTCAGCTGAGCATGGTGGTTTACGTCGAGCACTTCTCCTCTGCTCAGGAAATAGTGTTCTACTGATACTGAGTTTGTATTGGGCCCGGGCTCGGGCCTTCTATACTTGTAGCTTTCGTGAATAACTCGGGTTTCTTAGGAAAGGCCCAAATCTTTGGGCTTCTTTATCTAATAATTGAGCTAAAGGTTAATTTGTGCTCCCACAGAAAGATTTGTTTCCGTGTGTGGATTTAATGCAAAATCTTTCGGTTGAGCTATGGTGGGAGGCAGATTAAGAAGGAGAGATCAATTGTGGATCAGATCGTTGCGGTTCAGAGAACACTGATGAAGATTGGGGTGGAATTCGGGACTCAGACGAATCATTCTATAGTGGTTTTGTCTTCGAATTTGCTTGGTGGAACATCGGTGGCGTTTCTTCTTCCCAAAGTTTCTGGGCTTCATAACAATATTTGCTTTGATGGCGATGACAGTAAGAGGGTGTTTGTTTTTTTTAAGTGCTTAGAAGCTAACTTCTAACTGGAGTTAGAAGTTCTGAACGAGCTTCTGAATGAACTGTTTGTTTTACTTCTGAATGAGCCGCTGATTAGAAGCTGTAAAATTAAAAGGTGTTTGTTTTTAGGTGCTGAATGGGAATTGTTTGACAATTTTGCCCCACTGAGCTAAAAATAATTTATGATATAAATATTGTGCTTAAAATTATATCGAATACGACTGTGGCGTTACTGTTGAATCTGAGCAATACGTTTGTAGCATTTTAATTAGTTATTTGATGAAATCATTAATCCAAACATGGATTATTTGATTTGATATCTTATGATACACATAAGGCACAAAAACTATATGCTAAAAACTTGAAAATATACATGAGATGGAGACTTGGAGAGATGAAGAAAAACTTGAAAATACATAAAAAGAAAATAAAGATGGAGAGAAAGGAGAACCACAATGTTTGGTGAAGAGAATGAACGCGTGCCCCCAAAAATTAGCCCTACTTACTTTTAAGAAGATGGGGTCAGCAATTGTCATTACAAAATTATGTTAAGGTTATTATTGGAATAATTTTTCACTAAGCACTCAGTGCTAAGTGATCAACACCTCCTTGTTGCTTACTCCAATCAGAAGCAGAACTTCTGATCAGAACTAAAAACAAACACTCCAAATAGGGTGGTCCACTTCTTATTAAGACTTCTGACTCCATTCAGAAGCAAAAACAAATAGGGTGTTTTGAGATTTCTATGCCCTTAGTTAATTAAATTGGTCAAATTCTTGAGAAATTGTAGATGGGATGAGTGATTCTTGTATGAATAAACCCAATTGGATCATCTATTCTAGTCGGAATTAACATTCAATTTGCAACTAAGATGAAAACTAGTAAAAATATGCCACTTTGATTGTCAACTTTTCATGAACTTAGCCAATTTTGATGCACTCTTTACTTGCAAGATTGTTTAGGAAATATTTTACGATCTGGACTGAACATAAATCCAGTCAATTAATCATTTGGCTAACTTTGGTTTCTCTTTGACAATTTAGCAAAACCTAGGTTTCTTTGTTTTTGGTTAAATCATATTTATGAGATACATACATGCTTCATGTACTATAACAATTTGTACATTCGATGTTTCAGATGAGAAGACTGTCATCCACTAGTCTGAGAAATGGATGGTAAGCTTCACAAATTTCAGTCCTTAATTTGTGTTAGTTTTTTACAACTCGTGCACAGAGGTATGAACATTTTTGCCTTTCATGTGGTACTAAAATTTAGATTAATTATTCCATGACATTGTGTTATGATTTGTATCTCAATCTGAATGTTTGCTTAAGACATAGACCACAGTCTCCTTCCAATGTGTTATTACTTGAATTTTCTGCTGAAAATGAAGTAATATTCAATCGCTTGTTGATGTGCAATTTTGATGTTGATCAATAGTCCTGCAAGCTTTTAAATTGCAGTATTGACATTGGGATCAAATCTTTCATGTGGGTGCTTTCTAAATGTATTAGCAAAAGCTTTTAAATAAACAATGACCAACTAGTGTGTGACCCAGTCAAACATTCCACACACATTGACCAAGTGTTCGAGGAGTGCAGTATCTAGACACTTTGAAATCTTTGTAGGATTTGTGATTTAGAGATGAAAGTTTTTTTCTTCATTGGTTCTAAATTTTGTTTTGACAGCAGTGTGGTTCATGATGGGGTTTAGTACTGAAGGTTTTCATATGGTTTATGAATGAAAAAAATCGTTCATTGAGGATAACATGTCCCTTGAGTTCCAGTCTCGGGGTGACTAATTTAATTGTTGCACTCCACCATGTTTTCAACACCCCTGAAGATAAAATTATTTGGGATGTTGAACATCAGGAAACCAATTCATCATGATTCCAATTAGCACGTACACTTTTGGTCAACTGTCACTAGAAAGTTGATGGCCTAATAGTACTGCATATTATTTATCCTAATATTAGGAATCAACATCATGTAGGCTTATCCTCGTAAGATATTGACGGGAAGAAGAGAAAGAATGCATACAATTCGACATACTAGTGGACTGGCTGGCTTCCCAAAAAGGGATGAGAGTGAGCACGATGCATTTGGAGTTGGTCATAGTTCTACCAGCATCTCAGCTGCCTTAGGTATGTTGAATCTACAAACTTTCTTTCAATACAGATCTCACTTATTTATCTTGTAACTATTTTAAGTAGCTTTTCTAATAACCAATCACATCGTGTTCTTGCAGGAATGGCAGTTGGTAGAGACTTTAATAGGGAACAAAAATCATGTGATCGTCGTGATAGGGGATGGGGCAATGACAGCAGGGCAGGTATATGAAGCAATGAACAATGTAGGCTACGTGGACTCGAATCTCATAGTCATCCTAAACAACAATAAGCAAGTTTTGTCTTCCTACTGCAACTGTAGATGGACCTGCACCCGTTGTTGGTGCTCTGAGTAAAGCCTTAACAAAGCTTCAATCTAGCACAAAACTTCGTTAGCTTCGAGAGGCTGCTAAGGTATGTATGTTAGTTCTCTTCATTATATGATTTAGGCTGGATAAGTGCATGATCGAGGGACGTGTTATCCTCTCATAACATCCTTTTAAATTTTGTTTTGTGTTTTTATTGTGAATTATAAGTTTGATTGATATGACTTGGTTTGAATGGTTTGATTTACTATTGGATTGTTCTATGTTGGTGTTCCAGTTATTGCGACTTTGTCGAGGATTATAGATTTTAGTGGCACTTTTGATAATTCACTTCTGTAGATGCCGGTTCAAGGTCTAAGCCAGACGTTCCGAAGGTTTTTCTATTGGTGGCATGTCTCAGGTAATTTAATTGTCTATCCTGTTTATTAACATCTGTGATATGTTCTTCAAACAAACCTACAACAACATTATGCTTAATCTGGCATGATTCCTTGGGCGACGACTACCACTCTTGCCCTCCCGGCGCTGAGCAACCATAGCAGGACATGACTAGTCCTGGCAGCAGGAGGAGGAGAGTCCAAATAAGCGGGAAAAGAAACTAAGAATTTGGTCGCATCACTGACGTTAATAGAACTTGTAGCAAACAATTTTTAAATGTGGAGTGATGTTAAGCTCAAAAGTTATGATCTTCCAATTGCAGGCTTCTCAAGGTAGGCATGGTGTTGATTATGTGACGCAAGGTGCACAAGGTAGTTTTCCTAGATTCTTGAACCAAATTTCCCAAGCTGGATGCTCCCATATGGGTTCAGGAAACGATTTCAAATCTCAGGTTTGTTTTTTAGTCGTCTGCTGCAGTAGTTGGTTAATTCTCTTAGAGGTTACTTCTGCTTATGCCATTGTATATATTTTTTTCACAGGACTACATGCCACATGGATCTCAAGGAAAAACTTCACAACAAAAGCTCCATCGTGGGGCCTGATCGATGCTGGGTTACTCTTTTAAGTCCATTAACTTGGTTGTGCTGATGTGTTCCAGTTATCTGCCTGTGTGCAGAATAGGGGTTGCCAATATCTAAGGTGTTGTACGTCTCTCTGTAACACTTGAAGATGATTGTGTTTTATTTATGTTTTTGTTATATATATTTGTATGCATTTAATATTTTGATTCATAGAATCGGATAACGAAATTTTTACTTAGCTTTTTCTAGTTACTTTGTAAATATGTTTCAACTATTCTATGTATGATAATTGCACTTAAATAGCATACTACGTAAAAGACTTGAAATGGAACTTTCAATTAATTTCTGTGGGCATGGCATGGAAGAAGACTGAATATTTATAGAGGAAAAATGTTACAGTTTGTAATACGGTTAGAGCTTGGCAGATGGTTACACTAGGTCATGGGTTCAAACCCAGCTTGCGGCATCTTTATGGGTTCTGGGATCCTATAAAAACCCTGCTTGCCTTTCAAAAAAAAAAAAAAAAGATTCTGGGAATAAAATTAGGGTTGGGGAAGATGGTATGTCATATACTATCTCGAGATGTACATTATTCACATAATTTAGGCATTTTGTCCATTCATGTCAGAATTTGATGACTTATATTGTGTTGGCAGTTTTTTTTTATTTTGATTTTTTGTTTGCCGAAATTATTGAATTCTTATCGAAATCTAGAATTCTTTACCAATGGCTACCAATACTTGATTCAGATTCTCAGCAGTGGCCTCCCTAGTTGTTGACACGTCAAACATTTTGTGGGTTATTATGTTTGAGGACAATTTCTAGGTGTTCACAATATGGAATTATCGAGAGCGTGGAATATTATTTTAGTTTTCTTAGTTGTTAGGATACCAATGATGTACTTGATACATGTATTTTTTTTTAATATTGATCCAATATTAAAAACGATGTTGTAATTGATTGCAAGTATTTCACTTTGTAATGGTTGCAAGATTATTTTAATTTGGTTATTAAATTTGTATTTGAATATTTGGGTTTTGTAATCTCATTTGATGCCATTCATTTGTTGATATTTTTTTTTTATTTAATTAAAAACAAGTAAAAATGTTACATATTGATTTTTTTGTAAAAAATAAATAAATTTGTAACACGTCGAGGTGTTGCTAATATTTGAACATTGTAACATGCAACAGTGTCATTAGCAATATTGGACAACTGTTACGAAAGTTGAAGGTTGTAACACATCGAAGTGTTACTAATATTTGTAATGTCATGATTTGCAAGATTTTTGTGGTGTTACAAAAGTTTTTAGTAACAAATCTAGTGTGTTACAAATTGTCATTTATGGTGTAGTGGATAAGGTGAATACAACAAGGTATTATTAATCTAAGTGTCACCTATATGGGAGTCAAAGTGGGATGACTAAATTCTCTAAAGTTTTCATGAATTCGGGATTTGTTCACGACCAAACTGAAGACAATAGTATGAATTGAAAAATGTGAAGAATATGATATGTAAGATACTTATTGTCTTGATTTACTAAACATGGGGAACAGTTCAATGTCTCCTATACACATTATGTCACCAGTAAATCCGATAAGTACTCACTAAGGAAGGTTTAAGTCTAAAAGACACATCTTCTAATACATATCATGTTTAAGTTTCTCTCCAAAAGAAAATTCTATATATTTATTTACTATACAAATGTGGGGTATGGTCGGAGTTCGTATAGCAAATAATAAATAGTCTCACATGGAAAGTGAGAAGTCAAAATAATGTATTTATAATCAACACTTACTAAATTATCAAGTAGCATTGGCCTTGAGCTTATATCTATTGAGGACAATATATAAAAGATGGGTCTTGGGCACCTTTGATTATAAGCTTTTGGTTTTGAATTAAGAATGGTTTGTCTGATCAACACACCCTTTTAATTCAACATATATGAATTGTTTTTGCTCTCTATATATAGAAGAGAAAAAAAGGTTCTTCAATATAATATTTTCAGAGTTATTCATTCATTCCTTCACATCCGAGATAGAGCATCCAGTAAATTCGCCAGAATCAACACCCGTGTGTTAAGGTGTTGGTAATAGATAGTTGAATCCTGGTAGTCAAACGCTCAATGAACTACAACACTGAGTAGGTGCAAAATCTATTTATAGGACATAACTTCTTCTCTAGCCTCTATCTGCAATACAAGTCAGTGATTATTTTATTTTATTTTTGTTCGTTGTATTCTATTTGTTATTATAGTTTTGTACTGTTATAGTATTTATTTATAATACATTGTTTTGATTGTTATCCAACAATCTATAGACAAATTAATGGAAAAATCAGTGAATAGCGTCAGACCCCATGAGAAGCCAGACAAGTTCAAGGGGATGGACTTTAAACGATGGTAACAAAATATGTTATATTTAACAACTTTGAACCTTGCTCATATCGTCAAAGAAGATGTTCTTGTGACAGAAGGAGATGATATTTCTGTAGACCAATTTAATGCAATTGATGCATGGAAACACAATGAGTTTTTATGCTAAAATTATATCTTGAACAACCTAGATGATACACTTTATGATGTGTATAGATTGTACAAAACTGCAAAAGAACTCTAGGACTCGCTGAAAAATAAATATAAAATCGAAGATGCTGGTTCAAAGAAGTTTATCATTGGAAAATTCTTAAAGTACCAAATGATAGACTCGAAGACTGTTGTGAATCAAGTGGAGAAACTTTAGATTCTAATCTTTGAACTTGCAGCAGAAGGAATGGAATTACCACATCAATTTGCAGTCGGGGCTGTAATTGAGAAATTACTTCTATCTTGGAATGATTTCAAGATACATCTCGAACATAAGAAAATAGATATGTCAATGGAGGATCTGGTTCTCAAACTAAGGGTTCAAGAAGATCACCGCAAAAGTGAATGGATGAATGCTTATGAGTTTGACACCAAAGCCAATGTTGTTGAGGATGGAAATAAGTCCAAGCCATGTACAAAAGCCAGAAGAAGAAAAACAACAAGTATGGAAAACGTCCACATGCACTTGTTCGAAAGGGAAGAATTTTAAGCAAATTAAAGGTGCTTGTTGGATATGTGGAAAGTATGGACACAAAGCACAAGACTGCCACCACAAAAAGGAGAATCCTACTGTAAATAACAAAATCTAAACCAATATTGCTGAAAATTTTGTTCGTGTTGTTTCTAAAGTCAACATGATGGCAGATAGTAAGGATTGGTGGGTTGACATCGGTGCAACAAGGCACATGTGTGGAAATCGAAACATGTTTGTCACCTACACTCCTTTCAATAATGAAGAGAAGGTTTTCATGGGCAATGCATCTACTGCAAGTGTTGCTCAAAAAGAGAAAGTGATCCTTAAATTTACATCTGGAAAGGAACTTACCTTGATGGATGTATTGCATGTTCCTGAAATTACTAAAAATCTTGTGTCCTATTCTAAGCCAAAAAGGTTTTAAACTTGTATTTGAATATGACAAATTTGTTCTCACTAAAGGAGAAACATTTTTTTAAGGGGAAAGATTACCTAGCTGAAGGGTTTTCAAACTCAATGTATTAATTTTAGATGTTAGTAATAATATAAATAGCGCTTCTAATTATTATTTGAATCTTCTATATTATGGCATGATAGATTAGGACATGTTAATTTTAGATATTTGCGTTGAATGATTAATCTTGGTTTGCTACCTAAATGCTCAATTGACAATATACGTAAGTGTGAAATTTGTGTGGAATCGAAATTTGCTAGTAAATCTTATAAGTTTGTGGTTGAAAAATCAAATGAATTGTTGGGATTAATTCCTACAGATTTGGGTGATTTCAAATCAAATCCAAATCGTGGAGGAAAGAATTATTACATTACTTTCATAGATGATTACAGTACGTATTGTCATGTTTATTTACTACATACCAAAGATGAGGCTTTGAATATGTTCAAGACATATAAGCTGAAGTTGAAAACCAATTAAACAATAAAATCAAAATTCTAAGATCGGATAGAGGAGGAGAATATGACTCCAATGCCTATATAAAATTTTGTGTTTCACATTGAATTATTCATCAAATGACTGCACTTACACTCTTCAACAAAATGGGGTTGCAGAACGTAAAAATAGAACTTTAAAAAACATGACTATTTCCATGTTGAATAGATCTATTACCATTAAAAATGTAGGGTGAAGCCTTACTTATTGCAAATATCATGTTCAATAGAATCCATCCAAAGAAGAGTGATCAAACTCCATATGAAAAATGGAGTAAGTGGTAGCTAACTTATAAAATCCTAAGAGTGTGGGGTTGCCTAGCAAAGGTTCAAGTACCATTTCCAAAATGGGTTAAACATGGACCTAAAACAATTGACTGTGTTTTTATTGGATATGCCAAGAATAGTGTAGCATATCGATTTCTACTCATTAAATCAGAAATTTCAGATATTGATACAAATACTATCATTGAGTATAATGATGTTGAAGTTTTTGAGAATACATTTCCTTATAATGATAACCTTACTGGAAATAAAAGGAAGGTACATGATTTTGGTCATATTAATGGTGCTTATCATTTGGTGTTCAAGACAAAGACTTGGCACCAAATGAATTCACACAGGTTGTCCAAGAATAAGAATTGGAGCCAAGGAGAGGGAATAGAGTCAAGATTGCAAAAGATTTTGGATCTGACTTCTTAACATTTCTCAATGAGGGTGAATCACAACCTACAAAGATGTTGCGACTTCCTATGACTCTATTTATTGGAAAGAATCAATAAATAATGAAATTGAATCTATCTTACAAAATCATACGTGGGAATTAGTAGATTTACCTCCAAGTTGTAAACCAATCGGATACAGATGGATTTTTAAAAGGAATTTAAAGCCTGATGGCGGTACAATAGAAAAATACAAAGCTCGTCTAGTAGCCAAAGGATACCGTAAAAAATAAGGGCTAGATTTCTTTGATACTTACTCACTAGTGACTAGAATTACATCTATTAGGATGTTAATTGCAATTGCTTATGTTTACAATTTAAAGATGCACCAAATGGATGTAAATACCGCATTCTTAAATGGTGAATTAGATGAAGAAATCTATATGGAACAGCCGAGAAGTTTTGTGGCAAAAGGTCAAGAGAAAAATGTTTGTAAACTTGTAAAGTCTCTTTATGGACTTAAACAATCACTCGACCATACAATGTTATCACATGGATTTCGGATTAATGAATGTGATAAATGAGTTTACATCAAGTAATTTTGACAATGACTCTATTGTCATTGTATGTTTGTATGTTGATGACAAACCTCTATCTGCAATTCAAGTCAGTGACTTATTTGTTTTATTTTTATTTTTATTGTATTCTATTTGTAATTATAATTTTGTACTGTATAGTTATCCAACACTTTTTAAGAGTTTCCGTACTGGATTTTTGCATAACTAAAATTCATTCAAGCATTCTAATTTTCCTTACATATGCCAACATATATGCTTTGTTAAGCTCACATCCATGTAAATCTTATGAGTATTGATGTTAAGAGACAAGTCATGCTATTGCTATGCTGAAAATGTATCTCATTAGACATGAAACGTGGATGAATTTGAATAAAGGCATAACTTCTGTTAATGTTAGTTTTAACAACTTTGATATAAGTCGATGACCTCCTCACGTGGAAGTTGCTTTTACTACTAATCAAATTGGTATTAGAAGAACTGTCAAGATGTAGCCCATGATCACTGCCTCATTCTCTATGCATACTTAACTGATCAGAGCCACTGCCGCAAATTAACCAAATGTTACTTTTTCTAGAGGTCCTTGAATGTATAAATTTTACAAGAGCTCACTTACTCTATTCAGACAGAAATTCATTAAATCATTATTTGTTTTTTGTCTCTTCAATTCTCACAAGCATGGGCGAATCTACCATTTGGCTAAGGGGGTCACTTGCCTCCCTTATCTTTCTGAAAAATCTCACTAAATTACTCATTTTTTTTATATTGCCCCCCATTAAAAGTTTAGATTGCCTCATTTTGTATATAATATTGGTTCTTGACTCAACTAAAAATTAAATTATAGATTATTTTAAAAGTTTAGGTTCTCCCATCCCCCCTCTTTCTATACAAATCTCTGTTACTGATGTGTTCGCGTTTCAGGGTTCGATATAGTCAACTGCTATGAAGTTGAGCGAATTGGGAGTGAAAATATAAGAGTGAGATGAGAGGCAGAGTTGAGAGATTACAGAGTGAGAGATGATTTGTGAGGGAGAGAAAATATAAGAGAAGGAGAAGAGGAGAGAGTGAGAGGGTTGGTGAGGGTGAGTTTGTTGGGAGTTAAAAAAGAAAAAAAAATCTTCATTTGATTCGGAAAACCACGTTCAGGGGTAAGTTGGTATTTTCAAACTTTTTTTGCCCCCCTTTGTCAGCAATTCTGGCTCCGCCCCTGCTCACAAGTGCCATTGAGAGATGGATTTTCGAGAGCTTGAGATATTCATCATCAAGCAGAAAGCCTCGTTATTCCCCACTGGAGATCTCGTAGACTTGACAGTTCATCAAACTTAAGCACTGATTGAAGTTCGTATTGATCGGGCAGACGTTTTTGCACCTTGCCTTGGTGTTTTTCATTTCATCCTTCATGGCATATCACGATACCCAAATGGCGATCCTCTGAGAGTACGTTGTGTCAAAAACAGTGATAAACCTTTTACATAACACAATTGGTAGAGTCCACTAGTCCATGTGTTTCAAAGAACTCATTGGTAGTATTGAAAGGAATGATTTTTCATCTGCAGTGGTTGACTGTAGTGTTATACATGCAGTGTTATGTTTCATTTGAAAAGTTAACGAGAGATTGTTTATATTCATTTCTTCTTCTCCAGTTTCCTAGTGATGACTGCAATGTTTCTCCTCTGAGCCTCAAGTCTACGTGTCTCCATTCTCTCTTCTACTCTTTCTGCTTCAATCCTCTTTGTCAGATTGGTGTCAAAGCTTCAAGTCTATGCAGGCACGGATTCAGGTGGAGGCTGCCCCCACTGACTTTTGAGATTTTTTTTTAATAATTTATTTGTCTCTCAATTAGTTTTTAATTTGCTCCTCTATTCTCACTTTTCACTTCAACCAGGACTTCATCCTTCAAATCATGTACATATCAAATTCAAACTCTACTTTTAGAGTTAGAGATAGAGGTTAAATCTCTCAAATCTCTCAAAGAACATAAATTCTAGCGGACCTGGAAAACCACTGCCTGGGGGGAAAAAATACATTTTTGCCCCCCCCCCTCTTTAAACACATACTCCAAAAAGGTGTTTTAAAGAGGGGGGCAAAAATATATTTTCGCCCCCCAGACAGGGACCAGGCTGGTTTCTCAGGCTAGCTAGAATTGCTCCTCAAAGAAACCAAAATTCACAGTTTCTTCTTCACACTCCATCGATTGGATAAGATGAGGGAAATCCCTATATTTCATCATCTTCAAAAATCTATAACTATTGAGTTATTTGAGCTCATCTTCACAAGATCCAGTAGGATCCAAACCACCTTATTCTTCTTCTTCTAGGTACCAGGTGCCTTCATTAATCACTGTGTTGGTCATCTCCACAAAAAAAATCGTAAGCAACTCAATCTCTTCCTCATTTTCTTCATGTAGTAGTAATCAACGATTCAAACCCTTCTCTTCTGTTGTGTTTCTATAAGTAGTAATCATCTTCAATGAATATAATAGTAATCATCTTCAATGACTGTCTTTGTTGTACTCCCCTTTTTGCTATAGTAGTAATCAATGAATATAGTAGTAATTCTACAGGGCTTGGGTCCCCCTGCTTGGTTTGCTGCCTGGGGGGCAAAAATACACTTTTGCCCCCCTCTTTAAACACCTTTTCCAAAAAGGTTGTTAAAGAGGGGGGCAAAAGTGTATTTTTGCCCCCCTCTTTAAACACCTTTTCCAAAAAGGTTGTTAAATAGGGGGGCAAAAGTGTATTTTTGCCTCCCCAAGCAGCAACCTCGCTGGTTTTTCCAGGACAGGAAGAATTTCGGATTTAAAAAAAAAATTCATGTTAAAGTAACTAATTTTTATATTATATTTAATTAATTATGACATCACTCCGCCCCCCCCCCCCCTGGGTAAAAATCCTGGCTCCGTCATTGAGTCTATGTGTCTCCCTCCCCTCTACAATAAGCCTCTCGCTCCTTTTCCTTTTCTGTTTCAATCCTCTCTGCCTCCAGCCGTTGAACTAAAGTGTGTCAACCGGACTAAGAGTTTAGAAGAAATTAAATAAAGAAGGAATAAAACAATGTCACGACAAGAAATGAGATTTTACTAAGTACTAAGGTGTCCACCTACTCTACATGCGTGGATAATCAATATTTTTTAAAACCGTGTAATAATCTTTTTTCATTTGTACGTAAAGGCTTATTTATATTTATAAATAATTAAAGGGCTTCAAATAAATTATGAGGGGTGTATTGTATCTGGATTTTGTGGGCAATTTAATAAATTCCATGGATTCTGAAAATTCAAGTGTATTCAATTTGGATTTTAAAAAGTCCACAAAAGTCTAGGGGTATTCAATCAGGATTTTAAAAAGTCTTTCTGAAATCTACAAAGTCTAGGGGTATTCAATATGGATTTCAGAAAGTCCACAAAAGTTTTAGGGTATTCAAAATATCATTCATATTTATGGATTTGGAAAATCATGGATTCTCATGGACTTTGTAGTGTTAGGTATAAATAACAAAGTTCAATAGTTTGCCAGCCTCCTATCAAAGATTTCAATGTGAAAAAAAGTCTCCCAAAGTTCTTCCTTGTGCCAGCCGCGAAGAGGTTGGTTCCCATCCTCTTGTTTTCTCGATTCTTTTTCTATTTTTGCATAGTGTTCATAGTTGCATCGTTGATGATTTTGGTTTAGGGTTTGGATTATTTAATAAGTTGAGATTAAAGCCACCATTATATAGTACATTATGGTCAAAAGCATGCATCTTGAGAATCGAAAACCTATCTAGAGCTATATCAGACGAAGCTAATTAGTGAAACAAACAAAACCCATTGTCTGAATTGATGATTTTTGATAAAATCATGTACTCCAAACCAATAAATAGTATTACTCCAAGTCCTAAACGAGTGGGGGCGGAGAGGGGTATGAGGTTTTACTTCAGAGTGAACTCTGTTGTGTGTCGAAAAGAAGAAGTTGTATCATGTTAAACACAGGGTTTGCTCAATAAAGTTATATGCTTGATTTGACTGGAAACGAAAATCTTGCAGAATTTGAGTCGCTGCTCTTATCTTTTTGGGTGTTTTAGCAATAAAAATTGAAACGGCAGTTGTCACTACTAGAGATAGATAAGATGGAGATGATGATTACGATAGGAGATTACTTGTGAAGAAGGAGAGGAGAGAAAGCCTATAAGTTCTTCAAGCTCTGTCGTCATTCTTCTCGTCTTTGTGTGTTGCAAACTTGAGAAGAGAATTCACAGAAACACTTGCCTCAACTCTTACATAAACCCCACTTTCTATTTAGGGTCTATAAATCTGGAAGTTGTGTTAGGGTTTGGATTAAATTAGGGTTTATAGATCGCTGGATTAAATATATATAGTATATTTGGTTGGATCATTATGGCTTACAATCCCTTGCATATATGTTTTTGACGCCGGTTATCTTCTCAGGTATGTTTTTGATGGTTAATTGGATCATATATGCTATATATATGATATTTTGCTATAGTTGGTTGCGTATGACTAGATTTATAGTTGGTTTTGACTTCCATGTGTTTGGATCATGATTGGACCATATAAGTTGATCATGGTTGGATCATGTATGTTTGTATATAAACTGTAATGTCTTAGAGTAAATATCCTACTGCATGTCTTCATTAGAGGTTGAACAATAGTCATATGAATTCATTAGAGGTTAAACAATAGTCATTAAACGCTCATCAAATTCTAATTAGATATGACATATAGCATATAGGCATAACCATACATGCTTCATGTAGAGATGATAGATTAGCTTCATGCATGTAGTGATCATATAGAGGAATGACACTACTTTCGAGTTGTGTCATACAGTAGCATATATTTGCTTCATAAAATACCTGTTGTAATATATAGATGGGAGATTCACAAGGTAATGGTAAACGAAAAGATTATAAAACTTGGACCGCAGAAGAGCGCAATGCTTTGCTCCAGCTCATGGTTGAAGGCGCCATGCTTGGGTTCAGGGATATTAATGGTGTTATAAGTAAAACAACCGTAGAGGCAAAGTTACTTCCAAAACTTAAGGAGAAAATTAGTAAGGAGATAACTTATAGCCAGTATCAAGCCGAGTGAAATGGTTTAAGAAGCAATATAGCAATTACTCTCAGCTTATGCGCCTCAATTCTGGGTTTGGATGGGACCCGATCACAAAGAGATTCACTGCGTTTGATGAAGTATGGGCAGACTATTTGAAGGTGGGTTAAATATCTTGAACTTTTATTCTATTTTATAGCTTAATTTTTTTGACTCTTTAACATATTAACTTTCTTTATATTTTGAATCTTTTTTTCAGTCACATCCAGCGCATGCACACTTTCAGTCAGAAACTTTTGCAGACTATGAGGATTTGAAGATTGTAGTTGGTAATGGAACTGCAATTGGGATGGGGTCAATAGGTCTAGGTGATGATACAGATGCCACAACATATGATGAAGAAGGAAATGGATCTTGGGAATTTGGTGGCATGGATGACTTGGTCTTTGATCAAGACAACAATGCATTTGTGCAAACTGAAAATGCAAATGATGCACCACAAAGCAGAGCTCGTGGCAAAAGAAGTAGAGTTGATTATGAACAAAGTAGCAACTCAAAAGGGGTAGCTACTAAAGCTGCAGTTCTGGAAAACTTATCAAGTGGCTTTGGTGAAATTGTCACCAGTTTTAAAACAATTTGTGGCATAATGGAGAAGAGAGAATCAATGAACAGTGAATGCTGGATTGCTATTCAAGAGACCCTAGGATTGAATAATGGTGCTCAGTTTTTTGCGCTTAGTTTTCTTAACACTTAAACAAAGCAAGACACCTTCTTGAAGATGAGTCCAGACCAAAGACTTGACTGGATCACTTGGGCACAAAGGGATGCATAAAGCTAATAAGCTATAGGCCATTTGGATTTTAATGCATAAGGCTAAATACTGTGTGTTGATTTCATTTTGCAAGTGATGATTTTAATGCATTTGGATTTTAATGCATAAGACAATTCAATGCATTCAAATAGGCGATTATTATGAATATATAATGACCTTGTTCAGGTACTTGCTTTGATAGCAATCTGTGAAATGGATATGTATGGAGTTGATGAACAGGATGAAGAGTTTTACAAGGCCATGAGAATTTTATTAACGGCAATACAAGCAGTGATTTATGTGCTATATAATCTTGTGCCCAATATAAGTGATGAACGTATTAGACGTCCATTGACTCGACGACCGGTGACATCAAATGGATACATATACATGAATAAGTTATTGGATGGAGACCCACATATCTTTCGGGATGTCTACAGAATGTATCCTGAAGTGTTTCGAAAATTATGTGTCATCATACAAGAGAAAACACATCTACGGAGTACTAGATATATTTGTGTTGAAGAAATGCTTGCGACCTTTTTACTAGTTGTCGGTCAAAACAATCGATATAGTGAACCTCGAATGGTATTCGAGCGATCTCATTTCACTGTTAGCAGAAGTTTCAACAAAATCTTGAAAAGCTTAAATACAATAGCTCCAGTGTTCATGGCTAAATCACCGCTACCTGATACCACACCACCTAACATAAGAGAAAGTACAAGGTTTTATCCTTTCTTTAAGGTACGCAATGTAAGTTTTATAGCAAATATTTATATCACTGTATTGCTTTAATATTGGTTCTTTTCTTCTTTTTGTACATATGTTGTAATTATTTTTCTTTTTTCTCATGATTGTATTGAAGCTATTGATGGCACACATAATCCTGCAACGGTTGTTGGACGTGAGGTCAGTAGATTCAGGAACCGTCATGGGAAACTATCACAAAATGTTTTAGCAGCTTGCAACTTTGATTTACAATTCATATATGTGCTTAGTGGATGGGAGGGTTCTGCTCATGATTTGAAAATGTTAAATGATGTTATTTCTAGACGAAATGGACTCAAAATACCATTAGGTATAATTTTACGTGCATTAAAAATGCAGCAAACTTATTGAATTTTATACCATATAGTATAAAGTATAAACATACTAATTGCACATTTTTTTATGATCAGGTAAATATTACCTTGGAGACTGTGGATTTCCAAACCGACGTCGATTTTTAGCTCCATTTCATGGCACTCGATATCATCTCAAAGATTTAGGCGGTCCAGGAAACCATCATGTCAACGCAATTGAGTTATTTAATCTTCGTCATGCTTCATTGAGGAACGTAATTGAGAGAATATTTGGAATATTCAAGTCGCGGTTTACAATTTTCAAATCAGCACCACCATTTTCTTACAAGACACAAGCGGAGCTTGTTTTGGCATGTGCAGGATTGCATAATTTTCTTCGACAAGAATGTCGTTCAGATGAATTTCCTCCTGAACCAGAAAGTGATCCGGTAGAGAATGATGAAGATAATTTTGAATGAGATGATATTCAAACCCAAGAGCAGCAAAGAGAAAATGTTAATCAATGGAGAATGAGTATTGCTAATCAAATGTGGGCAACAGCTCAAGCTAACATCAACGTTGCTAACAATGATAATGAAGAAAGTGACCATGAAGGAGAAGAATGATCATAATACAATTTTATGGACGTTTACTTCTTATTTTAAAGATGCTAATTAACGACCTTTTCTTTTTCTAGTTTTTTTAGCACATGTATCTCTATTTTATGGACGTTTTTTTGTTTCATCACTATTTACCAACTTCTTTTTTTATCTTGCAAATAATTAGAAATCTGTAAAAGTCGTTCATACAAAGTCCGTGGATTTTCATAAATCTCTAGAAAGTCTGTAGCAAAAGTCTATGGATTTAAGAAATCAGCAGAAGTCCGTGAACAATTTAAAGAGTCTGTGGACAATTTAAAGAGTCCGTGGACTTTTCAAATTATTTATCAATTCCATAAGAATTCATATACAATACACCCCCCCTATGTTAAGGGCTTAATGAATATTGAGAGAGTTGAGTTTGATTATAAATAATATGAATTTGAGAAGGCAAAAGTGTAAAAAAATGTATTAGTTTTTTCAATTAAAAGACACAAATACTCATAAACTATTCATCGGTCTTTGGATTTATATTTAATTACTAAAAATAGGAGAGGGAAAAATTGAAAAGTAGTTAGAGTCGAAGACATACTTTTTACTATTCATTTGGGAAAGAGGAGTTATAGTAGTAGAGATTTTGGAATGACATGTCATCCCATTAAGTCATGTTTTAGGGATCGATTATATATAAAGTGACTATTGTGGCTAAAATTTAGTGGATCATCCCCTGAATCAGAGTTTGAGGGTATTACTGCTAGTGATGTTCTTTGTTAGGGTCTAAAGCAAAACCTACCAATACTTACAATCATTCAACCCAAATACCAAACCAACCTAAGTGAAAATGAAGGCACATATGCAAGATCCAACAATACTCTACGAAGGGTACTATACTTTTTTCTTCAGTTAAAATCATGATTTATGAAAAATTGGTCTCACGAGCATACTAACAAACTGCTAGAGAAACATTGCTTGAGAGTACATTTTATCAATTTCTAGCATCCATCTTCAAGCATAAATTTTGGAAATTGAAAAAAAAAAACCCTTTAAATCTTAAGTGAAAAATATCGATTTATATGCACATTGCTTGTATGAATTGATCAAGGTTAAAACAAGTAATAATGAAAATTGTGGAGTAGTTTCTCATCTCAAATACAAAGAAACATGGAGGAGTGGTTTTCCACCTTAATAATGAACAATAGTTACCATATACAGATATGAGAAACCACAGTTAACATCCATGTTTATATTCAAGCTTCTCTTGTGACCCTAACAAAGGCAAATAACAATCATTTTAACAACATAGAAAGAAATCTGAGATGATAGGACTTTAGTGATTGATCAAAGAAGAAGAACAACAACAAAAATATTGAGCAAAACTAAAACTTGAAAACTCCAATGGTTGGATTGTTTTCAAAGAGGAAAGAGACTTTAAAATTGTTGGTTGGAATGTAGGAGATTTATTGGGGTAAGGGAGGGGGGGTGAACAGTTGGAATGTATGGATTCTTATGGAATTGATAAATAATTTGAAAAGTCCACGGACTCTTTAAATTGTCCACAGACTCTTTAAATTGTCCACGGACTTCTGCTGATTTCTTAAATCCATAGACTTTTGCTACAGACTTTCTAGAGATTTATGAAAATCCACGGACTTTGTATGAACGACTTTTACAGATTTCTAATTATTTGCAAGATAAAAAGAAGTTGGTAAATAGTGATGAAACAAAAAAACGTCTTCGCGAAGAGGTTGGTAAATAATAATGTAAAGCAAAACAACATATGCAACACCTAAGACTTGTATATGGTAGATTTGGGTTTTTGAAAGTGGAACAGACAGACAACTACTCTAATGGTTTTCGGGTTTCAGATGCTTCAACATCATGCTCAGCTCAGTGCATTGTACCTTATAAAGTTCCTTTAACCACACAAGCTAATTGGAAGTATCAATGTTGTGACCATGCCTATGGATTACAATACATCTATTTGTTTATCATTCTATTGGTATATAGGAGTCCACTAAAAAAAGGAGGAACAAGTAACTAACGGGATCATCTAAATCTAGAACTACGCCGGTGTAATTGGCTATTCCGTTGTCACTCTATTGGTATTTTCTATCTCAAATTTGAAGTTCTAAGAAATCCCAACAAATTAGATACTTGATGAGAATATAAAATCTGAATAAACTCGAAACAATTTCAAGAAAGGGTATCAAATCAAACAACAATAAGTTGCTCTCTTTTGTTCAAATTGGATACAGGATTTACATAGCAATACAACAAAATGGGGGTTTTTTTTTCGATCTCTTGAAATGTTGATATGAGAAGATAAAATCTGAACAATCTGAAACAACTTCAATAAATGGAATCATCATATCAAACAGTAAGTAATAAGTAGCAAGAATACATAAAAATGTGTATCTTTTACTTCTCTTCAAAAAAAAAAAAAGTTGCAGACTTTAACTTACCAAAGATCGCTCGCTCTTGAAAGAATGTTGAAATCCCAATGAGGTTGGAATGAATGAAGATTTCAATAAATCTCTAAAGCTTGTGTCTTTCATGACATGAATCAACAAGGGCAAGAAAAAGATAGGGCTCTGGCAACAGAAAACCAGAAATGAAGGTTTTGTTTGTTGTTACAGGTATTTTGTTTGTTGTTACAGCTTATTATTAAAGATAGAAAAAGAATCGAGAAAACAAGAGGACGGGAACCAACCTCTTCGCGGCTGGCACAAGGAAGAACTTTGGGAGACTTTTTTTCATTGAAATCTTTGATAGGAGGCTGGCAAACTATTGAACATTGTTATTTATACCTAACACTACAAAGTCCATGAGAATCCATGATTTTCCAAATCCATAAATATGAATGATATTTTGAATACCCTAAAACTTTTGTGAACTTTCTGAAATCCATATTGAATACCCCTAGACTTTGTGGATTTCAGAAAGACTTTTTAAAATCCTGATTGAATACCCCTAGATTTTTGTGGACTTTTTAAAATCCAAATTGAATACACTTGGATTTTCAGAATCCATGGAATTTATTAAATTACCCACAAAATCCAGATACAATACACCCCCCTTAGGAGAGTTGTTGGGAGATTTATGAGGATGAATTACTTGAGGTTATGTACTGTTTGGGCCCCAATATTTCATGCTTATTCTTTCTTGAGTGTCATTTGTTATCCAACTTCAATCAAACATCCAAACTGTTAAGTAGGATATGGACTAGTAAAAAACATCCCAAGTCCCAACTTTTATAAAGTCAAAATTGCCCTTCGTTAATGATCATGTGCGTCTCACATGAGCTAAAAATCCCCCCTTGAAGATGCACGTGTGTCACACATGCGAAAAAATCCACAAGGTTCTATAACAAATATAATAAGGAACACGAGGACACAAAGGCAACGCCTATTTCACACCACCATCCAGATATTTTTTTAACCTACTAACCCACACCACCAAAAAAACTGTTTTTGAAAAAACAGTAACGATGAAATCGCGAGAAGAGAACCATCCTCCACTGTTTTCTTTGTCTTTTCTTTTCACTTCTCTGTAGATTAACAGACAATGGAGCAGCATCACCCCACTCCCCACCACCGCCGGCCTCCCCTCCTTTCTTTTCTTCGCAAAACAGCCTAGCAATCATTCATTCAAAATATAAAAACAGGGTAACATTCGACCAAATGATACGCTCAATTGAGAGCAATTTTCAAGCTCATCAAAATATAACAATTGTAGTACTCTGAGTTACCTAATAAACGCAACTTGAATCAGTTGAAAATGTTTTGAAATGAGCAAGGTTATGGTCATTTCACTAAAGTCACGCAAATTTGTCCCGAAAAGAAAATGGGGTAGTGCCCCCGACTTTCGACCAACTTATACACTTGATTGAGATAGAATCTCAAGCTCATCAACATGGAAAATGTAGTACTTTGAGTTATCTAATAAATACAATTTGAATCACTTGAAAATGTATTGAAATGAGCAAGTTATGATCATTTTACTAAAGTCATGCAAATCTGTCCCGCAGTGAAAACGAGGCAGTGTAGGTAACTTTCGCCTAACTTATACTCTCTATTGATGTCGATTATCAAGCTCATCAAAACAAAACAATTGTAGTACTCTGAGGTATCTAATGAACACAATGTGAATCACTTGAAAATATTTTGAAATGAGAAAGTTATGGTCATTTTACGACAAACACTCAAACTGTCCAAAAAGAAGTATGTTCTTACCCATTCGCATTGGACAATGCGAGTAGAAGTCTCACATTCGCAAAAGTCCATGCGAGTGGAAGTCTCACATTCGCATAGATCTGGCCGAATTGGAGACTTTAATTCGCATAGGTTTGAGCGACTTTGGGACTCTTCCTCGCATTGCCCAATGCGAATGGGTGAAAACAGACATTTTTTTTGGACAATTTGAGTGTTTGTCGTAAAATGACCATAACTTTCTCATTTCAAAACATTTTCAAGCGATTCAAATTTTGTTCATTAGGTAACTTGGAGTACTAAAATTTTGTGTTTTGATGATCTTGAGAATCGGGGTCAATAGAGAGTATAAATAGGCCGAAAATTAGGGACACTACCCCATTTTCATTGCGAGACAGATTTGTGCGACTTTAGTAAAATGACCATAACTTGCTCATTTTAAAACATTTTCAAATCATTAAAATTGTGTTTATTAGATAACACAGAGTAATACATTGTTTATGTTTTGATGAGCTTGAGAATCGGTCTCAATCGAGTATATAAGTTGGCCGAAAGTCACAGACACTACCCCATTTTCTTTGCAAGACAGATTTGCGCGACTTTAGTAAAATGACCATAACTTGCTTATTTTCTAACATTTTTAACTAATTCAAATTGTTTTTATTAGGAAACTCAGAGTACTACAATAGTTATGTTTGATAAAATATGAGATTTGGTATCAGTTGAACGCGCCAATTGGCCGAATTAGAGACAATACATGTTATTTATTTATTTTTTGATAGTTTTGAGTGAGTTTAGTAAAATGACCATAAGTTGCTCAATTAACAATGTTTTTAATTCATTTAAATTGTGTTGATTACATGACTAAGAGTAGTACGATTTTTATTTTGATGAGTTGGATAATCGATCTCAATTAAGCGTTTAAATTGAATCAAAGTTAGGGATAATAACCTGTTTTCAGAAACAGAGTGTGAGAGATGTGGCGGGGTGGTGGTGGTGTTTGATGGAGAAAAGAGGCGGTGGTGGGAGGGAAAGAAGCGGTGGTGGCGGGGTGGTGGTGATGATGGTGGAGTGATGGTTGTGTCTATGAAAAAAAGATGGGGGGGAGGGAAGAGAAGAAGATGAAGAGAGGGAGGAAAGATAAAATTTTAAAGTTTGAGTTTTTATAGGTGTTACGGAAAATAAGTGGTGGTGTGAAAAATAAAGTAGGTGGTGTGAGACAATACTTTAGATGGTGTGAAATAGTCGCTGCCGGATAAAAGGCTATCTAAAGTTGTAAAGTATAACCAACTTCCAGCAAGAAAAGAGTGGTGGTGGCTTGTTGAGAACTGCCTTTTCTTCTTCATTCTTCATTTGTATCTGATGAGATACACAGATAGGTAATAGAGAGAAGAGAGAGACAGAGAAAGAAAGGGATGAGCCTTATTGGAAGGGTCTCCTCGAGATTCCCACAAATTTCTTCTAGATTCACGGGGAGACTCTTCGATTTCTTTCAAATCCCCAACAACTCCTCCTCCTCTTCTTCTTTCTCCTCCTCCACCTCTGCCCCTCGTCATGGAGTTCATGTTTTCCACTGCCCTGTGAGTATCAACCCACCACATACATACATTATTCAACTTTTTCTTTATATTCAATAAATTTTTTTATTTTTTTATTATTATTTTGTTTTCTTGAAATGGTGTTGACTGTCGGGTTATATTGAATTTGGGTATTGTTGTATTTGTCTAGGATGGAGTTGGGATTGTTGCGAAGCTTTCCGAATGCATTGCTTCGAGAGGCGGAAACATACATGGTGTCGATGTCTTTGTTCCTGACAACAAAATGGACTTCTATTCCAGAAGGTTTTCTTTCTAACTGTCCATGAAAATACTACCCTCTTTATTTCTTACTTACTTTTCATTTTTCATTAGTTTTATGCAATTTTTTGTGCTATTTTATTAATAATTCAGCATTAATTTCTTGTTTCTTTTTTCCTGAATATTACATGACCTGCTTAACAAAAATAATTGCCTCAATAGGTAGGAGAAGAATTTTGCAACGGGAATCGAATCATGTTTAATATAAATGTTTTGCTTCATCTGTTTGCTTGATTATAGTCAATAGAATATTGGCTATAATCAAATTTAGTCTCAACAATATTCAGTGACTTGAGAAACTATTTCGTAACACCAAGCATAGCCTCTGCTTTTCCTTTTACACCCTATTACACAAACTTCATTATTGAACTTAGACATAAAAATCAGAATCCTATAAGATTAAATAGGCACAAATTCTCTCAATCACTTCTTTGGAGTTTTTTTTTTTTTTTTTTACATTTTAAAGAAATTTGAGTTTGTATGTACAAAATAAGGAGATCAGAATTGCTCAATTGGCGTTCTCTGAAATGGGCAGGAATGTAGTATAGTGTTACGAACAAGTAAAACTTCTTTCATATTGCCAAGATGAATGATGTGTACAATAGTATACCACCATGTGGTGAAGATTGGGTGAGATCACAACACCAATAAAGACAAACAATTGCAAGACAACAAGAATATCTTCGAGTGCCGCTAGAAAAAACAACCAAGTTCGAATTGAATTTTGAGCTTGGTAAACATGATTATGCATTACCTGTTCTCACTTAGTGGTTATGGTCCACACAGGGCTAATAACGTATCAACTGCACTCCACTCTCATTTTGGTGGATATCCCTATCTGACCTACAATTATGGGCTCTATCTTTCCCATCTAGGTGGTGACTACTTTTAATGCACTAGGTACCTTAGAGTGTCCATTCTTTCCAAAAGAATTTCCAAATATGAGAATGAGAATGGAAACCAAAAACTTAGAAAGTTCGTCCAGTCCATTGTATGGTGACCTTACCAATACCAAGTAGCTTCTAATTAGTTTATGCAATTTTAAATTATTAAAATTTTTTTTTTGGGCGTGAATTTCCAAGTTTGGTTGAGATGAGCTGGGTTTTATCTAATTCTATATTTGGAAATCAACTGTAGGAGTTTGGCTTTCTGAGATTCAGAATTTGGTAAACCACAGCGGATGTCACATTCAACAATTAATAACTTGAGTTTGAGTTGTTTTTATGTGACTCGTGTATCTGTCAAAAATTCGGTAGCATCTCAGGTACATTTCGTATACTCTTGGGAAACACATGAGATAGTTACAAAATTCTTCCTTGAATGGGTGTGTAAGTTGAATCGTCTTTGAAGCACATACAAATCAAACATCATAGTAATCATTTTCACACTAACAAACTAGCATGCAACTCACTTTTCACAAGTAACTAATACTGAGTTGATGGTGTGATGTTGACACTGAATGGTTTACATTTCTCCAACTTGATTGATATGCTAGGAAGGTCACCCTTAGAAAAGATAGAATTAAAGCAATCTCAACACACTCAATTTAACAAGTTTATAACACTCAACGATAACAATTCAAAGATCATATAAACACTCCAAAAAATTGATACCCGAGACAGTATAAACGCAGATCCAAACATAAGACACCCATAAAAACAACTATGGAATATAAAGATCAAAACAAGTCCAAGTTAATTAAATTAACAAAAAAAATTACATATCAAAGACTATGAAGCACAAAATAAGTGAATACCAGCTCAATTAACAATAACAATGCACAATTCCTGACATGAGTGGACAACAAATTATATGAATAACACACTCCACTCAATATGACAAAACTACACCCATTACATTCTTTAAATTCAAATGTAGATTGCTAAATGTTGTCAGTATTTCATACACTTTGATCCTTTGATGTATGCATTTTCTCAATGTGAGCTTCATGTCATGTTTTTGTTGCAATAGTTGGATTTTTGTTGGAATTTGAGTATGTCATCAACTAATTGGGCTAAGGATACTGAACTCTTTATAGTTTTGCAGTGAGTTTGTTTTTGACCCTATGAGATGGCCACTACCAGAGATGAATGAGGACTTCCGTAAACTTTCAAAGTTGTTTGATGCAAAAAAATCTTTTGTGCGAGTTCCCGAGTTGGACCCAAAATATAAGATTGCAGTTCTTGCTTCAAAGCAGGTAATATCCAACTCTTAGTTCCTTCTTTTATTTAAAAAAAAAAAAGAATTCTCCAATGGCTTATAGAGCATTTAGCTTCAGATTGAATATTTGTATACTGCTGTTTACATGGTAAAATTTTGTTATGTTGGTACAGGACCATTGTTTGGTAGACTTGTTACATGGATGGCAAGATCGGAGGTTCCCTGTAGATATTACTTGTGTCATAAGGTGAGATATGAGAATTTGTTATGTTCGTAAACTTTCAGGTTAACCTTGTATGTCTACATCTTCTTGCAGTAACCATGAAAGAGCTCCGAATACGCATGTGATTCGATTTCTTGAAAGGCATGGCATCCCTTACTATTATTTGCGCGCATCAAAAGAAAATAAAAGAGAAGATGAGATCTTGAATTTGGTTCAAAACACTGATTTCCTTGTTCTTGCTAGGTATATGCAGGTAATCCATTATACAAAACTTAGACCACGATCCTCTTTAAGTTTTTGAAGATTTTTAGTGCATTATGGTTTTTGAATTTTTATTTATTTTTTTGGTGCTGGTGCACTCACAATTCACCATGAATATGCTCTACAAGAAGCTAATTCAGCGCTCTGGCTAAAATCAATCTTCATGTTCCTGATTCACATGTTGGATTAGATTCAGATATGATTGCCTATTGATTTAGGCTTCGAAACTTGTTTTGTACCCATTTTCATTAGTTTTCCATGTTGCCATGGATGAATAACAACTTCAACTGAATGGAAGCTGAAGGTTGTCAAGTAGATGAGTACAGTGCAACCCTCTTACCTTACAATTTTCTTGTAGTCTTCTTCTCTCGCTCCCTTCTTCACTCTTCACACATTTTTCTTTTAGTCTTCCTCTCTCACTCCCTTCCTCAATCTTCACACATAAAGATTTGATGTGTGGGGAATTATTCATGGGTGTTCCCCAAGGACTTGTGTTTATTATTTTTAAGTTGGAGATGCAAATCTTTCAAAGGGAAAATAAAAATAATATATATATATATCGAAAGGTGAGCGGGCAAGAGGATTTGGAGCCCCCTCGTATATGTGGTATGTTGGGTGCTTTGACTAGAAGAAACATTAGGGTTTTTCGGGGCCGAGACTTGAGGAGCTGCAAGATTATTAGTATGTAATGTTGCTCCAATGCCAGCCAACAATCTATCATAGCTATGTGAATCTTACGGCATTCATTGGTACTCGGCATCGCCACCTCTCAATGAAGCTACTTTTAATCTTTTCTTTGTAAATTGGGATATTCTTTTCTAACCAATAAAAACTGAGAAGAAAATACTTCAATACTGAGTTTGAAGAAGAATATGAACTGATATTTCCTTCTACAGAGAGTAAAGTAGTGTGGTTTGTGTGGCCTTCAATTTAACATTGCCACGTGATCTTGGACAGACCAAAAAATTTAATTTCATCTCCTTTTGGTTTACACATTCACATGGTAAGATTCAATTAAACATACGAGTGTCCATCAAAACATGCACCAATAGCAACTTGTTTTCAGCAAAGAAAAAATCACAATTGGCTCCCTTTTTTAAACTTGTTTGAATTGATTTTTGGGCTCATTTAGGATTTGATTAAAATTTTCTCATAAAGCTATAGATATATAAACATTTGATGTATTAGTTATACATGTGTATTAGTTATGAATTTAGATATGCTTTATTTAGTATATGTAAAGTTTCATGCTACGTACTTGTGTACTAAAGTATTTATACATGTTCTAAGGCACTCTTCAAAATAAAAAAATTTCCGATTCCGCATCCCGGTTTTGGCTACTTATTTTTGCTCAACCTTGTTTCAGTTTTATGCATACACCATCTCCAGGTTTTATTAAATATCAAGTGTCATGGATGCAACGAAATTGACTTTTTGAGATTTATTTTAGTCTCAATACTAGAACTATTTGCAGATACTGTCCGGGAAATTCCTGAGAAGTTATGGGAAAGATATTATTAACATCCACCATGGTCTGCTACCATCATTCAAGGGTGGGAATCCTTCTAAACAGGTAAAGAATTCCTACTCTAATCTGGGAAGGGTAAGCCATAGATCATGGGGGGAGATAACATTGCATGTGATTTTTTTTTAATTTTTTTTTTAAATGTTTGTCCTGGTACACAACTCCAGGCATTTGATGCTGGTGTGAAACTGATCGGTGCAACAAGCCATTTTGTGACAGAAGAGCTTGATTCAGGGCCAATTATCGAACAGATGGTAATTTCCTTAACCTCGAAAGAATTGCTTGAACTTCTTTTCACTTTACTCTATTTGACTTGGATATTATTGGGAGTGCAAAGTTTTGGCCTGGAATCTCCTAGCACTATGATGCATCGATTCATGTGTTTCTTTGCTGATCTAGTTGTTTTCGAGGTCTGTACTATCACTTCTGAATTATGAGAAACCTAGTGTGTTGCTTATTCTACTTGAATTCTGAGGTTGGTACATCTGTGCCTTAACGTCAACTGGCTGTTGATGGTTTCAAAAGAACTTATAGAATCCACTTCATGGTGAAAAATAATGTGGAAGTAGACTTGCTGGTATCAACAGTATCAGATAATTGCCCTCAGCAGAGTTGAAGTAGATAAAGAAGAATACAAAGGTCCTTAGCTGTAGTTCAAGTTCAATCAGATAAAGAAGAGTGTAGGTTATACATTAATATGCTTAATCTTGAAGTTCGTCTTGATATTACCGAGTTTTTCACTTCTTGGGTTGGATATTACTTGGGTGTTATTGTTGCTCAATAATGTTTTAGAGGAGGGTTTCTCCAAATAACTATCAAATGAAACTTGCAACTTTTCATACGTGAGTTTATAAGTCCATGTATATACTCAATGTGATTTGAATCATTTACCAAGAGATTATTTTAAATGTGCAGGTTGAGAGAGTTTCACATCGAGATAACCTGCAGAGCTTTGTGCAGAAATCAGAAAACCTTGAAAAACAGTGTTTGGCAAAGGCAATCAAATCATATTGTGAGCTCCGCGTGCTACCATATGAGGGAACCAAGACTGTTGTATTCTAATTGACAATGCAACAACTATTAAAAGCTTTGTAATCTATATATGACTCGCCAATCAATTAATAAATTCTCTCTTATCGTTCACAAGATAATTGATAGAAATGATTGGATTTGTATTAGGTTATAGGGCACTGAATGATTATGGTATAACTTGCTCATAGAGAAAATGCTCTGAAAATATTTAGCTGTACACAGGAGGTTTGTGAAGGTTAGTACAATGTTAAGCAAGTCTTTACAACGTTTGATTTTGTTCACCCTCCTGTTAGGTGGAACTTGAAAGCCACAATTTCCTGATCTCAAACAGGCATCTAAACTGAAATTCAATGTTTTAATCCCCATGAGATGCTACACCAAAGGGAAAGTGTGTTCGCAAAATTGAGCTCATTTCTCATTTCCAATGGTCTCCAGAAGGGCTGGGACTACGATATGGGTATGGTATCAAATAAATTGGGAGCCATCAGCCGCACCCACTTCTAATGTGAGTGCCAATTGCTCGGTCCCTCATCCATATGTTTAGTCATTCTCAGATGTCAACACATACACCATGGATATCAAGACGGAGAATGACACCAATTTAAGCACCAAGTGGTGATAACTGATCAAAGTTTGCTATTTAGGATTTTAGATTGACAAGCAATTGTGCAATAGGACAACTGACACATGGTACTATTGATAGCAACGAGAAAGTCATTATAGAAAATATAGCACATCGTCTATACATGCTCTTGAAGGAATGCGAGTGAGAAGGGCTCAATCAGAAGAATTATTCTGATCATTCATTCATGGCTTCCTCAATGGTAACAAATCGTCCCTTTTCAATTGAAAGTTGTGCAGCAACTCCCATGGCAACAGAAAACAACCCATCTTGCAAGTCTGTGGCAGGTTTTTTATCGCCATCTTGATCTCTAATAGCAAATAGGAAGTGAAGGTGTTCCAAGTAGCTTGACCCATGATGTAGTCCTTCATATCTGAAAATCACATCTATGATTAAGCCCATTACCTTGTTTTAACCAAATAACATCAATATACTCTTCAAAAGTTTGATGTGATCTTTGCTGCTCCCAATATAGGAACAAAACGAGAGGAAATAAATTTTAGTATTAATAATACACCACCTGATTCGCTTATCTTCAGCTTTTATTGTATGGACTCCATCTCTCCCTTGTGCACGAGAGCCCACATGCACGACGTTTTCAGGAACAAAGGCCTCTACCTGTAACAGGAAGAGTCAGTCGCAATGACCACTCGCAATAATATAGCCTTATAGAGTAACAATAGAAAGGGGCGATCTCTCCAAGTTATGATGCACTTATTTCAGATTTGAATAAGATTCTGACTCAACCATACCCGGGTGCCATTTACGTAACACAATTATTTTTTTAATTGACTAATTGCAATTCCATAATCCATTACATTACGTTAATCAACACAAAAAGAGGGGGGAAAAATGTGGTCATACAAACATAAACTTTATCAGGGATAAATGAATTGAACCTGCTGTCATCTGTGGAAGTAATTTTTGACACAGAAGACCTTGGCAGATTATAAAGGTCTATAGACACGCTAAGTGAATATTGGATGGTGTATAAAGGAATATCGACCCTTCCATCCTGGTCATTTGCAAAAGGATAATAATTTGCAAAATTACACCTGCCTTGAAATAATCAACCAAAATTGTAGAAACTGTTCAGAAACAGCACGTATGGTTCAGTATCACCAGAATAGTAAGGACTGAAGGACTTGAAAATCAAGGGATTCCAACAGTGTGAAGTCAAGAAAAGGAAGTATAAATGGAAATAAATGCATGGGTGGAGATAGTTAAACAGAGTAAGATGTTTACCTTACCAATGTCACCAACAACAGATATTTCTTGTTCATTTTTACTTCCTTCAGCAAACATGCAAAGGTCAAGCATGCCTCGACAACCATTATCAAATTCCACAATGACATACGCATTGTCAATAATATCAGGAACCTGCATCAGAGATAGATAGTCAGGAAGCATATAAAACTGCACTCATACTAATCAGTATTTTTTTATTTATTTTTTTAGAAACAAAAGACGATAAAGTGTAAGAAAAGAAAGGGACTACAGGTTGGGTCTACAATGAGATGATCGTACACCCAAAACAGAAAATTGCATAGCTACGAGATTGGCTGGGCGCATACTCGATTTCTTTGGTTTGCAGAAATACAACTGAAGGGTTCAAATGGCCTGCAACAGAGATATATGGCCCCATTGATTATCGGGTGGGAGGAGATTTTCGGCAAGATTTGAGGGACATTGGAAGCTTTTGGGAATACCCTTGGGGGGGGGGGGGGGGGGGGGGAGAGGGTTGGAGAATCACAAGATTTGAGGGAGTTCTCCGATTGTATTCACAACTTGGGTTTGATGGACTTGCCTAGTAGTGGTGCCTTGTATATTTGATCCAATACAGGGAGAATCTAGTGTTGCTGGGAGTAGGAGGAGCACTTTGTTGATGTGATGGCGTGGTGTCACCCAGAGTGGGTCTGATCATGCTCCAATGGTTCTAAGGGAGAGCCGGAAAAAAACTTCCTTTAAGTGGGACATGGCTTGGTTTGAGGAGCAGGGGCTTATGGAGCTTTTGGAGGAGTGGTGGGGGTCCTATGTAGGGTTGGTCAACTAGTTATCGTTTTGGGTTTAGATTGATGCTCCCTAAGACCCGGTTGAGGGAGTGGAATAAATCCTACAATAGGCGTCTTGAGTTTTAAAGGGAAGCTCTCCTTGAGGAGATTTGAGAATTGGATAGGGAGGAGGGATATTGCAAACTTGATCGGGATAGGGCAAGGGAAAGGGTTTTTAAGAAGGTGGAGGTGGAAAATAACCCACGGAGGGAGGAGTTGAAGTGGAAGGATAGAGCGAGGGTTAAATGGGCGAGGAAGGGGATATGAATAGTCTTTTTTTCATGTTCTTGCAAGTATGAGAAGGCGGAGCAACAATATATCTTATCTCAACATTGATGGGAGGATTGAGGAGGATGAAACCATCATCCATAGTCACGTGGTGGAATATTGTAGGGGACTCCATGACGCTCCTGAGATGGGAAGACTATTCTTGATGGGTTACAATTCAACTCCATTAGCGAAGGGCATAGATTTCGTTGGAAAGGGAGTTTATGGAAGAGGAAATCTGAGAAACTTTGAAAAGTTGCGAAAAAGCCCTAGTCTAGATGATTTCCTTGAGTTTCTTGAAGAGATGTTGGCATTTGTTGGGGATAATATTATGGGAATCGTTAAGGAGTTCCACAAATTTGCTTTCCTTGAATGGTGTATCAACCATGTTTTACTCATGCTCATTCCAAAAGGTGGAAGGGGCTTCAAACGTTAAACCATTCCACCCAATTAGTTTTATTGGAGGCTTGTAAAGATCATTGAGGTGTTTAAAATCTTGCATTAGTACCTTGATCTCTTGCTTTCAAGATGTCTTTGTAAAAGGAAGATAAGTTTTGATGGGGTGTTGGTTGACAACAAGATCATAGACACTAGAATGCAAGGTTCCAATCCAGGTTTGGTTTGCCGGATGGACTTCGAAAGGCGTTGACCATGTCTCTTAGGAGTTTCTTCTCTATGTGATGAATTCGATCTGGTAGTAGGTGGCTTGTCTACTGTTAATATTTTTATTTATTTATATTCTTGTGGGAGGCTTACCGATTGGATTCTTTAAATTCCAGAAGGGAGTGAGGTGAGGTGCCCTTTTCTCCCCGTTCCTCTTCAACATTGTGGCAGAGGCCCTTAGTAGAATAACGGAGGGCTTTTGTGCTAACCTCCCGAAGGGAATCAGAGTTAGCTTTAATGCTTCGAAAGTGTCACCTTCAATTTGCAGATGATACTATTTTCTTCATTGACAGTGATATCGTCTAAGTGGAAAACCATAAATTCTTTCTCAATACTTAAAAATGTGCTTCAAGCCTAAAGTCCAATTCCTCAAAAGTCGGCTCATGGGTATTAGAGAGGGTGCTTTAGTAAATGAGGTTGCTTCATTATTTGGGTGTGAGGTGGTCACCATTCATACCACTTACGTGGGGCTTCCCTTGGGTTTTAATTGGAGGTGCAAAAAGAAGATGTGAAACCACAGTGATTGAGACTTAGGAAAAAAAAACTTGATATTTGGTAAAGTAAGCTTCTATCTAAAGGAGGCGGGCTCACCTTGATCAATAATGCTTTGTCTAATATCCCCGTTTATTATATGTCCTTTTATCCATCTTCTGGAGGTCGTTGCGAAGAGAATGGAAATTATCGTGCAAAAAATTTCTATGGCAAGGTTCAGAGGATGGGTTTCACGCTTGAATAGGGAAACAATTTGTTTGCCAAAGCTGAAAGGTGGCCTAGGGCAAAGTATGGGGATGTTCAAGGAGGGTGGTTATCCACAAGTCCAAGAAGTCATTATGGTTTGGGTATGCGGAGAACCATCTCTTCAATCTCAAACAAATTCTTGAAATGGGTGAGCCTCAAAGTTGGCAAAGGAACCGCACTCGATTGTGGCATGAAGTTTAAATGGGAACACTCCTTTGGGAGAGATTCTCATTCTCCCAAGACGTTTCTTAGTTCCCTCAAGGAGTATGAGGTGAGTTTCAAGAGTTTTCACTTTTGTTGATGGGGTGGGTGTGGAATATCCATCCTAGAAAAAATCCGTTCAATTGGAAAGATGGGGAAGCTATCCAAATGATGAGTTTGCTCAAAGGTGTGGCTCTCAAGGAAAAATAAGATGAATGAGAATGAAAATGGAATGATGCTAAAGTCTAGGAATGTTTTTGAAATCAATTGTCAACTAGAGATGTCCAGTCCTCATTGGGAAAGGCATGGATATTAATAGCTCTTGTCTTGTATAGATTGTGGAGGATTGAGGAGTCAGCTGCCCACCTTTTCTTGCATTATTCTCCAGCATCTCGAGTTTGGAGATTTTTTTTAGCTAATTTTGGTATTCGGAGGGCGGCGCCACTATCTAAACAAGGTTTGGTGGCTTGTATGGAATATTATCCCCTATGCCATTTGTTGGACTATATGGAAGGAGTGGAAATAGAAGAATCTTTGAAGCGGTGGCAATGGAAGATTGAAAAGCTTTGTATGGAATACCTCATCCTTGTGTGGCATTGGGCCTCAGCTAAGACCGAACTCTTGGGGTGCCTTTTAAGAGATCTCAGGCAATTAAAGTCGGGAGAAGTACTTTTCTCCCACAAATATCTTTTTAGTAGGATCTATTGTTTTGTACGAAATACATTACTTGATCAGGCTCCTATCTATTCCTTTTTTTTTTGTGTGTACGTTGAAAGGTTGAAGTAGAATTCACTCCTAGCAAAACATGAAAACCTAGTAAAAAAATGAGTTTGGGGTGGCGGATCTAACTATTCAGGTCCTTCTATTGTTAACCATAAAAATCTGGTAACAGGATCGTGGATGCTGTCTTATCTCCTTTCCTGGTTTTTATTTCACGTTTATCTGGTTCTTCCTTTCTTTCAGATCTAACAAACAAAGCAGCTAACAAGATAACAAAAATCAAATAAACAATAGAAGGTCGAAATTCAACATAATTTCCTGTGTCATCAGAGAACATGATCGAGAAGAAATGTTCTCACCGACAAATGTTAGATTGCCCGCGTATCATTTAGACTCATAAGTCATAGGTATCATATATATAAGATGTTCTCCTTTTTTGATATTTCTCATGGGTTACATATTACCTTCCCGTCATATATTTCATCCTTATGGTTAACATCAATTGCTCCTGAAGCCATCACGCGAATTGGATTAGCACCGACAAACAGTCTCATCAGATCAAAAAAGTGGCAGCACTTTTCCACTAGAGTTCCTCCAGTGTTAGAATTGAATCGGTTCCAGTTCTCAACCTGTTATGAGCACAGGGAAATCAGAAGAAACATCCCCACTGTCAACGTGAAAAAATCTACAATGCCTTCACAAAGATACAAGCATACATTCTGCCACCAGTATGTCAACATGGAGAGATCCACGATACCAGTATAAAGCTACAAGTCATTCTACCTTAACCAGAAAAGGGAAACGATGTTCCCGGATAGCCACCATCTTGATTTGTCCAATTGTTCCACTCTTTACAAGTTCTATTGATTTAGCCACAGGTGGCATGTATCTGTACTCCAGTCCAACTTGCATCAGTATCTCTGGCTTCCTTTTAGCAGCCTCTATGACCTATGAAGGCAACCAATACAGTAGTTTTAGAGTATTGGAGCAGAGGGTAAGAAAACATATAATGGAAGACACCTAAATTATGGTTGCAATAGATTTCATGTGTAACATTCTCAACAAAATAAAATAAATAAATAACAAGAACTTACATTTAGAAATATAAGGAAATTCTTTTCACTCCAATGGGGAACTAGCTCAGCTGGTATACTTGTGGCAGGGATATAAATTTTTAAAAAAAAAATAATAAAATCCTTTTCACGAGACATCCCAAACTATTAGAGGTTAGATACTAACTCTGAATATTTGGTCCCCTTGACGTACATATGAGGACAATGAGTCTTGGGCGACACTCCTTTTGTTTTGCTTTGTTTATTTTATAGTAGAATGACCAACATTCATATAGTTTTATTTCCATTTTAAAATAAATCCTTTTTCAATACAAAGTTTTGCATTCTCTTGATGATATGTTTTCTCATATGGTAGAAAATCTAGATCAAGATATTTCTCTAAATTTGAACACATATTTCCAAGTCCACTAATACGATATTTTGAGTTTTGCTGAGACAACCATTCCATATGTGTCCGACACCCATACTAGTGTCGATGCTATGCATAAAACACGTTATTGTGCAATTGCAAACAAAGATCATGTAGTGATGTGCCCTTGAAGTTCCATAGTTGATAAGGGTGCAATGCAACTCTTCTCACTCTTGCCTCTTTTTTCTTTTCAAGTGAGGGAAAAAGATGCAAGGTATAATCTTCATGAGTGACTTTAACCACTACAAGTTTCTTACAACATAGTTTGCGATCAGTATCACCACTCCTTGGCACTTTCTTACATCATTTGCAAAGTGATCTCCTGTCGCACTCTCATGTTGCTTTCTATTCTACCGTCCCATAGTCACTTATTGGAGAATGTCAAATCAATGTTTGAACTACTTCATCAAACAATTGTTGCTCAACACCTTCACCACCATGTACTTTTTGAGAAATCTTTTTCACTTCTATGAGCAGACAATAGGGGTGTTAATCGGTTCAATTGGTTAAAAAAATGGATCAAAACCGAACCGAATCGAACTAAGGATTTAGTTTTCGGCTCGGTTTCCATATTTTAAAAACAAAAAATCGAAACTGAACCAACCGGTTCGGGTATTTTGGTTTTCTTTTTTTTTATCCTCCCTCTTCCTTCGCCTCCTTCACCTTCAAATTACAGTCAGTTCCAGCTCGTATAAAAGCTCAGATTCTTGAATTTCTTCGGAATAGTTCCGCAGAACCTATTTGAGTTGTTGTGGATCAATGCAAGATCTGTATGCAGACCCAGCTCCTCTGGAAGGTACCCAACGATGTCACCATGGTTCAGATCGATCCCAACTACTGTACGAATGGATGACTTGTCGAGTGCGAATGAGCAGAACACACTGGTGTAATTACATACATTAGATCCATTGACTGAGAAAGTAAAGAAGATGCGAGAGAGGTGTGACTCCTTTCATCATTTTGCGCTTTTGTTGTTTTGGGAGTGGGTGTGGATGAAATAAATTAACATCAATCAAATATCACTCTACACAACTATCTTTAATTTGTGCGTTTGCTTGTGTGAAATAAAATAACATCAATCAGCTTTTGTTGTTTTGGGAGTTGTGTGAAATACAATAACATCAATAAATTGTTGTGTTTGGGGTGATATAAAATAACATCAATCAATGCTTTTGTTGTTTTGGAGTTATGTGAAATAAAATAACATCAAACAATGTACACAACTAATTTTGTTTTGTGCTTTTGTTCTCTCTCTCGGTTCAATTATCTTCGGTGTGGAAAAAGCAAAAACCGAAACTGAACCGAATCCAAAATTCGGTTCAGTTTTTACTATCCAATTTTGGTTTTTAACCGGTTCGCTTTTTTATCAATTCAGCTGATTCGGTGGGTTTTTAGGAACCAATTAATAGCCCTAACAACCACTTCTCCACTAAGATTTCCCCCCAAATAAGATTAAGCGAGAAACATGGAGGGTCCTTGATCTTAATCTACCATATTAACCCTAAATTGTTGTGTTGTGTATGAATACAGTACATACTCTCATAATTTATCACATCAAACTCAATATCCACTTAGCTACAGTTATGTTCCCATATTCTATTTATTCCCATTTTTTCCGATCCAGTCTTTCTTCAAAGGGTGAATATGGGACAATAACATGGTTAAGGGATCAACCACTATCACATATCCAAGACTGGAAGGCCTTAATCCCAGACACTTCCATATGATGAGAGTCTTGATTAAGTGTGACTCTGCGCAATTTTGTTATGAAAAAAAGGGGCAAGAATTCATAAGCGCATATAAAACTTTGTTTATATTATTTTGCAAACTAGACTTGTTTAATTTTTTTTGTATTTCACTGGACTTGTTTATTTTCATTTTCCAAACGACCATAATTCTCCTTTGATTCGAAGCATAGATAGATGTTCAATCCCTTGTCTAGTTGTAGCGATAATAAGGTTAAACAGTGATGGATGCAAAGAAGTGAAAGAAAGCAATTGAGCAGATGAAAAAAATAAGATAACATACATAACCTTTTTACAATCAGAGACAGTGGTGCAGAGTGGCTTCTCCACAAGTATATGATGTGGTTTGGGGTGGTTGATAATGTCCATGAGTATCTGAAAATGAGTAAAATTCGGAGATGACACCACAACAACGTCACAATCCCCAGTCTCCAGCAATTCCTGGTGTCCTGAGAAAACCTGTAATAAATAGTGATGATGATCAGATGAATAACCCAACACACAGATTGATAGATGGAAGTGAAGATCCCTTACCTTGATTGACCAGTGGAACGAGTTGGCTAAATTGAGGGCTTGTTGTTGAGAAGGAATGTGTGGGTCAGCAATAGAGACGACTGAGACGCCTTGATCACGGAGATGGGAAAGATTGATGAGGTGCTCTCTTCCCATCATCCCCACTCCGATGATTCCGTACTTCACAACTGCTGCGCCTGCCATGCTTTCCTTTCCTTTCCTTTGGCTTTGCTTACTCTGTAGCTGAGCCTGACTGAGCTAGCTCTTCTTTCGCTGTCGTCGTCTATCTTTTCTTCACTCAACCACTTCATAGTTGCTGGTGGTTAGTGGTGTAATGTACTTTATCCATTCCCCATCACGTTAGTTTCCAATGTAGATTATTTATTTATTTATTTTGTTAAAAGCTTTAGACAATATATTAATAACTAAGACATATTACAACTAAGGGGGGTGTATTGTATCTGGATTTTGTGGGCAATTTAATAAATTTCACGGATTCTAAAAATCCAAGTGTATTCAATTTGGATTTTAAAAAGTCCACAAAAGTCTAGAAGTATTCAATCAGGATTTTAAAAAGTCTTTCTGAAATCCACAAAGTCTAGGGATATTCAATATGGATTTTAGAAAGTCCACAAAAGTTTTAGGGTATTCAAAATATCATTCATATTTATGGATTTGGAAAATCATGGATTCTCATGGACTTTGTAGTGTTAGGTATAAATAACAAAGTTCAATAGTTTGCCAGCCTCCTATCAAAGATTTCAACGTGAAAAAAAGTCTCCCAAAGTTTCAATACATATGCTCACCTCCCATCATCCACCATTCTCTATAATTCGATCATTCGTGGGTACACTCGTTTTGGGTACTCTCAGAAAACTCTCCATTTGTATCTTCAAATGAACTCAAAATGCCTTCGACCTGACTATTTCACCTTCCCTTTCGTACTCAAATCTTGTGCCGACTTATTGAATGTACAAGTAGAGAGGTGCATCCAGTGTTGTAAAGTTGGGTGGGAGTGTGATTTGTATGTGGGGACTTCATTGATTGATATGTATGTTAAATGTGGTGAAATTTACAATGCACAAAGATTGTTTGATATAATGCCAGTTAGAGACGTTTCTCCCTGGAACGCCTTGATTGCAGGGAATATGAAAAATGGAGTGGTTCAAGTTGCAGAGGACTTGTTCAAACAAATGTCACATAGAAATATCATTTCTTGGACTGCTATGATATCTGGGTACACTCAGAATGGTTTTGCAGACAGGGCATTAGGCTTGTTTGAAAAAATGCAAAGGATTGATTCAAAAGTAAAGCCTAACTGGGTAACCATCATGAGCGTGCTCCCAGCATGTGCACAATTTGCTGCTCTTGAGCATGGAAGAAGGATTCATAGTATGTAAGTTAGATTGGTTTGGACTCTAATTCTTCTGTACAAACTGCATTTATTGTTATGTATGCAAAATGCGGGAGTCTTGTTGACGCCCGTAAGTGTTTTGAAAGGATATCTAATAAGGACAAGAGTTTGGTTTCATGGAATACCATGATAACTGCATATGCATCTCATGGGCATGGAATGGAAGCTGTTTCAACCTTTGAGGATATGATCAGGGCAGGAATTCAACCGGATTTCATTAGTTTCACCGGGTTGTTATCTGGATGTAGCCACTCAGGTCTTCTTGATGTCGGCTTAGCATATTTCTACTCCATGAGTAATGTTTATTCCAGTGTTCTAAAAATCGGTCTAGGCGGCGCCTAGGCGCTCGAAGGTGGAAAACCGCCCAGATTAATGGCTGGGCGGGCAGTCTGGGCGGTTCTGGGCAGTCTGGGCGGGATCTAGGAGGGTCTGGGCGGGATCTAGGCGGCCTAGGCGGGGTCTAGGCGGACTCTAGGCGGTCTGGGCGATTTTTATTTTTTTAATTTTTTTAATTTTTTTATTTTTTAATAAAGATGATTGTGTTCTTATTTTATTTTTCTTTCCTATTTTTTAGAAATAAACTATTTAATTATTTTTTATTCAGTATATGTCTAAATGTAGCAAATGATGATTACTTAATGGAATTCTCAAATGATCTGCCGGTACCAATTTTACTAATGTAGATTTTATCAAACATAACTTAGGTTATTCATGCAATTTGAAGAAAAATAAAAGAGTACACAAATTCAAATTTATATAAAGTACCCATCATGACCAACTTCAGTCATTTGAGTTTTAATAAATTTTGTTCACGATTGTTAATTTTTCATGTTTTTAAATTTTGCATATGTATATTGGCATTAAATTGGATGTAATTGATAAGGTATTATGCTTAACTTTTGTAAATTATTAAAGTTATAATACAAAACCTAAGACCGCCTAGGCAACCGCCTAGACCCCTGGGCGCTAGGCACCTACTCGCCGCCCGCCTAGCGCCTAGCGATTTTTAGAACACTGGTTTATTCTGTGGAACCAAGAGTGGAGCATTATGCTTGTGTGGTAGATATTCTTGGATGGGCTGGTCGGTTGGTTGAGGCAAGGGATCTCATTGATCGAATGCCAATGCAACCAGGTCCAAGCGTTTGGGGAGCTCTGTTAGTTGCTTGCCATAAATACCATAATTTGGAAATTGAACAAATAGCTGCTAACAACCTATTTGTGTCGGAGCCGGATAATAGTGGAAATTATGTTCTACTTTCAAATATGTATGCTGAAGTTGGGATGTGGGGTGAATGGGAAAGCCCATCTCTTTGGGGTGAATGGGATGTGAGGTCAATGGGAAAGCCCATCTCTTTCTTGGAGGAGATACTTCTCACCCTCAAGCTAAGGAGATTTACATGCTGTTAGAAGACATTCCTAACAAGATAAAGGCAGCAGGATATATACCAGACACTCGTTTCGTATTGCATGATGTCAGTGATGAGGAGAAAGAGTACACTCTAACTACCCACAGCGAGAAATTGGCTATTGCCTTCGGACTTCTTAACACACACCCAGGAACACTTCTTCGCGTGACTAAGAATCTGTGGGGACTGCCACACTGCCATCAAATATATATCAAGAATTTATGGTCGAGAGATTATTGTGAGGGATGTGAATCGTTTCCATCATTTTAAAGATGGTTCTTGTTCTTGTGGAGACTATTGGTGATTATCATGATGATGAAAATGGCAGTATAATGATCTTGTCAGATTGAAAAGGGAGAAAACACGGTTGTTGGTTTATTTGGAGAATTTCTGTCTACCAGAAAATTCAAGATGGTGATCAAGGAAGCACCTTGTAGGACACTCTTACTTTATTCGGAAGAGACTGCACCACAGTCAATTTCTGTGTATTAAATCTAGAGCGAGTAATCGTGCGAAGCCTCCAGCTGCTTCTTTAATGAAAGTACAGCTGTACAGGTATTGAATATTTGGGTCTATGTCCTTTTTTTTGGCTAGGATAATGCAAGTAAACGCATACATCTATTTGAAAAGGTATTAGTGAAAATAAAATTTCCCTACAGGATGGAGCATTGAGAAAGTAAGTGTTGTTTGGGTGAGGGTGATTAAGGGTATCCTATTCAATTTTTTGTTGTTTTGAGTGGAACTTTTCCCCCTCCCCTCTTCTTGGATTGGGTTAATCGGTTGATCTTGTTATAGGATGGTTCATTTGATTTTTGTTTGTCTAATTTTGCAACTCCAACCTCAGCCTACATGCACATTGCACTACTTTCTTTCATGATAAACTAGCAGTATGGCACCATCTTTTACCTATTAAAAAGAATGCAATAGGTCATATGTATGTTGAGTGGTGACTTGGGTTGTGGAGGCACTGCTTGAGTCGAAGGCTTGTTCTTGAACAAGGGTGGGAAGAAAAGCATGTGGGCACTGTGCCATTCAAGTGTCAGAAAGCTTTTCAGGCATAAACATGAATAAGGTAAATTGGTCCTAGTGTATGGAAATAATATGGTATGGTCAATTAACTAAACCTGCTAAGTCGAGACTAGCTTGTATGGCAAATGCAGATGAATTAAAAAAGGAAATCTGAACTTCATCGTTTAACATTGACTTGTTTTCATATTTTGGTGTTACATAGCTTGACCTATGAAGAATACCACACATTCTGATTAGTCTTTTATGATCAATATCCCAATGTGGGCAGCAGCTCAAGCAAACATCAACATTGCTAACAATGATAATGAAGAAAGTGACCATGAAGGGGAAGAATGATCATAATACAATTTTATGGACGTTTACTTCTTATTTTAAAGATGCTAATTAACGACCTTTTCTTTTTCTAGTTTTTTTAGCACATGTATCTCTATTTTATGGACCTTTTTTTTGTTTCATCACTATTTACCAACTTTTTTTTTATCATGCAAATAATTAGAAATCTATAAAAGTCGTTCATACAAAGTCCGTGGATTTTCATAAATCTCTAGAAAGTCTTTAGCAAAAGTCTATGGATCTAAGAAATCAGCAGAAGTCCGTGGACAATTTAAAGAGTCTGTGGACAATTTAAAGAGTCCGTGGACTTTTCAAATTATTTATTAATTCCATAAGAATCCATATACAATACACCCCCTTAAGTTTGTCGGCAATTGATGCTAAGTGGTGAGCCTTACTATTAAGGTCTGTAGATAAATATTTACATTGCCAAAAAGGAAAAATAAGAAGTGGGCGTTTAATATTACAAATAAGGAAGAATAAAAAGGAAGTGTTTAATATTACAAATAAGGGGACGCCAGACCCAATACATAGGAGAGAGCTATTGAGATTTGCCTTCTGCCATCATGCTGTTAGAAACTTTGTCGCCTATCTGAAATGACCCTATGATCTGAAGAAGATGTGTGAATTGTACGGGCAGAAGCAGAAGGGAATAGGCTCAACCACTCAGTCTAGACAATTGTATGATCCATTTTAGCTTTAATACCATTTTGGTCTTTTCTCTTGTTGTTCTAGGTGAATTGAAAGCCATTAAACAATTGAGCCTTACTATTAAGGTCTGTAGATAAATATTTACATTGCCAAAAATGAAAAATAAGAAGCGGGCGTTTAATATTACAAATAAGGAAGAATAAGAAGGAAGCGTTTAATATTACAAATAAGGGGACGCCAGACCCAATGCATAGGAGAGAGCTATTGAGATTTGCCTTCTGCCATCATGATGTCAGAAACTTTGTCGCCTATCTGAAATGACCCTATGATCTGAAGAAGATGTGTAATTGTACGGGCAGAAGCAGAAGGGAATAGGCTCAATCACTCAGTCTAGACAATGATATGATCCTTTTTAGCTTTAATACCATTTTGGTCTTTTCTCTTGTTGTTCTAGGTGAATTGAGAGCCATTAAAGAGGAAATCCAACATTTGATGATTGTCAAGAAAATTCCTAAGGTACTAGAGCAAGAAGGTTGGTTACCACTCATTTTTTTCCCAGGTTGACTGATAGCATTTAAATCTCCCATAATAACCCCCCAGTAAAGGTAGGATAGAGTAAAGGTTGGATATGGATTGCCATAAATGCTCCCGAGAAGCGGGATTTGGTTCACCGTAAACAAAAATAACCGACCATGCAGAGGAAGTAAAATACTCATCGAGAATACAATTAAAATAATTTTTACACGAAGAAAGAATGGTAAAGTGAATACTTGTTTTCTAAAAAAGTGCAAGTCCTTCAACTAGTCCCTGCGCTAGCACTGATGCTCCATGTGCAAAGCCCAGTTTCCGGCATAAGCGGTTCATCTTCGAAGAACTAGACTTGGTTTTTGACAAAACTTATATCGGAGGTGACCCTTCAACGGCAGTTCATGAAAACATCATGGATGAGGAGGCGACCTTTCAACGACGGTCGCTGCAACCTCATAAGACTGGATAGCAATAGAGCTGGGAAGGCTGGTGTGAATATGTGTAGCCAGTGAGTGAATAAGCAGAGTGGCAAATGGAATATTGGGAATGGCGACTGTTGTAACTCCTGTTTGGAAAGGGTGAAAGGTGTGAGCGCCAATAATAAAAGAAAGGGGACCATATACCGTCAAAACAATATTGCCTTTAGCCGTCAAAGAAGACTGTGGGATACAAAGTTGACTGTGCTTTTACTTTTGCAAATCATTTCCAGTTAGTGGGTGAGGAGCAATGTCACCGATGTTGGTGCCTTCGTTGTCGGCATGGATGATCTGCAGGAGCCCCCTCGACATCGACACACTTCTTTGACTGAGAATTTGATTGAGAACGTTAACATCTATCTTCTTGAACCCATCTTTGTCAGAAGTCGGTATGAGTACTAGCCGAATCACTGCTGTTGAAAATGATTGAAAAGGCGACTCTTCGGCCATCAACACAATCGTTATTAGAAATGAGAAAGCTGATGTCACAATGTTTGATTTCCCGAAGAAAGAAATCCACGTCATAACGACAATACTTACAGCCGTCAACATAGTAAATAACAATATCCTTCTCACGGTATTTCTTATCTCTTTAACCATTAAAAATCCCGTTATCACAGCCGACAACCTATTAAATGACGTGATCTGTATCATGGCTTTCCTTATCATTTTAACCTTTAAGATGCCCGTTGACTTAAACTGCATTAAAGGGGGGTAGTTGGGACGCCGTGCGGATCCAAGGCTTTACTTCAGTGAGATCTTCCGCTAGTGACATGTATGACAACCATGACACATCAGCCATTGGTGAGTTCCTGCATCCTAGACCAAGACAACCCAAAGGCCCAAACAAAGTGGCCTTCATGGAGAGAAACTGGTGGCTATCAACTCCATTAATTACTTTCACATTGGTTTGATCTGCTACCAGAATAGGGACAACTGGTAACGATTCCGGCGATGGTGAGTGTCAGAAGAGACAACCCGACATCCCAACAGAGCTATACCCCCATTCACTTAGGTATTGAGGATGAGTTGGGCCACCTGGTTGATATTGTTCTTGCCCTTGCAGACTCTAATCAGATGGTGGGAAAGAGGCTTCACGGTTACCATTATCGATGCCATTGTCTCTGGCAAGGTTGAGCATTGGGAGTAGTCTAGACATCAACACCCACAACAGCTTGAGTTCATCAACAACTAGCTCCTTCAACCAGTCATTAGATTGCTTGTGGCTCAAAGGAGAGGAAAAATCTCGAAAATCAAGCCTCTTTGACGACATGTCTGCTTCGACGGCTAACAACGCTCTGGTGACCGACCACCAAAAACAGTGTAAATATGAGTAACTGAATCAACTATTGTCCATTGGATCAACCGGTACTTATGAGATGAATGCTTTTTGTTGACCCCAAGAGATCTCAATTTGATTGAGGCTTGGGATGTAAGAGAATTGGGGTGACATAGTAGATTTGGCTTTCCAGGAGATGGTATTGATCTAGGATGAAAAGGTAAAGGGATCGACGCGAGAGAGTTTCTTGAAACATCCATGAGGATTGCGTGAAAGTAGAAATGTGTTTGGATGTCAGAGATACATGGGGGTAATGGTGAAGGGTATGATTGAACTTGATAATGGGATGGAGTTTTGGATGGGTTATGTGAGACCCTAAGTAGGCGGACCTGAGGTGAGGGTGAGGGTTGGAGCTCAACAGGCCCAATAGGCCGAGAGGGGTTGGACGAGCTACAAGGGGAATCATATTTCCATATTGCCAGGGTAGGGGAGGAGGATGATCCTTATATGTGTGGGGTCAGCTCCCCATTGTATCGACGCGTTTTAAAGCCGTGAGGGCCGGATGGTAGCCCAAAGCGGACAATATCGGTACAGTGCGGGAGGGGGTCGTCACAGTTTGGTATCAAAGCCTGACCCAACCGGAAGTATGCCACGTGGAGGTGGGCCCTCGGGCAACGTGGACGTTGTGCCTGTGTGGCCAACGAGGACGTTGGGCCTTAAAGGGGGGTGGATTATGAGACCCTAAGTGGGCGGACCTGAGGTGAGGGTGAGGGTGAGGGTTGGAGCCCAACAGGCCCAAGATGCCCAACAGGCCCAATAGGCCGAGAGGGGTTGGACGAGCTACAAGGGGAATCATAGTCCCATATTGCCTGCGTAGGGGAGGAGGATGATCCTTATATGTGCGGAGTCAGCTCCCCATTGTATCGACGCGTTTTAAAGTCGTGAGGGCCGGATGGTAGCCCAAAGCGGACAATATTGGTACAGTGCGGGAGGGGGTCGTCACAGGTTAGCTGAATTGTGCATAATCAATATTTGTTTACGGGATGTATTTTTTTGCAGGTGAATAGGAGGATTGGGGTGTCATGGGAGTAAGTAGGTATGGTTTGATTTTATAAAACTAAGAAGATGGATACCACACCACGCTCGAGATTTGCAACACAAACATAGAGAAAACAGAAAAATAGTTACAAGAAACAAGGCAAGAGAATCACAAAGGAAATAGGAAGAGGATGGGAGGGAAAATGATAAGAAAGACAATTCGATAAGAGGATAACATGGTAAAATTGAATAAGAGAAACCAATGGATGGACTGATAGATAGATGAGGAAAGTTGAGAAAAGATTAAAAGTGGATTGAAAGTTGATAAAGAGATAGAAAGATTGAGTTCGGTTCGAGTTTGATTACAATTGAAACTCCGAAAACCAAAAAACTCTAATCGGAAACCCCTTATCGGAAAACTCTCGAAAAACCCCATACAAAAATGTTTGATCATCAATTTCTATGTAGATTCAATCAAGTTAACCATCGTAAGGGCATAATAGATTTTTGATCATATAAATTGGTTAATGAAGCAAGCAATGAAAGAAAAAATAAAATGAAATTATTTGGCATTTTATTGTTCATAATCCTCGGCAACTACTCCCTAATCTCTAGGTGCAAGGGTATGAACAATCTCCCTCAAGGATAATCCATGCTCGTATCATTTTGGACCCATTCAATGACCATCAAAACTACAACTTCGTCTAAAACAATCTTCAATTTATGCAATGTTCCCAAATTTTGTAGTTAATAACATGTTTTCATTATCTATCAATCATATCCAAAATCTACAAACTTAAATTCAATGATCTCCAAGAAAACCTTAAAATTCAATCATCAAAGGCTTTCCACAAAATCTATTAAAATGGGTAAAAACAAAATCTACTGTTATTAATTAGATTTTTTTAAGATGAAAGAAATGCTGGGAGACCATTTGATTTTACGATAAACTTAAGGAAGAAGAAGAGGGAATGCAGTTTTGCTAAACACCTTAAACCAAGGAGTCAGTGCATTCTAAGAAACCAAAAAATTTCATATTTTTATTTGATTATCAACTTCATCTAGATCAATTTAATCTGACGGTGGCAATTCTAGGTGACTAGGGGTGTTTTAGTCTAGTGGTTTTTGTTGCATCGATTTGTGTGTGATCAAGTTCTTCGTAGATCCTAGTCGTACATTGAAGGGTTTGGCTTGCTCCTCCATGGCGGCACAATCAGCCGCCATGGAGAACCCCCTTGTTTGGGCTTGGAGGCGGCTCGACATGGACTTCTAAGCCTCCTCTCACCATCGTGTACACACTTGGGGTGGTTAAAAACGTGTTTTTTGATATAAGGGAGTCCTGCTATCTCCCTCACACTCACTGATGTGATCAAATAGAATCCTATGTGGAAAAATCAGTATTGGTTTTGAAGTTCTCAAGTCGTACTTCGTAGGGACATACCATCTGTCGATCCTAGGGTATTAATTGAGGGTTTACGATGGTCTCTTGGATCCATAACATGTGATCGTACGAGTCCAATCAGAAGAAGAGGTGAAAAAAGTTGTCGCAGGATTCCTTCTTGATTCGAGGTGTGAGATTCAAAGTTTTCTAATGGCACAAGGATTTAAGCTTAAAGGAGGATCTTGTTTGTGCACCTCTTTAGGAAATTTTTTTTGATTTCCCTCTCCAGTATTTTCACCCGATGATTCTCAAGGCCATTGAGGATTCTTTCGGTACTTTTATTCGCATAGATGATAGCACATGATGTTTTACAAGGCCCAAAGTAGCCCATATATGTGTGGTGATGGATTTCTCCCGGCCTTTCGTGACAAAAATCTGGATTGACAAATCCGGCAACAATGGTTACTGGCAGAAACTCATTTTTCAAGATTTTAAATACTACAATTTTTTTGTATTTTTTATTTTTTGCTTTGATTGGTCATGACAACTCTTTTTGCAAGAGAAAACAGACTGTAAAGCAAAAACACAAACCAATTTTGGTTGAGAAGACGAAACCCATGCGGTGGGGTATTGAAATAGGTATACCGACCTGTGGTAAAGATAAAAAAGGAGAATTTTGTAGGAGTTGGGCCGAGTGGTGGTAAAAATTCCCAAGGAGAGGCTATTCCAAGTGAACAACTGAATATAAACGACCTCCCTCAACAAACTGCAGCGGACTCGTCCGTGGTTATCAAAGTGAATCCTTTTCATGCCTTGGTTGAGGAATCAACCAAGGAAGAAGCTTCATTGAGGCTGACCGAAAAAGTTATGGATAACACGTATTGCGATAATGCCAGTGCAATGGGTGATTAAATTTGAAACATAGCACTGAGGAGTTGTTTATACAGGACTGCAAATATGCATGTTATACCATCAATGCGATTAAAATGGCGCTAAATAATGATCACAATGTGGGTATTTTTAATTCAAAGCAGAACATAGTGGGTAAGGAGGATCTCCCGGTGCAGTCTGATAAAGTGGAAAAAGTTACAGAACCGGTTACTGATGTAGGAAGCAGTCCTGTTTTGATTTCGTCTGTGGCAACGAGTGGTGATAATATAGAAAAGGATCAGGATCAACGCTTGGTTGAGACTCGCATGGAAGATGATATTATTGTTACATAGCAACTCAATGATGGTGAGGTGCATAGCATTGCAGAGCTACAGGTTCAGAAAGCTCAATTTTCTGAGTAGAAACTGGGCAATGGCACGAATTTGCATAGCAGGGTGCTGGACAATAGTAGCATTGACCTAGTCGTTGATCTTTCGAGGTTCAAGATGGATGCGCAGACAGCTAATATGTGGCCAGAAAGTTCTGTCGACGCCTCTGGTTATAGAACGGATGTAGAACTTGGTGTCAATGGGGAGAGGGGGAAGAAAACTATAGATCGAAAAAAGAAAATTTTAGCATGATATCAACCCGTGCTTGCTGGTAGTGCTAAAGTTGGCAAGGAAGTTGAGTCGGAATTGGAAGGAATGTATTGTGATTTAGCTATCTGGCATGCATAAATGGCTACATTCTGTGGGCAGTAGAGTAAGAAAAAAAGATGGCAACAAAAAAATCCCTCTTGTGCGAGATCGCCGTGTCACCAGAATGAATGTTTTCGCTATCCCAGACTAATGATGATTGAGAGTATAATGTTTTGGAATGCCAAGGGGAGGTAGGGGAGCAACGCTACACCTGGCAGGATTAAAAAGTTAGTGGCTGAACATAATGTTTGAAATTTGATTATTTTCGAACTTGTGATAGATGATGGTAAATACTCGGAAATTGGCAATAAAATATGGTTGTCGAGTTTTACAGATAAGCAGATTCAGATGGAAAATTTTGGATCTTTTGGGCAAATGACATGCAACTCTCCATCAAGTAGACAAATCAGCCCATACATTGTGAAGTCGCGGATGTTGTCAACAGTCATTTTTTTGCGATTACCATTGTATATGCAAAATGTTCGGTGGTGGATCAAAGAATTTTGTGGAATGATTTGGAATCCTTTTCGATGGAGTGTCAATTTCCTAGGATGGTAGGCGGTGATTTCAATGCACTTACCACTAGCCATGAAAAATTAGGCGAAAATGACCCTTTGGTGGTAAGCATGGAGGATCTTTCTGATTGGATTGGAATTTGTGGACTTTTGGATTGTGTTTTCGCATGACCAAAGCATATATGGTGTAATAACCAGCAAGGTAGGGACATTATACGGGCTAGATTGGACATGGTCTTAGAAAACTCAGAATGGTTGCACTCATGGCGATTACCTAAATAAAACATTTCCACTAGACTTGTTCAAACACCTTCACTGGCCAAGTTTACGCCCCCTTTAGATTTCAATATATGTGGACAACTCACCTTCATTTTCATGATTTTGTTGCACAAGTTTGGAATGTTGAATTAGGAAATATGCAGGTGGTAGATGTAGTTGACGTTAAGCTTAGGAAACTCCATAAGGCCCTAAAAGCTTGGAATAGAGGGGTGTTTGGTAATGTTTTCTGTAGGTTGCGACAATTAGAATAAGAAATGAAGTGATGGGAAGAGACGTTGTTGGCTGGTTGTGCAGAGAGGATGGGAGACTCCAAAAATGCAAATTGGGATCCTCATGCGACGTATAATTTAAATAGGTGTCAGGTTAAGTACAAATTAGTTTTGAAACAGGAAGAGATGTATTTGAAACAAAAGTCTGGTGAAAACAAAATTGTTGGGGAAGTATGTACAAATATTTGTTTGTTTTTGTGAAAACCAAACAGAAGTTGTAATAATACCTCAAACAAATCACAAAAAGGAGAAGGACAGTCTAGCACCTTACTAGAAAACCACTTACCGGTGGAACAAATCCAGTTACCACTCTGAGAATAATTTTAGAAGTTAATTGCATTTACTTTTTTTTAATTTAAAATAAAAAATTAGGGTGGCATCATGTCTTAGTTTTCGACATAATTCGGTGTCTCGAAAATTGGGGCATGACAGAAGCGAAGAGCAGTCTCCAAAATTACACTTCCCTCAGGTAGGCAAATTTTTGACCCAGTGGAAACTCTCCAGGAAACAATTGCCTTTTTAAAAATTTGCTCAGTTCACAGGGACATCGGGTTGATAATGAGCTATTGGGTTGCATTCCCATGGTTATTACTTCCATGTAGTGTGAAGAGTTACTACGACCCGCAAATTTTGAAGAAGTGAAAGAGGCCACATTCAGTATATAGCGGAATAGCGCGCCTGGACCCGGTGGTTTTACATCATGGTTTTTCAGTATTGTTGGGATGTGTGGTAGGGCATGATATTTGTCAGGCGGCTGAAGGTTTTCTTCAACGGGGCGCCATTTCTTTGAAGGGGGTGCCCTTCCTGGAGCATTCATTGCTAATTTGGTGGCTCTCATACTGAAAACATATGAGCCATGTTCTTTTGTGATTTTAGACCAATTAGCTTCTGCAATGTTATTTATAAAGTATTCAACAAAATTCTTTGCACTAGACTTGGACTTTGTTGCTAGAAATTATTTCGCAAGAACAAAGGACTTTTGTCAGGTGCAGGACTATTGTAGAAAATATTGGTTTGGCTTTGGAACAAATGCGAGAGACTGGCAAATCCGTTTTTAGAAGTAATGTAATCTTTAAGATTGATATGGAGAAAACTTATGGCCGTATTGAGTCGAGTTATTTGACCTCGGTGTTGAAATACTTTGGTTTTGACAATCGGGTTTGTCACATTATTTCCAATCGTATAACTAATTGTCGATTTTTTGTCCTGTTACAAGGAATATATAAGGGTTGTTCAAATCCTCAAGAAGGTTGCGCCAGGGGGATCCACTGCCGCTTTTATCGTTTGTTATTGCGTCTGAGGTTCTTAATTGAGGTTTAACGAGATATTTCTCCAGAGGAAAGATTGGATACTATTACAGGCGAGGGCATGTGAGCCAATTTCCCACCTTCTGGATGTAGACGACACTTTGATATTCTTTAATGGAAGGAAAACCTCTTTGCAAGGATGCAATAACTTCCTTGATAAATACTGTCAAGCCTCGGGGCAGAAGATCAATGCCAAAAAAAGTTGTTTCACCGTGGAAGATAAAACACATGCTAAAAACGTAGTTGCCCTTAAATCCTACACTGGGTTCCAGTTCAAACCGGCTTCATCGAAGTATTTAGGGGTGCCGATTATTCAGGGTCACTGCAAAATTATTTATTTTGATGAGTTGGTAAACAAAATCCAAAGGCGAGTTGAAGGTTGGAGGGAAAAATATTATCCTCAGGAATACGCTTAGTGTTTATCAAACATGTTTTTAGCTCCATTCCAGTTTGTGCGACCAATGCAGTTTGTGTTCTAATAAAGGTACATGAGAGGATACAAAAAAAATCTTAGCATACTCTTTTAGGGGAGATCGCAAAGGTAGACTTAAAAAGAAATGGGTAGCGTGGCATAAGCTCAGTAATATGAGTTCGTAATTTATTCCACGTTCTGAAACATTTTCGTCACAAAGCTCTATGGTATCTTATTAATACGAACTCTCTTTGGGTAACTTTTATCCGTAGGAAATACCTAAGAGACGGTGTTCCACTAGTGAGGCAAGTAGTGAAGAGTGCGGCTTCCCCTTTTGTGAAAGAACTGTTGGAGTTGAGATTTGTGATTCTTGTGAATTCAATATGAAAAATCGAGGGAGGTACAATCAACTTTTTAAGGACAATTCGAACAATCATCTACTTTTTCATAGACCGACTGAACTAGAAACTCTTAGGCTCTGGCCGAACATCGCGGAGGTGGAACATGACTTTTTGGGATGGTTAAAGAGCTGTCCAGGGATAAGGTGATGAAAGTAAGAATCGAGGCTGCAAGCGCAAGGAAGTGAGGAAGATTATCGAGTCTAGATACCAATAGTGTGTGGTTGAAATTATTTATTCTAGGTCAGCTTATGAATTGGTTAGAGATAGCGGTAAGGTGGATAAGTTGTTCCAGCACATATGGGAACTTCTTATTCCATCGAAAACCGCCACTCTAGTATGGAAGATAGTAAATAGAGGAATTCCAATCGATGGCGAACTCGCGAGATGTGGTTTCAGCTTGGTGTCATGATGCCACTCCTATAACGAGCCTCAGATTGAAACAATGAAACATGCTTTCATTGATGGGGAGCTGGCAGCCAAATTTTGGACTTTTTTTTGTTTTTACTGATTTTTGAAGTTCATTTTCGCAAAGCTTTGGAAGTGGTGACATTACTTAGAATCTGGTTCAGGAGGGCAACTAGCAGTTCGCAGGTTTGTATGTTCTATAATGTGACACTCTCGTCATTCTGTGGGAATTATGAAAGCAAATAAGCACTGGAATTTTTGAAGCCAAATGTTGGGATGTGAATTTGGCTATTATCATTGTGCTTAGATCCAAAACAGAAAAGCAAAAACAGAGCTGTCATAAGTCAACTGGGGAAAACTGGTATCGCTATGCCAATTCGTGTCCTCCCTCGCTAGGATGGGTAGCCATGAATGTGGATGGCTCATCGGTTAGAAGCTACAGGGGGAGTAGTGGTAAGGAATAACAATTGGAGAGTGTGTCAAGGCAAAACAAGGTTATTTTGGGATGCTTCGAACAATATGACGAAGGTTTGGGCACTGTTAGAAGGTGTTCGACTCTGTAAGAGGGAAGGGGTTTTGAAATGTGTAATTCAGATTGATTCTATGTTGGTTAAGGGTTGGTTTTATGGTTAATTCAGAATTCCTTGGTTCCTTGAAAGTGCTTGGAATGAGATACATGGCCTGATTAGGGGTATGGATGTGGTTTGCATCCATGTACTGAGAGGTTAATGTAATGGTAGACGCCTTGTGCGGACGAAAGAACAAACTAAGAGCTATGATAGTGGCTCACTTCCTAGAAGACTCAGAGCGTTGGTGAGATTAAAGAAATATGACCTATTTTGCAATTTCAACTGTGTGTTTGAGATTTATATTGTTATGTTTCTTTTCAGGAAAGTCGTAATGTGCCCCCGATGTATCTTAACTCATTTTTAGAAGTTAATAAAAGTTTGGCATCCCACAGTTGCCCCTCCTTTTCGGAAGTTTATTTAAGGCAAATGATAGAACAATTTATTAGTTGGTTTGGGGTATTAATCCCCATACTCTACTTATAAGATAAAGCACATATGCACCCTATCTTGCTAAACTTGAGAATCACTGATCTTTACCCTTGGAAACAACTCCATCAAATTCCCCTTTCATTTCCGATTCATTTTTAACAAATTCAAGTTCAAGTTTATCCGTAATCCAAGATGCCATGAATAAGTACCAACAATTTTAATGAATTCATGTATTTCTTGACATAGAGTGATTTTGTGTACTCTAGGATTTATAAAAAGTGGAGATTCCTAGTTCAAATACTCTCGGAATCTCCATGTGGAGAGCTCAGATGCCCCCAAAGACTTCATGGAAAAAAGGGTCAAGGTAACTTCTAATTGAATAACTTGCTTTATTTGTACATCAAGTCTTGGATCTACTTTGCAAAAATATTTTCAAAGATATCAAATTTAGATCCCAAGACTTGTGAGACCATTTGGTGTAGAGTTGAAACATTTCCTACTCTACCTCACCTATTTTTGAAGTATTTTATTGGCGCTTAGATCTAGAATATTTCTGTGAACACGGAGTAACAACGAAGTGTTCATAAAACTTCCTTGTCTTAGCATTCTTTTCCAAAAGTTTTTCAAAAATAAAATATTTTTCAAAAAGAAATTGTTCACTCCCCTTTCGCATTTTTTCGAGGGTTTTTTCGAAAAATTTTGAGGTTTTTTTTTCGCAAAAATACAAAACTCAGCTACTAAATTTTTACATTTTTTCGAGGATTTTTCTGAAAATTTCGGGATTTTTATTTTGTAAATTTCAAGTTTTTTTCTCGAAATATTTTATTTTGTTATTTCTCGAAATATTTCTTAAAACCAAGAAACCAAAATTAACTCAAAAAACGAAGTCACAATCCTTGCTCATCATATCTTAACTTGCGGTGGTATCTATGCAGATACACCTACACTTTCAAATTTAGGTGAGACTCACAATATGGGCTCAATCCACACATTTGGGATAGGGTTATTTGCATTTTGCCCCCTATAATAAATGCATTATTCAGCTTTACCCTCTATTGTTAATCATATTGCATTTACCCCCTAAGACTGGCAGTCAATGTACCTTGACTGTCAAGGCACGTGCTAGTTTCAAAAAGGCCATATTTTACTGCCCACAATACTATTTAATGATCTGAAGGATAAGATTCAAAGTTGAAGTAGGCAGATGCAACTAAAATCTGAGGGCTGAGATTCAAACTTCTCATTAGCCGTTAAGATAATCTGCCTCCACCACCACACTCTCCACTTCACCACCAATAACACTCGCATCTGCTTCTACTACTACATCTACATGTTATTTATTTTAGATTAAATATTTGGAGTGGAAAAGCTTGTGCAAACCCAAGTTTTGAAGTTAAGCTCGAGTTGCAGGTCATCTTCATCATCTCTTAGGTCTGTTCTATTTAAGGGGGTAACATTAAATTTAATTTTATTATATGGGGGCAATTAACAACACTTAATTGATTTAATTGCAGATCCCATGGTGTCACAAGAACAATCAAATAAGTGAATAGGAGGTTTGAAGTATGCAAGATTTTTAATGAGTGCATGCAAAGTACAATGTAAATACATTATATGTTCTTGACAAGCCAAGTTCATTGGATGTACCTGTAAAACACAAATTTTTTTATTATACGTTCCCCCTTATAATAGATTACTGTCAGTAACTTAACTCTATATAATAAATTTGAATTTAAGAATGCCCCCTAAAACAGAACAGAGCCTGCTAGAGGTTGAAGATGATCTGCAGCTCTCAATAAATGTCCACTGAAATAATGAATGAAAATAGCTGACTTGACTTACCTTTATGATGGTGTTATAAACTGAAATTTATAGATGAAATAAATCAGATCTAAGGTTTATGTTACCTTTATGTAATGAAACCCTAACAAAACCTTAACTTCAAAACTTGGGTTTGCTAAAGCTTTATCACTTTAAATACATTTGATCTACAGTAAAATAACATGTGAGGAACTCGAATTTCATGAGAAGCTTTGAACTTGAATACCTTTGCTCAAGTCAACTACTCTTTCATCTTTTCCATGTTGAATACATTCACTCTCCATCTGGGAATGATCAACCAGATGTAATCATTGGCCGTACACGTGTGTGGTTCAAGTAACAGACGGTTGAGATTAGCAGGTTTTCACATTGTGCGTGATATGCACGTGAATGGTACTTTCGTCATCCAAAATGAGCGAATGATGAGGTGTTTGACAGTCAATGCACGTTGACTGCTAATCATAGGGGGTAAATGCAATATGATTAATAATAGGAAGTAAAGTTGAATAAGACATTTATATTAAGAGGAAAATGCAAATAACCCTTTGGGATATTATATGTCATCAATATTGAAATTATTGAAACTGAACTTGGAGAAGTTGTTCATGGAACCTCGTCAACAAGCCCCTTGCCTCCTATCCCATTTTCTATATTTATTTTTGCATTTGTTCATTATAATTCAATCTTAAATGTCTATTACTCGGTCAATGTAGGCAAACCAATATTCTGATAATGAGTGTTGGGGTGATACAAAATCGGCTGGATGGAAGCGTCATAAGAAAAGGGTGGTAAATACCAAGTCTACATATAAACATTTCCTTACTAAACAACTCCATCCATCCACTGTCTTTTTCCTCCACTCCTCTAAATAAAAATAAAAATAAAAATAAAAATAAAAATAAAAATAAAATGAAAAATGAAAAATATATACCATCATCTGAAACAATAAAAATCCGGCCATAAAGTGCATTTGATAGACTGGAAATCAGTTTCTGATTTTCTCCCCACCCCACCATAGAGAACTTACACAAATACTGCATGAAAATCCCATTCGAGTGCCCATTCTATTAGAAAGAAGTTGAAACTACTGAACACATCTGTCCAAATGCCCCATCGATCGATCTCCACCCAAATTTGGTATCTATTGCTTCTCTCTTTGAATATATTTGTAAATGATTATTTATTAGCACAAGCTGCAACATTTTTAGATGTTATCTTCATCAACAAAATGAATAATATTTTTTTTTAAACAAAGAAACTTAGTGAAGGCCTATAAGGAATTTATTATATACAGAACGAATTGAGTTATATAGTTGAACTTCAACTAAAAGAACTAACAGGAAAAAAGAGAGGAGAAGAACACCTGCTGGTGAAATTGGTTGTTGCTGCTTGCGATTGTCTAGTTGATGAGTGTCTTCTTCTCTTCTATTGCTTGCTTGCTTGCAACCAATTTCTGTGCGTGCTGCGATTTACTGTTCTCGCTTTTTCTTCATTCTCTTTGCGTCAATTAAGGCAAGGGCTATTTTGTGTGTTTTCAATTTTTTGAAGTGTTGGTGATGTTTTAGGTGGGTGTGGAGAAGATGGTGGGGTGGGTTTTGCAGATGGGAGGTGGTGGTGCAGGGGTTGGGCTGGAGTCTTCACAGAAAGCCTCCATTGAGTGTCTCTGTAGGTTCATTTTTTATAACAGAAATTCTAACTGTCGAGGAAACCAACGAGGAAACCAGCGAGGGAGGGGGTGGGAACCCTCCAACCCCTTTTGCGCATCCCGAGGGGGATGGAGGGTTCCCACCCCCTCCTTCGCTGGTTTCCTCGCCAGTTAGTAAATGTGCTATAAAAAGTCAATTTTGAATGACTTAGAAAAAAAAATGCTATGTCAAATGGTGGGCGTTTTGGCGCTATTTTTGTATTTCGCGACTTTTATCTCTACTCTCCCCCATTCAGTACACTGAACCTAATATAGTCGCCTCTCTCTGCTCGACCTCTTGCTCGCCCTCGCTTGCCCTTTCTTCTTCTCTCGACCGCATTCTCTTCATGTCGCCAGCCACAATTCCATCTCGCAGCCACCAATAGATCCATCACACCACCTCAGATCTCTGCGCGAGGTACTCTCTTTTCTCTCTTTAATCTCAATTTCTTTGGGTAATCTACCCTGCTCTAGCAGCGAAAGAAGATGAGAGAAACCCTGGAGAGCAAAGACAGATAGAGGAATGGCGTCTGTTGGTGACCTCTCCTCCATCTTCATCTTCTCCCTAATCTTCATTTATCTCATCTCATTCAGAGAGATGTATCGAAATCAGGAACGGAGAAGAAGCGAGGTCTTCAAGCTGCAGCTTCGCAACCAGAGATCTCAACAACGACACTCCTCCAAGAGTTTGTTTATTCCTTTCATCCAATTCATTCCTTTCTTGTGCATTTCTCACATTTTTGAATCTCTCTATGATTTCAATTTTGTAAAGATACTGGGGTTTCTGTGTTTGATCTTGTAAATTATGCAAATGGGTGTTTTCCTTATTTCTTCTGGTAGCATTATAAGTTAGTTGGTTGTAATTTGGGATTCTGGTAGACCGATCAGTATGAATATATCGTTCAAACAGTAGGGTACATGAAAAATTGAGGCTTCTTATTTCTTCATTTCACTCTTTCTCATGGTAATGGAAGGAAGCAAATGTTGTAAATCTTAGTTTTCATATGATTCTTATTTCTCTCTCTCTTCCCCCCTATATTTATCCTTTTTTCTCATTTTTATTTTACTTGTTTCTCATATATAGTTAAAACGTTGCTATTTGTCAATATTCATCGGGTCCATACTTCATATGATCTTTTTCTACTTGAAAAATAATGTTGTATCTCACTTAATGAGTTTTGGCAATATCATTCTTTAGACATAAACATGTCACATACTAACATGAGATATTGCATGGTGGAATACTTTCTTTAAAATGTTTTTCTTTGCAGGACTGAAAGAACAATAATTTCAGATTTGGAAGGAAAATTTTGGTATGGGGCTCCTGGATCTTTTTGTTGTCTCATCAATTCCGACAGTGAAAGTACTCTTGGTGACTGCTGTTGGGGCGTTTCTTGCCTTAGATAGAGTAAATCTGTTGGGAGAAGATGCAAGGAAGCATTTTAATAGTGTAAGTCATTGCTAAATTTGTGTATTGTTTACAACTCTCTTTTATCACTATTATTGTTATTGTTCACTATAATATCTCGGTTTTTCACGGCTCTTTTAACTAATACCTTGATAGAAACAGTAAGTGAACAACTTTGCATTAGAGATCCAGAGGTCAATAAGGTAAATGAATGGACATGTATTTAAAAAATGAAGAAAACTGTAGGGGAATTATTTTTTGTTTGGAGTCATTCGGGCACCTACATAATGATCCACCTTAATATCATTCACATTACGATATTTCTGGGTTATGAGAAAGACAAAAAGTTCAAGGCAATGCTGGCTCTATGATTTTGAAATTAAGTTTATTACATCACGACCATCATAATGCTGAACCTCCTAACTATCACAATCATCGTGATGTCTTGGCAAAATAATTGGCTAATTCCTTGCCTTGCAATTGTTTGGATTCCTCAAAGCAAAGAGACGCGACTGGATGCCAATGGAATTGCTTCCTAACACAATTTAGTGATTTTGTGAGCAATTTCAATGTTCTTCATGCTGTTAGGTTCTTACAAGTTACAAGAGATGAAGACTGGTGCTTGAGTCTAACATGGATATTTGTATGTGAGAAACCAAGAGAGGGTGTTGGAAAGTAAATATCTAAGGGGGCATGTCATTTTCTACATTTATTATTTCTTACTCCTTCAATGCCAGGTCACTAATTTTAGTCAAATATGTTTCTAAACAGGTTGTTTTCTATGTATTCAACCCACCTCTTATAGCAACCAACTTGGCTAAGACAGTAACCTTGGAGAGCACGATTAAGTTGTAAGTTCCGCTCTGCGGTTTAGAATGTATTACTATCTTCAATATTTTCTGAACTTTTGTTTAACGTATAGGTGGTTTATGCCAGTGAATATCCTTATAACATTCATCATTGGTTCAGCATTTGGTTGGATTGTTATTCAAATCACAAAAGCTCCTTCACATCTGAGAGGCCTCGTCTTAGCTTGCTGTGCTGCAGGTAAAGATGTCAATTCTTAATAACAAACCAAAAGGATAGTATATTCTCGATGAGACACATTTTGTTGATTCAATGTAAAATTTTCCATATTGATCCAAGCTTGCATTAAAAAAAGAGATCCGGAACATCTAAAACAATACCTACACTTAGTTGCAGGCAGTACTGGTTTTCCATGTTTATTTAGCAGAAAGAATGTTGACCATTGCTCTGAATTCTCCATCGAGGTTCATAGATAAATTGCGACACCTTTGGGGCCTTTTTTATGCTACAGATGATGCAAAAGATAAAAGTAAATGAAATTCAACAATATCAAGAAAGTAAATCACAACCACTACATATTGAACTTAGGTGGTTCATCATATAGCCTACATCCACTGCACTAAGAGTGTTGGAAGCTCTGGTTTTCCTTTGAGTTTGTAGCGTACAATTACTACAAAAAACAACAACACTCTGTGCCATAGATCTCAACTAAAGGCAAGAATCTAAATGCAAAGCTCTCAAAATCTGTCTTCACTTGTGAAAAATCCCACAACAAGAAAGGTGTTTTTTCTCTTCTTCCTCACACTCCCAAGAACACAAAAGTTTCATTCTTTTTATCTCACACAAGTTTTCATATAAATAGTAGAATAAAAAGTAAAAAAATAGCTTTAAAAGTTGCCCAAAACTAACCCGTATTCTTTTGCAGGCGAAGCGCCATTGGTCATTGCTCGAGGTGGCTTTTCCGGGTTGTTTCCTTCATCCAGTGATGCTTCTTTCAATTTTGTCGTTGACAACAGTTATAGAAAGTGTGGTTCTCTGGTGCGATGTTCAGCTCACAAAAGATGCATTTGTGATCTGCATACCGGACGTAACGATAAATGGATCTATCTCTATCGAGTTTGTCTACCCAAATAGAAGTACGACTTATGTTGTCAATGGACAACCCACCCTAGGACGGTTCTCCATCGACTATACCCTAGCCGACTTGCAAAATGTTACCTCTAAGTAACTGGCCAGTTATAAGTTGTTTTGACATTATTTAAGTATCAGGTTGGCAACCTAGCATCTGAGAAACATTTAGGTACTAAAGTATATTATCTACATACTAGGTTTGATAACCTCATATTTTTGTAATTGTGTTGTTATTTTTGTAATTGTGTTGCTATTCGAGATAAATTGTGAATAATGCTTAGGGGTTAGGGTGTATAAATTCATTTGTTCATATTGTCTTAATTTCGAATAACGTTATCATCAATACAACTCTTAGAAATTTTAAAGATTTAAAATAAAAATCTATTTGAGATAAATTTATACGAAAAGTGGATGTATAAGTTTAAATCTTACAATGTGAAATCAGTACTTACAGATTCTTTGTCAATTGACAGTAATGCAAGGCGTCACATCACGCACAGACGAATTTGACTGTAATCTATACACTGTTCTTACTGTGGAACAAGTTGCAGATATTAAACCAGGCTTATGGTTGAATATTCAATTAAGCTAAATGAATTACATTTTTCCGTCAATTCAGGTAATCTATAGATTCTTACTGCAGACATTTTTTGATTATTGAGATAGGCATAGTTTATTGTCATCTTATTAACTGTAAGCATTGGACCATCTACAAGCAACTGTTTGGTAAACATAACAAGTTTTGTTCTATGAAGATTTGCTTCAAAACTAGGTTCAATTGAGTCGATGAGACCAAGTATGGTTCTTCATTACTATGTTCAGAATTCTATTTCAGTTTCAGTCCTTGTTGATAGCAGGCTTTTCAAACTGCTTTTTATTTGATTCTAACGTGAAAATTTTATTGCAGATTGCTTTTCTCACACAAGCAAGATTAGTTCTGGAAAAGGTATGTCGCTCATTATAAAAATCAATTTCTTTGCAGTGAGTTATATAAAGAAAATGTTATCCAGTCTAAGTTTATTACTAGTATTTAGTCTTATACCTAGCTTGTGCTTCAGCAACGCTAAAAATTATATCGCATAATGGAGCTAGTGGTGTGTACCCAAGTTCAACGGATCTTGCCTATATTTGGCACCATCTTCAGCTTAATTGGGATGGCCATGGACAATGATTTTCAAGTAAATTCCTCTGAAATCTCTGCACTTTGAATTACTCTGAATTTTTATATTGTGTATGGGAAAACACATCTATAATGGTCAAAATCCCTTAGTTCTGCCTAAATCTTCATATCAGATTAACAACTCTGTGCTCTCCCTAAAGATCATACCATTGGATGAATACTGATGTGTACATCAATATTCATCAGTATTCATCCGACAGTGTACACCATGATCCTACCAATGATGTGTAGCATTATTGTAGTATCTGCGTTTTAAAAAAAAAACACTTTTGTGCAGGGGTGTACTCAGTAGAGGTGGTGGGGGCACATAGCCACCCAACCTTTAAGAGAAAACCGACCCCCCCTTTTCTTTTTCTCTCTCTTTTCTTTTTTTCTTTTCGTTCCAGTGAGCGACACGACGAGCTCTTCGTCTTTTCTCTAGCAGATTTTCGGTGGTTTTGTGGATTTTCTCCCCTAAGCTCACCTCCTCATTTCTTCCTCTCTTCCTTCCCCTCTTCATTTCTCTGTGGTTTTTCGCAAAAAAAAAAATTAAAAAAAAATCAGTTTTCATTTGGGTTTGTGGTTTGATCGGTTTCCATAGCTCCGATCAGCCGTGTTGGGGCCTTGGTGGCGTCCTTGGGAGCCCTTAGAACCGACATGCAAGGTTGATTTTGGGGTTGGCCAAAATTTTTCAAAAATCAGGTTGCATGTTCATTTTGAGGGTTCTTCGGCATGAATCCGGGCTTTGGGTGCGAGGGTGAGCCTCACATTCGTGACTCCGAGGGTTTTTAGACCCATTTCCGGCTTGTTGTGCGGTTTGGAGGCGATCAGACCGGAGTAGGGAGGGTTTCGGCGCGTTTTCGCCAAACTTTGGGTTTCTGCGGGGTGTTTGCCGAATTTTTATTGCCTGTAAGTTTTTCTTTCAGTCACGCACCGCTTGTAATTATTTATTTTTTCAGTTTTCGGCTAGTTTACTCATTTTCGAGTCCGCCTTGCAGTTTTAAAATTTATGTGGTCCCGCATTCGTGGTTTTGCGAGTTAGGAGCTTCGACCGGTAGGAATTGGGTTTTGAAAATCCATTCCGCCCAGGTGAGTGGAATTATAATATTTATTTTGATAAATAATTATTTGAAATCCTGAATTTAAATTTTACATTATACCGTCAGTTGTGTATAATTGAATCCAAATCCGAAATTCGGGGTTTTCAGATATTTCGAGGATTGTGTTAGTTATTTGTGAATGAATTATGCATTGGATTTCCGGAAAGCATGATATACTTGAATGAAATCGAATAGTGAAGGAATTTTGGTGTGATTAGGCTTTCGTGTAATGACATGGGACTTGTATGCTTTGTTTTCGAGTTTGCATAGTATGTCATGTTTTACCGTGGATTTCCGAGTCTTGAGCATGTATTATAATTGACTCGAATAAATTTATCGTGGTAAATTGGGTCATGTTGGGACCCTGGCATAGTCGTGGTTTTATAAAAATTGCCGAATTGTTTTTGATTGCACGTCTGTTATCATTGATTATGTACAGACTCGTCATTTGTGCATGTGGATGTTAGTATAAGTGTCTTTACCCCGCTTATCCGAATTGTTTAGGAGCTTGCTCGCATCGTGAGTTGGATGGTGCTTGAGATGACTCGCACTTGACATTGTGGACGCTGTTGGATGTGGCAAGCTTGCTGAGGTGCGGTGAGCTCCCGCACGCACTTGCCACTATAGAGTGCAGTAGGACGGGTCCCGGAGGACGTGCTTTGGAGATTACTCGCTTTCCCTCCCAGCGCGCTTGAGTTTGATTGTGTTAGGTTAGCCGTGTTAGGCCAGTCGTTCGGGATGTTGGAGTTTGTATCCTGGCATATGGCACCCCATTAGGATACAAACAAGCCCGAAGTGGTACTGGTGCACGTTGTGGGATGTGTCTGGTTGAGACACATTCGTAGGGTATGCGAATACCTACGATATGAGACACTTATACAAAATTTTATAGAATTTTTGGTTTCGACTTGATTGCTATACCTAGGAGACTAGGAAGAATTATGAGATTGTCTTTATTTCCATCGCTTGATATTTACCATGTTTGAATCACGTGTACTGATCGGCATATATCGTAGACTTGTAGTTATTGTTGAATCTGAAATGCTTGTGTTGTTGCTTGAACTTAGAAATATTATCTTTAGAGACACGGTGTGATTTAGTCTTTGGAACTTGTTACTTATCATTTATTGTCTGGCATGAATTTTTCTGGTATAGTATTTTGTTATTTGTATTTAGTTCGCTCGCACCAGCTAGCTTTGTGCTTTGCTGACCCCGCAAGGGGTGTGCTTCTTTTGGAGTGCAGGCAGTGTTGGCGTTCCTGCTGAGCGTGGCGCGTAGGCCCCGTTTTCCGTTGTAGGCGCGTTTTGTGGTGTTTGATCGTGTTTACCCTGTACGGGTATGTTTTGCTTCCTCTATGTTTCAGATGTACTATATGGTTATACTAGATGTTTGTATACTGGTTTTGTCGCTATGACTCTGGCGGGGCGAATAAAATATATATTTATTTTGTTCGAATTTTATCGTAGTTTTTATTTTCGTTTCATTCTCGTATCAAGAATGTGTTATATTATGATGTTGTGGCCGGTTACGATCCGCCTGTGTTACGGATTAGTTCACGCTGCGATTCCCGTGGCGGGTTGGGGCGTGACAGAGCTTGGTATCAGAGCCGTTGTTTACCGGTTCACATAGAACATCATCGTATACCACTTTCTTGAGTGAATTGGGTAGAGGAGTTAGGACTTTTGTTGTGTTGTTTGATGTATGGTATGTGTGTTTTCTTTTTCGTAGAGGTTGGGTGATGGCTCGTGGTAAGAGATCCCAGGGTTAGGGATCAGGCACTGTTGGAGAGGATATCTCTAAGGCTTTTATGGAAATGATGACCCAGTTGGCACAGAATATGAGGCAGGGCAGTCAGTCAGAGGATCCGTTTACTCGGCGCAACAGGGATTTCGTCAGCTTGGGTGGTAAAATATTTGATGGTACTGGAGATTCTCTAGCTGCGGATCTATGGATCCGTAAGATAGAGCTCATATTTGAGAGGATGGTGCTGACACCTATACAGCGAACTGAGTTAGTAGTACACCAGTTTGACGGAGAGGCTATGTACTGGTGGATTCAGTGAGGCAGAGCCGTGATGTGTCAGAGATGCAGTGGGATACATTTTGCCAGGTGTTTGAACAACATTTTGTTCCTGATTCTGCCAGAGCTGAGATAGTGGACAGGTTTCTACATTTACAGCAGGGTTCTAGATATGTTTTGGAATACTTGGCCGAGTTTACACAGTTGAGCCGCTATGCCACTTGTTTTATAGATACTCCAGAGAAGAACAGGAAGTTTTTGAGTGGTCTGAACCCGTTCCTAAGGAAACGATTGATGGTGATGATTGATCGTCCTTTTGAGAGGTTAGTGGACGTCACTTTGAGTCAGGAGCGAGTGGACGCCGAGTGTAGACAAGAGACTTTGGTTCGACGAGCTAGAGGTTCGAAACGCAGTCAGAGGTTTGGCCGAGGAAGCCAAACAATTGAGCAGGCACCACCGCCAGAGCGTGCCGCTGTCCAGCAGAGAGACCCTGGTAGAGGGGGACCAGTTAGGACTGGCAGAGACCGCAGAGGTGACAAACATTCTCAAAGAGATCATCGACAGCAGCAGCAACAGAGACAACCTAGGTGGGGTGGTCAGACAGGAACTAGGACCGGTTGCTTCACTTGTGGTCAGGAGGAACATGTAGCCCGTGATTGTCCAAGATGTTAGACAAATCGATGGGAGCATGTAGTTTGTTATACTTGTGGACAATTGGGGCACTTTTCCAAACTTTGTCCTCAGAATAGGGATGGACCAGCACAACAGAGGGCGCCTCAGGGAAAGTTAGCACCTGCGCCTGGAATTGGTCAGAGAGTCCCTCTCCCAGCACCGCCTGTTCACCTAGCAGCTATTCCCGGTCAGGGAAATGTTGAGGGTATGTTATTTTATTTTATTTATTGTCGTTGTGTGTGCCAGATGTAGTAAGATTTGTGTTATGTGCATTATGCGTAGGGAAAATTTTATGTTAGTGTGTTGTTATGTGACTCAGGATACATGTGTTGTGTGCCAGGTTTTGTGCATTCATCGTCTTCCCTGTTGAGGGCTCTTTTCGATACAGGAGCATCTAGATCTTTTATTTCTAGACAGTTGGTTGTTAGAGACAACCTTGAGGTAGTGCCTTTGCCGGAGCCCTTGTGCGTTGTGTCTCCCTTGGGCAGTTCGGTTTGGTTGTGGGAATATTGTCCCCGTTTCGAGTTTTCCTTGTTGGGGTACAACTTTGTGTTTGACTTTATTCTTTTGGGTTTTGAGGGCTATCATTTGATTCTAGGGATGGATTGGTTGTCCAATCATCCGGTGATCATTGATTGCTTGCATAGGTCGGTGATGTTAGCACCACCTGATGTTTCGCCTCGTGTGTTGGCTTGTGAGCCCGATTCGATTTCTTTGATGTCGAGTTTTCTTAGCTCTCTTGAGATTTCTTGTCCCGACACCAGCTCTGTAGAGGTTGTGTGTGAGTTCCCTGATGTGTTTCAGGAGATTCCTGGTATCCCTCCACGTCGTGAGGTAGAGTTTCGGATTGACCTGGTTCCTGGTACTGCACCTATATCTAAATCAGCGTACAGGCTTGCTCCTAAGCAATTGGAAGAGATGAAAGTACAGCTTGATGAGTTGCTTCGTAAGGGTTTATTCGGCCGAGCAATTCTCCTTGGGGAGCTCCAGCAATATTTGTGTCCAAGAAGGATGGATCATTGAGGATGTGCATAGATTATCAAGATTTGAATAAAGTGACCATCAAGAATAAGTATCCATTGCCTCGGATTGATGATCTATTGGATCAGTTGAGGGGAGCCGTAGTGTTTTCACAGTTAGATTTGCAGTCTGGGTATCATCAGATGAGAGTTGAGGAACATTCCGTTCCAATTACCGCTTTTCAGACCCGTTATGGCTTGTATGAGTTTCCAGTCATGCCATTTGGATTGACAAATGCACCAGCTTTCTTCATGGATTTGATAAATAAATTGTTCAGTCCATACTTAGACAAGTTTGTGGTAATCTTCATTGACGATATCTTAGTGTACTCGAGGAGTTTAGAGGAGCACAGAGAGCACCTTCGCATTGTTTTGCAGACATTTAGAGAAAATCAGTTGTATGCGAAGTTCTGTAAGTGTCATTTCTGGGAGCCTGAAGTTCGATTTCTTGGGCATGTCATTTCTAGTGGAGGTATTGCAGTGGATCCCGAGAAGGTCGAAGCAATGAAGTCTTGGAGACGACCGAGTAGTGTGACAGAGATTCGTAGTTTTCTGGGTTTGGCTGGTTATTACCGACGGTTTATCGAGAAATTTTCTCTGATTGCGGCACCACTCACTCAGTTAACTAGGAAGAATGTTCTTTTTGTATGGTCAGAAAATTGTGAAGAAGCTTTTGAAACTTTGAAGCTTCGATTGACTTCAGCACCAGTGTTGACTATTTCGACACCTGGTAGCCGGCTGGTGGTATTTACTGATGCTTGCGGTACATGATTGGGTGGAGTGTTGATGCAAGGCAAGAAGGTCGTAGCCTATGCGTCTCGACAGTTGAAACCCCACGAGCGAAAACATCCGACACATGATTTAGAGTTGGCAGCCGTAGTCTTTGCTTTGAAGATCTGGAGACATTATCTGTATGGTGAAAGGTTTGAGTTGTTCACAGATCACAAGAGTTTGAAGTACCTATTCACTCAGAGGGAGTTGAATATGAGGCAACAACGATGGGTTGATTTCCTTAGCAGCTATGACTTCGAGATACAGTATCAGCCTGGTAGGGCCAATGTGGTTGTAGATGCCTTGAGTAGGCGACATGCAGTGATGGCAACCATGATGATTCAGGAGTATCGAACACTTGAGACATTAGTTTCATTTGCAGTTCAGCCTACTTTCAGTACAGAAGGCAGCATGATAGCGGGTTTTGCAGTTTATCCTCCGTTGATCAGTAAAGTGGTGGAGAGACAGACCTTTGATCCAGTGATTACGAGGCAGATAACAGATTTGGTAGTGGACACATTGGATGAGTGCCCTACCGATTGGTCGCTGGGTTCAGATGGAGGGTTGCGGTTTCGTGGGCGGCTTTGTGTTCCGTCTGATGAGGAATTGCGAAGAGATATCTTACAGGAAGCTCATAGATCTCGTTTCACCATTCACCCCGGTGGAACAAAAATGTATCGAGATTTGAGACGTTCTTTCTGGTGGCATGGCATGAAGAAAAACATTGGAGAGTTTGTGGCACGGTGTGCGACTTGTCAGCAGGTGAAAGCCGAGCATTAGAGACCGTTTGGGTTATTGCATCCATTGGATATCCCGACGTGGAAGTGGGAGTATATCACTATGGATTTCATCGATGGACTTCCACGGTCGAGGAAAGGTAATGAGTCGATATGGGTCATTGTTGATCGGTTGACGAAGTGTGCACATTTCATCCCTGTTAGTATGAATCGGACGACAGACAGTCTAGCGGTATTGTTCATTCGGGAGATAGTTCGCCTTCATGGGTCGCCTGTTTCGATTGTATCCGACAGAGATCCACTTTTCACAGCCCACTTCTGGCAGAGCTTTCAGCAAGCTATGGGTACTAGATTAGACATGAGTACAACTTATCATCCACAGACAGATGGCCAATCTGAGCGAGTGAATCAGGTAGTGGAAGACATGCTTAGAGCATGCATTTTAGACTTTGGGGGAAGTTGGGAAGATCACCTACCGTTATTCGATTTTGCGTACAACAACAGCTACCACGTAAGTATTGGCATGGCACCGTTTGAGGCACTTTATGGACGACCGTGTAGGTCCCCTGTTTGTTGGGCAGAGATTGGAGAGTCAGTTGTGATGGGGCCGGATGTGATCAGAGAAACTACTGAGAAGATTGAGTTGATTAGAGCGTGTTTGTTGACAGCCCAGAGTAGACAGAGGAGTTACGCTGATAGGAGGCGTAAGGAGTTAGAGTTTGATGTTGGTGACAGGGTTTTTCTGAAAGTTTTCCCGATGCGCGGAGTTGTTAGGTTCCGAAGTCGTGGGAAACTTGCACCGAGGTATGTAGGGTCATATGAGATTACTGAGAGGATTGGAAAAGTGGCCTACAGATTGGCTTTGCCGCAGAGTATGTCAGGTATCCACGACGTGTTTCACGTATCCATGTTGCGGAAGTGTTTGGCAGACCCGTCACAGATTATAGAGCCTGCTGAGGTGGAGATTTCGGATGAGTTGACGTATCCAGTGAGGCCAGTAGCCATTGTTGATGATGATGTGAAACAACTTCGTCGGAGGACAGTGAAGTTAGTGAAGGTTCAGTGGAGCCACCGAGCGGGTGACGTGACTTGGGAGCTGGAGGACCAGATGAGACAGAAATACCCCGAGCTTTTCGCCTAGGTTTTCTTGTTGAGGCTTTTGTCCGATCTCGAGGACGAGATCTCTTTTAAGGTGTGTATGCTGTAGTATCTGCGTTTTACAAAAAAAAAAAAAAAAACACTTTCGGGAAGGGGTGTACTCAGTAGAGGTGGTGGGGGCACATAGCCACCCACCCTTTAAGAGAAAACCGACCCCCCCCCCTTTTTCTTCTTCTTTTTTTTTTTTTTTTTTTTTTTCGTTCCAGTGAGCGACGTGACGAGCTCTTCGTCTTTTCTCCAGCAGATTTTCGGTGGTTTTGTGGATTTTTTCTCCCAAGCTCACCTCCTCCTCCTCCTCATTTCTTCCTCTCTTCCTTCCCCTCTTCATTTCTCTGTGGTTTTTCGCAAAAAAAAATAAAAAATAAAATCAGTTTTCATTTGGGTTTGGGGTTTGATCGGTTTCCATAGCTCCGATCAGCCGTGTTGGGGCCTTGGTGGCGTCCTTGGGAGCCCTTAGAACCGACATGCAAGGTTGATTTTGGAGTTGGCCGAAAATTTTCAAACATCAGGTTGCATGTTCATTTTGAGGGTTCTTCGGCATGAATCCGGGCTTTGGGTGCGTGGGTGAGCCTCACATTCATGACTCCGAGGGTTCTTAGACCCATTTCCGGCTTGTTGTGCGGTTTGGAGGCGATCAGACCGGAGTAGGGAGGGTTTCGGCGCGTTTTCGCCAAACTTTGGGTTTCGGCGGGGTGTTTGCCGAATTTTTATTGCCTGTAAGTTTTTCTTTCAGTCACGCGCCGCTTGTAATTTATTTATTTTTTCAGTTTTTGGCTAGTTTACTCATTTTCGAGTCCGCCTTGCAGTTTTAAAATTTCTGTGGTCCCGCATTCGTGGTTTTGCGAGTTAGGAGCTTCGACCGGTAGGAATTGGGTTTTGAAAATCCATTCCGCCCAGGTGAGTGGACTTATAATATTTATTTTGATAAATAATTATTTGAAATCCTGAATTTAATTTTTACATTATACCGTCAGTTGTGTATAATTGAATCCAAATCCGAAATTCGGGGTTTTCAGATATTTCGAGGATTGTGTTAGTTATTTGTGAATGAATTATGCATTGGATTTCCGGAAAGCATGATATACTTGAATGAAATCGAATAGTGAAGGAATTTTGGTGTGATTAGGCTTTGGTGTAATGACATGGGACTTGTATGCTTTGTTTTCGAGTTTGCATAGTATGTCATGTTTTACCGTGGATTTTTGAGTCTTGAGCATGTATTATAATTGACTCGAACAAATTTATCGTGGTAAATTGGGTCATGTTGGGACCCTGGCATAGTCGTGGTTTTATAAAAATTGCCGAATTGTTTTTGATTGCACGTCTGTTATCATTGATTATGTACAGACTCGTCATTTGTGCATGTGGATGTTAGTATAAGTGTCTTTACCCCGCTATAATGCCTGTTGTGCCGATGCTTAGGAGCTTGATCGCATTGTGAATTGGATGGTGCTTGAGATGACTCGCACCTGACATTGTGGACGTTGTTGCATGTGGCAAGCTTGCTGAGGTGCGGTGAGCTCCCGCACGCTCTTGCCACTATAGAGTGCAGTAGGACGGGTCCCGGAGGACGTGCTTTGGAGATTACTCGCTTTCCCTCCCAGCGCGCTTGAGTTTGATTGTGTTAGGTTGGCCGTGTTAGGCCAGTCGTTCGGGATGTTGGAGTTTGTATCCTGGCAGATGGCACCCCCATTAGGATACAAACAAGCCCGTAGTGGTACTGGTGCAAGTTGTGGGATGTGTCTGGGTGAGACACATTCGTAGGGTATGCGGATACCTACGATATGAGACACTTATACAAAATTTTACAGAATTTTTTGTTTCGACTTGATTGCTATACCTAGGAGACTAGGAAGAATTATGAGATTGTCTTTATTTCCATCGCTTGATATTTACCATGTTTGAATCACGTGTACTGATCGGCATATATCGTAGACTTGTAGTTATTGTTGAATCTGAAATGCTTGTGTTGTTGCTTGAACTTAGAAATATTATCTTTAGAGACACGGTGTGATTTAGTCTTTGGAACTTGTTACTTATCATTTATTGTCTGGCATGAATTTTCCTAGTATAGTATTTTGTTATTTGTATTTAGTTCGCTTGCACCAGCTAGCTTTGTGTTTTGCTGACCCCGCAAGGGGTGTGCTTCTTTTGGAGTGCAGGCAGTGTTGGCGTTCCTGCTGAGCGTGGTGCGTAGGCCCCGTTTTCTGTTGTAGGCGCATTTTGTGGTGTTTGATCGTGTTTACCCTGTACGTGTATGTTTTGCTTCCTCTGTGTTTCAGATGTACTATATGGTTATACTAGATGTTTGTATACTGGTTTTGTCGCTATGACTCTAGCGTGGCGAATCAAATATATATTTATTTTGTTCAAATTTTAATGTTGTTTTTATTTCCGTTTCATTCTCGTATCAAGAATGTGTTATATTATGATGTTGTGGCCGGTTACGATCCGCCTGTCTTACGGATTAGTTCACGCTGGGATTCCAGTGGCGGGTCGGGGCGTGACAGAGCTTGGTATCAGAGCCGTTGTTTACCGGTTCACATAGAACATCATCGTATCCGTTGTTTACCTGTGTCCAATATCCATGTATTGCTTCTGTTTATTTTAGTCAGCATGAGCTAGACTTGGTTTTTTACTTTCTTTGTTATGTCACTGATATGATGTACATTTGTTGGATTAATAGGAGTAAAAATTTGAGAACTTGAGTCATTGGATGCCCAAAGACCATTGATGGTAACCTGAAATGCAAGGAGGTTCCAACAAGTTTTAGATTTGATACAGCATGCAAGGTGATCATCTTGTTGACTCGAATCTTGTTTGTTCAGTTTTTATTATTTGATGATTTGTCTGTTTTCAGTTTTTATTGTTTATAGTTTGTTCAGTTTTTATTAGCTGTTGACAGTTACTGGCTCTTTAACTTTAGTCTGATATATTCCTGAATGACATTATTCTTAATGTTTAGTGATATAACAATCATTGTTGATAACACTTTGTGTTTCTTCTAGTGTGAGAATGCATAATATTTCAATTAGTATGTCGTATGCTTAAGAAATGCAGTGTGAAGTAGACTTTAATGGATTAGACTTATGTTTTGCAGATATATGCAGAAATGATAGGAAATGTCATGATCGATGCTCGCTCTACTGGAAAATATTATCACTGTAAGTTGTCAATCCTGAACTTCATTCATGTCAGAGTTCTGCATGACAGTTAGCTGTTTTAGAAGGCGATTTTTGATACATTTGTTAAAATAATGACAACTTTGGCGATTTTCTTTTACACTGTATTAGGATAGGATTAAAAGCTTTATCATATTCCTCAACTTCTTTCGTGTCTGGTTAGTGGATGAATCAATTCCATTCTTCTCAGATTAAGAAAAGGGAACAGCTCAAAGTTCTTTTGGATTGTCATAGAAGAATATGTTGTGGTTAGTATGTTCTATAAAGGACTGTAATGAATGATACAACTTGGACACTTAGTATGTTGGGTTTCATATGGAATTTTCATTCCGTTATACGCCTAAAAGACTAATTTGTTTGCCTGATATACAGGATGAGTTTGCTATTAGGTCCTCCAGGCTCTGGGAAGACCTCCTTACTGCTAGCTTTGGCAGGGAAGCTTGATTCAAAGCTAGAGGTATATATGGAGACCTTCTCGTCGCCTTTTCTGAGTTTCGTCATTGAAAGCCTACTCAATACTAGCTATTAATTTCATCTTCATATATGATGGTATTAATTTGATTTCTCTAATAACTATAGGTTTCTGGAAAAATTACCTATAATGGGCATGAAATGCATGAATTTGTTCCGAGGAAAACTTCTGCTTATATTAGTCAGAATGATCTTGACATTGGAGAAATGACAGTGAGGGAAACCTTGGCTTTCTCTGCTAGATGTCAAGGTGTCGGGACTCAATATGGCAAGTCAAGAAAATTTTCAATTGATGCACATAGCTAAGATTCAAAAAGTTTATGATTTCATCCAAATGCACTAGAACACCGATATAATCGTGGTACTGAAAGTATGTGTTAGTTTTAGGCCAGAACATAAAAAAATTTCAAATTTTGATCATTTGCAGAGATGTTGAAGGAGCTGTTAAGAAGAGAGGTTGCTGCAAATACCAAGAAGAGAGGTGTCTTGGATCAATAAAATCCCACTCACTTCACTTCCTGTTCTTTGCAATCTCCCTGAAATTAATCAAGAACAATGGCTCAAACTATGATGCTCAGTAGCCATGCAGGGTTGTTGAATTTGAAGAGAGACAACCAAAACTCTCTACTCCATTTACAGGTTCAAAGACTTGTCAAACCCAAGTCATTCTCACAACTGGAGCTCTCTCCTTCCTCATTTACAAACTATCAACAACTCTCCACTTCTTTGCCTTCCATTGTTTCTCTCTTCAAGTCTAAGACCAAAGCCCCTCCTGCCAAGAAGCAGGTTTGTTCAAATTCCACTACACCAAAAATACCCATCAGCAACGGTTTTGAACCGTGGGGGTAACCCATTGTCACGGCTTAGAGCCGTGGGCTGTAGAGGCGTCGCTAAATCCCCATTAACTGCTACAAACCGTGGCAAAAATATTAGCAACGGTTTTATACTCGAGGACGGTTGATGATTTAGCCACGGTTCTAAACCGTTGCAAAAATGTTAGCCACGGTTTTAAGCCGTGGCCAGGAATAGCCACGGCTTAAAACCGTTGCAAGTTATGGCCACGGATCTAAGCCGTTGCAATATTGTTAGCCACGGTTTTAAGCCGTGGCCAGTATTAGCAACGGTTATAAGCCGTGGCAAGGCATGGCCACGGTTCTTAGCCGTTGCAGTAATGTTAGCCACGGTTTTAAGCCGTGGCAAGTACTGTTCACGGTGTTTTTTTTTTTTTTTGGTCACGATGTTAAGCCAATGCAGTTCTACTGACAGTGATGCAATACAGGCAATGAAGAGAAATTACAGACTGAAGAACTTGTAATTGTAATTCTGGATTGATGACAGTAAATGGAATGGATTGTATTCAATAAGAAATCTAATTCGAGATAGCTAATCTCCTGTAGAGCAAATGCTCATGTGTACAATTTTCTTACAAATCAAATGAATCCCTTTTTCTCTCTTATGCTCTCTTATTTATAATACTACATTTATTGACAGCTAATTGACAACTAATCTAACATAAATCCTTCCTAAACAACATTACATGTAACAACATAGCACTCTGCAACATATAGCAACCTGCTCCCTTTAGGAACAGCACTTGTGTTAGCAGCCTGCATTCCATTCATCAACAACAGCAGTACTACTGTCATTCATCAGCAGCACTAGTTTAGCAATCAACATGTCATTCAGCAGCAGCATTCAGCAGTATCATTCAGCATTCAGCAGCACTAGTTTGGATGGATGAGATGCTCTGAGTGCCTTGGCAAGAAAACTGCAATGTGTTACCCTCATTGGTGTTGGCACATATAGTTCCTATAGTGACAGTTTGGAAGTTCACTTGTGAAGAATCGCCGCCGAGTTCCTCAAATAGGACCAATGTGTCAACACCAATGAGGACCCTCAATCATGGCCACTACTCCACCTTTGTTTTCAGCTACTACCTGCATGGTTTTCAAGAAAATGTGTCACAAAAATGATTAGAAACTGAAACATAGAACAGTAGCAAGAAAGTAACAGGTTTGAATGTAGGGACCGAAAGAAAAAAAAAACAAGGAAAAGGCATGATGGATAAGCAATCTAATTTTCTCACAAATAAAATCAAGATAAACATGTATGTTATAGTATATTGTTTGCCAACGAAAATTAAGATAAATGTTATATAGAACCAACAAATTAACTGTTAGCATGTGTCCATTCTCTATCCAATTATAAGTAGTTGCATTTATACCTCAAGCAATACATACTCTTCCACATAACCCAACCTAGATATCTAGCTTACTGATGAATGCTGGCCTGCCTTGTAAACAAATGAGGAGACAAAACACACGTCTTCAGTCACCAAAAAATTATGAAGTATAGCTACAGGTTGAAACATTGAACAAATGATAAAAATTGGATAATCTCGAGCAAATGAAACATACCTTGATCAAAGGCTGCAAATGCTAGAGAACCAACTACTCCATTGGATACACAACTGAATACAAGTTTAAAATAAGAGAAAGGATATAGGTTGTTGTGCACCACTTAAGAGAATATCATAAACTAAGTACTACAAATGGATGAAGAAAAGAACAATCAATGTCAAATAATATTTGGGAGTACATCACAATCTTGCATTCCCTTAAATGCAAATAAAATCTTCAAAGCCACCACCCAACAATGAGTTCAGGCATGCCAAAGGAACAAAAATATAAACAACATATCCAATCCGCAACAACCGAAAAAAGGCATAGTAAGTTCTAGGCTAGAGCTCTCACAAAAAATAGCAAATTACAAGAAAAAGGGAAGAAGAAGCAACAAAAAAGGGTCAAACAATTGGGACTAAAAACCCACCCTCAAAATGTTCCGCTGCTGACTGAAAGATGGGTCTATCTGAAGTTGAACCACTTCCCTTTCTCTGCAACATTTGAGCAAAAAAAAAGTTTGAATCAAAGTTTTTTTTTTTTATGATGGGGAGGTCTTGAATTCTGATTAAATGGTTTAAAAAGTGATAAAAATCAAATGTCATGTGGGGTGGTGGGCATGAAAACTATACAAAAGATGGGACTAGTAGTAACAATGGTGAGTGAGTTTGTACATAATATCTCTTTTCTTGAAGTTTGGGTTTTGAACCCTCTTTCAAGATGTCAGAAGTTTTATCAGAAAACTATTTGACAAGAATCTTTTCAGAAACAAGAAAAGGAAAACAAAAACTTTCTATGATTGGTTTTATCACTCCAAATAAGTGAGATAACACTTAGTTTAAGAAATGTAAAACATCAACTTTTTTCCCAAGTGTTTGGGATTTGTTTAGAGAAAATTAAAGATTAGTAGTAGTACTAGTAGTAGTGAGTGAGTGATAAATGAGAATGAAAAAAAAAAAAACCTTTTCTTGTATTTTTGGTAATTGATCCTGCTGTAGTGGCTCTGCTACTCCTCTAGAGACATCACTTGCCATCTCTACTATTTGCTATTGCTGGAGTTTTTGGTCAAGAGGTTGATTTGATGCCTTTTTACTTATAGGAGATTCTGGTTCCAATTGAGGATTCAGAGCTGATCCTGAGTCGGTACTCTCCTCCTCACCTCCTGTTGTTGAACTCCCCTAATGACAAAAACACAATACCAAGTTCAAAATATTGACCTCAAAATACTATCAAAAGCACTTCAACTTTTTTCTCCTACTTCGCCAAACACCAAAATCAGCATTTAATAAAAATGGGAATCCAAGAATCATTCATGAAAAAGCACCTAATGATAGAAAAACATGAAATGGGTGTTTTGGAGATAAGACCACAATGAGAAGAAAAATGAAAAAAAGTTGAGAGATAAGTTCAAGCTATATATTATTATGCTTGTATAATAAACAAAAACAAAAAAAGACCCAAAGAAAAGAAATGGTCAAAATAGGAGAAGAAACTACTCTTGGAGTTGGCTGAAATTTTATTGGCCATGAAGGGAACATTTCCAGAGTAGCAGCTGGTCTGGTAGTGAAAAAAGCTGCAAAGAATCACAAAAGAATCCAAAGATGTGATCTCACCTTTAATAATGGCGTCCTAACAGATTTTCCCATCTTTACCAACAATCTTCAAAACTGAAGCCCGCTTAAAACTCAATAATTGTATTCCATTCGTTCTTCCTGCAGAGATGAAACTGAAGCCCACTTAAAACTCAATAATTGTTAATAGGATTCAGAAAGCTCTTTTTATGGTAAAAAAACATGGCGAAACATAACTAATAGGGTGACAGAATAACCTCAAGTACAACACTATACTGTTGGTGTTTCTACACTCAGATATTTTAGGCAACAGATAACCTTAAGCACAACACCATAGTGTTAGTAAACACTCAATATTTTAGACTAATGCCACTGCCCTGTTCTCTTCGTCTGTGATTGAGAATTCAGATCACATGGGCCTTAGGCGGAGAGCTCGAAACTCTTTTGCTGTAATTGTCGTGGACTGAATACTCAAGCTTAGCTGAAACTTTGCTTCAACAAATCACCCAATATGCATCATCTGTATTTTGGAAGCCATTTTTCCTGCAAAAACCAATAACATCAAAAGATTATTTTCAAAGTGAAGCAAAATTTATTATTTGAATAAATTAAGAACAGTAGGAACAACAATATGCATCATCTGTATTTTGTTTCACTGTCTCTATCAATTCATCATAGAGCTGCAGATGCCATAAGTGATGGTGACTGAAGTTTAACCCTTATTGTAGATTAAAACATCTTATGGAAGAATTTTGATATCATGAATGAAGAAATATAGATACCTGTCACATCAAAATATATCAATAACGAGAGAGAAAAGGACCCAATACGCTACTTTCAAAGAGAGACGCAGTGCTAATGAAGCAGCACACTGCAAACAGTTTTTGTTCCACTCATATAACAGGCATTGTGTAGGACATTACAATATGGTACTCATTATTAGTGCTGGTGGTAATTAGTTGTAGAGTGAAGATAATATAGATATTTTTGCTTGTCCAATGAGTGAAAGAAAGGCATTAACATGAATGTGATTTATGAACCAATAGAACATCTATAAATTCTCAGAACACTTTCTTTTTCTTTATTTGCATTTTCTGTTTATGAAGATCAGATGCAAATTCAAATAGTAGAATCATCTGTACACTGAAGCTTAAGCCTTAGCCTCGCATTCTTGTTCAGAAACATCATCAGATTGTTAAATGAACCCCCGTCCACCAGAAAGGGTAAATATAGAAGAATAATAAGAAAAAAAACGCGTAGATACTATCTGCAATGAAATGGGAGCGACACATGTGGGGTATGGTGGTAGATGTTTATCTGCCTGCTGAGATGTAAAATCTCCAGTTAACATTGTATCCAACAATTCTAATAAAATCACAAACTCCAAAACTCAACAAAAGCAGGAAGATGAGAGTATCCTCACAAAGAATCCTTTTGGCAAATTTTGCTTTTATTTTCATACATAAGATATATACTATAGGATGGTGTATTCACTATAAAATAAAACTTACTAAACATAATCATCATCATTAATGAAAGAATCATGTCCCACAAGTGTATCTATCTAGGCTCATCTCCTAAATCTCATAGATCTAAAAATGCAAAACCTAATCTTATTAAGAGTGATATTTATTTATCTACAAAAAAGAGTTTTATTTCTACTTTGAGAAGCTTTAATCAGCCCCATTTATCTAAACTATAATCTAGCTAGCTCTGACATCAAGGAGATGAAAAGTTCCGGAAGACAAACCTATTAATGATAATCATTTCCTAGAACTGGAGGGGAAGTTACAACAATGTCACTTGTTGGGTGTACATCATCTCCTTGGCTTCATATTCCAGTATCTCCTGAGCAGCTCTGATTTTGGAAGAGCAATACATATTCTGCATAACCAATGATTTATCTGCAAATTCAGATGAACTTGTAAACCAAAGATGTTAACATTACATACTCAAAAATATATTACATAGATGCATGCAGGTTACATATGCACTGCAAGATGCTAAAAATTATGCTTTAATGACAAGAAGGACCTCCTTGTCTATCTTGCAGCTCTTGCTTCAGAGTGTTACTACCATACACACACACACAAATGCATGTTTATGCATATTTGTGTCGAACTATGTACTCAATATACCATTACTCGGTTTCCATAGTAATATAAAAACAGCAAAAAACAGGGTATACATCTCTGTTTCATATACTGAAAAAGCATCCCAAATCCACCCTATAATATTCTTCTTCCTATAATAATCTGGTGCTTTGCAACTGAAAATTAATCATACCCTTGTAACAACTGAAAATTCTTCCTATAATATTCTTCTTCCTATAATAATCTTGGAGCTTCCTACACATTAAGAAACACATAACATATATTTAAGAATTCCTAAAATAAATCCTCAAAAAACTATATGGTGATCATGGAGAGTTTACAAAAAGATAAATACAAAACCTGTCAGACAAGGATGGGGTAAGCAACTATTTTTACAGTGGATGTGCTCAAATGCCCTTCCCAGCTACTTATAATTCGTTCTATATAGTTGAATCAAACCTTCATGCTCTAGGGAAAGATTTTTTGCTGATGCATGCTTTACTATTTTCAAAGTTTCTGTTATATTCTTGTTAAATTCTTGTTAAACGAAGCTTGGTAGTGGAACCACTAAACTTGAAAAAAGAAAGGGATCAGAATTAAATTATGGAGAACTAGAAACTGTAACATACTCATTGTCAACTAGCCAGTGTAACATTCCTGCATTTATTCCCTTTGTTACTGAGAAAACAGAAAATAAGCTATCTGGCTGAACAGGACGAGGATCATATTTTCCAAGCACGCCAGCAGCAGTATCTATAATAACCTCTCCATCTTTATACGCACATACCTAAAAATAGAAAAGAAAAGAAAGACTTAGCCAGATTGAACAATGAGCAATACAGAGATCATAGTAGTAAATCTTCAGATATTTCCAAAACAGAAAAATATTAGTTCCTTGTTGTGCATACTCTCACAGAGAAAACTGCTTGGTTAAACATTTCAATGGAGCTACGGTGTTTCGTAGATCCATTGTGGATTTCTAGTTGGCCCCTTCTGAATATTCCTGAAAGATGTGGAAGATATAATAATGCATACATATGACCTAAATCAATAGAATGCAATATAAAAAAAAACCAAACCTAGTAGAACAGACTCAGCAAATGGCCTCATAATATCCAAGTATACTATCCGCACATTTAGTGTTGATGATATCCCTGAAAGGCATAAGTTGATAACCAATCAAAATAAGCAGAGTGGTTCATAAAAAAGGTGTGACTTTTTCGTGTGTTGATTGCATACCTCTAAGAAGATGTAGAACCCGGACAAATATAACAGTGTCACCTGGAAAAGCATCAACCTAGAAAATACAAATGTTGATCAATTGGATGAGATGACACGCCATTTCTAGCATACCTATATCATGTCAGGCCAAGGAATGATTTAGATACAATACGAATATAAGTGAACTTACAGGATTGAACCGTGAAACCTCTTTTTTGTTTAGTTTCATCTTTTCTTGGAACGTTTCCATACTCTTTGCTCTTTGTTCTGTCAATGATTTCACGTTTTCCTTCACAGAACAAAAGAATCAGCATAGATTAAATATGACTAAATGATAATGATTATGATGATGAATAATTTTTTGAAAATAAAACTATGCATCCCTTACAAGGGCTTCATGAGCCGGTGTTGAAGCACGAAAGAATACATTTGTGACCATCATAGCCTGCTCTGGCACATCTAGGCGCAACTTGAGTCCCATATCTGAAAATGCAGACAATAGTGCCACATGGTCTCCCTGAAACAGTGACATCATACAAACTAGTAATGTATATACGTTTCAAGACATGATAGACAAACTAGTAATGTATATATGCAGGAGAATACACAAATAGTTTCGATCGGAATTTTTTAGCTGAGCTAAAGGAAAGGTTTTTTGGATATACTTAAGGTGCATGCAGAGAGACATAATGGAGGCAACTCTCATAACAAATCAAACATCAAATTTCTTTTACTCCACCAGGTTTTGATTGTAAGAAAGACTATACTATATTTCTGTAAGAAGTAGATGACTTAACTTTATTCATTCTAGATGTTTATTCATTCTAGATCTTAAATACCTGGCTGCAGATATGGGTCTACATCACAAAAGTTGGTGATTGCAGAATAAATTAGCAATGGATGAAGAGCTTGGCACCAAGGACATGAAACCCGATGAGAGATGAGTGTTGATTTTGGTCACTTTGAAGCTATGGGTACAGGAACGTTAAGATGCAAAATAATTGTCACCGCTACTTTCGCTTGTACTTGCAAGTAAAACCTTACATGAGCAATGAACTTTTATCTCACAAAGCACATAGATCAAATGCAATGAACTTTCGCTTGGATATACTTCTTTCTCTTTCTTACCACGGTGTCCACCCTGCAATTTTTCAGTGTCCACGTACTTAATGACTCTAGACAAACTCCCCACCAACAAGGAATATGATTCAGTTAATGCATCTGCAAAAGCGATGATAAAACAGACCTGTTCTATGTCATCGCCTTCGTCCTCCATCTCTTGAGCAGCTTCCAGCCTACGACGCTTCTTTCGTGGCAAGTTTTTCTACATCAAAGTAGTGCCTCCACATAATCAACATTTATGTCGTAACAAGCATCCAGAAATGAAACAAACTAGAGGGAAAAATTATGAAACCTCTCGCTCCCGCTTTCTCTTTTCTTTCATTTTGAGATCTTTCGTTTGCTGGGCACTGATCACTTCCTTCCCCATTCTGTTGTTTCCAACAGAGGCCTGTAAAAATAAAATGCACATCTTCATGATACAAGAACATGAACACTTAGTAAAACATATTAGAGTTCATAGACTAACACACTATTCAGTATGGGTGATTCTCAGATTATTATTTGACTCCCCTTGATATCTTAAATACAGGAGCAACTGTAGCCGTGCACACTAGTGAGGAATAAAAAGAACCAAAAGATAATTTTGTCTCCACAATATAAACCAACTTGCAAAGTTGGACACAAAGGAATGGGCCAAAAGATTTGCAAGAGACAGAACTTCGAAAATTATTTGTGTATCAAAGTTTTTACATTAGCCCACTAATAAACGAACCTTTGTTGCCTCCATTTCAGCTTTTCTTAGAGCACTCTCTTCCCTGCAAACAGATGGAACTTTTATTTTCAAATAACACCAAAAAAAAAAACTCACAAGTAGAGAAAAGGCAGTTATGAGACAATAATAACCTTTCTTCCTCGAGAACAGCAGAAACTTGATCTTCCATTTGTTCAATTGTCTGACACCACTTGGTTACAAACAGCAGAAACTCTAATCTGAAATATAACAAACAAATATTAGCCAGAGCTCTGTAATAACTCACAATCAATCAAAGTAGACAACATAGTTTTTAGTTTGGAAAAGAAAAAATCATCATAATACCTACCAATAAGTCTTCTGGTAGCCTCTCCAACATTGACATGTCCGAGCTCCTCCTCGCACGACATGGCTTCTTCAATGGAGTTTTAGAAGGGGAGTAGAGACACAATGGTTCCACTCGCTTCCTCCCCATTGATCCCATGCGCCTAACTACGCCATATACTTGTTTTCCTTCATCAATATCAGAATCCATCATCTTATTAGGGCAAGTTATTGACAATGCCATTTTTTCTTCTTTAAACTCCAAGCTTAGATCTGTATCATTGGATAAAGTACTTGGAAGTTAATAACAACATACAAAAAGCCCCAATTTCACATAAACATCCAATCATTTTATTTTTATCATGAAGTTGAACAATAGCCAAAACCAAATCAAATCCCTCAACCATGCAAACCCTAAATTTCTCAACTAAGATAAGCCGCAAATCAAACTATTCAAAACCCTAATTTACACAAGTAAAGAAGCAAACAATTGTTAAACCCAACTGAAACAAAATCCTCAAAACCTCAACCTTCAAAGACACCAAATTTCTACATTGAAAACCCCTAAAACCAACTATGAAATAAACATATCACCTCATTGTGCTAAACACAAACAACAAGCAACCAAATAGTCCATTTCAAAACACTGAAACAAATCAACAACCATATGTACTGAACCCGAAATGAACAAACCCCTCAAAACCCGAAGCTTCTCAACCACCAAAATCCCCAAATCTGATAGTCTTCCTTCCAAAATCCCAACTTTCTGCAGAATGAACAAAACCCCACCATTTCTAACTCGTCAATAACCACGAGTCTGAAACCCCATTAATTCAAAACCGCTAAACCCATCAAAACCCAAAGCTTCCTAACCACTGAAATCCCCAAATATGACCTTCAAAATCTCAACTTTCCGCATATTGAACAAAACCCCAACATCTCTAACTCATCAATAACCATAAATCTGAAACCCCATTTATTCAAAATCAATAAACTCATCAAAACCCAAACCTTCTTAATCACTTAAACCCCAAATCTGACTAACATCCCTTCAAACTTGAAACACATAAAAATCAGAAATTGAATAACACCCAACATTTCTAACCACAAATCCAAACTCCCCCTTGCTTCAAAACCCTGGACACTTCATCTACCAATCAAACTAAACGAATCAAACAACCAAAACAATAAACAAACATTCTTTATTTGTTACCTGATGAAGAACAAAACTTTCTCCTTACTCTTTCCTTGCGAACTCACTCACGAAAATCACCTCGCCAGCTTGAACAAAACACCTCGCGAAACTCACGAAACTCACCTCGCCAGCTTGAACAAAACACCTCGCGAAACTCACGAACACTTGAACAAAACACCTCGCCAGCTTCTTTTGTTCAATTCTTTTCGCCAAAGCGCGAAACTGCTCCCTCCAAAGCGCGAAACTCACGTGAAAAGCAAAAGCTTATAGCAACGGTTTTAAACCGTTGGTAGTTAGCCACGGTTTTTGGCCGTGGCAACCCTTTTTTTAGCCACGGTTTTAAACCGTTGGCCGTTATAGCCACGATTTTAAACCGTTGGCAGTTAGCCACGGTTTTTGGCCGTGGCAATCCATTTTTTTGCCACAGTTTTAAACCGTTGGCCGTTATAGCCACGGTTTTAAACCGTTGGCCGTTATAGATACAGTTTTTGGCCGTGGCAAATTAACCAACGGTTTAGAGCGGTGGCCACCTCCCCGTAGCTAAACAAGCCTTTTGGTGTAGTGTTCATATATGTTTTGTACTGTTTCATTCCAGTTATATTTACATTTATGATAATTTGATGACTTTTTGTTTTTTTTTTATAGGCAACAAAGCCAAAGGTAGAGGATGGGATTTTCGGTACATCAGGAGGGATTGGATTCACAAAGCAAAACGAGTTGTTCATTGGTCATGTTGCTATGATTGGATTTGCTGTGAGTGGTTTTATTTGTGATGCATATATATATATATATATATATAGACCAAACAATGCAATATACTGAACAACAAGAATAGCCTTGACAACATGTGCTTATAGAATGCTTGTTCTCTATTAGGTGATTATTGGGCATATATCTGAAACATTTTGCTCCATGAGGATTACATTTTTCCAAGTTGCAGGGGAAGATGATAGTTTCCTCCTAGGTGGATTTATTTTTTCAACAGATCCTAAAGTACATCTTTAGAATAATATGTGAAACTTAACATGATATTATTTTCAAGAACAGCGGGTTTTTAGCATTCGTAGTCTATTCATTCCGATTAAGGTTAAATTAGTAAGATCTTGACTGTCAAGTTCACTCAACCATATAGTTCAACCTGAAGTCTTGATAAGGTTGAGTGATATATATGGACTCCGCGAGTGTTTGTTTGTACCACTAGTATCAAATCACGTAACGAGACTTACAAGTGGGGTCGAGTTTATTTGTATCAACTAATAAGCCCTTGTAAAGTCTATTAACAAAATTTGAATAAAGTTGTATTTATTTAATTACTGATAATTTAAACAAAAAGTGATTATAAACTTGGATACTTGGACTTACTACTGAATTCAAATCCTGGCAGGCATCTATATTGGGTGTGGGAATTACTGGAAAGGGAATTCTAGCTAAGTTGAACATAGAGACAGGGATCCCAATTTATGAAGCAAAGCCTCTTCTTCTCTACTTTATCCTCTTTACCCTCCTTGGAGCCATTGGTGCTTTAGGTGACAGGTAAATTCGTCGACGATCCTGCCACTGGTCTTGAGAAGGCAGTCATCCCTCCAGGCAAAGGGTTTAGATCAACTCTTGATCTTCTAGAAGCAGGTAAATTACAAACCCATTAGGTTATTATTTTTAATTAGTTATTTTTATTTTTTTATGTGAAAATGATGCACACTTTTCTTCTATGAAAGGTCCTCTATTCGGATTCACAAAATCAAACGAGCTCTTTGTAGGAAGATTGGCGCAACTCGGGTTTGCTTTCTCCTTGATAGGTGAAATCATCACTGGAAAGGGAGCACCAGCACAATTGAACATTGAGACTGGAGTGCCAATCAATGAACTTGAGCCCCTTGTGTTGTTCACTGTCATCTTCTTCTTTTTTGCAGCATTGAATCCTGGAACTGGCGAGTTTGTTACTGATGTGGATGAAGAAGACTAGAGTGTAGGAACAACATATAAAATGGGTGTTCATTCATAAGAAAAGGGCTCGTTTTGTTGTCCTCAGAGTTTGTACAAGCTTTTGGGTCGATGTTTGTGACTCGATGTAATACAGTGAGCTGATCTTTATTATTTGATAGATTTTGTGACTTGATGTAATACATTATCTTATTAATTACATTACTTAATTTGCCTCCGTTCATGGAAATGTTTAAGTGTTTGGCACATTTGGGTTTTTATTTTCTAGAAATAAAACTTATAAAATGTTATAAAAAGTCATTCGATAGCAAAAAAAAAAAAACTATAAATAGTCAACTTATATAGCGTTTTTAAAACGCTATAATAGACTTACTATAGCATTTCAGAAACGCTATAAATACTATAAATAGTTAACTTACAATAGCATTTTTAAAACGCTATAATAGACTTACTATAGCATTTCAGAAACGCTATAAATAATGTTACTATAGCGTTTTAGAAACGCTATAGTAGTCAACTTACAATAGCGTTTTAAAAACGCTATAATAGACCATGTATCTATTATAACTCTGGCAGACACAACGTTTTTTAAAACGCTATGGTATCCTACCATAGCGTTTTTGAAATGCTATTAATGAGCATTTTTCTTGTAGTGTGTAGTCACCTAGTTCTAGTAAAGTTGTACATGTTCTTTCAAAAATGTTACTATTTTTAAGTGTTTGTCAAAACTAATTTTTTTTTTTTGGGAGTCAACTACTAGATTTGATGGAAATTGTGTTCGTTATGGACCATCGTGGATGTGATGAGAGCATTCCAAGATGATAGAGAGCAGTTGAGTTTTGTCTCAATATGTTTTCGTGTATTTTTTCTTTGAAATTTTGTAAAATTTTCAACGACAATGGAACTAGGTATTTCCATTGAAGGACACCATCAGTACCCTACTTTCTGAAAGACTCCACCACGTTTCTGAAGGACACCACCAATATAAACCTTAACCCTCCCAAAATCGAATTTTTTCCCTTCTCTTGCACGAAACGGTCTCTTGCCTCTCCCAAATTTGAATCTTCGCACCCTTTTCAATCCCTCATTCTCCCTCTACTCTCTGCTCTTTCCCTCTACTCTCATTCACGCATAAAAAAGTAGGAGGTTCTGGGGTGCAATTTGTGTCGAACTAAGAGGTTGTGTTGTTGTGCGATTCTAACCAAGAAGGGGCTTTGTTGGTGTGCAGTTCTCTACGATTTGGTGCGTGGTCATCTTTTTTGCTTCTTTGTGTTCAATTATTTTTTGTGTGAGTTCGTCTTTGCATTCAACCAAACCAATGAAGTCAGGCAAACTCTAAATCTCCATGCCTTATTTTTGTTTTATTTTAATTCTATCATTTTGTTTTAAATGGTTAGTATGGTAAAGACAAACAAAGATGTTGCGTCTTCTTTGGTTGGTGGTGGTGGTGGTAGTAGTGGGGGTCATCCAGCTCAAAAAATGACCAATGACGACGCCTTTGAGAAATGTCATTTCCAAAAAAAATAAAGAATATAGAATAGAGAAAAATTAATTGCAAAAATGAAGGAAAAAAGAAGAAATGAAAAGGAGAGATGATGAAATGGGGAATGAATTGATTGACTGGGATGAAGTGGCAACACTCCTATGGCTATTGCAAAGTCAACATGGTGTGGTTGGTGAGATTAAGGAAGCGGAGGAGGTGAGGGGGATGATGAGGAGGGTGAGGGAATGAGAAGAGTGAGGGTCATGGGCATAAGAAGGGTAACGGGGATGTGGAGTTTCAACATGAAGAGGGTGAGGGAAATGAGAAGAATTAAAATAAAGAGTAACCGGTTATTTCTGTCGAATCTGGTTCCTATTAAGATGAAGAACTTGACAAAATTTCTTATCCTGATGGTCCCAAAGATGGCTCCATATTAGATGATTATGATGGTCATGCTTCTCGATCTATTTGGACTCGTGAGGAGGTAATTATAATATTTTTAAGTTTATAAAATTTGCAGTACTTACTGTTTTTATATTATTTGGACATTGACTAGTTTTTTTTAATTACTTATTGTATTTAGGAATTAGAAGAGTTGAGATGTCGACATCAATATAAGAATTTTACAGTTTGGAAGTTGAGTGAGGAGCTGAGAGATGTAATTTCAATGGTCTATAAGAGTGACCTATGATTGTTGATCGACTATTGTAAGGATCTTGTCGATAGGGTGACCATTTGTGTTTTTATCAAGCGTTGGCAACCTGAGACCAACACATTTCACCTCCTTTTGGAGAGATGACCATCACCATCGATGACGTCTATTGTGTCGCTCAGTGGTCGAATGTTGGTAAGCCGGTTATGGTGAAAAAAAGTCAAATGAAGGTAGAGGAATGTGTGCAACTGTTGGTGAATGGTTTGAGGATTCAAAAGAATGAAACACAAAAACATGTCCAGAAAAATCTTAGTTTTAAGAAACAACAAGTTGCTAAGGATTACTTGTTATTTATTCTGGGCATGACTATCTTTGCTAATAAGACTAGAACAATGGTTCGCATTGAATATTTGAAGTTGCTGATGAAGGTGGATGATGTTGGACAATTTGCGAGGGGAGTTGGTACTTTGACGTTCTTGTATCATCAACTTAGTTGTGCTAGTAAAGCGGGTACCAAACAAATATTTGGATATCTACTGCTTTTGGAGGCATATTTAGACTTTGTTGTTTAGTTAATTATCATTTTAGTGTTTTAGATATTGAACTAATATATTGATGTGTTTTTTTTAATGTTGGATATACGATTACTTTAGGCTTTGGGGTACGACCCGAGCCTTGTGGAATGATCATCTATCTCCCAACCATGGCTAAGTGGGACTAGAAGTGGGCATACGGGTTGAGGAATCGCAGATCCAAACTAAATCGGACCGTTTTGCTCCAAATGATCCTGACTTTATTGTATAAAATAAGAAATGGTCTGGACATCTGGATCCGTTGTGGAACTGTTTGAGTCTAGTTTCAAATATTTGTATTCAAATGGTTTGGTTCTAACTCGTTTGTATAACACCTATACATGTGTTTTAATTAGGGGTGGGCATCCCATCTCGCGATCCCGTTCCCGTCCCGTCCCGATTTTTCTGGGTCTTAATGGGATTGAATAATTCCATCCCGATCCCGTCCCGTTCCGATCTACAATGGGATGGGATGAAGATTTTCAATCCCGCCAATCCCGTCCCGTCCCGAGCTAATTTTTCAATATTTATTATTAATATTTATAATTTATTTATTTATTTTAGGATTGCAATATTTGGATGCCCATACAAATTTCGTGATGCATATAACATTTTAGCATATCAAATTCTCAATGTCTCTCACACACATCTCTAGATTAATGATCTATTGATTGTAAATTTGTAATCACTTGATTCACTTTTCTGAGTTCTCTCATTCCTTTAGGTTTAGCCATTTAGGGTTACTGAAGCCAACAAAGAAACAAACAACAAAAGGAAGCCGAAGAAGAGAGATTCAAGAGGAGAAACCGAGAAAGAGAAACAAAAAAAAACCTTGTTCGATCCAAGAGTAGAAGACGCACACGACGAGAGATTCAAGAGGAAGAAGAGAGATTCAAGAGCAGCAGGAAAACGCACACGACGACGACGCACACTGCACACCACGAAGACGCCTTGTTCGATCTAACTTTTAGACGTCTTCATCTTCGATCCAGCTTGTTCTCGCTCAGATCTAAGTCGGCAAGTCCAACTTCTCTTCGATCTAACTCCCAAGCAGCCTTCCTGATCTCATTCAGCCTCGCCGGATCGGATCCAACTCCCAAGCAAAATCGTGTCTTCCTTCTGGTCAGAACCCACTGCAGCAGTTAATCTTGATTATCGCTGATGGTCGATTCCACGAGAAGGTATCTTTTGATCTCCCTATCCTTAGGTTTATCAACTTTTTACATCATTTCTGAGAGAGTTCATCTGCTTGCACAGGAGAAATTGAAGTGTTGTGTCAGAGATGTCTTGAATAAAAAGAGAATGGTTGCATTCCTGCTAGTAGATAGCCCGCAAGAATCTATCATGGAGTTTATGGTAATTTTACAGCTTTTTTTCATGCTGGCTATATATCGGAAAGGCAAATAATTAGTCTCCCTTTTGAGCCATCGCGTATTATTTTGTCCAGGAAGCATCGTTTGAGGACAACAAGGTAACATTATCAAAGTATCTGGACTCATTTCCCCTTCCATACTACATCATATTGAAGAACATTGAAGCTCTTCCTGGGACCCTTGCCAATTTATTGAGACAGGTAAGCAAAATCTCCTTACTTTTTTATTCTAATTGATTATGTTCAGACTTCTAGTTGATTATGTTCAGAATGTATTCTAGACTTCTAGTTGATTATGCTATAATCTAATATATGATAGTTCTAATTGCTCAGATATATGATACCAGATATATGATACTGCAGAGCAGTATATACTCAGATAAATATGATACTGCAGTATAAGAGTGGCTGATCTCGTCCCGTCCCGATCCTGTATGAACGGGATGGGATAGGGATGGGTCTATCTCGTCCCATCCCGTCCCGTGCCCACCCCTAGTTTTAATATAATTAAGTGTAAAAAATTTCTATGTCAACCCTAAAAAGTAAAAATCCTATCTCACATCCTCTCCCTTGGCCTCCTTCTCACTCACCAGCCTCTTCTCCAACTCGCGACCATTTCTTCACCACATCGCCACCCAACAGTGAATAGACCATAGAGATCGTCACCTCCTCCTTCTCTGTCGATCGTCACCACCATCACCAGCCTCTCTGTCGATCTCTCCCTGTTTCATCGCCTCTTTCTCTCTCTCTCGCTCTTTCTATGACAACCCCCTTCTCCCCTGCGACTACTACTAATCGAGCAATACACACAGACTCGCAGTCACCTCGCGACCACCATCAACCACGATCCATCTCGACCTCCCCTTTCACCTCGCTGTATTTATCTCATCACAACAACAAGGCAACTTAATCACACACAGAAGAAACAGGGAAGAAGAAGAAATTTTGGAGTGAAGAGAAGTGTTTAAATTTCTACCTCTTGTCTTTCAATTGTGTCATGTCATGAGTTTCTGCTTTCAGATTCAACTCACAAACTTCTGTTACATTACCCATGTTTCACTCGTCCTCTCTTCGTTAATTGGTTAGGTTCTTGGAATACTAGTTTTGTTTACCAGAGAGAATTCAAGCCTCAAGTATTTGAAATCACCTCAAGATCCTCGGGAGGCGAAGTTGTTGGTCAGGCATTAGTGTGGGACATTCATAGGTATGTTCATGATGGAGTTGGTTGTGTTGGTCTTAACTTGTGCACTTCATAGTTGTTTGGTTAAGAGTACGAGGGTTTGGAAGCTCAGAGAGAGGAGGTACCCAAAAAGAGAAGCCGAAATATGGCCAAAGTTCAAGAAGAGTTACTGGCAAATCCAGTTCAAATTGCAGAGGTTCAAGCCAAGAAGCTAGATGAAAAGATGAACAAATACAGACAGTGGACAAAAACTGATTTTGAAGGCTAAATGATTGATGCACTGGTAGCGGTTTTAAGTCCTCTCATTTGGGTCACTATGGTGTCTTCACGACTTCTACTTGCAGTGTGTTGCACAATTAAGAAACATTGTAGTTATGTACTAGGGGTTATGGGTGTATGATGCTGTAATACCTGCGTTTTTTTTATAAAAATAAAAAATAAAAAAATGAGATTTTGGGCGGGGTGTACTCAGTAGAAGTGGTGGGGGCACATAGCCACCCACCCTTTAAGAGACAAAACCGACCCCCCCCCCCTTTTTTTCTTCTTCTCTCTTTTTTCTTCTTTCTTTTTTTTTTTCGTTCCAGTGAGCGCAGCGAGCTCTTCGTCTTCTCTCCAGCAGATTTTCAGTGGTTTTGTGGATTTTTCTCCCCCAATCTCACCTCCTCCTCCTCCTCAGTTCTTCCTCTCTTCTTTCCCCTCTTCATTTCTCTGTGGTTTTTCGAAAAAAAAAAATCAGTTTTCTTTTGGGTTTGGGGTTTGATTGGTTTCCATAGCTCCGATCAGCCGTGTTGGGGCCTTGGTGGCGTCATTGGGAGCCTTTAGAACCGACATGCAAGGTTGTTTTGGGGTTGGCCAAAATTTTTTCAAAAATCAGGATGCATGTTTGTTTGGAGGGTTCTTCGGCGTGAATCCGGACTTTGGGTGCGTGGGTGAGCCTCACATTCGTGACTCCGAGGGTCCTTAGACTCATTTGCGGGCTGTTGTGCAGTTTGGAAGCGATCAGACCGGAGTAGGGAGGGTTTCGGCGCGTTTTCGCCAAACTTTGGGTTGCGGCGGGGTGTTTGCCGAAATTTTTATTGCCGGTAAGTTTTCTTTCCGTCACGCGCCGCTTGTAATTTATTTATTTTTTTCAGTCTTCGGCTTGTTTGCTCATTTTCGAGTCCGCTTTGCAGTTTTAAAAATTTTCGTGGTCCCGCATTCGTGGTTTTGCGAGTTAGGAGCTTCGACCGGTAGGAATTGGGTTTTGAAAATCCATTCCGCTTAGGTGAGTGGAACTATAATTTTTATTTAAAGAAATAAGTATTTGAAATTCTGAATTTAAGTTTTACATCATACCGTGAATTATGTATTGGGTTTCCTGAAAGCATGATATACTTGAATGAAATCGAATAGTGAATGAATTTTGGTGTGATTAGGCTTTGGTGTAATGACATTGGACTTGTATGCTTCGTTTTCGAGTTTGCATAATATGTCATGTTTTACCGTGGATTTTCGAGTCTTGAGCATGTATGATAATTGACTTGAATAAATTTATTGTGGTGAATTGGGTCATGTTGGGACCCTGGCATAGTCGTGGTTTTATAAAAATTGCCGAATTGTTTATGATTGCACGTCTGTTATCATTGATTATGTACAGACTCGTCATTTGTGCATGTGGATAGTAGTATAAGTGTCTTTACCCCGCTATAATGCCTGTTCATCGTGAGTTGGATGGTGCTTGAGATGACTCACACCTGACATTGTGGACGCTATTGCATGTGGCAAGCTTGCTGAGGTGCAGTGAGCTCCCGCATGCACTTGCCACTATAGAGTGCAGTAGGACGGGTCCCGAAGGACGTGCTTTGGAGATTACTCACTTTCCCTCCCAGCGCGCTTGAGTTTGATTGTGTTAGGTTGGCCGTGTTAGGCCAGTCGTTCGGGATGTTGGAGTTTGTATCCTGGCATATGGCACCCCATTAGGATACAAACAAGCCCGAAGTGGTACTGGTGCACGTTGTGGGATGTGTCTGGGTGAGACACATTCGTAGGGTATGCGGATACCTACGATATGAGACACTTATACAGAATTATACATAATTTTTGGTTTCAACCTGATTGCTATACCTAGGAGACTAGGAAGAATTATGAGATTGTCTTTATTTCCATCGCTTGATATTTACCATGTTTGGATCACGTGTAATGATCGACATATATTGTAAACTTGTAGTTATTGTGGAATCTGAAATGTTTGTGTTGTTGCTTGAACTTAGAAACATTATCCTTAGAGACACGGTGTGATTTAGACTTTAGAACTTGTTGCTTATTCATTGTTGTGTGGCATGAATTTTCCTTGTTTATTATTCTGTTATTTGTATTTAGTTCGCTCGCACCAGGTAGCTTTGTGCTTTGCTGACCCCGCAAGGGGTGTGCTTCTTTTGGAGTGCAGGCAGGGTTGGCGTTCCTGCTGATCGTGGCGCGTAGGCCCCGGTTTCCGTTGTAGGCGTGTTTTGAGCTTTTTGGTTGTGTCCACCTTGTACGGGTATGTTTTGCTTCCTCTGTGTTTCAGATGTACTATATTGCTATACTAGATGTTTGTATACTGGTTTTGTCGCTATGACTCTGGCGAGGCGAATCAAATATAGTTATTTTGTTCAAACTTTAGCGTAGTTTTATTTCCGTTTGATTCTCGTATCAAGAATGTGTTATATTATGATCTTGTGGCCGGTTACGATCCGCCTGTGTACGTGTTAGTTCACGCATCGGCACGCTGCGATTCCCGTGGCGGGTCGGGGCGTGACAGATGCTTTGATATGTTTAAATTTATATTGCAATATTTTGCATATTATGTAATTTTTGTGTGCATTTGATGAATTTATAATATTACCTAAACAATATATTGGAACCATTTAGAACCGTATGAACCAAACATTTCTAAACGGTTTGAGTTAGGTTCGATCCCAATGTTCAAAATGAGAAAATCTGGACCTGATCGGATCCGTTAAATTTAAATGGCTTAGTTAGGTTCTTGCAAATTTGGAATCGATCCAGATCGTGCCCACCTCTAAGTGGGATTGCCCCCAACTTAGCGGGGTCGTGACTGAAGAAATCCTGACTCTTAGGGAGCATCTCGATGAGATGTCTCTTGAATATGTAAAATTTAGTCATTTAAGCTCAAGTTTCATCTCAGGTAATTGTTTTCATTTTTCATCTATAATTTAAAAACTTCACGTTTGTATTGTAGGTCATTTGGGACCCTTATGTGAAATCCAAGCGAAGAACTTCACTTCATAGCATTACATGGTTCCAAGGCTGCTTGTTATGCCTCAGCGTCGAAAAACCCTATCACCCAGATTGAATGAAGAGACTGGTGGGAAGGGAATGGGTCATTCCAAATCCCCTCATTCGAACAAAATGAAAAATAGAGGTCGATTTGGCCATAACTACTCGGTGAAGCACGAGATACTGCTTTCGTTAGCTGCAACTTAGCAGAATCATCTCGTGTTAATTGAAAATCAAGGTACACAAGTGAATCTTGCATGGGATTGCAGCAAGGACTGTTTGGAGTTGTTTCATGACATTAATCATTCGTTCATTCAACCACCGATTACTAGGACACATCCCTTCAGAAATCAACTGTTCATATCACACAATCGAATAATTGATCTATACTTTAACAAATTTGCAAACATTTGAAATACAAATTTTAATTATTTTTACTAAGATCAATGCATTCATTGCAGAACAAGTTGGTTGACGAGGCTCTTGAGTTGGTAGACGACTTTACTGAACAAGACGAGAATGTCGACAAGGTTGTATTGCACATGACACAAAAGAAAGTATGTGACCTGCTAATACAAATGTATGCACATGTCAGAGACAATGAGGAAGAGCACAACGTGGTCCAAGTGGTGATGGTATTGGTTCTCCAAGTGGTAGTGTTGTAGGTGGTGGTAGAAGAAAAGGTGATGGTGGTGCTGGTGTTGGTATTGGTGGTAGAGGTAAGGAAAGGGGTGATAGTGGTGGTGGTGGTCCTGATGTTTGAGAAATGGGTAATGGTTGTAGTAGTAGTGGTGGTGTTGGTGGTAGAGGTAGGGGGAGGGGTGATGGTAGTGGTGGTGTTGATTGTAGGGATGACAACGGGCAAATCCATCCCCACCCGACCAAGGATCACAGATCCCCGAATTCGTCCCGCCCCGTTACGGATTACAAATATCCGCCCCGACCTGGTTAAATTGTTTTGAAAAAAAACAATGAAGAAGAAGAGTAAAACCCTTCCACTGATTTCCACTGTAAACAACAAAATACATCATAGTTCATAGTTGATCGAATAAGTGTTGAATTAATGTCAGACAAAGGTTGAGAGAGACCCATACGAGGTCACTTTGGTGACAATCAACCGACCCAAGTCACCGAACTCGCTCACCAAGTCAATAATGGCAGATCTGGCTGGGGCGTTCAAGAGCTTGGCTGCTTGGACAGGGACGAATTGATATTGCAGGTCAATGATGGTAGATCTGGCTTGGGAGTTCAAGACCTTGGACATGGACGAATTGGTGTTGAGGTTGGATCTAGCTTGGTTGTTCAAGATATGGTTTGGGCGTTCAATACCTTGGACAGGGACGAATTGGTGTTGATGGCAGATCTGGCTTGGGCATTCTTTGTTGTGGTTGTGGATGAGTGTTATTTTGCAAGTGCAGATCTGACTGTGGATGATTGCTTCTCTGTAAGTGCAGATCTGATTGTTCTGAAACTTTGGATGAACTCTTTGAACTTTCGGAGGGTCGTGTGGTGGGTGGCAGGGGAACTGGGCTTGGTCATTGTAGAACACTGCTCCTTCGCCATTGTAGTGAGTCTTCTTCTTCTTGAGAGATTTGTGTGAAGTATTTGTGAGGAAGAGATGCAGAGAGACAGTAGGGTGAAACGTGAAAGTGAGATTTGGAGTGTAGTTTCTGATTTGGGTTCCTTTTTAAAAATGGTATTTTAGTATTATAAAAAATAAACGGATGTTGGTTGGGCAGATATAGTCAAATCTGAATCCGCCCTGAAACAGTAACGGATCTAATTTTGATCCCAAAACCGTCCAAAAACTATTAAAGTAAACCCAATCTGCCCCAAACAGTTCGGGACAGAGCGGATATTCGCGAAAAAACGCCCCACTGCCATCCCTAGTTGGTGGTGGTAGAGGAATGAGTAGTGTTGATGGTGATGACATTGAAGAAGTACTGGTTGGTGGAGGAAGTGAGTACAGAACCGTCTAAGAGACATGACAATATCACTCTAACTCAACCTCAGACATGATCTATACAATTTTGATTGTTGTAAACTTTGAAGTTAATGAAATGTAATGATTATACGTTTATAAATGAATTATGATTTCACAATTATGATTATCTTTAGTATTTATATATGATTTATATCTCTGTAATGGTTACAAGTTAATTGTAATTCAATTAAATATAATAATTTTTATCATTTAACCCAAAAAATTGGAAACAAAGCCAAAATTCAATGAAAGAAAAACTTCTGACTGCGAACGTAGGAACAACTACGAAAACTACTTTAACAATCGCAGAAGCCACTACTAGGCATACAACCACATTCGCAACATATGATGCATTAATAACCTGACTAGAAATCACAATGGCACATGCGACTCCAAAACATACAACCGCAAAATAATGTGATTGGAAAAATCACACTTGCACGAGGCTATGCAAATGCACAGATTCCAGACTGCCCTTTTTTTTTTTTTTTTTTTTTTTTTTTGTGTTTGAATTTTTATTTTTTTTGCAATTCCTATGGTTTAGATACACTCTTGGCATATTTGATTTATTGCAAAACCCCAAAAGTTTTTACCTTTTCATCATGCATATATAGTTCAAAATTGGTATTTTGCAATAAACCAAATATGTCTAGAGTATATCTAAACCATAGGAATTGAAAAAAATAAACACAAAAAACATAAATGGACAGAGTTTTGAATATGTCCATTCGTAGTGGAAAATGAGATTGTGTCTAGGATCTTTGCAACAACTCTTGCGGATATCAATATCTCATTCGCAGGATCCGCTACGTTTGTTATTCAGGTCTCTAACACATTTTGTACTGTGAGTTTTGTTATTTTCTTCACAACGACTTTTGTGAATGTGTATATAATTTTTTCAGTGGATCATGCGCTTGCAGTCATAACTGTTTATTGTCATTTGATTGTGTTTAATTATCCGAATTGATCAAAGTTATCATGTTTAATTGATTGTCTGTTAACTTTGTAACCATTACCATGATATAAATCATCCATACAACTAGTCATCTATAAAATAACTACCTTGGGCTAGGGTATGAGCATGTGTATGCCTACCTTGGGTAGACTTGGACTAGTGTGGTACCCGCCCAGCCCACCCAACTTGCAGACCTAATCTAAATTATAGTTATTAACTATTTACTACATCAACATTTTGAGATGTTTTGACTTTGTTGCGCCAAACTAAAAGATGTAACACAAACTTAATTTTTTTAATAAATGAAAACCATTTGGTGATGAAATTTTCTCGTTTAGGAACGTCAATAAATAAATTATAAGAAGTTTAAGTGATTGCAACTTTTAAAATATGCATTCGTACCCAAGACCTCTACATCAAAAAATTTACAATATGAATCCTTCGTACAAAGTCCTAAATCAACAACCTACCATAGTGTTTGCTATTTATTATAAAACTTGTGATGATAGTTAGTTTATCTTTCATGTTTGTACGCAAATTAGAAAGTTAAGAATTTGTGATTGAAGTTTAGTTTTATCGATAAGATATAGTTTTGTTTTTCATCAAGAACAAATTAATGCTCACAAACAAGAAAATTTAACCACCAAATGGTTTTTATTGATAAAAAATGTAAGTCGGTGTTACATACTTTAAGTTAGTACAACAAAGTCGAAACATCCAAAATTGTCGATGCAACAAAGAGTTGGTCCAACCGAGCCGAATAATCAGGGACACGTAGCAACTCCGAAAATAAATTGTAGTAATATAGGCTCATATTTCTATCTATTATTAATACTATATAATGTTAGCATCTAAAATGTGGGCGGTAATTGCGGATTTGGGCCATATTATTGTCAAATGCTTTTCACGGCAGTTAAAATTTTAAATTTTATTAGTGAAAGCGAAAATAAAAATGTATGATGTAACTTATTCAGTGACCTCTGATTTCCTTGGAATTTGGTTATATATATAATCATCATCATCATCAAAGCCCATTCCCAATATTCACGGGGTCGCCCACATGTATTTAGGTCATCCAACAATGCGGTCTTCACACATATCCTCGCCTAATTAAAGCTCCAATAAATTTTCCTTCACCGCCTTCGTCCAAGTTTTCAATGGGGACGCCCTCCACTAACTTGCTAATCTATACATTTTTTAATTGACGACGTGCTTGGTCTCCTTCGCACGTGACCAATCCACGTTAAACGTCTTTATCTAATTTTGTCCTTTATGGGTGCTACACCTAAGTATCTCCTAATTCTTTCATTCCTAAATTTATTCTTACGGGGTTTATTACACATTGACCTTAACATACGCATTTATGCTATCGCCATCCTATGCATATGTTGTCCCATAGTAGCCCAATATTTTGTACCGTAGAGCATGGCAGGTCAAACAATTGTCTTATAGTATTTCCCTTTTAACCTTACAAGTATCATTCTATCGCATAATAATCCTAATGTTATTCTCCATTCCTTCCAGTCAGCTTTAAATCCTATGGTCAACATCTTCTCCAATAGCCCAATACTTTTGAATTATAGATCCTAGATATCGAAAAACACCCTACTCTGGAACCTCCACGCCTTCGATATCAATTAAATTAATACTCCTTCTTGATTCATAGCCAAAGATGCACACTATATATTCTATCTTCGAATGACTAATTCTAAAACCCTACCCTCTAATGTCTCCCGCCACCTATCTAATTTCCGACTTAAACCTTCACTAATATCATCAATTAAAATAATATCATTTGTAAACAACATGCATTAATGCACATCTTCTTGAATATGTCTCGTCAACTCAGCCATGACCAAAACAAAGAGGTATGGACTTAAGGCCGACCCTTAATGTAGTCCTACTGATACTGAAAATTCATTGGACATCCCGCCTACTGAGCGAACGCTTGTTACAGCCCCTTCGTACATATTAATGATATCGACATAACATTGAGACATTTTCTTCCTTCCAAACACCCACCAAATTAAGTCCTTGGAGACTCTATCGTAGACTTTCTCCAAATCAATAAAAACCATATGCAAACTCTTATGTTCATCTCGAAAAAAAATTTATAATTTTCCTAAGCAAGAAGATGGCCACATAGTAGACCTACCCAGTATAAATCCAAATTGATACTCTGAAATAGTGGTTAAACTCCTAAATCTTCGCTCTATGATCCTCTCCCAAAGTTTCATTTTATGACTCATAAGCTTTTATCCCTCTATAGTTCGAGCAGTTCTGAATATCCCTATCGTTCTTTTAAATTGGCACCACAATAATGTGCCTCCACAAATCTGGCATTTTTTCTAGTTTTCGAATTTTTATTAAAAAGCCTAGTTAGCCATTGAATCCCAACTTTTCCCAGACATTTTCACGCTTCAATTGGTATATCATTCGGTCCAACTACCTTCCCTATCTTTATTATTTTCAAACCTTCTCTCACTTCTTTGGCACTAACTCTGTGATGGAACACGTGATGTCTCCCTTCCTGTGAAACATACTCCTCTAAGTTCAACTCTCCTACATTTGTCCCATTTAGTAGGTTCCAAAAGTAATTCCTCCATCTATCTAAGATAGCTTTATCCTGCATTAAAACTCTTCGATCCTCATGCTTAACATACTTAACATGACTCAAATCCCTAGTTTTTCATTTCCTCGCTTTAGCTATATTGAAGATATTTTTTCCCTTTTCCTTTGTATCTAACATATTATACAGATCATCATATACTCTCTTTTTAGCTTCCCTTCTTGTTTTACTACTCAACCTCTTAGCATGCTTATATAACTCATAAGACTCTCAACATATATCTATTTTCCACTCCTTAAAACATATTTTCTTTTACATAATTGCTTGTTGAACATCAGTGTTCCATCACCACATCTCCTTATCATATCTACTTCCTATTTTGGCCTCTCCTAACTCTTCATTCGCCCCTCTTCTTATTCGGATCTCCAAAAGCTAAAAAAGATCTGCGTACTAATCCTATCATTTGGTTCTAGATTTTTTCAACCCTCTGTAACTGACTGCCCACTCAAAATCTTCTTTTAAAATTTTTGGCACACATCTTCCTATAAGGTCCACCACTTAATTCTCAATCTAACATGTCCTTTAGCAATACGAACCCTACTCTTAAGACAAAAATTGAGGACTAACACCCTATGTTGGTTTGTCAGACACTCATTTGGTATAACTTTAAAATTTTTACACCTACCTAGATCGTGTCTCCTAACAAGAAAATAATCAATTTGAATTCTATTACGCCCACTCGCAAAGGTAACCAAGTGATCTTCCCTCTTCTTATAAAAACTATTGACGATCCCAAAATCCTTAGCTAAAGCAAAATCTAGAATAGAAATCCCCATAGTATTTCGATCCCCAAAGCCTTGACCTCCATGAACCCTCTCATACCCAGCTCTATCCTTATCGATATAGCCATTCAATTCCCCACATAGGAAAACCCTATCGAAAGAGGGGGTTCCATGAATTATCTCCTTTAAAGAGTCCCATAAACTCTTCTTAGTCTCCTCGTCCAAACCAAGTTGAAGAGTATAGGCGCTAATAACATGCACAATCTCTAATTCTAAAGCTAATTTAATACTTATGATTTTATCCCCAAACCTCCTAACGTCAACTACCGCATCCTTAAAAACTTTATCTACCACTATTCCTACCCCATTCCTAGTACCATCTGTTCCAGAATAAAAAAGTTTGAACTCTCTTCCTAAATCTTTAGCCTTGTTCTCCTTCCACTTTGTCTCTTGGAGACAAGCTATGTTTACCTTCATCCTAGGCAAGACGTCCAATAGTTCTATTGACTTACCCGACAAGGTTCCTACGTTACAAGAAGCTAATCTAATCATTCTATCTCCAGCTCTAGCTTCTTTACCCGCCACTTCCAGAATGGTGCGAGAATCCTTGCTTATTTAATACTACAACCAGGCACCGCTGCAACGCGCTTTTCTCATTTGTTGCTAAAACCAAGCGTAGGTGCAACGTGTCGCTTACAACGGGGGACGCCCTAACTTTATGTATTAATCTTTTTGAACCAAAATCCATGAAAAGGGATATGGATTTTTTTTACAGTTGGTTGTCACAGGCCTAACACCAACCCTCTTCCTTTATCCAGGCTTGGGACCGACCGTTGCAACGAGCGGAGTTTATAATAATAATAATAATAATAATAATAATAATAATAATAATAATAATAATAATAATAATAACAAATCAGGATGGTGTTTGAGGTTGGAGATAAAAGTCGACTCAGATTTAACCTAACACAAAGATCTAACGATCCTAGATAATTTCTCATATTTCAACATCTTTTACAGTCTTTCAATTTCTCTTACCCTCACTTACACTCTTTCATCTCTCTTTCTTTCAATTTCTCATTTTTCAATTATAAGTTAATTATTTATTTTTTTTACTAAATCTATTTTGATTTGTACACGTAAATATACAGTTGGTTTTTTTTTACTAAATTCCCAACCCTATCAATCAATTTGATTGCCGAAGGCACGGAAAATACCCTATAGTAATAATCTACATTACAAATCAGGATGGTTTTTGGGGTTGGAGATAAAAGACGGTTGAGATTTACCCAAATATAAGAATCTAACGTATCGTATAGAACTTAAAGCGCCAAGAGTGCATGGGTTCGACTCTCGTATCCAACATTTTTTATATTTATTTATTTTTCTTCAATCGTTGATGGTGTTGATTAAACATTTAAGTATGAAGGATGAAAACTTAAGGGTGATTATGTCTTGACAAGTTATAAACTTTTATCTTGCCAACGACATGGAGAATACCCTAGTCTATATTACAAATCAGCATGGTGTTTTAAGGAATTGGAGATAAAAGATGGCTAAAATTGAAAGTTGGAAAATATGTTGATGGTTGAGATTCATTTCCTATAATGACATGTTTGTAAATATAACACAACTATAAGGGCAAAAGAAATGAAAATTGGTGAAAAATTAGTGGAATGTACATGTGGAGTGGAGAGAAAATTTTGTGTGTTTTTTCTCGAAATTTAAATTGTCATAACTATATACTTGGTTATCGAATTTTTGTAAACTTGGCATCATTGGAAATAATTTTTGAAGATCTTTCCAATTAAACCAGTGATCAATACAAACGCTAAAATTTAAAAAATATATATTTTATTGCTAAATAACGTATAATGCATTTCACGTCGTTAGTATTTTTCAAATAAATGAGACGGGTCGATCATCCCATGAAAAAAGAAGAAAAAGAGATGAGACATACATCTTAATGCACATTTAAATCATGAACTTCATGTTTTGGCAATTCAAGGTTTAAGGGAGAACTCACTCTCAGCGTTTGAATTTTTTTCCCAACTGAATCAAAATTTGGCTGAATCTAACTCTAAAGTTTATATTATATATTTTTACCTTAGAATAGGCTTGCACTTCAAAATTGATTGAGGGAAAAACTTAGGATTATGGCAAGGGTGCTACGTACATGATATTTAACACACACACACACACATATATGGAGTGCCAACAGCATGCATAATACCCTAGTATTATATATTACAAATCAGAATGGTGTTTTACTATTCATAAGGTTTGTAGCTAAAAGAGGGTTAAGATTGAGAGTTGGAAAGATCTTGTGGGTTGAGATTTGTTCTCTATAATGGCATGTGTTGTAATTATAAAATAAGTAGAAGGGCAAATAAAATGAAAAAAATGGTGTAAAACGTTGGTGGGATGTACGTGTGGCGGAGAGAGAAAATTTTGTTTATTTTTTTTCAAAATTAAAATTGTCATAACTATCTACTTAATTGTCGGATTTTATTGAACTTGATATTGTTGGAATATATTTTTGAAGATCTTTCCAATGAAATAATAAGCAATACAAAAACTTAAGTTTTCAAAATATATATTTAACGTCTCATGCATTTAAAAAAATGTCGAACACATTTCACGTCGTAGTTTTCAATATTAATCAAAGTATGTGACGAACATCTAAAGGCGTACTCAAACAATGACCTTGAACTCCATATTTTGGAAAAACATTGCACGTGGAGTGCCAACGACACGGGGTATACCCTAGTACTAATAATAAATCAGAATGGTGTTTGAGGTTAGAGATAAAAGATGACTGAGATCTACCCTAACATAAGAATCTAACAGATCACAAAGAGAAAGGTTGGAGAAAGAAGTTATTTTAACTTTTATGCCCCAACGAACTCTAACCATCACACATCTAAAGGTTCAAATTAAATTTGAGTGTCGAAGGCACGGTGAATACCATGGAGGTTGGAGATAAAAGACGACTGAGATTTACCCAAACATAAAAGATTTAATGGATGATATAGAGGCGGGAGGAATAGGGAGGGTGTTTGGCTGAAATTTATGTTCGCTTAGGACTGAAATATCCCTAGCCAAAGTTGAAACTCTCCTCGTACTACAATTTGAGTGCCGAAGCCACGAGGAATATCCTAGTTTATATATATATATACCCACCCAACCCTCATATTATATATATATATATATATATATATATATATATATATATATATATATATATATATATATATATATATATATATATATAATATGAGGGTTGGGGAGGGGGGTTAAATGTTCTCGAGCTTAGTACTACTAAGGTAGGGTTTTCATTTGTGTCCTCCCCTATATGTATTTGCACAAATGCTTGCTTAATTTATTGGTATAGTAGGACCCAATAACCAGTAAACATTCAAAGTAGTATGTTGTAGCTTGTAGGTCAATTATATGCGACAAGTGTTGTTTTCATGTCTAATCTGGATGCTAGACAATGATCTGGTTAATTGCACTTCCCCCCCCCCCCCCCCCCTAAAACATATAGCCAATTTAGCTTTGCCCCCAATTAACATTCAGATTGCACTTTCCCCCTCAGACTACCAGTCAACGTGCCTTGACTGTCAAACACCTCACGTGCCACCATTGTTCCTATTTTGCATGATGAAAATGCCTTTCACGTGCTCATCACGCCTGATGTGATAGGATGTCATTATCATCACATCATGCACATCATCTCCATCATCATCATCATCATCATCATCATCATCATCATCATCTCTCTCTACTCTCTACTCTCTACTCTCTACTATACACTCTCATCACTCTCACCACCTTACAAACACCAAAACAAAACACATCCATGGCTAAAAATTGGTTTTGTTCCAAAATTACCCCTACCACCCTCTCATATTTCCTCATCCTCATTTCCTCCTCCCCCACCATTAACTTCACCACCCTCTTCTCATCATACCCTAACCTCTATGACTTCACCTCCTCCTTCGTCGCCTCAGATCTCTCCCAATGCTCCTCCCTCACTCTCATCGTCATCCCTAACACCTTCCTCCACTCCTTCTCCAACACCGATCTCACTCACCCTTCTTCTCCTGCCTCCATTGCCGACGTCTTCCGGTATCATGTCCTCCTCCAGTACTTCTCCTGGTCCAACCTCCGCCAAATCCTCGCCTTCGGCAAACTAGTAACCACTCTCTACCAAACCACTGGCCGCGCCACCGACAATCTTGGTGACATCAACATTACTCGCAACCCCATTGATGGAACCATCTCAATTCGATCCTCAGTAGCTTACTCTGGCTTTTCAAATGTCACAATCCTCTCGAGCGAGAGGAGCACAGTGAGTGGCGCGCGAAGCCAGCCGCTGATGCGAGTCACTAGGTTTTCGTTGTCGTCGGTTTCGTTGATGAGCACTCGTGGATCTGGAAAATAGCGCTTGAAGAAGAAGAAGGTCAACATGCCTTACATCATACGCCGAGCCGAAGCCATACTGAAGTTGCTCATGACAAAGGAGATCGATCTCTTGTGTGTGAGTTAAGCTATCAGAGAAAAAGTTACAATCTTTAAGTTTTAGTAGATGGGCAAATACAATCTTCTCAAAACCTCTCTTAATCTCAAAATCAACCCAAGATTTCGATCATTTTAGAAGCACAAACGCTCTACTCTGCTCTGCAGAGCCACCAATCCTCGGAGTCAGACAACGTTCGAAGAAGTTCTCTTGCTGTGCCAAGATCGGCCTCAAGAGGGAACCTTTTCGAGTCTCACTTGAGGATGAACAGTGACAAATAACTCTCCTTTAAATCAGGTTTTTCCTGCATCTCTCGGTTTTCTTTGTTTTCTTGCAATACCATTCAATGGATTGATAAATTTCAAGAATCGATGAAATGTTTCACGTTTTCTTTCTAAAATCGAATCATGTTTCAAATTTGTGACATCTTTTGGTCTCTCCAACACCCCCATGTTTGGCCCTTTCAAGTAATTTCTTTGATCAACGAACCCCTTTTGTGACTTTTGGGTTTTTGCATTCTAAATGTTTGATGAAATTGAAGGGGTTTTTATGATGTTGTTGTTGTTGTAGTATTGGCTTGAGATGGACAAGGCTGCGTACCTTCTGAGGCAGTACTTATTCAATAACCTTCATGATCGATTGAGTACTCGCCCCTTTCTCAATGTTGTCGAGAAGAAGTGGTTGGCTTTTCAGGCACCCTTTTGTGAAAAGTTGCATTTTTTGATGTTTTGGGATGAAATTGTTGTTACCCATTTGTTTTTGTTGTTTTGTAGTTACTCTATGCTGTGAAGCAAAGCCATGAGAATGGTGTTTGTCATGGTGAGTTCTTTTGTTGGAAATTCTTAATGTTGTTTTGGATTTGAGAAAAAGTTTAGCTTGATAAGTTGTTGTTGCGGTTGGTGTAAGTGATATTAAATGCGAGAATGTATTGGTTACATCTTGGAATTGGCTTTACCTTGCTGATTTTGCATCGTTTAAGCCAACTTATATACCTCATGATGACCCATCGTTTAAGCTATACTGGTTGCGCTTCAGAGATCAGAATTTGGTGACTTTCTCTCAAAGTCCAATGGCTCCCATCTTTTTTATTCTTCTTCACAAGAAGATTCCTCCACCACTGTCCCTTGCCCATTGATCACATCCTCTTCCTTGACAGTTTGTATATGTCAGAATGGTATTGAATGCTTGTAAATTCAAGTTGGTTTTGTGCAAGGATGTCAGACTTACTGATGCTTGTAAATTTAGGTTTTTGCAAGGATGTTGTGTCAGGTTGTAAATTCAGGTTGTTTAATGATGCTTGAAAGTGGCATTGTTACGTCAGGTTTTGAATTGCAAGGATGTTGAAGTCATTTGAATTGCATTGTGTTATATAACAAGTTTTTGCAAAGATGTTAAAGCATTTGATTACAATGTGCTATTAATATCCAATGAATTTACATTGTTGCAAGAACATCAAATTTTGTTGCAAGAACATCAAACTTTGTTGCAGAACATCCAATGAACATCAAATGAATTTACATTGTGCTTTAACATCCAATGTACATGTACTCTTTCAAAATCTTGCCTACTTAAAACTTCTTATTCATTTGTTTGATTGTGCTTGTGACACCATGGGATTTGCAAGAAAATGAATTAAGTGTTGTTAATTAGCAGTAACTTCACCCTTTAAAATATATTACAAGCAGGAACTTAATCCCTTAAAATAAATTTGAATGTAACTTTGCCCCCGGCAACAAAACTGACCTAATAGATGATGAAGATGAGCTGCAACTCAAGCTTGCCATTAAAACTTGGCAAGCATTTCCACGTATTGATGCTTGAATATTTAATCTACCGTGAAATAACATGTAGATGTAGTACTAGAAGTAGAGGTCAGAGTTCTTGGTGGTGAAGTGGAGACGATGGTGGTGAAGGAGGAGTCGGCGGATTATCCCAACGTCTTAGTGGAAGTTTGAATCTTAGCCTTCGATTTTAATTGCATCAACTTTGAATCTCAGCTTTTAGATCATTAAATGGTATTTTAGGCAGTAAAATATGACATTTTTGAATCTAGCACGTGCATTGACAGTCAATGCACGTTGACTGTTAGTCTGAGGGAGAAAGTGCAATATGAATGTTAATTGGAGGCAAAATTGAATTGACTATATGTTTTAGGGGGGAAGTGCAATTAACCGTAATTTATTGGTATAATAGGACCCAATAACCAGTAAACATTCAAAGTAGTATGTTGTTTTAGGGTGTTGTACCTTGTAGGTCAATTATATGAGACAAGTGTTGTTTTCTTCATTGAAGTTTTCATGTCTGATCTGGATGCTAGACAATGTTCATTTGATTCCATTTCTATCATTGTAATACTGAGCTAACCAAATATTTGTGGAGGAATGGGCATTTAATATCTATTTTCCATCTTAATTCATGATTAATATCTATGTTCCATCTTAATTCATTATTAATATCCATGTTCCATCTTAAATAATATGGGATTTTCATTTTTTAAAAGATTACCATAGTATTTAGATATCTTATTTCTAATTGTTTGATTTCTTATACAAGTAATACCATGAAACTTATGCTAATTAAAGTTGGGAATATGATGCAATGTAACTTTCTTGAAGTGGATGGCTTGCTTATTTGATCAACACTCACTTTTTTATTTTTTTTATTTATTTCTGAAGAAAAATAGGATTTCTCTAAGCTTAATTATAAGTAGATTCTTGTAAATTTTGTTGAGAAAATGTTTAAAGTTCCATCATTTTGGGAAATGTTCAACACTTGCTGCCTTACTGCATTCTTAATTACAAGTTTCAGTGAAATTGTTAATTTTGAGGTGGATATACGAAGTGATTGGTTAATGGTTTAGTAATTTAAGGAACGCGTGTGAAGTGAATCATGCATGTTTCAACACATTTAGGGATGCCTTTTGCTCCCAAAGCAAAAAAAATATTTTTTTGACTATTGTTTCAACAGATTTTGGGGTTGCAGTTATGTAGCCTTTTTTTTTTTGCCTTTTGTTTTTCATTTCGCCACGGACAAAAGGTGGGTAATCGACTACATATAAAGATGCCTAGCTACGGACTTGAAGTTGCATCATGGACAATAGTATTATTCAATGAATATGGACACGGATAATAGTTGTGGGTGAGACAAAATTCATTGCACTTGTCAACCCGTAGCTAAATCCCATTATTGAGCATGGTGCTTTAGCTGGACTGACTGTAGCTAAGTTACTCTGGGAAGGTTAGGAGTCATGCTCGAGATTTCTAATAAGGTTCAAATTGATAGAGCTACCAACCGTGGCGAGAGGGAGTTGGCACGACTAGGAGCCGTGGCTAAAAGACTTTTGCAATAGTGACATCAGGTCAAGTAAAAGAAATTATGTACTCATTTATTTGCACCTCCATTGTTGTACCACAACCCCTCTTCCTCTAGCTAAGATTTTTTCATTCTGTCACCATCAAAACAACTATATAACCTAGGGAAAAAAAACAAAGTGAAATAAGTTAGAACCAATGCCTGAAAAACGAGAAGGAAAAATAACCTCAACTTAAGACAATTCGAGTGGGAGGTAGATCTTACACGCGACATCAGCCTCAGTTGCCGCGATGTTAAGGAGTAAGGTAGCTACACCTAGGAGGCTAAGTGCAACTTCCCCATCCTTGATGGCATTATCATCCTACTTGAGTAGCTAGAGATTAGTTTGAAAGCTTGACGAGTCAGATCATGAAAACACCAAGAAGATGGGTAGCTTTAAAAAAGAGATGAGCGTCGCTAAGATCTATAACAGGGTAAGAAATATGCGATCTAATGAACACAGTGGGCAAATGATGATCATATTTTTATTTTTTTATTTTTTTTATATATTGGGCATGCAAATGATTTAGCTAGCTCGTCGGCTAGCAACTCCATGTTAACATGCTTGTCTTCCAATAGGGAAACCGGACCAGAAAATAAAGTCTTCAAGTTCTTAATATAAAGTAGAAGCCCAATGTTCGTGAAACCCTTGTTATGACTTTTTGCCGAGGGTAAGGTAGATGAAGGGGAAATAAATAGAGACTTAGCAGCATGAGATCGTTCAACAGTAGCCGGAGTATCCACGACAACTTGAGACTTGTCAAAAAAGAGTGGAAATAAGAATAGAAACCTTCTTGGATCTGGAAGCCTGGTGTTTGCCTTCTACCAAGGATTTTTGTGATCTTAAGTTGTATAACAATGGGAAATAGAAAGAATAACAAACACTAGCAATTGGAACCAATTAGACTACAATGTGTATATCTTTGTATATTTCCAGAGAGACTACACTCCTTATTTATAATTGTATATATACAAACAAGTCCATCATATCTTCAGTTTGTTACAACTACAAGGGAGTGGAGTCCTAATTAATGGTAAACTGTTGTAGACTGTTGCTGACTCCTAAAAACTTGGTTTTCTTGTTGTAAACATTTGTAGACTTGGTCTATTGTGATATTGTCACGACCCGATCCATAGAGTACTATATTGTCTGTTTGTTACAACTACAAGGGAGTGGAGTCCTAATTAATGGTAAACTATTGTAGACTGTTGCTGACTCCTAAAGACTTAGTTTTCTTGTTGTAAACATTTGTAGACTTGGTCTATTGTGATATTGTCATGACCAGATCCATAGAGTACTATATTGTCTGCTTTGGGCCCAAGGTCTGCACGATTTTAAAATGCATAGTACTTTGTAGATCCAAACATGGGACTATAATCTCCCCTTTGTAGCTTGCCAACCCTGATATCATTCAGTCACGCCCGATCCGCAGAGTACTATATTGTCTGCTTTGGGCCCAAGGCTCGCACGGGACTATAATCTCCCCTTTGTAGCTTGCCAACCCTGATATCATTCAGTCACGCCCGATCCACAGAGTACTATATTGTCCGCTTTGGGCCCAAGACTCGCACTACTTTAAAACGCGTAGTACTTTGTAAATCCAACCTTGTACATATATAGTACTTCACCGTCCCTTACCCAGGCAATGTGGGACTATGATCTCCTCTTTGTAGCTTGCCAACCCTTTTGGGATCCATGGGCTCTTAGGCTTCTCCCTCACCCTCCCCCTCAGGTCTGCCCACACAAGGGTATCACAGATATGTACACCTTGGTACGCCCTCTCAAACTCAGCAAGGTGCTTGCAATATGAGTTTGCTTCTAAGAAACTTGAATCGATCAGAAGTGAGTGGCTTTGTAAACACATCTGCAATTTGATCTGTTTTGGAGATAAATCACACATCTAAATCTTTCTGAGTCACGTTTCACGAACAAAATGAAAATCAATCTCGATGTGCTTTGTTCGTGCATGGAAGATTGGATTAGAAGCTAAGTATGTAGCTCCAATGTTGTCACACCATAAAATGGGAGCATGAGGAAGGAAAACACCTAACTCTTTAAATAATGATTGTATCCAAATGATTCTTGCAGGGCAATTGGCCAATGAGCTATATTCAGATTCAATACAGGATCGAGCAATGGTGCTCTGTTTATTGGCTGTCCAATATACAAGATTATGGCCCAGAAAGATTGCAAAGCCACCTGTTGATTTACCATCATCTGGGCAACCAGCCCAATCTGAGTTAGAGTTGGCAGAAATAAGGTTGGTTTTGGAAGGACTGATGTGAAGGCCATGACTTATCGTACCCTTTAAATAGCACAACAATCTTTTAACATCAAGCCAATGCAGATTGGTAAGATTATGCGTTAATTGACTTGCGCGGTTCACTGAATAGGCTATGTCGAGATGAGTAAATGACATATTGTAGTGCACCAACAATTTGACGATGTGTAGTGGCATTGAGCAAAGGCTCCCCTTCAAAGCAAAAAAGTTTGGTAGATGGAAAGATTAGACTGTTTGTTGGTTTGCAATCTAACATACTGGCATTTGTAGAATTTCATGGATGTATCAGCGTTGAGAGAGGAGGAAACCGGATGCTGGTGGGATAACTTCGACTCCAAGAAATAATGAAGTGGCCCCAAATCAGAAATAACAAATTCTGTGTTGAGTTTCAAACAACTGAGGAAACAAAGGTTTTGTCATTCCCAGTAACTAATATGTTATCCACATATACCATAATGTAGCAAGTGAGACTTTGTTTTATAAAGATGAATAGAGAGGTGTCTGTGCGGGAGCCAGTGAAACCAAGATTTTGAATAAACAAACTTAATCGTTCAAACCAATATAAAGATTTGTGATGTTTGCACACATGATTAGGTTGGGATTTTTCTTTGAATCCTGGAGGTTGTGTCATGTAAACATCTTGTTCCAAGTACCCATGCAACAAAGCATTTGGATGTCCATTTGATGAATAGCCCAACCATTAGCAATTGCGAGTGATAGAACAATGCGGATGGTGGCAACCTTTACAACTGGATTGAATGTTTCTGAATAATCAACTCCTTGTAATTGATTAAAGCCATGGGCCACAAGTCTGGCTTTGTACATATCGAGGGAGCCATCAGGTTTGCGTTTTAGTTTGTACACCCATTTGCAAGTAACCAAATTCATATTGGGTGTGTAAGGTACAAGAAACCAAGTACGATTATTAATTAGAACTATTATTTCTTTGCACATAGCCTTTCTCCACTGGGGATGACCATTGGCTTCATGGAATGATTGTGCTGCAGTAGGACAACAATTTGTAGATGCCTGGAATGCCTGCAAAATAGGATACCGAACTAAATATAGTGCCTTGGGCTTACGAGTTCCAGCCTTCATTCGTGTAACCATAGGATTGTATTAATAGGTGCACTCGTCACATTAGTGCGATGACGAAGGGTAGTAATATGGTGAAGGGAAGTGTGTTCAACAGAGGATGGAGTAGTGGGTATAAAGTTGCTGATTGGTGAAGTGGGTGTAGGACTACTTGGTGGTGAAGATGAGCGGGGGAGGGGAATTGGGATTTCTTGTTTGTGAGTGAACTGATGGTGAAGATGTTATTTCTTGAGTTGTGTCATGGGACTGGACTGGGGTGGAAGTTTGTGGAGTAAGAGTTGTTAAGAGATCTGGTGGTTGTAGTAGTGCAAAATTGGATGGGGAAGGCAAATAAATGGCTTTAGGAGTTAGAGAATTGGTCAAAAATGAAAGTCATTTTAATGTCATCACGGGAAATAACAACTTTACCTATGTCTAAGTTGAGAGATTGATATCCCTTGTGAGTCGAACTATAGCCAATGAAAATGTGTTTTATTGATCGATAGGAGAATTTATGAGTATTGTAGGGACGAAGCAAGGGGTAACAAGTGCACCCAAAGACCTTTTTAAGAACATAAAATCAAGAGCAACATGAAATAGTTTTTGTATTGGAATCTCACTGTTGATCACCTGCGAAGGGAGGCGATTAATGAGAGACAGCCGTTAGGAAAGCATAATTCCAGTAGGTCTGAAGCATGTTTGCATGAGCCAACAATGCAAGAGCAGTGTCAACAATATGGCGATGTCAAACAAATAGTAGATGATTTAACATTTGAATGGGGAAGCTGAAAGTGAGGAAGAACATGATGAACAATGCGTATAGCCGGATGACTGAGCCTTTGGTGCCAAAGGGAAGTGGTGCCTCATTCACCAACAAATGAAGATTTATCGGACGTACTAAAAGAAAACATTGAAGATGTGGAGAAGTGGTAAAGGCTCTGATACCATATAACAACGGGAAATAGAAGGAATGACAAACACTAGCAATTAGAACCAATTAGACTATAATGTGTATATCTTTGTATATTTTCAGAAAGATTACACTCCTTATTTATAATTGTTGATGATACACCAAACCGTCTTCAAATCTACTCCGTACAGATGGCATGATGATATCGTTAACAGAGTAAAGCACGCCTAGATGAGCGCCCAATCTGACAAGCCCAGATTACTCCAAGCCCACTTAGGTAGGTTCCAAGAGGTTGGACCCAATCAACAAGGCCCTATTAAGCCCATAAGTCGTATGGTCAAGCCCAATACTTGTAAGGCCAAATAAGGCAAGTATCTAGGAGTTTGATCTAGGATAGGCAGGCCATCAACACATTGACTCCTACTAGGAAACAAATATATAACTCGTGCATGGAAACTCTCCTTCATGGACAACACTCTACAAGGAAAGGATCTCTAAGAAATATCTTTCCCTAAACCCCACCACCACAGACATAGCCGAGCAAGGACTCTCACATGATAAATATAGAACAAGGTTGAGGAACTAAGGTAGGCTACATAACCCAATTTCAAGCATTACACCTTTCTCAAGCCTACTTCGCAAAACCCCATCAGCTTGGGGCCACCAATCTGGATGTGCTGTACAACCTCACCGTCCCTCATTCACGGATCAGATCCCGAACGCGCCATTGCCGAAGAAGTTCAGCCCACCAAAGCTGAAGTTTTATGACGGGATAGCGGACCTGTCCAACCACCTACGCCATTACCCTCATGTGATGACGCTAAAGGATGGTTTTGAAGTAGTAATGTGCCGGATGTTTCTCACCAGCTTGAAAAAAGCAGCGCTAACCTGGTTCCACAATCTCTCTCCAAGGTCTATTGACTCGTTTCAGACGGTGGCCGAAACATTTATCACCCACTTTGTCGGCAACCAACGGATTAGGAAGGGCCTGTATTACTTGTTTAGCCTCAAGTAGAAGTCAAAAGAAACACTAAGGGAGTACGTCACCATCTTCAATGATGATTTGAATTTGCAAGACGGCTGCAGCGATGACACCTCAGTCACAGCCTTCACCCCGGGCCCGAGGGGAGGCCGATTCCACAACTTCCTCACCCTGGAGCCTCCGACTGACATGGCAGAAAGAACGCTCAGAAATACATCACCTTGATGAGATGTGGGTTGCCAAAAAGGGCGGAAAAACTTAAAAGAAATATTCCCCTAACCCCGGAGATAAGGATGTAAAAAAAAAAAGGAAGACGATGACAAAAATAAAAGGAAGCAGAGCGACAATAAGCCAAATTTTGGTCGGTTGAGGCAAGATAAAGCCTCCAACTTAATCAGATCCAAGTCCTACACTCCCCTCAACTCCAACCTGTCTTAAATCCTCAATACCATTAAGAATTGGGGAGAAGTGAAGTGGCCCTTCAAACTCCAGCAAAATCCCTCCCGGTGAGACAATTGCAAAAACTACTCCTTTCACAAGGAGAGCGGCCACGACACCGAAGACTGCAAGAATATCAGAAGCGAGATTGAGTATTGGATCAAGAAGGGAACAACTCAAGGAGTTCTTGAGCCAAAATAAGCTACAAGACCGGGCTAAGGAAAGAGGATAATCGTCAAAGAAATTGAAGTAAAGGCAGCGGACATTATATATGTCCTGCACGGGGTGTACTTAGAAGGTGAGTAGTCCAACAGGTCCCAAAAGAGGACGCACCGCGAGATGCTGACTCAGTCCACCTACAAAGATTGACAAGTGCAATATGCTCGTGTTCAGAACTCGATCCCACCACTGACATTCACGGATAAGCACCTGCAGGCGTCCACTTTTCTCATAATGATGCCCTAGTTATCTCTGTCCTCATAGCGAAGTGGAAAGTGAAGAGATCCTTGGTAGACACAGGTAGTTCCCTAAACATCATATTCCTCTACGCATTCCACAACATGCAACTCAAAGAAAAGAACTTGATGCCTGTTAGTAACCCCATGATAGGGTTTAGTGGGGAGAAGTGCTTCCCTATCGGGAATATCAGACTGACGGTAGTGGCGAGAGAGCCACAACTGTAGAAAGTCTCGTTCAAGGAGTTCATGGTGGCCGATGCCCCATCCACCTACAATATAATCTTGGGAAGGCTTTGGTTTCATCAGATGGATGCGGTAGTTTTCACTTTGCATCAGTGCATCAAATACACTGCCAAATAGGCGGTAGGGACCATTCGAGGAGACCAGCCATCGGCAAGAGATTGCTATTATGCAACATTAAAACAACTGGAAAGTTAGCAATCATAGTCCGGGTCCGTGGGTCAAACATCTCCGAGCCCAAGCGCAGAGACGAAAATAGATTCTCCCCATTCGGACGACGAAACTCCAGTCAATCTGAGGGGAAAACTTAATGTCGGTAAGCCAGAAGAGGAGTCAGTCACAGTCTAGATAGGTTCCCGCCTGAACAAAAAATTAGCGAAACGGCTGATAAAGTTGTTGCGGGAGAATCAAGACACCTTCGCCTAGACGATGCAACAAATGGTGGGGATTGATCCTTCCATAATCACTCATCGACTGGAAGTTGACCCTAAGCGGAAAATAGTCAGGCAGAAGAAGAGACATATGGCCCCCAAATGAAAACAGATCATCAACGAAAAGGTACAAAGGGTACTCAATGCTGACATGATTAAGGAAACGCGATACCGAGACTGACTAGCGAATATCGTTTTGGTAAAAAAGAAGAATGGGAAGTGGAGAGTCTGTGTGGATTACACAGACCTGAACAAGGCTTGTCTGAAATACAACTTTTCATTTCCCCGCATTAATCAAATTGTGAATGCCACGTCCGGACACAACCTTCTAAGCTTCATGGACGTATATTCCAGATATAACCAGATACAAATGCACCCCAGACCAAGAGAATACCTCTTTCATAACTGAAAAAGGGATATACTGCTGTCGGGTGATGTCGTTTGGCCTAAAAAACGTGGGAGCAACGTATCAACGACTGGTAAACTGGATATTCAAAGAGAAAATTAGCAAGACCATAAAGGTTTGTATAAACGACATGCTGGTCAAAAGTCTATGTAGTCAAGACCACATCACTAACCTTGCCGAAGCATTCTATCAGCTCTGCAATTATCAGATAAAACTCAATCCACATAACTGCACCTTTGGGGTTGAGTTAAGAAAATTCCTGGGTTACATAGTTAACTAGAAAGGGATAGAAGCCGATCCGAAGCAGATTCAGGCTCTTCTCAATATGAAGTCTCCGATCACCATTAAGGAATTTCAGAGCCTGACTAGGAGGGTGACATCACTCAACAAGTTTATTTCCAAATCATCCGAACAAATGCCTCCATTTTCTCAAAATTCTAAGAGGAAACAAAGGGTACAAATGGGATGAAGAGTGTGAGCAAGCCTGAACGTATACATGGGGAGTACAGAGTTACTCGAAATCGATACCAGGAGAGATACTTTACTTGTATCTATTAGTCTCAAAGCATGCTGTCAATTTAGCCGTTGTTTGAAACGACAAAGGAGTACAAAACCGGTATACTACGCTAGCAAAACCTTTATGGAAGCGGGGGAAAACTACCCAGACCTAGAAAAGTTAGCCCTGGTGCTGGTCGTCTTCTCCAGGAATCCGCAGCTCTATTTCTCGACGCACTCTATAATGGTCTTGACCAAACATCCACTCCGCATAGTATTGCACAAGCCAGAGTTGTTGAACAAAATGGTTAAATGGTCAGTTGAACTAGGGCAGCTTGATATCAACTATGCCCCAAGAACAACCATCAAAGCTCAAGTGTTGGCAGACTTCATCGTCAAATTTATTGGTGGTGGGGAACGAGAATCAGACAACGAGGAACAAAGGTCAGATGACCAAGGATGGATCATGCGCTGTGACGGGGGTCATCCACAGTCAATGGAAGTGGAGCTAGAGTAGATCTTCGCTCTCCAGGTAGGGTGACTCTAGAAAAAACTGTCAGGTTTGGCTTCACCGCCTGACCGTGTACAACGACTCCCGTCTGGTAGTCAACCAGGTCAGATGGGAGTTTAGCAGCAAAGATCCCATAATGATGGCTTACCGTGAAAAAGTGATCAACACCATGAACGGATTCAAAAGGTTAGAGCTCCAACAATGTCTTAAAGACGACAACAAAAGAGCTGACGCATTGGCAAAAAAGGCTTTAGCTGTGGCTAAGACCTCCGACAGGCTCATTGAGTTCCAAGAAATATCAAGTCTGGTAGAAGAATAATCCAATGATGCCTGCGCGACTGACGAAGAGTCTAGCTGGATGAATCCCATCATTGAATACGTCAAGAATGGAGACCTCCCGGCTGAGAAGGTAGAAGCCATTAAGCTAAAAATATGGCATCGCGGTATACTCTCCTGAATGACAAGTTTTATAGAAGGTAGCTATGAGACTCCTACTAAGATGCTTGACCCCCTTAGAGGCAAACTATGTCACAGGCGGGAGAACTAACCTTAGGGTACTATTGGCCGAAAATGCAACAGGACGCTAAGGACATAGTCCGAAAATGCGACAAGTGTCACAGGTTTGCGCCATATGTGTACAAGCTCGCTTAGCCCTTAACTCTGATGACCAGCTCATGGCCTTTCACACAGTGAGGAATGGACATTGTCAGACCACTCCCCACCTCAGCCAAAAAGAGGTTCCTCATCGTAGCTATAGATTACTTCACCAAATGGGTAGAAGTGGAGGCCCTGGCCGGTGAAAATAAAAATGAGAATTTCATATGGGCATCCATCATCTACAGATTTGGCATCCCAAAGACACTAGTCATGACAATGAGACTTAGTTTAAAGGCAAAAATGTTAAAAAACTATGTGATAATCTTAGCATCAACCACCACTACTCCTCGCCAGGTCACCCCAAGCCAGTGGATAGGCGAAAGTCACCAACATGATGATCTTGGAAGCGCTCAAAACAAAACTTGATGTAGCCAAGAGCTGATGGGTCTCAAAATTACCAGGAATCCTCTGGACATATCATACCACCAAAAGGACCCCTACTGGGGAAACATCTTTCGCTCTAGCTTACGGATCAAAAGCAATGATCCCAATAGAGCTAGGAATGCCTACCTTTAGAACGAAGGAGTTTAGATCGGATGACAATGATGAAGCTTTGTGTGTCGGACTACACCTCCTCGAGAAAAAAGAGACGATGCTTTCCCAAGATGGCTGCCTACCAACAGAGAATGGCTTAAGACTATAATAAAAGGGTCAAGCCATGAGGGTTTAATGTGGGAGATTGGGTACTTAAAAAAACTTAGCAAAACGCTAAGGAACCAGGTGCAGGCAACCTGAACCCAAACTGTGAAGGGCCTTACAAAGTGACTAAGGTCAATAGGCCAGGAACATACTGGTTAGAAAACATCAACGACCCATGGAATGTAGAGTACGTAAAGAAATATTATCAATAAAAGGTATTTTCTTTTACTAAAGGTTATCTAGTCAATCTATTACAGTCTGATTTAAGCATCATACCCGATGATTCGATCTCCATGTCGGACCACTAGGTATGTTAAATAAGTCAGGACACCCAAGTCATACTTACACACCCAAGGCCATTGGAGCATTATCCGACCATAGACAATGATGGCTGAACTAGACCAAAGTGTAGTCAGTTCATTAAGAATGAAGAAGACAACGTCTAGTCCACTCTAACACCTAGTTCACCAAGAGCGGGCAAAAACGGCTTAGAAAGTGGGAGTCTAGTCAGAGCTCATGGAGCCTATCAAGATGGCTTGCTAGGGACTATTGTCCAACCATAGACAATGGTGGCCGAACTTGACCAAAGTTTAGTCAATTCATCAAGATTGACGAAGACAACTTCTGGTTCGTTCTAACACCTAGTCCGCCAAGAGCGAACAAAAACGACTTAGAAAGTGGGAGTCTAGTAAGAGCTCATGGAGCCTGATCAGATGGCTTTCCATGGATCATTGTCTGACTATAGACAATGGTAGCCTATCATGACCAAAGTTTAGTTAGTTCGTTAAGATTGATGAAGACAACTTCTGGTCCCCTCTAACGCCTAGTCCGCCAAGAGCGGATAAAGATTGCTTAGAAGGTGGAAGTATAGTCAGAGCTCATGGAGCCTGATCAAGATGGCTTGCCAGGGATCATTGTCTGACCATAGACAATGGTGGCCGAACTTGACCAAAGGTTAGTCAACCCAAAAAGTCTGAAATTACGACTTCTGGACCCTTTAAGAGTCTGAACCTAGAATGCTTGGCTACAAGAACACATACAAGTTGAGTAATCAGAACTCACATGAACAAGTTAGCTGCACAGTTCCCAGACTTAGCGAAATTTCATGTCTACAGACCAACACAATGGCAAGACGACACAGAAAAGATTCAACATGAAAAGTCTAGAAAATACAAGTACAGACAGTTACTTGACAAAGTTTTCTTTCATTAATAATTCAAAAAGTAGAGCCTTGGAAAGTCAATTTCAATGGCTGGGAGGCCAAATATATCAGGGAGAGACATCAGGGGGTGGAACGGCGATCTCAGGATCATCATCTGAGGGCGCCAGCCAAAAGCTTATTCATCCTCTAACTTTGCAAAAGCAACCATTTTGTAATAAGTGAGGTCAAGTTCTGGGTGGTCGTCTTCAATCAGCCCTAGCAACTCAAGCCTACCCTAATGACCTGGGTGAAATCCAAAGTCGCCTGACCTTGAAGCAGCTTCTATTCATGAGCTTTGCCAGTTGCTCCTCCAGTGGGATAAGCTCATCCAGCGCGAAAACAACTTGATCCTCCGCCTCGCGGACACAGTCAAGGCCAGCGACAACTTCGGATTCAAGATTTTGATGTAAGGCATTCCATTCAGACTTATTGTGCTTTCTTTCAGCAACTTGGGTTTGCAGTTCGGTTTGTGCCCTTTTCGCAGCCTCCTAGGTGCGCCTCAGCCACTCCTGAACGCGCCTAAACTCAACTTCAATGCCACCCATGGTCGATCGAGCTTTGGTCAGGTCCGCCTCAGCGGACACCAAGAGAGCCCTAGAATATTTGTGCTCAGGTTTTGAAGCTTCCAGCTTGGCTTCAAAGTCTGTCCGTGCAGCCTGCGAACGAGACCCAAAATCTGTCTCACCACCAAACTCCTTCAACCGCTTATTCAGGGATTCGATTTTATAAAGTGCGTCAGAGTACGACTTCTGAAAGTTAGCAAAGGTCTTCTCCATGCCATATACTCTATCATGCGCTGACTCCACTTCGGTCCCAGCCATGGAAACTTGATTCAACAAGGCCATTCCTAGCATCAAATGCCTCTGTCCCTAATCGGCGCGCTTCTTCATCATCGCCCCCTCAGACACCGGCTCCTGGGAGTTCATCTACTCAAACCATTTGCGGATATTTCTCTTCAAAACAACTGGAGCGTCCATTTCCAAGTGCAAGACTTGCACATTAGATTCCACACCAGGAAGACAGATTCGAGCAAAAGGATGCATGTCACTCTGATAAAAAAATACGCCCGCTCCACCCTTGGATGTCAGCACGTGCCGAGGGTCTTCTTCCCGAATTTCTATTTCCCAGCTGTAGTCTTCCTAGCTTGGGATGCAGCCTGATGCTCTACATCATGGTCTGTGGGTGAGAAAGAGGGATATGAATCACCCTTTGGAGCGACCACTTTAGTAGAGAGGGAAAGATAAACAGGCGGATCAACTTCAGTAGCAGGAGCAACGTCCGAAGATATGACAAATTGAAAAGGGGAAGCTCCGCTATCTCTAGTGGACACAACCACTATAGCCCGCGTTGATGGAATGTCTGGAAGATCAGCCTGCTCTGTGCTCGGCTGGACGACACCATCAATGTTAGCCAAATTCGAATGATCCCCCTCCAAGTCAAGAACGGGGAAGAAGCTAAGGGAAAACACCCCGCTCCTCCAGAACTATCTCCTTGGCGGACTAAGTCAACCCCAGCTCTACAATAGTCACCTCCTTCCCCAGAGGAACCGATGGCTAAGAAGAGGAGCTCGCTTTTTCTTAGGCCAACGATAGGTGGCAGAGCTGCTTCCAACTCAGCCTTCTTGGTTGGGCTGGGCATTTTCAGCTTCTTCTTCTTGGAAGGATGACCGCCGGTCTCCTTGGTCGATGTTTTAAAAAGAGTAGAAGCCTCATGAAAATTTTCAATAGCCGACTCCGCGCGATGTTGCTCGGATGCATAACATCTTCGATGGGCATAAAGGCCAGATCATTGAACTTTGTCATTATTGACTCCTCATTAGAAAGAACTAGAGCCAAAAATTTCTCTGAAGAATGATGAGCAACAATTCAGTGCAACATCCACAATGATCGGACAAGAAAAAAGAATAGAAACATTATGCATACTGCTATCGAATTTGAAACTTCTGGCAAGCGGACGACCCTCTAGCTTAAAATACGGAGAGTCCGAAGTAGCCAGAAAATAATGTTTCTGCCAGAACTTGAAATCGTCTGAGAGTGAACCTAGACAAACTGGTGTATGGAGCTGGGAGGCCCCATGATCGTTCAAATGGGGAGAAGTCTGTAGATGGATCACCTTCGGAGTCACACGAAGGCCATTATCCTTCGCCCTAATGAGAACAGTTGATGTAGTCGATTTCTGCTTTATTTCATTGTTGCATACCTAGACCTACACAGGTAGCAAATGTGAGCCAAGGACTACCGTGTGGCGGCCGATGACACTCTGATGCTTAAGTTAGATAAGGCTTTGGAGAGACTTAAAATTGTAAACTGAGATTCTGTCACCAAGGTAGTTGGGTCGTGCCTTTGACACTCCCACTAGTGTTGTTGGCATGACCATACACATTTTATTTGTAGTATGAAGTTGTACGCACCCTCATCATTTGGTCGTGCCTTCGTCATTGCTCAACATTGATCAAATGAAGGATGGAGGATTATATTGGACTAATACACCCAAAAACTTTTCCATGAAAATTACATGTCCAACTACTTTGTCTAGATTAAACATAACAAATACTATAATTCGTGGGGGCTTGGATTTGGCCTTTAATTACGTCTTCCTTTAATGGGCCATGTTTGGGCCTTTGTGATCATTTTATCTTCTTGGGTTTTACGAGCTGGCCCAGTATATGGGACACCAAATCCTCGTGATGGAATTTTTTGCCACGTGTATGGTTGTGATGACGGTCTATTTTGATGTATCATCAGCTACTCCCCCCTTAGTTAGTGGGCATGCTGATGTAGCCACTAACTTCGTGACGGTTGGTCTTTCAATTCCATCATTGACTTATATTTAATGTTGTCAGCAATTATTGGAGGGTTAGTGACTCCATTTCCTGCTCGCTCATCGTTTTTGCACACATATATTTTTGGGATTTCACATAGCCATCATATCTCACACGATGTCCCATAAGTTGTCTCTTCGTTGCTTGGCTCTATAAAAATGTGGTGTGATGGGTTTGTTTTCCCTATTTACGCTATCTTTAAAAATAGTGTTCTTTTCTTCCTCGGTCTCCCTCATTCTCTATGTTTATCCATTCTTTAATGATGTCTGTTGGCAACAAACGAAGCGGTAAGCCGCTAGCTACTTGTGAAGTTTATTTTTCTCCCAAAAAAACTTTTCAAGCGATGTTGGACAACCTTTGTTCTGACTATAATTTGCCACCTGACCTCGAGACTATTTTCCCTAGATAGAATGACAGTCCTTGTTGTCCAAGGTCTAGGTGCGTTGGACTATATCCGTGCATGTTTTCTTTTGGCCTTTGATTCCTAGTTCCACAGCTGTTTTGGGAGTATCTGGACTTTTCGAGCATTCGTCCTGCCCAAATGGGTCCTAATGGTGGGAGGGTCAAATTTTCTTCTTATGTGAGGGCTATTTTATCTTGCATTCCTTTGACTGTGAGGTTTCTGCATTCGGTGGTTGGTCTGATGGTGACCAAGGATATCTGCTTCCTCCATTCTCCCGCCTATTTCATGAAGCTTAATGATTACATCCGCGATTGGTCAAGGTCCTGGTTTTATGCTTCTGTCAATTCTAGCTACTTCTAATTGTGAGGTCGTCTGATTTTGCGGTCGTTTTGAGTTCCCAACAACGAAAGGATCTACAGTTGACTGCGGAGGAGCGGAGGGTCAATAACCATTTCTTGAAGCTTTCCGAGTTCCCTATGGAAACATTTCTCTCTAAGGACATCTTGGATCGTAGTGGTTTGTACACTATGAATGAAGCGTAGTGGGCCTCACTTACTGAATCCCGTGCTGAGGAAATCACTGCTCGTGCTACTCGTACTAGCGTTAGTGTGCTAGCATTGATTGGGAAGTGAGTTCAGACAGGCGCATTACGGATCTCGATGCTCTTGTTGATGTCGTAGGTCCGACCTCCAGGAAGAGGAGGCTTGCAAGGCTCATCAGTCCATCGAGGCGATTGTTGGTAGATCCTGGTCGAGTTTCGAGGAAGAAACGACTCTCTACTCGTGGCGCTGCTCGGATTGCATCTCGTCTAAGTCCTTCTAATAAGGATGTTACGGAAACTGCATTTCGTCAGAGTCCTTCCTGCAAGGATGTTCTTAAAAAGGATCGTGCATCCCTCGAGGAGGTTGACGAGAGTAGGTTGGTGTTGGAGAGGAGCGAGAAAGAGACTACTCATCCTTGGACGATATTGGTTTAACGATGATCCTCAGGCTATTAATGACAATATGCTCCAGTTAACGGTAGAGCAATCTAAAGAGGTTGTCGGTAGTGGTCAGAATTTCAAAGTTCTTCCTCCTCTTTCTCATTCTATTAACGTTAGTGGTACGGCCAAATTCTTAGTTTCTTCTCCCACTCGTTTGGACTCTCCTTCTCCTACTACCAGGACTAGTCATGTTCCTGTTATGGTTGCTCAGCGTCGGGAAGGCAAGAGTGGGTTTTTTCGTTGTCGTTGTTGTTCCGCCTGCCCTTCCAGCTGTTGGGGGTGGTTCCTTTGTGCTTTTGAACCCCCGTGTTCTTCATCCATGAGTTAGTTGGACTAATCCTAGCTCCAAAAATATCCATATCAAGTCAGATAGCAAGTTTTACTGGTTCACTAAGCTAGAAGTGCAAGATGGTGCGTGCAAGCTGATAAATGAATGGCACCGGCTGTCGGTGGAAAGACCTTCGATGCTCGTATTGGATCCAAGCGCTCATCTTGATTATGGTCTTCAACAGATCATGGACGGGATGAATCATCTCACTTATGCAGGGGTTATGGGCTCGGTTTACCGAGTTGGTCATGATCAGGTGGTTTCTTTGGAGAGAAACTTGGCAGCACTATTGTTGTTATTTTCTCACATCCTTTCTCATTCAACGTGTTGAAAGCACAATGCGCAGAGTCAGAGAAAACTGTTGAGGCTGCTCGAAACTAGTTGATCAAAGCGGAAAGTGCACAGATAAGTCTGCAGTTGAGCTCCAAGTCCTTGAGGGCCAAGTTGGAAGGGGTTTGTGCTCGTTCACATGATGTGGAAAATGAGCTATCCGTCGAAAAGGCATCTTATGATGAGGCTTCATGTGCTGCGATTGAACAATCTTTCAATCATGATATTGCTGAGAAATGGGTGGATCATTTGACTACTGTACTTGACAAGGTCAAGGCGGATACTTTCGTTATGCTTACCACTGCTAAGGGACAACTTATTGTGGCCAAAAATAAACTCGCTACTGCCAAAGACAAGCTTCGCATTGTGGAGGCTGAAGATTGGAAGTGAGTTGTTGATGGACGAGTTGAGCTTCTTGATTATATCGAGGGGCTCGGTGTGGATTTGTCCAATTATCGCCAATTGGTTGAACAAGCTTTCGAAGATGATAACGGTAAAGAAGGTGCCCCGGACCCTTCGAGCGCTCCAGTGGTTGAATGGCCATTGTTTCCTTATCTTTTTTTGAAGAGGGAGCTTTGCCCTCTTCCGCAAATGATGTTGTAAACGATGTGGTGGTTGCCTTTATTTCCTCTCCTACTCCTTCATCCTCCCAAGATGCAACATAGTAGTGTTATTAAAGAAAAGATCTTCCCTTCTTAGTATTCTTGTTTGCATGTTTTCATAATTTATTTTGTCGACTCGTTGCGTGTTGCTTGTTCCTTTTTAGAGTAGTCGTAGTTGCTGAGTTGCATGTCGGACTTTCTTGACTCTAATTCCCTCATGGCTATTTGCGTGCTTTGACGCATTAGTTGCCTCAAAATGGGTTGGCTTTATCCCTTCTTCTTGATGTATTGGAGCTTACTCTAGAAAGTTGACTTTTCCGTCTCGACTTTTACTTTGCATTGGTTGTCCCAAAGTTTTGTGAAAAAGTTGGCTTGTTGTACTAGTCGACCAGTAGTTGTTCTTTAACTAAGTTGACATGTTTGCCCAACTTTCACTTTGTTGGTTCGACATATCGGTCGACCTGTAGCCTTTTTAATTAAGTTGACTTGTTTGTCCAACTCTTAATTCGTTGGTTTGACGTAGTCAACCCGAAGCTACTTTTTAACTAAGTTGACTTGTTTGTCTAAATTTTACTTCGTTGGTCCAACATACTAGTCAACCCGAAGTTGTTTTTTGACTAAGTTGACTTGTTTGTCCAACTTTTACTTCGTTGGTTCGATGTACTGGTCGACCTAAAGCTTTCTGAGTTAAGTTGAATCGTTCGTCCAACTCTTCTTCGTTGGTTTGACGTACTGGTTAACCTAAAGTTTTCTTTCAATTAAGTTGACTTGTTTGTCCAACTTTTACTTCGTTGGTCCAACGTACTAGTCGACCATAAGCTTTCTGAATTAAGTTTACTTGTTCATCAACTTTTACTTTGTTGGTTTGACATAGTCAAGCCAAAAAAACTGCTTTTTAACTAAGTTTACTTGTTTGTCTTACTTTTACTTCGTTGGTTCAACGTACTAGTCGACCTGAAGTTTTCTCAGTTAAGTTGGCTTATTCGTCCAACTCTTACTCCGTTGGTTGACATACTGGTCAACCCGAAGTTGCCTTTTGTTTAAGTTGACTTGTTTGTCCATCTTTTACTTCGTTGGTTCGATGTACTAGTCGACCGAAGCTTTCTTAATTAAGTTGACTCATTCGACAAACTCTTACATCGTTGGTTTGAAGTAGTCAACCCCGAAGCTATTTTTTAACTAAGTAGACTTGTTTGTCTAACTTTTACTTCGTTGGTTTGACGTACTGGTCAACCTGAAGCTTTCTAAATTAAGTTGACTCGTTCATCCAACTCTTACTTTGTTGGTTTGATGTACTAGTCAACCCGAAGTTGCCTTTTAATTAAGTTGACTTGTTTGTCCGACTTTTACTTTATTGGTTCGATGTATTGGTCGACCTGAAGCTCTCTGAATTAAGTTGACTCGTTCGTCCAACTTTTACCTTGTTGCTGATCAGACCAAAAGTTTATTATATATATCCAACTTGTGTCCTGATTTCTTTTGGCTTGTTAGGCCGATTGCTATGTATGGCTGAGTTTTGATGCCTTTATTCTGTTGTCTATGCGTAAGATGGGGATTCCAAATTTGTAATTTTATTGATATTCCCTTCTTGATATTCTAACCAACCCTAACGGTTGTTTTTCTTGAGAAGTTACGCTAGATTGAAGAGTGATTTGCTTTGTCTTTCTGACTTTGTTTGGTTGATGTCGATCCTCACATTGTTAGATAATTATGTATTTGTTGCTTTGTCTCGTATAGCCTATGTTTTCCAGTCGCCGAATTTGCTATTGGTTATGTTTCGCTGTTCGTTGGATATGTTATTGTAACTAATGGACTCGGGGTGTTTTTTGATTCGGTAGGTGAGTAGTATTGATTTGTCCGATCATGCTCACATCAGCGCCAAACTGTCCAATCATGCTCACATCTGCACCGGGTTCGGCACCAACTATCGAGGTTTAATCGAGTCTGTTGTCGTCAATTTTGTCGTTGGTAATTCAGGTCGGGCTTGCTTCCGTCAGTAGGGTCCTCAAATTGTGTTAGTTGATTGATGCAACTCCATGTTCTTACATTGGTAAAATGTCTGGTTTCGTTTGGCGTTAATACTCTTACTTCGATATAAATCGACTCGAGTGGGAGATGTTTCTGGCTACTTCTTCAGTTGGGTTGATCGTTTTGTTTCTTCCAGCCATGCAATGTGGGCGTATATTAGTTATCCGGGCTGTTCTTTTGATCCCATAGTGGTGTCTGCTTTTTCCTTTCCTTTAAGCTATTTGTCTGGCATTCTGATGAATTCCTCGAGTCGTCCTCTCTGAACCCAATGCTCAATTTCATCTTTTAGATTATAGCTGTCTTCGATATTGTGCTCGTGATCCTTATGGAAGGAACAATATTTGCTTTTGTCTATTCCTTTTGGCTTTCCTTTCATTCTGAGTGGTCAGTTGACGTCTTTCCATTTCGCCACATGCTTCAGTATATTTGCCCGACATGTTTTCAAGGTTGTGTACGATTTGTATGTCTTTTTCATCACACTTGTTACCTGCTCGTGTCTGGGTCGTGCTGACTGCGGCTTCCCAGACTCTTGCTGGTTAGATTTGGTTTTTCTACTATTCTAATTCTTTTTTGACTGAATGCTATCGTCCCGGGGTTTGTCATTTTTTTTTCTCCTTCATTTCCCTTTTCTTCAAGTGGTTTTCCCTTTCTTGGTCATTTTTCTTCCTGGAAGCTTTCATCTCCTCGAGAGAAATGTGTTTTTGGGTTGTTTTCAACAGGATCACCATGCTTTTGGGGGTTTCCAGGTAGAGAGCATTAAAAATAAGCCATTTTTTTCAGCCCGACGATGAAAGTAGCGGTGGTCGTGTCATCGTTGCATCCATCAATCATCATAAGCTTGTTAGTGAAACGAGTAACGTATTCCCTCATCGTTTATTCAGGCTTTTGTTTGATATGGAGGAGGTAGTGTGGTATTTTTCTCATCCGTTGACTTCCGATGAATCTTGTGATAAAGGCGGTGACTAGCGCCTGGAAAGAGTTTATTGACCTCGGTGGTAATTTGTTGGACCAGTTCATCGCTGTGGAGGTAAGACTAGTCAGAACTTTTCTGCACAAGATTGACTCCGTAGTCTCCTTTAACGCCATAATGTGGTGAAAATGTCTCAAATGATCTATTAGGTCGGTGGTTCCATCATACACTTTGAACTTTGGTGGAGTAAACTTCTTTGGCATGGGAGTTATCATGAGGGCGACGGAGAATGGCAGCTTGGCTAGTTCGTACAATATGTTGTGATCTGTGACTCCGATTCTGAACGAAATTTCAGCAGGTGTTCTTTCACTCTATTGAGTCTGATGGAGATTTTATTAATCTAAATTAATAAGCTAATAAGCCCTACTTGTAATACCGCAAGTGCACGACTATCTAACTAGTAGACAGTGGCTAATACGAGTCGATCCCATGAGGATTGACGAGACAACAAAATTCTAAGACATATTTAAACTAATTTAAAGTTGGGGGGTTACAGCAGATGGAAATTACTAAATTAAGAGAGCTAAATTGAACAACAAAAATTAAACTGGTAAGATGATAAGAGAGTGGACCGAGACATCGAATCCACCATAGGTTCTTCGAGATTTGTGTAATTCAAATTATTGTTTTCGAGAATCAATACGACTAATCTAAAGATTAATCTGCATTCGCAATTGATTTCAGCAAAGGCATAAACCCCTAGCATTGCATGTCTTTCTACAACACACACAATCACAAGTTTATTTTAACTAACTCTAAACTCCTAGCATTGCATGTCTTTTTACGGCACACACAGTCACAGATTCAAATTAATTGATTAAAGCAAGCTTCGAATATCAACAAAGACAACTTCTAACTACCGATTAGTCTAGATAATTATTCCGGATATAATCGGTGAAAGCAAATTATTGAAATTCAGAAATCAACTGTATTTAACATTCAAGCATATAGAAAACAATAAATTTAAATACGACAAACTCTAGGAAACCATGTGGTTTCATCTTCGCCTCGGCGTGGGGTCTAGAAGATCATGGTGGATGACGTCACAACACTGGTGTAGGTGGAATCCATCTTAGCACAAACATGCATCCCGAGAAAAGAGCTGTTGGTGGACTGTGGTGGCTCAGACAGAAGTTGGGGTGCAAATAACCTGAGTTGAAACAGTGACTTGCAGTGGTACAAAGCAAAGTTTGGGGGTGCAAATAATCAACTGATTCAAAAATCAGTTGGTTCCCGCGTTGTCCTCCAACAAGCCGCGCTGCTCCGTTGCTTCTTCGTGTTCCTCGCGAGCTCCTTATTCTCCAATGAAGATCGCCTACACGAGACAGATAGATGGTGAGGGAGATACAAGAGAGAGAAGAAAAGAAGAATGGGAGAGGAACAAGGGTGGTGCTTTGTTTCGGTGGTGGTGGTGTTGGTCCGTGGTTGATCAGAGGAGAGGGATTAGGGAGAGATGGAGGAAGACGTGAGAGAGAAAGCTCCGGTGATGATGGTGGTGTGTGTGGGTTGTTATTCGGCTGCGAGAAAGGAAAACAGGGATATGTTCCCTATTGTGTCCTCTGTTTTGTGCGCGAGGATAGTGATGGTGCGGGGTCTGATGGCAATGAAGGAGCAGAAAGAGAGAAGAAGATGAGGAAGATAATGTGGAAGGGAGAAGAATAGGGTGCGAGAGAGAGATGGATGAGGAAGGAAGGCGAGGTGGCGGCTGATGGTGGTGGTCGGCGTTGTTGTTAGTCGGCTGCGAGACAGGGTGAGGGGAAAGGAAAGTGTTGTTCGGCCTCCTCTGTTGCTGCTCTGTTGAGGGTTGGCTAAAAGGGAGAGAAATAAATGAGGTGCTATGTTTGGTTGTGTGGAGGAAGCAAGGACAACGAGTGAGATGTCGGTCCTCCTATTGAGCGAGGATCGCCAGCAGAGTGGATGTGGTGTGGTGGCTAGAAAAAATAAAGGAGGAAGCAAACGCAGAAAAAGAGATGAGGGAAAAGAAGGGAGAGAGGAAACCTAAATAGGGTTTTCCTCTTTCCTTGTTAGGTTGGGTTTGCATTTGGGCTTGGGCTTTGGTTAAATTAGGTGGACTTAGGTTTGTTTGGGTTAGGTTTAGACATGTGACCAGCTACTTTGTACCACCATTAGAATCAACCAATTTATCATTACTCAAATTGTCGCCTTACTGCAATTTCATTGTTCACGCTCAAATTCCTACAAAACATGAAAGCAAAATAATTAGAATAAAATATAATAATCACGTGAATGGTAACTTGATCAAATACCCCCAAACCTATATTTTGCTAGTCCTCGAGCAAAACAATAAAAATAAAATTCTAACTTACTTTCGCAGGAATCATCAGTTACACTTACCTTAAACGTGCAACAAGGCTTTAAACCCCTAGATTACCTCTAGTGGATGAGTTATAGTCTCGTGAGGGTTTCCAGAAATGTTACCCACAAACATTATGACTCAATAAATTTCCAAACATGGTAACTTGATCACTCTATTTATTATCCTTAGAGTAATAATCTAATTGCCAAAAATTTCAGAAAACAACTAACAGTGTCACAATAATATATCAAAAAGTCTAACAACGATTTAATAATTCCCAAAGGTTAAATAAATTTCATCAATTATTCTCAACTCGAAGTATGTGTGTGAGCATGGCCTTATCAACATAACTTTCTTTTTCTCAGTAAAGATACGACTAGATAACCTTTGGATAGTACGCTTCGACTACAAATCTCTCTTGTCACTCAGAAATGAATCATTCGGAGATTGGTTAGTTATCACTCAATTTATATGTGAAAAAGAGGATAAATCATGAAAAAACAAACATCTCACATATAATAATCATGAAAACGGACTTTTAAAAGAATGAAATGAATATGATCTCATGGATAGGAATATCAATTACTTTGAGAATGTTGAATCAAAATCCATAGATCTTGTCTTTTTAATTTCCACGTCTATGAACCAGGCCTTTACTTAAGATTAATTAGATCTTTATTAGGTTAAAATGAGGCTAAGATTTTGGTGAACAAGAATGGAAAAAGATATGCAAAAATTCTCTGAAACTGAATACACTCTTTAATAAATACGTGGGGGCTCTGAAGAGTAAACCAATGTTGTACACCATTAATTTTTCTTCCTTCAAAATTCTTCTTCATATATTTCTTTATTTTATTTATTTTATTTTTATTTTTCTTCGAAGCATCAACCTTTTTTTTTATAAAATCAACGACATGCTTTCCCCTTCTGCACAATAAAACATTTCAGTCCCGAGGATTCATGGAATATTTAGTTTCAGCTCTTTTTATTTGCCCATTCCAAAAATATATCAACCATACACATTCTCAGAGACATTGGGTAAGGATAAAAATAGTATGGGATATTACTCCCTAACTGGAGTAGGTAATGGAGATGGGTTAGCAAAGAAAAAGTCTATTCAAAGGCTCAAAGGGCTGCAAACGGATATTTATTATTAGGTAGGCTAAAAAGGCTAAAGAACGGTTAAAAAAATGCCAATATCACTTCCTAAGCTGTAGTCGGTATTATGACATTCCAACTAAATAAACCAAGAAGTTCTAGTGTAATAATTCAATTTTAACATTATTATCAAAGCAATCAATAAATGAAACAAGAATAATGAGATCATCAACGAAATAATGCGGACTCAAGAAAAGTCATGTCTCGAAACTCACAAGGGTTAAGTATCCACAATTATTCTATGGTTTTCTAGTTAATATCTTATTGATTAACTTCATATGCTAACTTGGCTTATAGTGCAAGAGTGGTCGAGTCGAAAAATATCATGAAATATATTTAACTTAAGGATAATATCAAACCATATGTTTTCCTATTGATATATAAAAGTGACAAGTGAAAGTATGCATTCCTCAAATTTAAAGGCATACTTGAAAGCACATTCTCTTCATTGGAAAAGAACTTAGATTTTGAATGCATTTTAAAATTGAAAATTTTTCACACAATCATAATTAACTATGTATTCAATGGAGATTGAGTAGACTGCAATAGTAAATTGTGAAATACATTTCAGTTCAAAAAATTTTGAAGAATGCAAAAAAACTCATAAACCTCACCCCCAAACCTAAACCAAACATTGTCCTCAATGAATAAAATGATGATCATGACAAATGCAGGAAAAAGAAAAGATGAGAGTTAGAGTGATATTACCATGAGAAAGTTTTTACCAATTTTGACGAAATCGTCCACCAATGAACGCTAAAAAACATAAGAACTGTGGACTCATCATGATAAATTGATAAAAACAATACAAGACACAAAAGAATATACAAATGAAAAAATATGCATCAGTTGTAAGTAAAAATTGTTACAGAGCTAACAAGTATGAGTGAAATGCAACTAGAAAAACTCAAAAATCAATCCAGACTGACCATAATGACACAACTGAAGCTAGGCTGCCCCCTAGGAGCGCTTGGTTTAATGTCGTCAACCCGACATATATTATTTCTCATAAATGATGTACCATGAAATGACGAGGAAGAACATAGTGAACACTCCCCCAAACCTAAATACTTAGTCCACGATGTTGACTAGATCATATAGCAACAACCGAAAAAGTTGAGGATCCGTCCAACATATAACAGCACCCACATGTAGCACAACAGAAACTAACACATCCCTAAAATGACGAAGACGCCATGCGAAATCATAGAGAAAATGCAAACGAACGGTCGTAAATAAGTCATAGGGATCTGGAGCAGAAAGTTGTCACCAACATGGATATCCAGCAAATGACACTTTCCTACTCCTAAAAAGGTACATCCTATGTCTGGTGTCAAATCAGAAGATTGAATGTGTTGCACAATAAGATGGTCAAAACTAAAATCATCTCTTAAATACAAGGGATCCACATAGGTAGCGTCAGTCACTATTAAAGAGATGGAAAGAGCTATGTCTATAGATATATCAGGTGGTACAGACTCATCATAACAAAATGAATTGCACAAAGATGATGAGCTAGACAGCTCAACAACACCCCCAAACCTGGAATCAACATTATCTATGGGATGTATTCTCTCCAAAGAATTTTGAGAATATAAATTCATGTAGGAGTCACTAGGAGGACATATGTCAAATGGGTCAGAAAACACAATAGTATCAACAGAAGGGTTCAGTTTTGACTCACTGAGTGGAAGGAGTTCCACTTTAGGCTTCCATGTATAACCCGGATCCATAATAGGGGCTTAATCAAGCAAAGCATTCACTTCCCTAATGGAATCATCAATATCGAAGTCTAAACCGAAGTAAGTCAAACATGCTGCTAAGGGATCATCTAATGCAGACTGCAAAAAGGAAATCTCCACCGAACTCTCAATCATGTTAACTTCACAAACATCCTCAGACTCAGGAGGTTGTTGGCTTACATTAAGAACATTGAATTCGACGGTCATGTTGCCAAATGATAGTTTCATGATTACATTCTTACAGTTAATAATAGCATTAGATGTGGCCAAAAATGGACGACCCAAAATAACTGGAATGTGACTGGGGGCGGGGGGTTGTGAACAGGTTGTGTATCAAGAACTATGAAGTCCACTGGAAAATAGAATTTTTCAACCTTAATGATCACATCCTCTATAACACCGCAGGGAATTCTGATTGACCTATCTGCCAATTGCAGTGTTATTTTGGTCTGTTTTAGTCCGCCAAGACTTAATTGCTCATAAACAGAGTATGACAACAAATTAACACTCGCCCCCAAATCCAGCAATGCCTTATCAATCATATGATCACCGATAACATAAGAAATAGTCGGGCACCCAAGATCTCTATACTTAGGCGGAGTTCTGTGTTGAATAATTGAGCTTACTTGCTCGGCGAGGAAGGCCGTCTTTTGCACATGTAGTTTTCGCTTCTGTGTGCAAAGATCCTTCAAAATTTTGGCATAGATAGGAATTTGCTTAATAGCATCGAGCAATGGAATATTAATGTGAACTTGTTTAAAAATTTCCGTTACATCGTTAGCATTTGTTCCTTTCTTTGCTGGGTCAGAGTCAAGAGGTACATCTTTAAAAGGTGAGGCTTTATCAGCCTCCTTGTCAGATGGAGATGCAACCTGCTTTGACTTAGACAGAGATGCAACGACACTCGAATCGGGCACTTGTACCCGATTGTCAACTTGTTTTCCACTCCCAAGGGTAGTAATAGATTGGACATCTTCATGGCGTGACTCAGATGTACTACCAACTGTGAATTGACACTTCGAGTTTGGAACAGGTTGACTAGGAAATATCCCTGGCTCTCTCTCAGAAGAAGACTGAGTAATCTTACTCACAGCTATCTCAAGTCTATTGAGGGCTTGAGATTGGTGTTGAGTCGTGGCTTTCAACTCAGATATGTCCTTAGAATTCTACTCAATTATACTTTCTGAGCACTGCAAAAACCGATTAACCATTTCCTCTAAGCTTGATGTGTTGGATGGAGGAACTTGATTAAGGTGGGGCCTAACAGGGCTAAAGGCTTGAGGAGCCTAGGAGACCACAACAGGTCCTCCTTGGTGTGGGCCATGGGCCCAGGGAAGATTTGAATGTTGGGTGAATCCTGGACTGTAATAGTTAGGTTGTGAGTTATTACCAGGTCACCGCATAGTGTTAAAAGAGTTGACTTGCTCAACATAGTACGTAGGATAATCATTTTGCAAGTCACAATTAGCTATTGTATGGCCAGGACTTGAACATGCAGCACAGACCTCAGATGAAGCGTTTGCGGGAGGTGCAGGTTGAGTCACATTAAAAAATGCATCTATCTTTTGAGCCATAGTCATAACAACTTTCTCTAACTTTGAGGTAGAAGAGGGGTGAACAGATGGATCTCTAATCTCATATATACCACCCTTACGCCTATCAGACTCTTTTCTTGAATAATCCCATTGCTAAGAATTTTTGGAAAGCATCTCAAAGAATTCCCATATTTCATTGATGCTTATTTTCATTAGTGACCCACCACTAGTGGCATCAATCATACGACGGTTTTGAGGAGTTAAATTGTCTTGAAAGTATTGAACTAGTCGCCACTTCTCAAATTCGTGATGGGGACACCTGATAATGAGTTCATTGAACCTTTCCCAGCATTCATAGAAATGTTCGCCCTATTTTTGTTGAAAATTAGATAAATCTCGTCGGAGGGCATTCGTTTTATGAATGGGGAAGTACTTTGTCAAGAAATTTCTTGACAACGCATCCCATGATGTGATGGATCATGTCTCTAATGCATTTAACCATGATTTTGCCTTATCTTTCAAAGAAAAGGAAAACAACATAAGATGGATCAAATCATCAAAAAAGTTCTGGTACTTCAGGGTGGCGCAAATGTCCAGAAACTCTTTGACATGAAGATAAGGGTCTTCTTACTCAAAACCATAAAAAGAAGGCAGCAGATGAATAATAGATGGCTTGATTTCGAAACTATTTGCATTTGTCTCAAGTAAGACAATGCAAGACGGAACACTATTAGGAAGAGGGGCGAAGTAATCCTTAAAGGCCATCCCATCAGCCATCTTAGTGGACAAGGATGATGAACCTAAATAGGTAATGGGGACTTCAAATAACTCCTCGAAGTCTTGTCGGACAAGCCTGCTCTTAGAATCACGCACCCAGGTATACATAAACTATTGGATATCGAAGGTTCAAAGTCAACACTCCTAAACAGGTTCAATTTTTTTTATTTTTTTTATTTTTTAATTTAATTTTTTTAAAGGCAAGCCTAACCGCTATATAAGATGACCTAACTCTAAAAAATAAAAACAACGGAACCCTAAATGATGCACAAACAAAATGAATGGCAGACGACCCTAGAGCTTTTCTTTACTAATGCAGGGCTAAAATTCAATTCAATTTACCTAACCGTGGGAGAAGCACGGTAATATTCTATCAATCCGCCACTACAGAGTTGCTCCTACCTCTTTTTCCACTCTATAGCTCAAAGTGAAATGTCAATTCAAGAACTGTTCCCAAATGGGATATTTCCTTCACTCGACTCTTTTAAGCTATCAAACGTCCAAATAGGGTCCCTATGAGCGTCACATCTGTCCTAGATAATTATCTTGCTACAAATTTTAAATAGTGTAGGCCTAGGTTCCTAACCCTAAAATAGATGATGATTAACCTATCCGCGGAAGAAGGCACGAAAGTTTCCTGCAACTATTCAAATTTGCAAGCAATACTACCAAGAACAAGTTAAACACAAGTGATCACACAGAAACCGCATGCAGATGTCGTGGATAGAAGTTACTTCCGGCGTGAACCTCTTTCAGGTTACTTGCGACGCAGGGTATAAGTCAATTTCTGAGAGTTTCCTCGCGAATCGCAATATTTCACTTCGTTCCCACTTGAGCTCCAATGTGTGTGACCTCCTGAAAAATAAATGCAAAAATAATTCAAACTCAAGCAAATAAAACAAATAAGAAAGTGACTCGTAACACTGTTCCTAAAAAGAAAATTAAACCTAATTTATAAACTAGCAAAAACAACCCTAGATTTCAATTGTACCGTTACAATCCCCAGCAACGGCGCCAAAAACTTGATGAAGATTTTATTAACCTAAATTAATATGCTAATAAACCCTACTTGTAATACCGCAAGTGCACGGCTGTCTAACTAGTAGACAATAGCAAATATGGGTCGATCCCACAATGATTGATGAGACAGTCGAATTCTAAGACTTATTTAAACTAATTTAAAGTTGGGGGTTACAACAGATGGAAATTAATAAATTAAGAGAGCTAAATTGAACAACTAAAATTAAACCGGTAAGATGATAAGAGAGTGGACCGAGACATCAAATCCACCACAGGTTCTTTGAGATTTGTGTAATCAAAATTATTGTTTTCGAGAATCAGTACGACTAATCTAAAGATTAATCTACATTCGCAATTGATTTCAGCAAAGGCATAAACCCCTAGCATTGCATGTCTTTCTACAACACACACGATCACAGGTTTATTTTAACTAATTCTAAACCCCTAGCATTGCATGTCTTCTTACGGCACACACAATCACAGATTCAAATTAATTGATTAAAGCAAGTTTCGAATATCAACAAAGGGAACTTCTAACTACCGATTAGTCTAGATAATCGGTGAAAACAAATTATTGAAATTCAAAAATCTACTGTGTTTAACATTCAAGCATATAGAAGACAATAAGTTTAGATACGACAAACTCTAGGAAACCCCGTGGTTTCATCTTCGCCTCGGCGTGGGGTCTAGAAGATCTTGGTGGATGACGTAACAACACTGGTGTAGGTGGAATCCATCTTAGCACAAACACGCATCCTAAGAAAAAGTTGCTGGTGGACTGTGGTAACTCAGACAGAAATCGGGTGCGAATAACCTGAGTTGAAATAGTGACTTGCGGTGGTACTGAGCAAAGTTCAAGGTGCGAATAACCAACTAACTTGAAAATCAGTTAGTTCTCGCTTTGTCCTCCTGCGCCTTCATCTCCAGCGAGTCGCGCCGCTTCGTTGCTTCATCTGTGCTCCTCGCGAGCTCCTTATTCTCTGATGAAGATCACCTACACGAGACAGAGAGATGGTGAGGGAGACATGACAGAGAGAGAGAAGAAAAGATGAACGAGAGAGGAGCAGGGATGGTTCTCTGTTTTGTTGGTGGTGGTGGTGGTCTGTGGTTGATCAGAGGAGAGGGATTAGGGAGAGATGGAGGAGGACGTGAGAGAGCGAGCTCCGGTGATGATGGTGGTGTGTGTGGGTTGTTAGTTGTCTGCGAGTGAGGAAAACAGGGATGTGTTCCCTGTTGCGTCCTCTATTTTGTGCGCGAGGATAGTGATGGTGTGTGGTCTGATGGCGATGAAGGAGCAGAAAGGGAGAAGAAGAAGAAGAGGAAGAAAACATGGAAGGGAGAAAAACAGGGTGCGAGAGAGAGATGGATGAGGAAGGAATGTGAAGTGGCAGCTGATGGTGGTGGTCGGCGGTGTTGTTAGTCGGCTGCGAGACAGAGTGAGGGGAGAGGAAAGTGTTGTTCGGCCTCCTTTGTTGTTACTCTGTTGAGGGTTGGCTGAAAGGGAGAGAAATAGAGGAGGTGCTTTGTTTGGTTGTGTGGAGGAAGCAGGGACAACGAGTGAGATGGTGGTGATGGCGGGATGATCGCGCTGCCGGTCTTCATATTGAGCGAGGATCGCCGGCAGGTGGATGTGGTGTGGTGGCTGGAAAAAGAGAGGAGATAACACACATAGGAAAAAAAATGAGCGAAAAGAAGGGAGAGATGAAACCTAAATAGGGTTATCCTATTTTCTTGTTATGTTGGGTTTGCTTTTGGGCTTGGGCTTCGGTTAAATTAGGTGGACTTAGGTTTGTTTGGGTTAGGTTTAGACATGTGACTCGCTACTTTGTACCACCATTAGAATTAACCAATTTATCATTCCTCAAATTGTCGTTTTAATGCGATTTAATCGTTCATGCTCAAATTCCTACAAAAACATAAAAACAAAATATTAGAATAAAATATAATAATTGAAACACTGACATATATAAATTAAGAGATATATTATGTAATAATTAGGTGAATATCAAAGTCTTACACTGGGGAAGTTCATTGCTCTCGAGATTTCCCTATTGAGGTTCTGTAGGAGCCTCGTCGCTTTCTCGGGTTTGGTTGGTGGAAATTTGTTGGGGCAGTGCTTGGGCAGGATCGGCTGACTGAATGCGCTCCTAAGTGAGTTTTTTCAGCATCTTTGTCATGTGGTTCATCTGTACCACAAGCAGGTCTACCCGAGGGTCCGTAACGGTGTTGTCAAATGTATGGGTTACCTGAGCTATTGCATGTTGTTGACCTTGATTGTTGGGTGCAATTGGCCCGATGGTCATTGTTGCGTCTTGTTCACAGGCGGAATGCGATACAATGTTGCCCATATAAGGGTTATTGTTATTGTTGTTGGGTTGAGGATCTGTAAAGTGTGTCATCTGTTCTGACAACTTGTCGATCGTAGATCAGATTTTGGTGAACTTTGTCACAGTGGATCTTCTTTTCAGAAAGGAAACTTGTCGGTCCCCGTGGACGACACCAAACTGATGCATCCAAATCTCGTCCTCCTATGATTTTGACCTGTAAAATAGATGTTAGACTGCCAAATACCACCTTTTTGCTGGCCAAAGGCACTCTGATGCTTAAGTCAACAACTCTGTTTGAATAATGAAGTAACTCTGGACAAAACTCGGTTAAAGTTGCATACCTTTATCGAATGTTCTTTTTACCTTTTATAATGTTCACGTTTAATTATCTGCATGACTTAAGCATGTGAGGCACAACGAAAGGAGATGTTTCTCGTAACAGTCTTTTTTTGTATGGAGATGCGTTCGTGGAGGCGTAACTCCCTCCATGATTCTTATGCAACATTCCTCTTCTTTATGAGAGAACTCGTGCAATCCTGGACTTGGGCTTTAATTATGTCTTCCTTTAATGGGCCATGTTTGGGCCTTTGTGTTTGTTTTTTCCTTCTTGGGTTTTACGAGTTGTCCCAGTAGATGGGACGCCAGATCCTCGTGATGGATGTTTTATGCCATGTGTATGGCTGTGATGATGGTCTATTTTGATGTATCATCATATTTTACCAACTCATTCTCCATTATATTTAGCTGAATATTCCATTAAAAAATTATTGGCAGAGCAACCCATGGTTTCATAGCTTGTAATCATGAAAGATAGCAAGGGCATATTCAAAAAGCCAAAATGTGTACATCACGGACATACCGACGCAACCCAATGGCATAGCCTGGAATTATGAAAGGTATTCTTTGTTTTGGGCCCTATGACATAGCTTGTAATTATGAAAGGGAGTAAGGAATTTTTGAAAAGCCGAAATGTCTGCATGATGGTCACACGGACGCAACCCAATGGCATAGCCTGGAATTATGAAAAGGGTATTTTTTTTGTTTTGGGACCAATAACATAGCTTGTAATTATGAAAGGGAGCAAGGGCATTTTCAAAAAGCCAAAATGTGTGCCTGACAAACATACGAACACAACCCAATGGTGTAGCCTGGAATTATTGAAGGGGTATTCTTTGTTGTGGGTCCAATGGTGTAGCCTGTAATTATGAAAGAGATTTTAAGTTTTTTTAGGCCATTTGTGAAAATAAGAAATAATATATTTTTACACACTTGCCCCTATCTAACCTTTTTGTCTTATTTGATATGTTAGGAATTTTCAAGTTTGTTTAGGGTATTTTTAGCAATTTAAATAATGTGCAAAAAGTCAAAAGCAAAAGAGTTTAAAGTTGTCTAAAAGACATTTTTACACACATACCCCTCTCTAACCTTGTTTTCTTATTTGATAATGTAGGAACTTTTAGGTTTCTTGAGGGGCATATTTAGAAATAAAAAATAGTCGATAAAAAATTGTCTTTGTTGGCTTTTAGTGGGTCATAATGCTCCCATGTTGGAAGAAGAGAAATTTTCTACATGAAAGATTCATAAGTTTAAAAGTTTAAAATTTTGATTTCATAAGTACCCCTGACAGAGTTTTGTTTGCGAAACGCTCTAATAAAAGAGAATGTAAAAATGAGAAGATGAGAGTTGCTTGAATAGTCAACAATGATGGTTGTTGAATTTCCTAATTTACTTCTACTGTTTTGTTTTATCCTCTTCTTAATGGGACAAATCGAATTATGGCTTTCATATGAGGGCATTTTTAAAAAATCCAAAAATTGTGATTATGGACATGCGTTATTTATCCTCTTGGTTCTCGCTACTAATGTTAGATACTAGTTTTAAAAGATTTTGATATCTATTTTGGGTAAGGGCAATATATATTCAATGTCTCTCTATCTATTCATCTCACCCTTTTTAATAATTGAAAAACTTGAAATGATTTATTCAAGTATACATGTATTGTTACATTCCTTCTTTTATTTACAAAGCAACTTAAGCTAAGCCTATTTATAGAGAAAAACAACTAATGAATGGAAGACACATACAAAAAGTATATAAGCTATCCTTTTCCACCTCATAACATGAGGTGGCTATAGTAAACATCCACTAATTTCTAGAGTATTCTTCATTTCTCTTCAATGCTCCCCTTGGATGTTCACCGCATGTTGCCTCATTTAAACCCAGTGAATATGTTTTGGATGAAAGTAAAAAGTACAACATTTTTCACGAATATGGTGTGCATAATGTTGCCTCGTTAAAACCTTGACAGGAAATCCCAATGGGATAAAACCATGTCCAAGATAAAAGAGTACAACACGCTATAGCATACTTCTGGATGCTCCTTGTCGAGTATGCTTTTGGATGCTCCCCGTGATATTAAAAAAACGTTAATTACTCTGAGAATTCAACTAACGCACATACCAATTATGTAGACCAATTTCTGAAATGTTGACTTTGAGAGTGATTTGGTGTCATTAGATCAAATCTATTTGATTTTAATCACATGCTTCTTCTAGAGCTCATGTGGATAGAAGAACTTTACTAGAATATGTTTTGTTCAATTTCCTTTGATGAAGCCTTCTTGCATTTGAATATATGCCACATAATCTTAATATATTGGAGTCGGTTGATCAGTAACTAAAGGCAATTGACAGTTATTTCTTATATGTTGAATTAATGATTTAATCAGACACATTCTCAGCTAGCTTCATTCAGAGCAATAATTTCAAAGTGATTTGAGGAAGTAGTCACTAATGTTTGTTTAATGGATCGCCATGAAATAGTTGCATTGCAATTCATAAATACGTAACCTGTCTGTGAGCGACTCTTAAGGGGGTCAGATAAATAGTCTGCATCTGCATAGCTAACTAGGTGAGAATGATTAGATAAATCACATGAATAAAATAAACCAATATCAGTTGTCCCACGAACATATCTGAATATGTGTTTAATTTCATTCCAATGTCTGCGTGTAGGTGTAGAACTATATTGGGCTAATAGATTTACAGAAAATGTTATATCAGGTCTTGTACATTGTACAAAATATAATAACGCACTAATGACACTTAAATATGGTACTTCAGGACCAAGTATCTCTTCATTTCCTTCCTTTGGTAGATATGGATCTTTATTTAAATCTAAAGATCGGACAACCATTGGCATATTAAATGAATGAGATTTGTCCATATGAAAGCGTTTTAGCAATATTTTTTTTAGTATATCATGAGTGATGGACCAATATTCCACTAGTACTTCGCTCAATTTGTAGGTCGAGACAAAATCTTGTTTTTCCAAAATCTTTCATCTCAATTTCTTTCTTTAAATAGTTAGCAGCATTTTGATTGTCTTCGGTAGATCCAATAAGATTTATATCATCTAAATAGATGACTGCTATGACAAAACCAATAATATATTTCTTGATAAAAACACATGAGCAAATGGGATTATTGCTATAACCTTCTTTACACGGATATTCACGAAGACGGTTAGACCACATCCTTCCAAACTGTTTCAAGACGTATAAGGCTCGTCTTAGTTTTATCAAGTGAATATTTCTAGATTTTGTCTCAGGCAAAGTAAATCCTTAAGGGATTTTCATGTAAATATTTGTGTCCAAGTCCTCATATAAATAAGCAGTTACTACATCCATAAGTCTTATATCAAGTGTTTCAGAAACTACTAGACTTATTAAATATCGGAACGTAGTCATATCCATAACAGGGGAATATGTTTCATCAAAATCAATGTCGAGTTTATGTAGCAACCCTTGTGTAACAAGTCATGTCTTATGTCTGACAATTTCATTTTTCTCATTTTTTTTCGTACATACACTCATTTGAAACTAACAAGGTTTACATGTTTAGGTGTTCATACAATAGGTCCAAATACACCATGTTATTTAAGAGAATCTAATTATGCTTGGATAGCATCTTTCCATTTTAGCCAATCATTTCTTTATCAACACTCATAGATGCTAGGTGGTTCAATATCGTTAAAAATATCATGGCTCTTTGATAGTTCGGTAGCTACCATATATATAAATATGTCATTGATGACCATTATTGATGATACATAAAAACAATCACACCTCAGAGACGTACAAGTGTCATGATGATCTCGAGGAATTATAACCTCAAGCATCAACCACACACTAATCCGGCCCAAGCGGTTCTAAGCCCGCCCAACTGTAGTCCACCATGAAGACCCGAACTCTCACAGCATGGTAGGCCCACGTGTCTCACAGCTATCTTCAATACTCGTAGGCCTCTTTCAGGCAAGTATCTCGAGGATCAGCTTTGGACAGGCAACTACAACTGCTCTCTGCTTCCAACTAGGAAGCAAACACCGGAGTATCTTCCACATAGGAAAACTCTCTTCTATGGATTGCTCTTGGATTGAGAACTATCTCCTGTGTATCTAGGAGCACGGAGCTAACATGGAACTTCCCTCCTACAACACGACTCTTAATTAGGGAGGGATCTCCATGAAGATCACCTTCCTAAACTACGCCTACGATGGCCTGGTAGAACCAGAACTCCTTGCTCTATAAATAAGACATGATGTTGGTAAGCTAAGGTACACTACAAATTCCCTGTTACAGCATTACACCTTCCTCAGAGCCTTGTCTGACTTTAGCATCGGAGTGTCATCGACCACCCCACGGTGGTCTGAGTCACGTGCGTTACTTGTGCAGATCAACAGCACTAGGTCAAAGCAGGGAGCGGAAAAAGACTGCATCAGTTTGGCGCCGTCCGTGGGGATGACATAGTTCATAACTTTACACTAATCGTTGTCTCCTATCAAAACCCAGAGAGATGATGACCACCAGGTCACGTAACAACGAAGAACCAGGGGACAGTCCAACACTCAGGTTGTCCCTATACCTCCTCATTCAGCAGTTCCTGTCGTGCATGGGCAGCCAACTCACGCTCCCACGCCAACGACAGTTACAATGGACCCCAGAATCGATCTACTGACATCTCAGATACAGCAGATCACCAAAGCGGTGGAGACTCTGAGCGACAGAATCCACCAACTGCTAACGGAGACCAGGAGCAGCTCAGACCTCTGTCTCCAAAAGATGATATGGAGCAAGCACAGGAGAGCCAGGCCCCCGCTAGTTCTCATTAGACTAAGAGAGGTTGCGCGGCTAACGTTGTTCACCGTCAGGACAAAGAGGCTCGGCCCTGGGAACCCTCTCTGCAGAGGGGTGCATGATTCGTACGTACTATATCGTCTCTCCGTCCCACCATTTGTAGACTGGATAATGAACAAGGCCCTTCCGAGGAAGTTCACTCCCCTGAAGCTCGACTCCTATGACGGGACCACCGATCCATTCGATCATATGCGCCATTACCAGCACTTAATGGCCCTCAAAGAAGGATTTGAGTGTGTCATGTGCAAAATCATTCCCACCAGTCTAAACATATCTGCGCTGACACGGTTCCACCGAAGTCCATCGACTCCTTCAAAACACCGACGAAGGAATTCCCGACACGTTTCGTCGAAAGCCAGCGTTTCAGAAAAGGCCCGCACTACATATTCTGTCTAAGGCAGAGGTTCGGCGAGACGTTCCGAGAGTATGTCATGCGCTTTAACAACGAGCTGACCCTCATCGACAGGTTCAGCGATGATACAGTCGTAACGACCTTCACTGCAGGCCTCTGAGAGGGAAAATTTTTCGAGGACCTCACCTTAGAGCCCCCTTTGGACATGGCAGAGCTCCTTAAGAGCGTCCAGAGACACATCACCCTGGAGAGGTCAATAACCGCTAAAAGCGAAATCAAAGGCGACAGGAAGCCCTCATCTCTTAGGGACAAGAAGTAGGGAAAAAGACGCGAGGACGAGGAACGAAAACCCCTCCAAGTGCGACAACGGCAAATACTACGTGTACCACAAGGAGGGCGACCACAACACCAACGACTGCAAGAGTCTGAGGTATGAAGTTGAATACTGGATCTGCAAAAACAAACTAAAAGAATTCCTGAAATCTGATAAGCAGTCAGAATAGACCAGGGACAGAGGGAATCGATTAAAGAAATAGAGAATGAGACTCCAGGGATAATCTGCGTCCTTCATGGAGTCGAACCGAATGAAGACCAGTCATACAAGTCCCGCAAGCGAACACTACTGGATATGCAGACACAATCCGCGGATGAAGACAGACACATCTGCCACTCACGGGTTCAGAGCCCCATTCCCACCTTGACCTTTACGGACAAGGACCTCGAAGGTGTCCGAGTGCCATACAACGATGCCTTAGTCATCTCGATCTCCATAGCAAGGTGGGAAGTAAAGATAACTCTAGTTGACATAGGAAGTTCACTTAACCTTCTGTTCTACAACATGTTCCGCAACATGGAACTCAAGGAGGAAAACCTGACGTCTTCAGAACACCCGCTGATCGGATTCAGCGGGGAGCAGTGCTTCCCCATCGGAAAGATAAGGTTGGCTACGGTAGTTAGAGAGTCGCAGCTCAGGAAAACTCTATTTCTGGACTTCATGGTGGTAGACGCACCGTCATCCTACAATCTCATCCTGGGAAGACCTTGGCTCCACCAGATGGAAGCAGTGGTATCCACCCTTCACCAGTGTGTTAAGTACATTGTTAACCATTCTGAAGGAACAATACGTGAAGACCAACCTACGGCACGAGGCTGCCACTACACCACACTGAAACAGATAGAGTGCTCCTAGATTCAGCTACATCTTGCTGAGCAACCCAAACCAGTGCCAGACCGGATAACAACAGAGACATCACTTTCAAGTGGTACAGGAGCAACAAGCCCTTGTGCTCAGCGAAGCGAGAAAACCACGGCAGGCGGGAACGTATCCCTCCGACGCTCTGTTGGCGTGGGGAACTACCCTTTTCCAAGGTTTACTTTTCAGTAACCTGTGTGGCGCCTTTGTAGTCCGCTAAAGGATCTACAAGAGCAACCCAAACTCACTTCACGACCAGGATCAATGTCTTTTTGTCAACAATTAGTTTGTTTTAAGTTGTTTGTTTTCCTTTCCATAGTCAATATTGAGTTTTAGTTCTTAAGAGACTTATGTGATTTTCAATCATTTAAGAAATAAAGGAAGAATTACAGAAACAAACTCTATTGATTATTGGAAAGATGTAACAACCAACACCTTGAGGCAGATACAAAAGACTACATACTACGAACGCCCTGAGGCGGATACAAAAGACTACATACTACAGGCATCTGATCAACATGGAGTAAGGACTTGTTTAAACTGTCCAACCACTTAAGCAACACAAACAGTCTGGGCCAAGCTGCCCAGAAGCGAAAAAATGCTCCATCGAACACCACCATCAAATATGGTATGCAGGGGTACAAAATCAGCAACCGGGAGTCCCACGACGAGCCACTGCCAGATATGGCTAACTCACACGCTCGATATGTCGGAACGGTGTACCTGGGACAAGTATTAGGTCGACATAGGTAGGGTGCAATTTTTGGCTGCGGGGATCCCGAATTCCAACGCAAAGCGGGACAATGGGGTTAATCGAGAAGTGGCAGGGGCAGCCACAACGGAGTTGGACACATATGCTATCTTTGAGATCAAACATTCAGGAACAACCAATAAGGCACCTGCACATAAAGGACAAACTCTTCCTTTGGGAGATAATCCTCACCACTTCTCCGTGGTATGATAAGAAATTACGGGACCTCAGTGGATAAACTACGTGCCCACCCATATCGGGTGACCACGCATAACAACTATTTCTATGCCTAATCAGCACAATGTTAGGAGACTCTAGAGACGGAGATTCAACTTCAGCCTTTGGAAAACCCAAAGCATCTTCTTCAACCAAGGACATTACAGAAGATAAGCCATGCGAAAGATAGTGCCTACAACGATTGGAAAACACCATTATATAAACATGATGGTTCACCAAGTGGGCACTCAAGCATTAACTACAAAGCATTGAATACCATACGGGAAACTAGAAGACGACGGTTCCCAAAGAAACTGCACAGACCACGTTAATCAATTAATGGTGTAACCGATACTCAACCGTCACGCAGCCTATGTCGTACACATGTCACCTTGCAATTTACACCGTACACACAACGCACCATGCAGGAAACCCTAACCCTTTTTCTACGGGCCCTATTGGCTCAGCCTATTATTCAAACAACACTCTTTCACATGCTTGGCACAAGCACTAGAGATCCTAGTCAACCCTGACATATGGATTATACCTACAGATTACCAGCTGATTTAAGGTAATTTCACCCATTCCATGCAACATGCTGATGGATTAGATTCGCACGCTCCCTAACAGGCAGAACCTCTATTCAACCAGGCAAGCTTAGTCAACCAAGACTAATGATGATGACTTATGGTTCATCCCGATACCTAGTCCGCTCAGCTCGAGCATCGATGGTTTAGGAAGTGGGAGTCTAATCAGCACTACCACGCCTGGTGACGACGACTTGCCAGGGATAACTGCCCCATCCGCGGTCAGTGATTGTTGAAATGAAAGCTTTTGATCAAAGCCCAGACCTGTAGCCCCCACTGCAAGGGTGTAGATGGTTTGGAAGGTGGGAGCCTAGTTAGTCTTGAACTAATTCAGACGGCTCCCCATGGGACCACTGCTTTTCAGCGTGGCCGCCAACTCACCAAACCTGGCTTGTAGCCCGCGCTGCAAGGGTGTAGATAGTCTAGAAGGTGGGAGCCTAGTCAGCCTCGACCTGATTCTGAATGTTTGCCGTGGGACCACTGCTTTTCAGTGTGGTTGCCGAAAACTCCCAAATTTGTAGCTTTATGCACTCAGGTGTAGAAAATTTGGATGGTAGGAGCCTAGTAAGTCCTGAACTGATTTCCATGGTTTGCCACAGGACCACTGCTTTTCAGCCCGATCGCCAAACCCCTCTCGAATTAGTAGCTCTCACCGCGCGGGGAGGGTGTAGATGGTTCAAAAGGTGGGAGCCTAGTCAATCCTGAACTGATTCCAACAACTTGCCAAGGGACCACTATTTTTCAACTTGGTCGCTAAACCTTTACTTCCTAAATCTGTAGTCCGCTCTGCTCGAACATAAATGATTTGGAAGGTGGGAGCCTAGTCAGTCTCGATCTGATTCCGACGGCTTGCCAAAAGACCACTGCTCTTCAGCCTGGTCGCCAAAACTTTTACTCCCCTAATCTGTAACCCAGTTTACTTGGTCATAAACGATTTGGAAGGTGGGAGCCTAGTCAGTCATGAACTGATTTCGACGGCCTGCCACGAGACCACTACTCTTTAGTCTGGCCGCCAAACTTTTACTCCCCAAATCCGTAGCCTACTTTACTTGGTCATAAACGATCCGGAAGGTGGGAGCCTAGTCAGTCTTGAACTGATTCTGGCGACTTGCCACGAGACCACTATTTTTCAGCCTAGTCGCCAAACGGGAATATAGCTGAGTCAACGTCTTCACATACAAAGGGATTGACATCATAATACTAGCGAAGGCCATTCGAGCCGATACAAAGATCTTACAGCTAATGCCCAGATAAAAGCTACCTAGGATGCCAACCTGAGTTTACTACGCCTGACTCGGCACGAACGCTCTAACACGCACGCTTGGCAATCACAACTCGCTCACAGCGGCAGCTACTGCCGACCGGACAGACAAGCAAGGTAACCCTCAAGCAGCTTACTTTGGAGAAACGGCACAGCTCGGATGACTCAACCCCCAACTAAACTGTTCGTAACATGCAAACTACCGGACATGACTACACTGCGATGACCCCGAGTCATTCATAACACAAAGTGGTCAAGCTCTCTACCGCAGACAGACCAGTCAACGTCCTGTTGATTCAATTAGCCTATGCCAAAGCAAGACGACAAGGCGAAAAAACATGCAATAAAGACAACAAGTACGGAACGGATAAAATTGTTTTCATTAATGGTCAAAAACAAAAAGAGTACAAGCATACATAGTTCACTCCTTATCAGGAGAGGGTACAAAAATGGAAAAGTTAAGCCTAGTGGAAGAAGGAACAGAAGTTGCATCCACACACGCTGCAGCTTGGACATCAGGGTTCAACTTGTCTTCGTCGCTCGATGATGTCGAGGTAACAGACAAGTCCACATACGACATTTTCTTATAACGGCAGAGATCCCACTCCGGATGCTCCTCCTTTATCAGCGCCAGCAGCTCCAGCCGTCCATGTACAACCTAGCGGAACTCACACTTGCCCTGTTTCTGGAGAATGCCTTCCTCCCGCACATTTGCATCAACAAGTTTACACTCCAGTAGCCCCAACTTTTCAGTCAGCGCATCCACCTGGGACTGCTTTGTGGCCAGACTGCTCTTTACGGCACTAAGTTCATGCCACTCCAATTCGAGCTGGTCCTCAGCCTTCCTCGCTTCTCGAGCATAAAACTCAACATCGATTTCCAACTGTTGCTTCTCAACAACCCAGTCGGTTTCATTCGAAGCACTATCTTCAGCGAAAGACAGCAGTTCAGAAATCACCTTAGCCGCAGCTTTCGATGTCACCTCGACTTCTCGGCGAATACTACTCAGCTCCTGCCTAAATTTGTCCCTTTCGGACATCGCCTCTGTCAGAATATGCTCAAGGTCCTCCAAACGAGACCTTTGAGCCTCAGCGATCACGGTTGACTGATCCAACCGCATCTCTTCGGTATGCTTCTTAAGCCATTCAATTTCATAAAGCGCATCAGAATAAACGTCTGCATATGCGAGAAGACACGCTCCAAGGTGTATACTCTCACACGAATCGCCTCAACTTTCATCCCAGCAACGGCTGCGTGGCTCAAATGAGACATACTCATCATAAGGTACTTCAAGCCCTTATCCATACACCCTTCCAATGAATCCTCCTCGGGTTTTGGAGCGTGATCCATCAGCCAGTTGTGTCTCCTGTTATATGCTTCCTCGAAGCATAATCTACGTCCACCTCTTGGTGCCAGAACTGTGAAGTTAGCTTCACCAAATCCGGTGCAAACAGGCTTATCTGTGCATCTGATGAAGCTTTGCCTGATCAGGAACTTTGCCGGCACCGCCCTTCACGGTTGCCACCGTCTTCAGGCTCTCCTCCGTGGCCTTTCCCTTGTCAATACCAGCAGCCCTTTTGTGCGAGACGGCTCAATGGGATCCAGAGGGAGAGAAGGTAGCGAAGTATCCAAAGGACCCTGGAACACCACTAGCTGAGGCCTAGAGCAAGACGGTGAGCAATGCGGACTGTAAGATACTGCGACCACTATCAGGCGAAGCAACTATGGGGCGATCAGATTCTAGCACCAGCTAAACCAGCCATTGCAACCAGCACAATACGGTCATTCAGAGCCTCGACGTGCGCATCACTAAGGTTTGACCTGTCTACAACTCCTGCCAATCGCAAGTAATCCTTCTCCAAGTCAGAAACATCAGTCTCCGCCTCAATAGGTTTAGCACTCGCGCTCCCCCTTCACCGGAGCAAGTCAAGCCGAAGACAACCCAGTTCTAACGCGAGACCTCTTCCACACGAAGGAGGCAAGAGTCTCAAATGGCTCATCCGCATCAGACATGCCAGTTGTCCCACAACCCACTACGAGTGAAGTTGGAAACCCTTATGACATCGATCGCCTTTCTTTTTGGCAGGACGCGGAACTTCTCCATGGTGTTTTGTTCCTTTAAGGTAAGAAAAATAGTGGGAAACCTTCCTGCAGAAAAATGCAAGCGATAGATAATAGGCCCACTATCAAGCATATCAAAGTCACAAGAAAAGAAATGAACTTACGAAGCGGTCTGAACTGTGGCATTGAAAATACTTCGAATCCGTAGTGGCCAGGAAGCAGTACTTCTGCCAGAACTTGAAGTCATCATGCAGCTTAACGAAGCAATTCGGCGACTTCAACTAACAAACAACATTATTCTTTAGCCGATGAGAGGTAAGCAACTGAATCACCTGCGGAGTCACGCTAACGCCGACCTCCTTAGCATTGAGCAGAATCATGAGGATGATCATGTGGTCATTGGGCCCCAACTGAGCCGGAGGAATCCCTAAGAAGTACAAGAACTCCCAGAGCACATTCAGAACCGGAAAACACACTCCAGTTTGAAGCATCCCACGGTGCAAACAGATAAAACCAGCCGGAGGTGACATTGGCGTCTGGTTGCCCGTCAGAAGATACAACAGTAGGTCCTCAGGGACCCCAAACTTCATATGAATTTCGGCGAGACCAGGTTCGAACAACAACATGTCTTCGAAAAACTCCAGGCCCTCGACCAAGACAGCGCCATCAAGAAGGTTTTCTTGAGCCATGAGGAAGATGAACAATCTTTTCTAATCAAAGCGGTAGCTTCGAAAACAAGGAAAGTAGAAGAATCAGACTCTACACAGCGGATGACCTACATAGAGGTTGTTTTCCCGCCTCTTTCCCACTAAACCAACGTGCATTCAATTAATGCAACGTGTGGTTAAAGCAACGATTCAGACTCAATCATTATGAGCGGCGCATCCATTCAAGAGATGACTTAGTGAACCGATGTAACTGCTCACTAAATCGGGGGGAGTAGCAGATGATACATAAAAATGGTCACACCCTAGAGCCGTACACTGATCTGGCCCAAGCAGTTCTAAGCCCGCGGCGGACCCGAACTCTCACAGCATGCTAGGCCCACACGTCTCACAGCTATCCTCAATACATGTAAGCCCTTTTCAGGCAAGTATCTCGAGGATCATCTTCGGACGGGCAACTACAGTTGCTCTCTGCTTCCAACTAGGAAGCAAACACCAAAGTATCTTCCACACAGGGAAACTCCCTTCTATAGATTGCTCTTGGATTGGGAACTATCTCTCGCGTATCTAGGAGCACGGAGCTAACAGGGAACGACTCTTAATTAGGGAGAGATCTGCACGAATATCTCCTTCCTAAACTATGCCTACGATGGCCTGGTAGAACCAGAACTCCTTGCACTATAAATAAGACACGAGGTTGGTAAGCTAAGGTATGCTACAAATTCTCCGGTACAACATTACACCTTCCTCAGAGCCCTGCCTGAATTTAGCATCGGAGTGCCATCGGCCACCCCATGGTGGTTTGTGACTCACGTACGTTACTTGTGCAAGTCAGCAGGACTAGGTCAAAGTTGGGAACGGAAAAAGACTGCATCAATTATATTTTTTTATTTCCACATTTTTCTAGAATATATTTAAATCTCATTATTATCAGGTACCTGAGCCTCACCGGAGGCTTTTGAATCACTTCAGGGATATAAACAATCACTTCTAGGGCTATGGAGAAATTGATTTTTTCAAACATAACCTCTTTAGGAGCGTTATTTAATGCTACTTCTGGAACTTTATATACAGCTTATTCTAGAAGCTCAACAACTTCTGCAGGAGTTTTAAGAACTGCTTCTTCGGGAGCATTAGGGCATGGAGTTTTACTAATTCTTCTTTTTTGGGGAATTGAATTTTTGGAACCTATAGGTCTGTTACGCTTCAGGCGTGCGACAAATTCATTAGCTGTCTTATTTGCAATTTGTCCTTCAGGGACACAAATTCGAGCAGGTGCATTTATAACATGCACATGTGACTTAGTCACTTTAGCTGCATCATAAATGCATCAGGTAATTGATTTGCGAAGATGTAATATTCTCCTAACCTCATCATCACATTGGGATGTTTTTAGGGTCTAGATGAGACAAAGTAGAAGTATTTCACAATAATTCACATCGTTCTTTTTCAATAAGAATGTGTTTATCTCCCCCTAACGGTGGGAATATAGTCTCATCAAATTGACAGTCGGCAAATCTAGCGGTAAAAAATCACCAATTAAAGTTTCGAGATAACGAATAAATGCCCAAGTGACGTTGATGACCCATTTTAGTACGTGTTGGGGGTAGGATAGAAACATATAAGGAATACACAAATGTCCATAAATGTGAAATATTCAGTTGAAAACTAGTCACAAGTTGTAAAGGTGAATATTGACGGTACGAAGCAATTTTGTGACATGCAAAATTGTATGACCCCAAACACTAATGGGTAGTTGAGACTGCATAAGAAAAGGTCTAGCAATGAGCTGAAGACGTTTAATAAGAGATTCTACTAAACCATTATGTGGATGTACATGTATGTTCTACATCGATGCCTATGGATGAACAAAAATCATTAAATATATGTGACGTAAACTCTGCTGCATTATCAAGATGAATAGACTGGGTATGATAGTATGAGAATTGAGTTCTAAGTTTAATAATTTGTGTTAGAAATCTAGCAAAAGCAAGATTACGAGTAGAAAGAAGGCACACATGAGACAATCTATTAGAACAATGTAATAATTAAAAGGTTCACTAGCTAGGTGAATTGGCCCATAAATGTTGCCTTGTATTCATTGTAAGAAAGATGGTGACTCAATAGCAATCTTAAGATGATGTGGTTTAGTAATAAATTTAAATTTGGGAACAAGGAATGCATAAATATCCATTAGGGAGGTGGAGTTGAGTATTTACTAAAGGATGACCATTAGAGTTCTCTACAATTTTGTTCAACATGGTGGATCCAAGATGACCCAAACGATTATGCTATTGAAGAAAAGTATGTGGGTTAATATATTTTTGACGAGTTTTAAGCTTTTGGCTTAAAATGACATGTGATTCAACAATGTTAATGGTTGTGTAATCGAGTCCCAAGGAGACACGGGATAATTTTCTAGTGTGAGCTTCTGGCTTCCAACATTAGATATGATACATAAATATTATTTGTTTCCTTTATTAGTTGTCTCAATATGATATCCATTCAAGCGTATATCTTTGAAGCTAAGTAAGCTTCTTCTGGAACTTCTTTAATATAATGTTTTTTAAATAAATAAATGGATACCATTGGGTAACACCAAGCGAGCTCTACTAGAGACTTCAATAATTTGCACAAGGCCAACTATCATAGACACCTTTTGAGTTTTCATGTCGAGTGATGAGAAAAATTTATGACTTTTTAATATTGTGTGTATAGTAGCACTTTCAATCAGACATTTATCATCATCCAACATCGTCATATCATGATCCACACCTTTAAAGAATAAACATATAGGTTGTCAGAAAATATAGTAAGCAAGATAAACTTTGTATATCTTACATATAATTTACAACTAACAAAAAAACACAAACTAAACATTTACAGGATGATATGAAAACACAACATTATACAGATACTTTGTCAACATATTGAAACAGGTCAGAAGTGTCCAAGTGAGTAACAGTGACTGGGTGTTCAGATGTATTACTATTGTCTTCCCAATGCATCAAATTTGGCTCTGTGGTTTTAATGCAAGCTCGGTACTTATCTACTACCTCTTTTGGTGCACAACAGACATATGACCAATGTCCATGTTTACCACACCGATGACAAATATCATCTGTAGAAAAAGTTCCATTATCCTTAGCTGAAGTTTTATTATTATCTCGGGTAGAAGCTTTGGACAATTTGCGGTTAGTGTTATGATTGCCTGTCACATCCCGATTTTTTGAAGAAAACGACAATCCCAAAAATTTCCCCCAAAACTCAGGACATGAATGTCATCTACGAGAAATAATCAAATGCACAATTTACCAGATCAGAGGGAAATACAACAACTGATCTAAAAAACTCATCAAAATGAAGGAAAATATATTAAATCTCGTAGAACACACATTAACAAGTTCAACTAATCACGAATGTATCTCTCCCAATAAGTATGAAATAAAAGCTCCAAGTTCTATTACAAAAGGTTAAACTGTCACCTAACAAACAAAATGTCCTAGACGCTCGAACAACGTGCAACTCCCAACAATGGTCGTCACGTACGAAACGAACTGCTCTAAGCTCGCCCGGAATTACTAAATCCTGAAAAAAGCTAATCGGCTACATTCCCAAAGGAATGTACCCAATAAGCCAAAGCCCACTTGGGTTAGCAATTAAGCTGGTGTGAAATTTCTTTGTTCCCAAAAATCAATAAAAGGAATAGCAAGGCATGACAGAAAAATTTAGTACGACAAAATAGCCAAAACAAACAGATAGTTCCTCCACGAGGCAATCATGTCATCCTAATAAATAAATACGTTTTTACCGGTACTTACTCTGTACATGTTGACTGTGATAAGTCTGGCCTGCAAAAATATTAGTGAACTTGTCATCCTGCATGGGTAGGGATATAAACAATATAGATGTAATTTAATAATTAAAACAATTATCTTCATACATTATTTGACTTGAGCATATTATTCATTTTTAACGGATTGATCACTTACACGATACCACATTCGCACCACCTCCGTGCTGAACATACATGCCCGTATGCCTCTCTCATATAAAGGAGGACTTCTCCGTCATCCATGCCCAAGTGGGGACACATCACATACAGGCATGCATCACCTGATACTCCTAACTATATGAGTAGCAAAAGCCACTCTTGGGCTATCAATGCGCATAAAGTCACGTCCCATTTTTTATGGATAAAAATCAAAGCCTATCTTAGGCATAAAAATTCACCTCATTTCCGTAAAACTAACCCGAAGGTTATTTTAGTTTCTCTATAAGAAATAGGCACCCCACCTTCGTAAGACAACTCGTAGGTTATTTAGCTTCTCTATAAGAGAGGGAAATAATAAACAAAAAACAGAGGTGTCGTAGTTCTAAGTGATACAATTCCAGTTGATTAAATTTTCAGGAATCAAAATTTATCAATATCATTTATTTTTGATATCTTAGGATTTCTCCACAATGACATTTTGTCATTCATAAGCAAATCAATCCACCCATTATTTTGGGGAAATGTAACCATTTAAAATGCATACATTCAGTGTTGGCAACAACATGAGCCACACACTCACCATCATATAACAGCATAACTAAAATATTAACCAATAGATTAGTATGACTTAACAAAACAATAGATTAGGATGTACAATGGTAATTTTACACAAAACAGTGGTAAGCACCACTCCAACATTTCACTATTAGCTACATATTTACAAAACAGCAGAAAGCACACAAACAGTCTTCAAACAAATCATAAGCATACAATCACAATTCAAACCATTTGACCACATAGTAAACTTGAAAATGGGGAAAATTATATATATATATATATATATATATATATATATATATATATTTGGATGAAGTATACCATTCCATTAAGCAAGTAACTGATTCAATAAGAAAAAAAAAACTTGCCAACCTTAGAAGTTCAGAACCAACACTACCTCTCCTTCAACCTACCAATTCTACTCTGATCTCGAGTTTCCCAATCACATAGTTTCTTAATAAGATTGCCCAAGTGAAATCAAAAGTTGGGATAATTTACCAAGCTTCAAAGGAGAAGATAGGACGATAGTAGTAATCCCTCAAGAAGAACTAAATTACTTTTGTTTCTGTAATAAATCCACTCAAACAAAAGTAAGGAATGGAACCAAACTAGCCAAACCCACCATTCACTGATCAAATCAAGATATAGAGTGAAATCAAGACAATTTATTAGGGCATTCAATCACAAACCCACACTAATACATAAAGAAAGACAGGTAAAGAGAAGAGAGCAGCATAGAAATTGGATTTATACCATCTTGTTTTATTGTTGTGCTCTGAAGATTAAGCAATCAAATCATCAATGCAAAACCCACGAATGATTTGAATGCAAAACCAATGAGTGAGTTTGTTGCTTATCATTTCGGAAAAGAACAGAGAATTTGGGTGAAATAAAACTATCCGAAGCAACCCAAATAAAAATCAATCTTATGCAAATCCATCACAACAGTGATTGATAGAATCAGTGAGAAACTAAACGGGACGAATCGGGAATCAATCGTCGCGTACCATTGGAAAAGAAAAAAAATTCAAAATAATTGACCCCAATTCATAAAAATTGAACCCTTATGAAAACAGTAACAGTTCTAATAAAAAGGATGGAAAGAAACTCACCTTTTACTTTTCTCTTCCTTTCCCTTTTTCTTTCTTACTTTTGCTCTTTCTCTTCTTCTTTTTCCCTTTTTTTCCTACAAATTTTTTTTTCTATGCGGCTGAGAAGAACCCAAACTTCTATTTAACCAATCGAAAGACAAAACCCTACGAGGTTAGGGTTTGCACAAGGTTATAGTGACACCCCCTTATTTAGTTAGTTATTATATGACTCAACCTCAAATTTAATAAAGCCCTAAAATAAATTTATAATGTTCATTAATTAGGATCGTTACATTATACACACCTCAAAAGGAATCTCGTCCTGAGATTCACTAGATGAATAGCTCCGGGTGCATCTGTTTCACCTTGTCCTCTAGCTCCCAAGTTACATCATTCTCCTTTTCACTCAACTGGACTTTCACCAAATTGACTATCCTTCTACGGAGTTGTTTCACATCACGACCCACAATCTTGATCAGTCGTACTACTTGGATGAAGTCGTCATTAATCTCAATTTATGTGGGCTGGACGATGTGAGCATGATCATTCACACACTTCCTCAGCATGGAAATGTGAAACACATCATGAACAACTGATAAGCTCGGTGGCAAGGCGAGTCTATAGGCTAAACTCCCTACTCGAGCAATGATCTCAAATGGTCCCACAAATCTAGGACTTAACTTCCCTTTCTTACCGAACCTCAATACACCGCTCATAGGTGAAACCTTGAGAAAGACAAGGTCCCCAACCTAAAATTCTACCGCCTTACGCTTCTGATCAGCATAACTCTTCTATCGGCTTTGAGCAGTTTTGATCTGCTCTCTAATAATTTGCACTTTTTCCGATGTCTCCCAGACCATCTCTGGCCCCAGCAAAACTATGTCACCAACCTCCGCTCAACAGGATGGTGATCGACAAGGCTTCCCATATAAAGCCAGAAACAGGGCCATGCCAATACTAGAATGGTAATTGTTGTTATAAGCAAACTCGATGAAAGGTAAATAATCCTCCCAACTACCACCAAAATCGAGCACACATGCCCGAAGCATATCCTCTAGAACTTGATTCAACCGCTCCGTCTGACCATCAGTTTGAGGATGATAAGCTGTACTCAAATCTAGTTTCGTCCCCATGGCTCGCTGAAAACTCTCCCAAAACTCAGCTACAAACAAGGGATCTCTGTCAGACACAATGGACACTGGTACTCCGTGAAGCCTAACTACCTCACGGATGTATCGTCTGGCTAACTGTTCAGTAGTGCAGTGCACACCAACCGGAATAAAATGCGCGGACTTAGTCAAATGGTCAACTATAACCCAAATTGACTCGTTACCTCGTCGGGTCTTTGGTAAACCATCTACAAAGTCCATAGAAATATTCTCCCATTTCCAGATAGAAATTTCTAATGGCTGCAACAAACTTGAGGGCCGCTGATGCTTGGCCTTCACTTGTTGACAAGTGAAACACCGTGATACATAATCTCCCACATCCTTCTTCATATCGTCCCACCAGAAAGTTCGCTTCAGATCATGATACATTTTTGTCCTCCCGGGTGAATGGTAAAACGTGACTTATGAGCCTCATCCATAATTTCTTTCTTCAATCCCTCAATCTCGGGCACACAAAGTCTCCCGTGAAACCTCAAACCACCATCGAACTCAACTGACCACTCTGAGGGACAATCATCTAGATGATCAAGCACCAAGTCCTCTAATTTGCTCATCAAACTAGAATCCTTATGTTGCTCCTCTAAAACCCTGCTGATCAAAGAAGGTCGAACATATAAACTACCAACATAAGCCGTGTTTGCTCCCTGGACAAACTGAACATCACAAGAAGAAATAGCCTCGAGAGACTTCCATTCCTCTACCATGAGTGAAACCATAATAGTGTGTTGCCGACTAAGAGCATCGGCTACCACATTTCCCTTACCTGGGTGGTAAAGGATCTCAAAATCATAACTACTAATGAACTCCACCCACCTTTGTTGTCTCATATTCAGCTCCTTCTGCAAAAACAAATACTTGAGACTCTTGTGATCCGTGAACAACTCAAAATGCTCCCCATAAAGGTAGTGTCGCCACATCTTCAAAGCAAACACAACTGCCGCTAATTCCAAGTCATGGGTAGGATATCGCCTCTCATGAGGCTTCAATTTTTGTGAGGCGTACAACATAACCTTCTGATTCTGCATCAGTACACAACCCAGACCGGTGTCACTAGCATCAGTGAAGACCACCAACTTCCCACCTTGAACTGGAATGGTCAGAATGGGCGTAGTGGTTAATCGGTGCTTCAACTCCTGAAAAGCCTTTTCACACTCATTGGTCCAAATAAACTGAACATTCTTGCGGGCCAACTTAGTCAAAGGGGCAGCAATAAGAGAAAACTTCTCGATAAATCCTCTATAGTAACCAACTAACCCTAAAAAGGTTCTCACCTTCGTTGCATTAGTAGGTTGTTTCCAATCCCTCACTGCTTTCACTTTATCAGGATCAACTGCTATACCCTGACTAGAAACAACATGCCATAAGAACTTTACCTCTTTCTCCCAAAAATGGCACTTGCTAAATTTCGCATACAATTTCTGATCTCTCAAGATCTGCAACACTATTCTGAGATGTTCTCTGTGTTCTACTTCACTACGAGAGTAAACCAAAATGTCATCGATAAAAATAATGACGAATTTGTCCAAGTATGGTCGAAAGATCCGGTTCATCAGGCCCATGAAAAAGGCTGGGGCATTTGTCAATCCAAAAGGCATAACGGGAAACTCATACAATCCATATCTCGTGCGAAAAGCCGTGAGAGGAATACTATCTTCTTCAACACCCATCTGATGATATCCAGTTCTCAAGTCAAACTGAGAAAACACCATTACTCCCTCAACTGATCAAGAAGATCATCAATTCAAGACAACGGGTACTTGTTCTTGATAGTCCTCTTGTTTAGCTCCCTATAGTCAATACACATCCTCAAGGTACCATCCTTCTTCGAAATGAAAATTGCGGGTGCTCCCCACGGAGAATTACTAGAACGTATGAACCTGGTTCATACACACCTCAAAAGGATTACACATATATACACTTAACATGAATAAACATGTCAATAAGTATATTCGAATAAAACAAAGAAAAAACACTAAAATTACCCTTTTTGCAACATCTCATCCAACTGAACTTTCATCTCGTTCAACTTCTTCGGTGCCATCCGGTACGCAGCCTTAGAGATAGGAGCGGTTTTAGGTACTAAATCGATTCGGAACTCAACTTCTCGCCTAGGTGGCAAGCCATGAATTTCCTTAAATACATCCTCATAATCTCTTACCAGTTCTACATCTCGGATTTCTCCCCCCGACGTCCCCACCGAGTAAAGAAAACTAGACATCACTAACTCTTCACAATTTCCACAAGTGTGAGAAACAAGGGACATGCCTGGAGCATGAATGGAAACTATCTTCTTTGCACAATCTAGCGTGACTAGGTTCTTACACAACCAATCCATTCCCAAAATCACATCAAAGCCCTCAAAGTCAAGCACAATCAAGTCGACAAGGAACACTTTGTCGAGAAAGGAAATCTTAAAATTTTTACATAATTCATTTAATGTCGTTGAGCCTCCTAAAGGGGTGGTAACACATAATGGTATAGCAAGTGGCAAAGTTTTCAACATTTTTCGATTAACCAAACTTCGAGATATGAAAGAATATGATGCACTAGTATCAAATAAAACCTTCATATTAGAGATAGGAAAATTAGGAGTACCTTGAAAGTTTTCCTGATCTGGTAGGGTGGCAAATACACGCCCTTGGGTGGGTTGACCTTGCCTATTCTGGGGTGTGTTCCTATCATTAGGGCAATCTCGCATCCGATAACCTGGTTGCCCACAAGTGAAACAGGTCACTGCATGTCCCCCCGATGTTGCTTGGGTAGTCTGGTTCCGCTGACCCTGATAACCTTGTCTCTGGTTACCCTGACGATGGAATTGGTTCCCATTCTGCCTCTGATGCTGATTACCATCCTGTTTCTGGGATTGATTATACCCCTGTCTCTAGAACTGATTTCCACCCTGGCGGTGGATCTGGTTTCCTCCCTGCAGTTGGTTCTGGTAACCACCTTGAGATCTCTGGTTCTGAAACTGTTGATCCCTTTGCCCTTGATCATAAGGACAAAAACTGTTACGGTCACTACGATAATCACAGCTATGAGTGTTTCCTGACGCCTCACCCAACTTCTTCTTGCCTTTCTCCCTACTCTGATGATACAACTTGTTTTGTTCCTCGTATTTCAATGCCAAATCCAAAACTCTGTCAAAACTTTCCCTGTCAGTGGTGAGAAGAGCCCTCGATAGGTAGTGTTGCAAACCCTCAATAAATTTGACATTTTTTCTTTTTTGGTGTATCCACCAAATACGGAGTATAACGCGACAACTCGTTAAACTTCGTGACATACTGCTCCACAGTCATATTCTTAGTCTGCTTCAACATATTAAACTCCGCAGCCCATTGCGCCTTAACTGCGTTAGACACAAATCTACTATCAAACCGATCCCTGAAGTCGTCCCATGTCATAACAGCAACATCAATGGAGGGTAGTAAAGCCTCCCACCAGTAACTGGCAGCACCATCCGGATGATGTGCAGCTAACTCCTATTTTTGGACTTCAGTCGCATCCTCCTGAACACAGTCTCACAGCTTTGGACCCAAGCATCTGCATCTCTCGGATTATCTCCGGTAAACCTCTTACCACCCAATGTCCCAAACTCCTTAACCCTTCTAGCAAAAGGGTCACCCTGATTACTATTCTGTTGCAATCCTTGTAGCAACTGCATCATCATAGCCTGACTCAACTAGATCGTATTCTCACCATGACCATTTCCATTTCCATTGCCATCTCCATTTGGAACAACATTTTCACTGCTACCGCTACCGTTCCCATTTGGGTTTTGACGAGTATGTCTTCCAGCCATATCCTTCAAATAATAATAATAAAATAAAAAAAATGGCAACAATTAGACTCTCCATAAGATCCACAAAATACTCTACAACTTACCCATAACCACATTCCGAGGATCCCCTAGACTCTCCTTAGCCTAGGGTAAACTGTGTTCTGATACCAAACTGTCACACCCCGATTTTTGAAGAAAACGAAAATCCCAAAAATCCACGTAGGATTATCCGTTCTCCCAAAACTCAGGACATGAATGTCATTCACTACAAGTAACAGTTGGCATCTACGATAAATAATCAAATGCACAATTTACCATATCAGAGGAAAATACAACAACTGATCTAAAAAGCCCATCAAAAGGAAGGAAAATATATTAAATCTCGTAGAACCAACTCTAACAAGTTCAACTAATCACGAATGTATCTCTCCCAATAAGTATGAAATAAAAACTCCAAGTTCTATTACAAAAGGTTAAACTGTCACCTAACAAACAAAATGTCCTAGGCTCTCGAACAACGTGCAACTCCCAGAAATGCTCATCACATACGAAACGAACTGCTATAAGCTAGCCCGAAATTACTAAATCCTGAAATAAGCTAATGAGCTACATTCCCAAAAGGAATGTACCCAAGAAGCCAAAGCTCACTTGGGTCAGCAATTAAGCTGGTGTGAAATTTTGTTTGTTCCCAAAACTCAATAAAAGGAATAGCATGGCATGACAGAAAAATTTAGTACGACAAAATAACCAAAACAAATAGGTAGTTCCTCCACGAGGCAATCATGTCATCCTAATAAATAAATACGTTTTTACCGGTATTTACTCTGTAGATGTTGACTATGACAAGTCTGGCCTGCAGAAATATTAGTGAACTTGTCATCCTGCATGGGTAGGGATATAAAAAATATAGATGTAATTTAATAATTAAAATAGTTATCTTCGTACATTATTTGACTTGAACATATTATTCATTTTAACGAATTGATCACTTAGACGATACCACATTCGCACAACCTTTGTTCCGAACATACATGCCCGTATGCCTCTCTCATATAAAGGAGGACTTCTTTGTCATCCATGCCCAAGTGGGGACAGATCACATACAGGCATGCATCACCGAATACTCCTCACTATATGAGTAACAAAAGCCACTCTTGGGCTATCAATGCGCAAAAAGTCACATCACATTTTTTACGGATAAATATCAAAACCTATCTTAGGCATAAAAATTCACCTCATTTCCGCAAGACTAACTCGAAGGTTATTTTAGTTTCTTTATAAGAAATAGGTGCCCCACCTCCGCAAGACAACCCGCATGTTATTTAGTTTCTCTATAAGAGAGGGAAAATAATAAACAAAAAAAGAGGTGTGGTAGTTCTAAGTGATACAATTCCAGGTGATTAAATTTTCAGGAAACAAAATTTATCAATATCATTTATTTTTGATATCTCGGGATTTCTCCACAATGACATTTTTTCATTCATAAGCAAATCAATCCACCCATTATTTTGAGGGAAATGTAACCATTTAAGATGCATACATTCAGTGTTGGCAACAACATAAGCCACACACTCACCATCCTATAACAACATAATTAAAATATTAACCAATAGATTAGTATGACTTAACAAAACAATAGATTAGGATGTACAATAGTAATTTTAAACAAAACAGTGGTAAGCACCACTCCAACATGATTCAATAAAGTATTCATATTTATAGCACCACTCCAACATTTCACTATTAGCTACATATTTACAAAACAACAGAAAGCATACCAACTGTCTTCAAACAAAGCATAAGCATACAATCACAATTCAAACCATTTGACCACATAGTAAACTTGAAAATGGGGAAAAATTATGATTGTATGCTTATGCTTTGTTTGTGAGATTCAAACCATTTGACCACATATTTGTTTGGAAGTATACCATTCCATTAAGCAAGTAACTGATTCAATAAGAAAAAAAAACTCACCAACCTTAGAAGTTAAGAACCAACACTATCTTTCCTTCAACCTACCAATTCTACTTTGATCTCGAGTTTTCCAATCACATAGTTTCTTAATAAGATTGCCCAAGTGAAATCAAAAGTTGGGATAAATTACCAAGCTTCAAAGGAGAAGATAGAAGATAGGACGATAGTAGTAATCCCTCAAGATAAACTAAATTACTTTTGTTTCTATAATAAATCTACTCAAACAAAAGTAAGGAATGGAACCAAACTAGCCAAACCCACCCTTCACTGATCAAATCAAGAGATAGAGTGAAATCAAGACAATTTATTAGGGCATTCAATCACAAACCCACACTAATACAACAGAAAGACAGGTAACGAGAGGAGAGAAACATAGAAATTGGATCTATACCATCTTGTCTTATTGTTGTGCTCTGAAGATTAAGCAATCAAATCATCAATGCAAAACCCACGAAAGATTTGAATGCAAAACCAATGAGTGAGTTTGTTGCTTACCGTTTTGGAAGAGAGCAGAGGATTTGGGTGAAGAAAAACTATCCGAAGCAGCCCAAATAAAAATCAATCTTATGCTAACCCATCAAAGCAGTGATTGATAGAATCAATGAGACACTAAACAGGACGAATCAAGAATCAATCGTCGCGTACCATTGGAAAAGAAAAAAAATTTCAAACTAACCCCAATCCATAAAAATTGAACCTTTATGAAAATAGTAGCAGTTCTAATAAAAATGATGGAAAGAAACTCACATTTTACTTTTCTCTTCCTTTCCCTTTTTCTTTCTTTCTTTTGCTCTTTTTCTTCTTCTTCTTCTTCCCTTTTTTTTCTACAAATTTTTTTTTCTATGCGGCTGGAAGAACCCAAACCTCTATTTAACAAACCTAAAGACAAAACCCTACAAGGTTAGGGTTTGCACAAGGTTATAGTGACACCCCCTTATTTATTTATTTATTATACGACTCAACCTCAAATTAAATAAAGCACTAAAATAATTTATAATGTGCATTAATTAGGGTTGTTACATTGCCTCTTCTCATGTAACCTCCTCTGCTAGAGAAATTACATCTAGAGTAACCACGTTTGTCATAGTAACTACATTTGTTGGAGTAGTCATTGTGGCCACATTTCTGGAGTTACCTCTTCTGAAGTATGTATGTCTGCCACGACCCTTGCCTCAACTTCTATGAAAACAATAGTTGACATTTGCTTTTGGAAATTCCCTAGAACCAAATGGTCTTGCATTATGATATTTCATTAAAACCTTAACATTTTCTTCTGCTACAAGGAGACACGTCACTAATTCAGAATAATTAGTAAAGTGGCATTCTCGATATTGCTGCTGCATGAGTACACTTGATGCATGAAATGTAGATAATGTTTTTTCAATCATCTGAGCATCTGTCACATTTTCTCCACAAAACTTAAGTTGAGAAACAATATTAAACATGACAGAATTATATTCTGACATTGTCTTAAAATCTTGATATTTTAAGTTTAACCATTCATTTTGAGCAAGAGTGTATATGACCGTCTTCTGATGGTCATATTTGGCATTGAGGGACATTCATAAAACTAAAGGGTCTTCCTCAGTAAGATATTCATTTTTTGAGGTCATTATGAATATGGTGACGTAAAACAAATTAGTGTAGATGCCTTATCTTTGACAAACACTTGATTTCTTTATTTGATTGTATCACCTAACTTCTTAGCTTGTAGATGGAGTTTAACATCAAGCTGTCGGGACATATAGTTGTTTCCACCATTAACAGCAAGAGCTTGAAACTCAAATTTTGCACGATTCGACATCTATAAGAAAAACATGTATAGATATACAAGACTTGTATGCTAAAAAAAATATATATATATATATAATGAAACTTCTGGTTCGGATTTCACATATTATTAGCTATTACAATAAGTGTCTATCGAATAAAAAATGGATGGAGAAAATCATCTAATATCTATTCTTTGCTATTATAGAATAATAAAACATTTCTTGCCATTGATGAATAATAATTCTAGGTGATGTATTTTATTATACATCAAAATTTTTTATAAATATCACACTATCATACATATCATACTATTATGTGCATCAAACTTCGTACCTTACAAAAGAAAACTATTCTACTAGTCAATACATGTTCTATCAACCTCGCTACACTCAGATTGTTTCCAAAAATTAGTTATAACATAAGTACTCATCTATCTTTATCCACCATATTCTTAGTTAATGCATGTACACACTGATGGACCATCAACTTCACAAGTTCCATCAGGAAATAGCCTTGTAGCTGCTTCAACATTCTCTGTTCTTATTCTAGAAACATCATTATAGCCAAGAGGTGTGGTTTGATCAGATTCTAAGTGGTAAGGTTGAGGTGGAGGTACACTTAATATTGGGGGTGCAGTTGCATCTAACCTTATTGGCACAAGTGTATTCACTCTCGAAGACTTTGAGTCTAACCATATCAAGTTATCACTTTCATTATGGATGTGTTGGAGTATGACATTAAATTGAGACCGATCACATATTCGCTCAAAAGCCTTGTGGACAATAGCTAACTGGGAGAGTATATGATGACAAACAATACTTTCATGTGTTTGTGGTCCCCGAAATATCCATGTCCGAAATAATCGATGGATTACTTCTTCTAGAAGCCCAAACGACTGTCGATCGATTTCATCCTCATGAGCTTTTCACATATTTAATGCAAATGCCATCCTCAGTAAATATGAAATCATCCCATGGACCCATAATACTGAAAAAGGTAGTAGGTAAAAGGATTAATGAAATATCCTATGTAATAGGATCAAATTACTAAAGTATAACACTCCAAACTCTAATATCAAAATGATGATGTCCCATAATCCGAAACATCATCTACTAAAAACAACTTACTACAAATCATCAATATCAATTGATATGCTTGAATGCAAATAATGATGAATATGTTTAAAATAACATGATATGAATGAAAAATAGTTCAAGTTACACCATATCAAAATTCAAACGAAATATTCATACTTTTCTAACGAAATAGTAATCATAAATTGTTCATAATCAAACTTATTAAAATTAATTTTAAGTTAGAGAATACTTATAGTCAATTTACTTGGATCAAATAGAAATCACATATACGATATAGGTCGATGAGAAATCTTCGCACTTAATTTGCCGAAGAGCACTCATGCTGATAACGTGAAATGATTTATTCAAGTATACACGTATTGTTACATTCTCTTAACCAACTTTCATGGGTTCCCACCAAAATCCACTATCACTTATCAAAATCCAAGAACAAAATTGAGTTGTATGCCGCAGGACTGATATCAATTACTACTCACAAGAAAGACATATGATACACATAGAACTAATTGGTCACTGTTCAAGAATAGATGAGGTTCTTGTGCTACATTTGACCGGAAACCTATTGTTCATGTTCCTTCAAAATGTAATATGTAACCGTTACATATTTGCATCATCTTCAAACCTCCCAATTATAAAATTACACACCAAAATAAAAAAAGGAATCAAAGCTTCAATCTCCCTATCTCTACTCAATTTTAACAAAAAAGATAAGACAATTGATCGATCGAAAGTAAAACTCCTTAGATGTCAAATTTTGTTAGGTCTATTCCACTTACATTGATTAATTGTTCCATCATTCAAATCGCATGTGGAGAGATTTCATAATTGCAGATGGAACATAACTGAACTGGTCAATAAATTAGTAGCTTGTTCAAAGGTAAAAAGATTTGGTTTGAAGATGAATTGCCTTGATTTTGTTGAGACGTTTGTTGATGTTGTTGTGTAGGTGTCATCCTTCTTGATGAAGATGTTCTTGACAATGTTGGTATTGTGTATTGTTTGAATGTGGGGTGGAGTGAACGAAGTGGCGGTGTTAGGATGTAGAGGTGATGTTGGTTGATGGATATCATGGCGTTAAAGTCGAGGGAAATTTTTGGATGAGCAATCAAAGGTGGTGAGGAGGGATGAGATGTACACAGGGGGGATGTTGGGTAGAGAAAACGAAGGTGTTATGAAAATTTTGCTAGAAAAGTAAACATGGAAATTGAAACTATTTTCGTGAATTCAATTTCGAGGCCTCCCCTTAGACTTGGATTCCCGTGAGTATTGTAAAATAGTTTTATAAAAAATCGATTTCCTGACAGTAAATAGACAACCAAACAGCGGATATTTGCATAACAAGAGAAATTTATTCCATTTCCTTTGTATCATTTTCAGACGTGAGTTAAGTTTTATATTAGTTATTGTTTTTATTTTATTAAAAAAATCATTTAAATGTGAGGGGGTTTTGGTCATTTTAAATGGCCACATGAACACCTTAACATTTTGATTTATGTGACTTTGGTGACCCTTCCCTAATTTAACTAAATATGACGATGATAGTGTACCCGACTGCTTGGTATGATGCCCCAAATTGTATCTTCTATATTTAGCTTTTAAACATCGAGAAAATAAAATTACTCATGTTGTTAATCGAGGACTTTCTATGAAGGATTAATCATGAATGTAAAGTTTTGGATGTAAATTTTTTTTTTAGGTTTAAATGCAATATTTTTCGTATGCGATATAACAGTTGCAATTATTTTAAAATTTATGTATTAATCTATATATTTTAATTTATTTATTATAATAAATATTAGTTTTGTCAAACCCCTTATGGTTAATGAGTACAGTGAAAATTAACGAATGCTTGATGAAATTTTTATAGATAATGGGTACTTTTATTATTTGATTAAAATGTCAACTAATACTTCTAAAAGAGAAAATTCCACCATTAAATGATTTTTACTAATAAAAATGGATAAGTCGGTGTTACATACGTTAAGTTGGTGCAACAAAGTCGAAACATCTCAAAATACTAGTGCAATAAAGAGTTTGTGCAACCGAATAAAATATTTGGGTACACGTAGCAACTCCCATACTAAAGTCTACAAAAAAAATCAAAATTATAATCGAGTAGTTAAAGGCAGCGACTACTCCACACCGCCATAAGTGTTTTCTCACACCATTCTACTCTCCCACATCACCTACTTTCTTTCCCACACCACCATACTTTCCCACATCACCTATATAAACAAAAAACCAACATTTTCCCCCTCCCCTCCCCACTCAAATCGAAACGTGATTCCTCCCTCCCCCATTCGAATCTCTTCCCTCTCCACATTCAAATCTCTTGCAAATCTCTCCTCACATTCAAATCTCTTGCAAAATCGAAACTAATATCTTCCCTTGCCCTCGAAAATCTCTTTTCTCCCCCCTTAAAATCTCTTCCCTCTCCCTCAAAATCAAAACCCTTATTAATCGAACCCCAAATCGCAACCTTCCCAAAAAATTTCAGAAAAACAAAGTAATCTCATGGAAACTTCAGAAAAATTTTAAGAAATATTTTCAATCGCAAAAACAAAGTAAAGTATAGAAAAAATTTCAGAAATCACAAAAAAACTATTATTTGCCTGAGACAATGCGAGGTTTTTGTAAGACCTCGCATTGATCTGGGCGAACAATAATTTTTTTTTCTTCTGAAATTTCCTGTTCGCCCAAAACTCTACGAGTTTTTATAAAAACCTCGCATTGTTCCAGGCGAACAAGAAATTTTTAGCAAATTTTTTCGGACAGATTTGCATGACTTTAGTAAAATGACCATAACTTGCTCATTTTCAAGTGATTCAAGTTGTGTTTATTAGATAACTCAAGGTACTACAACTTTTGTGTTTTGATTGACTTTAGTAAAATGACCATAACTTGCTAATTTCAAGTGATTTAAGTTGTATTTATTAGATAACTCAGAGTACTACAATTTTTGTACTTTGATCAACTTGAGAATCAGTCTCGATTGAAAGCGAGCTGGGTTTTTAGGATCTCATAACCTATCAAAGACCATAATTGGTCAACACACCATAAACTGATAAACACGTCGCCGGCTGG